>JARFJB010001917.1:530881-1236668 GCA_036346205.1 Vesta saturnalis | reverse complement strand
TTATCATAGCAGTTTAATCGTTAAGTCAAAAATTCTGAATTTTTGTATATAGACTAAACAAATAACAGCGCAAAAGATAGCAGTTCCAAATTTTCTCAAAACTAAAAAAAATATGAAAAATTTGTATCTTGTCAATGGCACAATTGTGGTTTACATGTACGTAAACGTTGCCAATTGCTTACATTAATAAATCATAACTCGGTAGTCTTTACCCAAAAATTCCAATTTTTTGCATGTACACTAAACAAATAACAGCGCAAAAGATAGCAGTTCCAAATTTTCTAAAAACTAAAAAAAATGTGAAAAAAAATTGTATCTTGTTAATAGTAGAATTGTCGTTTACATTTACGTAAACTTTGATAATTGCTTAATAAATCATAACTCGGTAGTCCTTTACCCAAAAATTCCAATTTTTTGCATGTAGACTAAACAAATAACAGCGCAAAAGATAGCAGTTCCAAATTTTCTAAAAACTAAAAAAATGTGGAAAAACTTTAAGGTCTTATTTTACTGTGAAATACCACTATTACGATACAAAACGTACATTTTTAATATTTTCCAAATTGATTGAGCATCAATATGAATAAGATATAGTATAACAAAAGTTTAACATATTTGTAAAGTATTTGTAATATGGTTTTTTCTAAAATAGATTCTAACGATTTTGTTATGAAATAAAGTAATAGTAACTCTCACAATGCATCTATGAATTTTATATATATATATATATATATATATATATATATATATATATATATATATATATATACATATAAAATTACAACTCATGTTAAATGGATTGTACTCGTAACGAGTAAAAAGCATGCAATTGCAAAATGCACCCATACTGTATTATCAGTATGATTTGTAATATTATATTCAAATTGATATACAACTACTGTACTAGAATGGAATGTACAATTGCAATTATTGTTGTGTAAACAACGATAGACGTGTACTTGAACTATGAAAGTGATGTATGTTTGAAGGTATGTGATGTAAGTAGATGTATGTGTATATCTATGGAAAGAGATAAAGGACGGCTCGATGTGGACTTTCTCTTTCGCAGGGTGTAGGTGGGGATGCGGGGGAAGGCATTAATAAAGTCCTAGAAAGATGCGCTCCTGAAAATTTAAAATTTGCACCTAATTCTCAGAAAAAAAATTTTTTTTCCAACGCAGTTGTGTTTTATAAGTGGGAATTTATCAATTTCATGTATAAATTTATCAAAATATGAAAAAATGACACTTAAATTAGCCAATTCCATTTTGAAATAACAAAGAGCACTTAAAATACAAATTTTTGTACTTACGTAAGTTCAGAAGAAACATGCATGCAATTTATCCATTTAAAGTATCGAAATGCTCTTTAAATTAACCAATTCAATTTTGAAGCAACAAACAGCACTTAAAACATGACTTGTTTTTAATTTATTTTGATTAGGACTCAAATTTACAATTTTCGATGGAGCGTGATATTTTGCATTAAGAATTGGAGGATAATGAACGCAGTTATTTTGCTTTGAAAGCATTTTATGCAGGTGTGAATGCGAACATTCTATTTTTATCTGTCACCAATTTACATTACAACTTTGAAACGGATTCGTAAATATGAAAATGTAAACTTTAATTCATATAATAAAATGTATTTTTTAAATGTATAAATTTATGTTAATTATTTATGTTGTAAGATTAAATATAGTAAATTTTGTCAAATTTGAAAATTCAAACATAAACATAATTATGTTTATGTTTGAATTTTTCAAATTTGACAAAATGCACATTTTAACAATTTTTAACAAACATTTATGACAAATAATTGTATGTTATCGAAATTTAATTGTATAAGTATATTCAATTAAAAACAAAAAGATAAGTATTTTATTATGGATTAAATGTATGAATGCAATTGTGTTATTTGCATTGCATAAATACATGCGATTATATTTTCACTTTCTTATATGCATGATTTTTACAATAACTTCTTATGTATTTTATCATGAATGAATAAGTTCAAAAGTAAATATGTAATTGAAAATTATTAATTGTATTAAATACGACTATACGATGTATAAACTTTATATAATTCACATTACAATTTTGAAAATTTGCAAATGTATGAATGCAATTGTTCATTTGTATGCATAAATACATGGCGTAAAGTTTTCAGATTTACATGCTTTTGGGAACTGTTTTGACTTTTATTTAACAAGCTTTTTCACTTTTAACTGTACTATATTTTCATACTTTATTTATATGCATGATATTTTACAATAAATAAATTTGTAACGCAACATGCACTTAAAATTTGCAAAAAGGACTGCTTTACTTTGATGTAGAAATTTATACATGAGTAAGTCAGACTTCCAGATGTTTTCAATTCTTTCCTTAACGTAGATCATTTCACTTTTCTAGCGCAACTTGAACTATCACTCACATTTTTTAGCTGCAGTAAAATTTTTTAGATCATGAGAATAATTCACGAAAAATTATAAAAATATAAAAAGCAATTTACATTTATTTTTTACAATGAAAGATCCAACGTAAGCAATATATTTTCAGTTTTTAGTATATTTTGCCGCACACACTCTAAATATTGATTAGCCTCCTTCAGTTCTTTATTCTGTTTTTCCACTCGCCCCATCCCCACCACCTCACTATTCATATAGTCATTGTGAAGCTTTCGTAACCACCGAATACTTGTTTCCCTAAAGGCCTGAGGGTTGGTGGATCCTGCTCATCATCCTGCTGTGTGAGGTGCCCTGCTCTAAGAGCCAAATTTTTTCCTCCATATTGCAGGTTTCGCAACGGTGGTGGTTGTGGGGGTGTTGCTATAACCGTGGTTGCTGGAGTTATGCTGAAAAAATGAATAATTTTCTTTGTACAAACAATTCTCTATGAATTAATGAAAGGAAACTATAATATTAATTAAAATTGTACATACCTCTCGAAATACTTCGAAAATTCATTGTCTACATCACTATCCCTGATGGAGATGATGGGGATGGTCTCTTCGAAGGGTGTTGGTTCTGCGGTATTTGATGGGCGCACCAAAACATCATGTAAAATACAAGGTTTTGCATGTCTTTTTAGCGAAAGTTTAGATTGTTTGCTGGACGAAGCCATTACTAATGGTGAGTGGTGAGTATTCAATTAAAACTTTAACGTTATATACACATAGATCTGTTAACGTTAACAAAATTGATAACAAGTGGAAGTGGTTAGTACAATGAACTGACCTGAGCAAGCAAAGGTAACGAACTCTAATGAACGCATAATCTAGACTGAGAAGGCATTTGCATGATGTTAGCAAGGTTGTATCATATTCTGTAAACGCCACAAAGTGCAATGTATGACCTCTGCAAGCAAAGGTGATGCAGCATAAGCCATGAGAACAGTATTGATGTCAAGGTTAATAGATGTTTCAGTAAACGCTACAAAATGCAATCTTGATCTGTCTATGAACACTGAAGCTCTTGCAACAAGTTCTAACCAGTTTTGACCTTGAATGCTGGGTTTATATTACTATATAAGGAGATAAAAAGCAGTTTTGTACCAGTCAGTATATTGCACTCACTAGAATTGCAATTGTATACCTAAAGTACTTCTATAGTTACTTAAATTTTAATTTTTACATATCAGTTATAATAAATATAATATTTGTTTCCATTACTAATAATCGACAGCGTGTGCTTCATATTTTCTTGCAGTGTTGGATACAGTTTTGAAGGTAACTATGAGTAAGGTATCCAGTAGTAGTATTGTTAATTTAACAAAAGTATTATTCCTTGTTGAAAACCAAAATGAATTTGTAAAGCACATCCGTATAATTAACACTAATATTAAGCTATTGCAAGATATAATTCAAAATAAAATTTATTTAGAGACATGCGAAAATTTGCTTAAAATCGAAAGTAATTTATCATTGCTAAAGTGTTATCTTATAAGAGTTAAACAGTTAAAGAGCGCTTCAGAAAAACAGGTAGTGGAATTGTCAATTCACTAAAAAGCGTACACAAATTAAGTTGGTACTCTCTAGATTCATGTTTTAATGGTAGGTTACTTACTGGAATTAAGTCAATATAGCAAACATCAAGGACCCTCTTATTTTTTACAAAATGCATACAATAGTTTTGCACGAAAGGTTAAATAATGCTAAGGCAACGATGCTAAAGGTAATGTCTTTAGTCTGCAATTTTGCCATCCTCAAAATCAGTTAGAGTTGAAGACATTTACCAAAAAATATGCCATCAATATTCGACCAATTTACGTAAGTGGTATAATGAAACGTTTATTATAAATTACAAAAAATTAGAGGAGTTTTCCGAAAGGGATTCCGGTTGGGCATTACAAATATTACATTTAAAGGTGAATATTAATAGCTATGTCCCATTTAGAGGGGCCTTTCAACTTACGTTAAAGTTCCCTACTTTATAGCAGTAAAGCATGCGGTAGTGAAGTTAAAATGACGATAAGTATTGCTTCCTGTGGGCCGTTGTTTCGGCGCTATATCCCGTGAACATCATTCAGATAGAGTTTACAGTTATCCTCATTTTAGAGATGTTTTGAATTATGATTCAATTCCTTCCCATTAAACTAGATGATGTAAAAAATTTGAACAGTTAAACAATCTCCATTAATTTGTTTTGCATTCAGGGAAAGTTATTACCATTTGTATTAAGTAAAATCAAAAATAGTGGAGGGAACCCATAAATCTTTTAGTATTTCTGCTAATTATCAAGCTGGGTGATATTAATACAAAAATAATACTGTTTATCATTTCGTGGATTAAAAATATGTCAGCTCTTTTTTCTAAACAACTATCGAATAAGGGACAAGAAATTTTTGTTATCGATGTTTGAACCAATTTTCTTCAGATCACATTCTACAAAACATCATTCACTGTCATCAACTTAATCAATGCTCTGTTAAGCTACCGAAGCAGAAATGTTTCTCAGTTCAAAATTTCACATTCAGGAAAAGGTGCCGTTTGTAATTTATGCAGATTTAGAAAGTATTTTGGAAAAGTGTACAAATTTAACACATCGAATAATACGATATTTTACTCCAAACATAACCCTCAGCATTGCTTACTACTTGAAGTGTTCATACAATGATTCTTTATCCGATTTAGACTTTATAGAAGAAAGATTGCATTCAATGGTTTGTTAAAGACTTCAAAGTATTGCACATTGGACTACCGAAATAATCAATAAAATAATTCCTATGGATACTTTAACTCCCAATCAGGTTGAGCACTTTGAAAGCACCGATTTGCACATTTGCGAAAAACCATTTACTGATTATGATATAAAGTTTAGAAATAACCATTTTACTGGGCATTTCGAGGAGCATCACATCAGAATTGTAACCTAAACTATAAAGACTCCACATTCTGCCAGTCGTGTTTCATAATTTGTCAGGTTATGATAGTCATTTCCTCATTAGAGAATTGGCTACTTTGGAGATTTCACTTACCCATAAACAAAGAAAGATATAACCAAGGCACTAAAATTAGGTTTAGATTTATTGACTCTTTCAGATTTATGAGTAGTAGTATTGAAAAGTTTCATATTTGGAAAATAGTAAAAAATGATTACCCTTAATTGTAAAAGGAAGAATTTTCTAAGTTCGCAAATGTGTTTCCTTATGAATATTGATACTTGGGAAAATTAAGGAGACCAGACTCCCTCCAAGGAAGCGTTTTCAGTCATCCACTAATGAGGGAATCAATGATGGTTTTACATGCAGTTAATGTTTGGAACAAATTTAATATTAAATCGGGGATTACTCATTTGTATCAAAAACGGACGTTCATTGTTAGAGAATTTTCGAAACTTTCGACAAACTTGTTTAAGTACTTAAAACTTGATCCTCTGCACTATTATACAGCCCCGGTTTCATTCGATGCTATGCTTAAAATTACACAAAAAGTTAGAACTATTTACAGACATTGATATGCTAATGTTTATTAAAGGAGGAATTAGAGGTGGTGGCTCAATGTTCTAATCGTATGCTAAACAAAATAAGTACATGGGGAAAAATTTGATCCCACTTCCGAAAGTGTGTATTTAATGTACTACGACGTAAATAATTTATATGGAGCCACCATGTCAGAATTTCTACCATTTGGTGATTTTCTTTTGTTGATAATTTTGAAACTTTAGATTTAATAAACCATCCTGATTTCGGAAATTGGTATATAGTCGAGTGTGATTTAGACTATCCAAGAATTACATGAGAGTCACAGTGATCTACCATTGGCACCCCATATGGTCCACCGTATCTGATTCCAAAATGAAAAATTCTTACATTGTATCCAAACAAAATTATGTAATTCATTACAGAAATTTGAAAGTAATTTAAAATATGGATTAAAGTTGGTAAAATTACACCGTATATTACGTTTTAAACAGTCCCATGGTTAAAAAATATATCGATTTAAAACCCCATGGGCAATCTCAAAATGAATTTGATAAAATTTTATAAATTAATGATTAATAGCGTTTTTGGGAAGCTGATGGAAAATGTACGTAAACATAAGGATATATTTTTAGTAACGAAATGGGAGGGTCGCTATGGTGCTCGTGCTTAATAAAAACCAAATTTTCATGTTGTACAATATTTGATAATGATATGCTTATCATTCAAATGAATAAAAAGTATATTTCAATAAACCTTATATGGGATTCAGTGTTTTAGACGTTTCAAAAACTTTTTATAAATTTTCATTACGGTTTACCCAAGTTTGATAATAATGCTAAGCTTTGTACATGGATACGATAGCCTCAATACGCCTTTTCGTTCCGATATCTTGAATGCATTAAAGAGGACATTGATAAATTCGATACATCTGATTATAGCCCCAACAATATCTTTGGAATTCCATTAGTTAAAAAGTCCCCTTAAAAAGATGAAAATCATGGCCGATTATGTTGGAATTTGTAGGACTTCGTGCAAAATGCTTACGGTTGATGAAAAGTTGTAAAAAATCAAAGGTTCTACCCCGGCAAGCGTCAAACAGATTACGATAAATGATTATAAACATGTTTGTTTGATGGTAACGTAATAAGGCGTTATCAGCATCTGATAAGATCAAAGAAACATGATGTGTTTACAATCAAAAAATAAAGTAATTAATCCTTGATGATAAACGATTAGTAAATTTCAATTTCACTGATACTAGACCTTGGGGATTTAACTTTACATTTTATTCGTCTTCTGTTTCAGAAAACAATTTTATCATTTGAACAGTCTTGAAGACAAATTGCAGGAAGAGCTATGGGTAGTGATAAAATCTACAGAAAATACCTGAAGCGTTCTTTGTTGAACCTCCCAAAGCTATTTATTTGACTTATATTCAAATATTTTATTCCTGATGAGTGTTTTAATGGTGTGCCCTGTGCAAATGAAGTTATTAAGACATTATTTGATAAAAAATTAAATTAGACGATACCATTAAAAGTTTTATGAAATTGTGTACCGATAAAGGCTACAATTCATTAACTTTTGATAAAGTAAGGATCTTAGACGATATGAGTGTACTTGGTGACATACCGCTTAAAATGTATCTATACAATTTATTAAGGGTTCATGATTCAACAAATGTTAAATCTACGTTAGAAAATATTGCTTACAAGGACACTTTATTTATTATAACTGGAATGTATTGAGAAAGCGGCATATTATGCTAACTAAAGTGCCTCGATATTTTGATTGAAATATTATTAGAACAAAATATCAACATAAGTTTCAACCGTGGAAAACGATGAGCACCACAAAATTTATTACTGGATACTAGACAACATCAATAAAGGTGAAACAAATTCAAATTCCTGCTTGGGATGGAGGTGTGGGCCAGATTCGGGGATATGGCCATCCAGTAATTTAAGTGATTATAGAAGTACTTTAGGTTTACTTTATAAGATAATGAAATTTTAAAAATAAATGTAATTTTATATTTAAAAATAAAATATTTTTTTTTTTTTTGTGCGTTTTATTTCATCTAAGAGCTACATCCTTTTATACAAACTATATAACTAATATAAGTAATTTGTTTCACAAAGTACAGGTTAAATGTTATAAAACAATATCATCCTTATTGATCCATGATCTTTCATCCAATCCCCACCACTTTACGAATAACTTATTATTCTTGGGGAAGCACTTTTTCTACTAGATATACATCAGGATACTTTGTTTTTGTAATTCATGTTCATAAAACCCTCCCAGTACAGGCTTTCCTTCATGTCTTCCAGCATGTAGTGGGTTAGTAATGAACTTTCACAATCTTAAATAGTTCACTAGACCAATTGGTGTTATCCTTTGGCGAAAATATTTTTAAATTTACTGATTCGTACTATGTCACCCACAGAATATCGATTCCTATCGAATATTTTTATGTTAGTGGCCTTAGCTTTGTATGATTACCAACATCTTTTTCATTCCGATAGTTCTATGCTTACGATTGTTATAATCCATGGTTATGGTATCAATTGTATCAATCCATTTGTATTTACCTTGTAGGCTGAATGACATATAGAGCACCCTTAATGATTCTGATAACACGTTCCGCAATTGCAGCCTTCTTAGTGCTATAGGTGGAGTAATGATTGACTCCATAACGATTCATTAGTTTAGTAAAATGCTCATTCTTTTCCTGCATCTGTCTGCAAATTGGTAGGTTTCCGTCCTTTTTTGAAGATTGTTTGCATGGCCTTGGTAACTTCTTGACCTGTTTTAGTTTTTAATCCTTTGTTGACCTGTTTTCGTGCAGGTTTATGCAATTCGTTGACGAGTTGTAATTTGGGCATGGTACTAATTTATCCACAATTTCTTTAAGTCGATACAGTTTTTGGTCTAACACTAGATAAGCGTTAGAGCTTCCTTTAAAAGCTTTCTGAACTGCTTGTAGACAAAAATCAAGATATCCTTTACTTATAGCATCAACATCTTCTTCTGGGTCCGCCAACTGTGTCAAACGGTTTCCATCCAAATTTAATCTTGTTGATAAATAGTATTGCTTAGTGATGGCATCTTGAGGACCTATGGGGCTGGCAACATTGCTGAGTCTCCTATTTTAATATCAAATTGATTATCATCAATCAGTTGAAACTGAGGGTTAATTTCTTGAAATTGATACTGGACATGTGAACGTCCAAATTTGTCAAGGGTCATTTTAGTTATGATATGTCGACAAATGCATTCTCATTTATACTGTTTAAAAACGGCTCTTTTTTCAATGTACCCATCCTTCAGTTCTTCTGCAATTGATATTATGTCATTTACAACACCTGTTTCCCTGCCAATTTTTCTGCCCACAATACCTCTAGATCACGAATTAGTTCATGTACATCATTCCAATATTTATATTCAATCGGCCTGTTTGTTAATTCCTTAAAAACATAGTTCCCCTCCCTTGGTCGTGGGTGATGATGATAAAGCAAGGGTTTGATTATTTGGTATACTTTTGCTGCGGCTTCCTCGAATTTACTTTCATAATCTCGCCTTACAATTAGTAGCTTCTAAAATACTTTAAATTTTCTATCTTTTGAATTTACTAGATTTAAATTGGGTTCATTCATAATAAGCAATCATATAAAACCTGGGACCCTTTATACGTGACACCTTTAATAATCATATCGTTTCCTTTAATTGTAACGGGAGTATTACCAATTGTCCATTTGTCAGTTTTGGTATCATAGTGGACTCCATAAGTATGATCAATAACACCTTCAGGATCCCTCATAATACGTTCAACGTATATACGAGGTAATTCATGATACTGCTCGAGAAATTCTTCTGAGATGGGTTCATTACGGGTAGTAGAATCATCTGTGACACTAAGAGGTTCTTCTTCTTCCTCAATATTAATCTCTCCTACAACAGATGTATCTAAGAATGATGGTGTACGAAGACCTGGAGGAGGATTTGTTTAAAAAAACGGAAGCTGAGCTAGTAGCACCCTTTCTTGAATCACCTAATGGAGTGAAGCCTGGAGTCCGTTGAACTTGAGCTAGCGGGCTAGTGGGGGTAGTAGCGTGCTTTCTCGGAAATATTAATAGGGGTGGTTTTTTGGGTTTAACGCCAATGGGCTCCTTTTTAGGTGTTTTTTATCTGGATTGATTTTATCTACTATTTCAGTTAGAGGTCCTATTAGGGGTTTATAAGTACTTTAAAATGTTCTTTCATTATCAATGCGAGCAGTTTTAATACTGTTATACTTCTGCTGTATTACTTTACGAGCCTTAATAATTTTTTTCTTTAATATCATTTCCTTGTTATCCATTGTAGTAAAGCGGGTTTGCTGAACAGATACCGGTTTACTTCGAATAGCTGTTTACACAAACAGATAGCTGTTAATACCTAAACAGATCAGTACCTACTAAACTACTGTAAGCAGTTTAAGGAATTATATATTCATCAAATCTTTTCCTATAGCGACCATTATTAACTTCAGCATCCTTGTTTATGACCACGAAACCAAACGGATCTACCCAGCATTTTGAACACATGTCCCGAAATGATTTCATGCTTATGGTGGGACTTATATGATCCGCATACACATTTTTTAGGTTTAATTCATCTTGCTCAAATAATATAATTAGATTCGCATTGTCACGAATTAATTGCTTTGGAATTTTACTGTAAATTTGACCCAAATTGAAACAGTCAATATCGTTATGCCTACCCATAGAAAAATATGCCCTTATGTTATTTTGCTTTTTACAAACGATATCATCGAAGATAAAAATAGAGTTTGATTTTGCACAATTAGGCTCAATTAATCTTGATTATCACTGAAGGTAAAGTAACCTATTCCTTCATTGGAAGTAAGATTTCCTGTAAAAGTTTGTACTTGTTTTGATTCAATGACTTAGAGTATACGTATACATGTTTAAATTTCAACCATTTTTCTCGGTAATCAGACTGATCATTGCGTTTGTTTTACCACAATTGGAGGGCCACATATAATACCACGTATACTATTAGGAAGTAAATCACCATGTTTTGAAGTAATAGACTTTTCATCAAAGTCATGATTTTGAAGTAAGAGTTTTTGTTTTGAGCAACTACTTTCATCGTTAGTGGATAAATAAAACTAAACGCATAATTACAACATTTTTATTTATATACTAGGCTATATTACAATAACTATAACTTTTCACTTCCCCAGTGAGTGGGCTGTACTGCACAATAGCGTCATGGAGAATAAGACCAACAACAATTCCATTATCGAAAGGTGTTAGAGATTCCATTTCCAATTTGATGTCTACTGTTGAGTTTTTAAGGATTCATTTTGTTTAGAGCAGTCCATTACAAATACTGGACATGATTTGAATTCGGAATAGTTGAATAATGCATCATCTTTCACCATAGTAATCACATCGAAATTTCAAAAATTGTGATAGGAAAGGTTAGCACTGAAGTTCAAATGCATTGCTTCATATGGATAATACTCAGAATTCAGATGTACTTTAAGATTTCTGATGTTAATGTGATCAAAATTTCCGGCCCTTGCTGACTTTGTTACCTTTTACCTTGTTGGAATGCAACAATTATCCAACGTGGTTTTTCCAGTTGCGTTGATGTTTTTATTGGCCATATGTCTGAGGTTGCCTGTTTTAAAGAAGGTAATTCATATAACTCCCATTGACGAAATGGAACAGTAATAATAGAATTTTTATTGATTCCTTGAAACAAGTTAAGTTTCGCAATCACTAAGTGTTAAGTGCGGTACTTTCCATTGAATTTTATTTAAGGTTATTGCGGCATCAACTTCACCATAGTAACAGTTTGTATCGCTTCTAGGTCGAATTAAAACTAACTCTTGGCGCATATTCACGATTACCTGACGATAATCCTCCATTATTCCAAATATGTGGTTCAATGGTATGCATACTGTAAAGATTTTTCCATTTTGCTAATCGAATTCTACTTGTAATGGTTCTTCATTCTTTGGTGACCATCCCAAATGGCTTAGTGCTTTTTTGCTTGCCGTATAAGAAATATATCCCTTAAGCGTAGATGTTATTCCTGGATTTCTACAAACATCCACTCTCTGACCACCTAACTCATAACGAATTTCTTCGAAAAGAAAGTTCGGGAAATTTTGGTTGGCATGCTTTTCTTTCATCTTCTTTTTGAGCTCAAGTTTACCTTTCTATGTACAGAAAACTATCATAAGAAGCCGTAATTAGATCTTGACTTTGAATTAGGATTCGCATTTCTTAGGAAGGTTCATATTTAGAAGATCCATATGGAAGATAAGTGTGAATATCTGATTTAATTATAGTATCATCAAAATGTACGTTTTGAAAGACGTTTAACGATTCTGCCATTGTGGCTGAGAACTTTTAAACCAATTGACGTTAAAAAGTATTTCTCTGCAGATGTTAACCGCAATGAAGGTTGATGACTAATTAATGACTTACTGTAGGGTGATGTCTTTTATATGAATTTTTGAAAGATGGAATTGGTCCTGGATTAATTCTCAGACCCATGTTCTTTAGTTCTACGCGTGCAGGGAATGGTTCACTTTCACTAAAGTCTATTAATTCACCCTTTTGATTAGTCAAATTAATTGTTATATTACTAATAATGTCAGTGTTTACTTCTAAATATTGAGTATTGCTTGAGTTTTATCTAGACGATAACCTGGAGAACTGAAACATCAATCTCATAAATACTTTGCAGGTTTCCGTTTCGATAAGATCCCTTTATCGTTAGATTAGTGTGTTTAAATTTGGATGTCTAACGCAGATGTATGTAATATTTCTAATTTCTAATTTTTAGGCTCAAACCCTAGCATGCAAAACAATTTTCTTTAGTAAAATCGATCTCAAATGAACTGTTTATCTATTTAAGTGTATTGTTGTTTGCTCTAATGATAAACTTTCTGTGGGTATTTTAGATTTTAGATAATCGTTAATTTCATCTAACTCATATGCACCGTGGGAATATTAATCACTTGCAAATGAGATGGATTTGTTCTAAAATAAAATCTATCGTTGCCTGTATAAATGTTTCTAATGCTGTTGCAGCCGTAAAATCCAACCAATCCAATAACGTATTTCTTCCCAAATCTAGTTTCTATCGGTGGATAGAAGTTGTAGCTAGCTGTGTTACCAACACCTTCTAAACCTGAATGTTATTGACATAACTGAGAAAATTTGATGTTGTGCTGATTAAATAAAATTGTAGGCATATTGAAATAATTGTATTAAACTCTTGATCTTGGTTGTAATTATAATATTTTTACACCCCGAAAGTAGTTAATCACTTCGATTGGTGGTTGAATATTACCGAAACTATCGTAATACCATACCTTTTTACCACGCCTTTTGTAGCAAACCCAATGGGTAATAATTGTATTAAACTCTTGATCTTGGTTGTAATTATAATATATTTTAAGAAATTTAATCACTTATTGGTGGTTGAATATTACCAAAACTATCGTAAACCATAATTTTTACCATTTTGTAGCAAACCCAATGGGTATTCCTCTTTAAAGTTAATAATTAATTATTTTCCGTAAATTTAGGCATGTATCTCCATAAAATTCCCTAAAGTAAATTTTGGTGTATTTCTTTAAATCAATATCCGTTAACGGTCTTTGGGTAATCTATTCAGTTTTTGGAAACGGTTTTAAGTATAATGCCCACCACCAGATTTGTTTGGTTTTAGATACAGTGCCCCTTTCTTATTCATGAGCTTATAGCGACTGATTCCATCATGCAATTATGGTGCGATGTCTCTTCCTGCAATTTTTTAGCATTCTTAGGATCATTGACTGCTTTAGCAATTCCTGATGCACCGCCAGCTAAAGCACCGAGTGCTGATAATCCTGCGAATAACGGAATAATAAATGATAAAAACCCTCCTTGTTTAGGTAGGGAAATTACTCTAGGAACTTTAATGTTTTCTTTCCTCCTAAACTTTTTACCACACGTTTTGCCATTGAAAGCGCTGAATTTATTGTGTCTGTGAAATTTCCGTTAGGTTTAATTTTTTTAGCCATTGTTTTTCGTAAATGCAATAAATTTTCACCATTGCATTTTTTCTTCTTCTTGAGATTAGATCGACGATTACACCCCATTCCTAATTTTCTCTTTGCTTTCATGGCGGTACTGACTGCTAAAGCTGCAGTTCGTTCACCTAATGTTGCGTCTGATGATTTAAAGCGTTCCCAAGCTTTTTTTTGTAAAATTTTATCCGCTTTATTTCTACTATCTAAATCTCTGTAATCTTTGTAACTGATATCGTGAAGTTTGCACTGAGCATCTAATTGATTAATACCGGGGTCACCGCGTGCGAGTCGTTTTTCTCACTTTGTACCAGGACCGCAATACTGGTAACCAGGTAAATGCAATTCAAACGGAAGTTTATTGATTAGACCATTCACTAAACCACCACCACCACCTCCTTTTCGCTTCTTAACTAACATTGTTTACCTGGATGGATAGAACGGGTATTTATACCTAAATTGAGAAAAACAAATCATAGTTATTTCTTTATTCAGTAAATTTAGATAAGCAGGACGATAATACAAAATTTCCATTAAACATACAGTGTTATGTGAATTAATATTATACTTAGCATTTATAACATCATCAATATCTTTATAAATGTCATCATCACCACCCGGAATTCTTTCTCACGAAAACGACGGTAGTCAACAACTTGTATGAACTTTTCATAAAAACACACCAGATTGTAAGATTCAAGAAATTCCAATCTATAGCTTATTATATCCTTTAAATTGAATAGTTCTTCTATACTATGTGAATTGAATGTGCAAGAACAGCAGTTGTAGTTTTCTATCATAACAGTTTTCAAAATTCTGTCATATCCTTTAATTAATTCCCAATTGTAATAAACCAAGATTGCTAGATAGAGATTCATAATGTTGATCATAGATTATATCTTCTTCTTCGTTTACATTTGACCAATCAATTTTATTTTCAATTTCTTGGGATCGGAAAAATTGTAATTCTACATATGAATGCCATCTTAGAAGCTCATTCCATTCCTTCATATCCAACACTAATTATTGCTTTGATCACAGTTACACCCCAATACGCACTACTGGTGCAAGGTTGAGGTGGTACTGCATCCAATTTCCATATGTTTTGCATGATGAGTATCGTTCGATAGTTTATAATAAATACAATCGATTAAGTATTCATTAGCTGCTTGTTTATACCCTCAGATAAATCATTGGCTGTCTGTCAGTGTTAGAAGAATAACCTTCATCATGTTTCTCTTCATTTTACTTCTATTACCACTATCACTATTTTGACAACCAACAAAGGTAAAATTGTTATTCATATTGTTACTGCATGTGGGGTATCCATATATAACGGTGAACTTCTTAGTTTGGATCGTTCCAGAAATGATTTTTGCTGCCTGCATTATAACGACTGTTTGCTTTTCACTAGGACTAAACGCTGTCTAAAAATCATTTTAGTTAAATTTGGGTGGGGTTGTACTACTATTAAAAACAAAATGTTATGTTTGTTGTTTTGACTGCAAAACTACTCATAAACATCCCGTGTTTAGCTGCGTTTTAAATCCTTCCATTTGGTTTTCTTTTAAATACTCATAAAAGCGTTGAGGTAATATACATTTAAAATCATCCGTTTCCATCACTATACGTTCACCATACTTAGTATTTATTACTCCCAATTAATCACTTTATACCTTTTTGATATCTCGAGGTCACATACACTTTTAAAAGTTTGCAAGGGTGCTTTGGTTTAACCCTTTAATTCCATGTTTAACAATTACAAGTTGCTAACTGATTCTCAACACATGCTGGGTTTATATCACAAAAATGTGTCCTTGACTTAAGTACCTAACAACATGTTTAAACTTGTTAAATACACCTACTTTTAGTTTAGAAAATTCACCTTGAAATTTTTAAATATAAGCACCATTTGACCTTGGTCTACTTTTTAATAGACCGCATTCTTCTTGTTTCCATGAATTGATTCTATTTTATACTTTAAGAAATGTCATGATACCCAAGGTCAATAACCTTTGACCAACCTGTTTTTAGACTTTTAAAATTGCAAAGATGATGACATTCAATTTCAATTTTAGCTTTGACCTTGACATAAATTTAAAAACGTTTTAACCTTGTAATGAGGATGTAACATTGCAATTTTTAACGAGCTCCAAAATTTAAACCCAAAAGTTTGTTGAAGAGATCCAAAAGCACATTTCTCACCAAGAACCACCAGAACCCCTTTAATCACTACTTAAATTAATTTCTGACCTTAAATTGGAACAATAAATTAAGATACAATATGTATCTTATGATTCTTTTATTAATTTAACATTTGAAATCAAATATTAATTCCAAAAATAGATGATATACCAAGATTTTGAAAGAATTTATGATAATCTAATTGGTTCACATTTATAGAAATAATCTATTAAAATTATTATAATTGGCCTAATTTCCCATTAAGAGGATAAAATATTTACTTTCAAAGTTATTTGAAAATATTCAAAGATATTAATTTATCCTGAAACTATCTAAAATATTAGTTAACAAGTTTATGTTATTTTGGTTTAAACCAGATTCTTTAATTAAAATTTAATGGTTATAAAAAATTTTAAATTTTCAAAATCGACAAAATATTTATCAACATTTGAAAATCATGCCATTTAACAGATTATTTAAATAATTTTATTACAAACTGATTTGGAATTATTTGCTTGTTTTCTTAAATACTACTAATTTTCTACTAAATTTATCCCTTTGAAGTATTTTAATAAACCTAATTTATTAATAACTAAAATGGAATATACATATGATAATTATTTAATCAAAAAATTAAAGTTACAACAAATTCATAAAATTGCAAAAGATAATTTATTAGGAAATTAAATGCTAAGTTATTCATGATAAATCAATTCAAAGTATTCATCAATTAAAGAAGGAGACGAAGTCCTGTTACTTAAAAGCTACTAAACTAAATAAATCTAAAAATTGACTAAAATTAGGTCCTTATGAATTTTAAATTAATATCCAACTGAACCTTATAAAAGTTAAGAATAAAGATGTAAATTCTGTTAATAACTAAAACCTTTTGTTTCAGATTAGCTACTTTAATGCTATTTATAAACCTTTTTATGAGGTTTTCCAGAAAAACGTTCATCAGGAATATTCTTTGAACATTTAGGAGAAGCTAAATTTTATAATGATTATTGGAAATTAATAGTTCTTGTGGATATTACACCATTGCACGGTCAAATAAATTAATAAATTTGGATATAAACAAACTATAGTTTTTGAAACATCTTTTTTTATATCATGTAAAAAAGTTATTTAATTGAAACTACACCCCAATATTAAAAAAATTCGAATCATTTAATAACGTAAATCATAGTAAAATGTAGAGTCAAATAGCTTGGATCAATGCAATTGGTACAGGTTTTAAATATTTATTTGTTATTGCTGTTATGATGTAAATATAAAAAATACCTTAAATCAAATAAAAATATAATAAAAATTTAACTCTATTAAAACAACAAACACAAGTTGTACAAACGACAATTTCGGCATTTAATAATACTATCTATAATTTAAATAAGAATGTTATTTAATGAAAATATTAAAAATTGCATCAATATTTAAACATACGTGATGAACAAATGAAAAACACCATAATGAAATTTCAGATCATATAATGTTTTTTCAATTAATCGAAAACTGTCATAATGAACAAATATATTAACTAACGCCGTCTTATTTGCTCAACAAAACATAATTGATCCCTCAATTTTTCGCCATCTACTTTTTGCTTAAAACCTCATTTACCAGATGCGTTAACACCCATTTGTTTAGAAATAAAAATGCATAATTTGTTAACATTGGTAGAATAAAGAGTTTTATATGTAAATAATAAAATGAATTACGAAATCCCTTAGTTAACGAATTATCATTTTAATCTATATCACCTTTTATCTTATCCAATTATTAATAATCAAAATACCATACTTTACAACCATCTGCAAAATATTTGTTTTGACTTTAATGCGAGATCAATATATAAGTGTTGATAATATTTCAAACTGTAAATTCTTCAATCCACAATTTTATTGTTAAAAATATGAATTTTTATTATAAGTTTTTTTATGAACGAATAAGTTCAAAGGTAAATATGTAATATTAATAATAATTTTTAATGAATTCTTTATATTTAACTAATTCTAAAACCAATATGTGAAACAAAATTAATTACCCAACATATAATAAGATACCATCTGTTTGTAATCTAAGAACATCTAGTAATGAATATGAAATATTTCACAGGTTAGAAAGATCAAATTCATGGCTTTATGTAAACAAATAGATTTAGGAACATTATTTTGTAATAATAGTCTTATTGAAAAGATATTATCCTAAAACGGAAATAAATACATGAAATAGATATTGTAAATTATTTACTTCTTTTGCGAGATTAACTTCCAGTAAAACTTTTAGTAGTAATTATATGTCTCATATTATTCCATCTATTGATATATTACATGATGACTGCTGTGAAAAACTAAATGCTGAAAATAAAACACTAGATATAAAGTCTCCTATATTGTACCATTTTACACAAAAATGCCTTGAGATACAAGACGTTTATTCCATTCAATATGGAAATTTAACCCATTACTTGCAGTAATGTTTTAAACTAATATTAATTTTACTGAAGAGTTGAAGTTTATAGTTTATTAAAATGCATTTTTTTAAAACCTCTGCAAATGGTACAATTTAAGCAACTGGTTTCAAATCGGACCTTGTGGTTTCTTAATTTGTACCATGTTAATAAATTACTCAACGATCAAACGATCTTTTATTTAGGTACAAGCAACTCTAGTATACCTATTACTAAAAAAAAAATATATTTTAAAAACTGTCCAGCATTTATGCGCAAAGGTCAAACAAAATATTCATTAGTAAGAGCAGCACAGGATTGTGGGCCCATTGGTTAATTTAACACTGTATCATAGGTTCAACTATACACTCCAAAGTGGCAGAACCATTCCTGTGCATTAATTTTATGACCGGCTCAGTGCTATTATTTATTACTGCAGATTTCCTTGACGCCAATAGTCTTATTTTAGATGCGCTTGGTAAGTATGAGGTTGAACCTGTCGGTAGAGGTGAAACCCTACTTTTCTTTTAACTGAAGATCGTTTATCTTGATTTATTGAAACAGATGCTCGGATTCTAGTTCATCCTTATATGGCGTGGGTAATCACTTGAGAACTTTTTGCCCCACTAGTCTCTCGTTTCTTCTTGCCCAATGGACTCGAAGGACTGGAAAGGGGAATAATGGTCTCGAACGAAACATTTTGTCTACGTGTTTGGTTCTTTCTAGAAAGTTCAGAAAGGGAATATCACTATCCTCCTATCAGATGCAACAAAACTCTGTACTGGTTTATTATGCTTGATGGTTGGTTTGAAGTTACCTTTGTTGTTAATAAATCGGATGCTGCAAAATCAACATCAGTAAACACATCCCGGTCAACGGGCCAGATTCCAATTTCCGGAAACCATTGACAGCATTTCCTATAGTAGCTGCCCTTCCGTATGCTTAAGAATTTGAGCCACCTGAAACTTAGTCACAGCCAATCCTGGATATTCTCTCATCCATTTTTAAAGCCTTGGTTGTAAAGTTTCTAACTGTTTAAAACCGCCACATCAAGGGGTTGAAGTCGATGGGTTGTGGGCCTGGTAACTGTAGTATAATAACCCCATTTTCTCTAGCTAACATCACTGCTTTAAGGTTTTTAGAGTGGGTCGGTGTCCATCAAGGAAAAGAACTTAGGATTTTTGGCATTTCTTCTGTACTGTTGAAAAGCCACTTTCATCAACGTTAAAAATTTTTGTAGAGTCTAGGAATTTTCGTCAACTATTTTTCCAAGAGATCAAAAAACCCCTCACATTTTCCTATTGAATCCTTTACCTTGAAATGGATGTGACTTCTGGTTGACGTAAGGAAATATTGGATGTCTTTTTTCCATTTTTCCCTGCCATTCGTGAATTTTATTAAAATTGTTTTTAATGCGGTTTTTCCGCAAAGTCAAATGCAGCCCTGCGAATATCTTTAATTGTGACACCATAAAAGCACTTTCCAGTTTAAAAATATGTTCTTCAAGTTGCTGCTCAGTCTCCGCACTAAATACAGTACAACGACCAAATGCTTTTAACCTTCTTTGGCTTTGATATTTGCTGACGTTAGATGTCTTTAAAAGTAGGATTTGGGAGATCATACGTTTTACATATCTCATTGAAACCAAATTTTTCCAGTCCTGTTTTTTATTAAAGCTTTTTCATGGTTTTTCTGACCACTTACCATATCTCATACCTTTTCGGCTCATTCTGAAACAAAAATAAAGTTGTTAAATTGGACCAGTACAAATTAGGCCCTTGGAACAAATTAGGAAACTTCTCATTCTTATTGTTTACAAAATATGAATATAAATTTTAGGTTAAGTTATTAAAACATGCAAAGAAATGTGCCAAAAAGCTTAAGGTTAGTGGAAATAGACCAGCGTTAATCAACTAGCATGAATATTGTCTTAAAGTTTTAAAAAACACGCAAAACTTGCATCAGATATAGGCAAACAAACAACTTCACTATACCTGGGCAGACGTTCTCACGTGGTATATCACAAATTGCAGACTGATCAAAGTATAACATACATCTGCTAGGTGTCGGTTCATTTAACGAATTTAGGAAATATTGGGGTGGTACAATTTAGGAAGCGGTACAATATAGGATAGTTTTATTTATTTAGCGCCATTAAAATTAACTAATATTAATCTAGATGAATTGCATCATTCTTCAGATAGGTTGAGTTAAGAAGATAACATTAATAATGTATTAACCATCTTAATGTTAAAAAATATGATATGTTTCATTACCTAGGTTTATTATTAGCTATTAATTACTTATTATAGCTATATGTTATTTGGAAAATCATTTTATGTGTTAGATTAAAATTTTAAGGAAAACACATGCAGTTATAAAGTTCGACCGAGATGGAACAACAAATATAACTGTATCACCGGTAATCAAAGCGATAACCAGCTGTTGTCATAATCCGCAAAAGGCATATGAAAAACTTCAATCAGAATGTCAGAAATACAAGATGAAACTGAAAAAAAAAACAATGAACTTCACTAATACACCCCTGCGTAGAAGTGCTGGGTTAAATACAAAAGTGTTTTCAGTATTGAACATATAATTATGCAATTTATGTTCAAGAAAATGGTTCACGGAAAAATTCGCCGAACCGGCTCGCCCTGGAGCAGCAGGTTCGGCGAACCCTCTGTTTTGGGCACAGCGAACCCCTTAACAATTACAGAGCGAACTGGGTCGCAAAGAAGACAAAACTTTGCCTCAAATTTAAAAATATGTCAATTGACGGATGAACATTCAACAGACATGCCGGTTTCTGTTACCATAACACCAGTCAGATAAATGCAAAACGCCAGTGGAGCTTATAAAAATCGCCCAAAATCAAAATCTCAAAAGCCTTTAACCTAAGTAGATGTAAAAATGCGCTTAACAAACTTAACAATAAACGAAAAGAAAAATAACCATTCCAAACTGCAGCAATTTAAAATGTATTTTAGCAAATTCTAAGAAGGCGTCCGTAACTGTACAAGGTAAAGAATTTTAGGATTAACAAAATAACTTGAATGCAAAGTGCAATTGTTCTAAAGGTCCAGGTAGTAGCTTAACTTGCGTTACCACTTTTCAATTTTTCATACATAAAATCACAATGACAATCTAGACTTTGTCCCAGGAATGTAGTGCTATATAAAAAAACTATAAAAGAAAAACTTTATCATTATTAATTATTAATACTTGTCGCCGTCGAAATAATGATAAGATAAAGATTCCACGCTTTTGAAGCGTTTATTTTGAAATAAAATACTTTGACTATTTAATTGTTATCAATATCACTCAGTGAAGTGCGTCGTGGGTTGTGGTAATTCGTTATTTGTAATTTAATAGTGATTAGTGTATGGCAAGCCCTTTTACCATTTATTTACTGTAGTCGTTATATGCGATTTTAATTCACATCTATTTCCATTTTCTATGTCACTTGGGATATTGAAAATTACGCTATTTTTGCTTTAAAGATTTTCTTGTAGCACATACTTGTATGTCACGCTATTCTTACATTATATTAGTTTTCAGGATTTATGTCTAATCACAAAATTAATTATGTTGGTATATGATGTCCTTCTAACAATTTTTATTTGAATGCATTCTTAGTTCGTTCCAATTCAATTTTAATTTTAATTTAATTTCTTATGACATATAACATTATTTTTATAATTTTATGGTAATTTAAAAGATAAATTAAATTTTGGTTAATTGAAAATACACTTTCGTTCAGGTAAATTCCTAAATTTTTCATAAGGAACAATAGGTTTTATGAATTTTTTTTCTTAATTATAATGAAATGAAAATATGTATTAAATGTATTTTAATTTTAATTAAGAATAAAAAGGGCATTCTTCTTAACGGAAATAGGGTAATTTTCATTATCCCAAGTGATATGGAAATAGATTTGAATTAAAATGACATATAACGACTACAATGAATAAATGGTAAAACGGCTTGCCATACAGCCATATTAGTGAGAGTAAAAAGTTAATATTTAACAGATTTAAAAAAAAAGTGAAATAAAAATTAATTTCATAATTAAAAATCAACGTGAATGTGAATGATTATCACTATGCCCAAAAGGGACCGTGTTAATCGCGAAAGAGCAAGAGCTTCTCAAGTAGTTGCTCAAAAGTGCAAAAAGATAAGTGAGTTTTTCGGCGGTTCTGCAGCGAAGAAGACAAAATACGATATAACATCCAATAAAGGTCAAGATTCGGAAGATGCAAACACGTGCATACAAATTAACAGTGGCGGAATTGGAAATGGAGCTGAAACTGCAAGCAATTTCTGACGTGTTCAGCGACGATGATGATCTTGCTGGTCCAACGGTCGCAGACGACACTGATTTTGTCGATTATTCAGAGGGTTCAAGCGATATCCCAGAGGACACACACATTGAGAATGAAGAAGAAATGGAAGTCCAGAGTGAAGAAATGACAATCGAGCTTGAAGCAGAAGATTAAAATAAGGAGAATATTTAAGATTTAAATTTGAAAAAATTACTAAAAAGGGCTTTAAAAATAAAAATTGAAGTTTGGCTTTTAATACACTCCATTGTGTTTTAAATTTATAAAAATTATTGGATTCAAAATCTTTTACCAAAAAAACACCAAAACAAATTGAAATGTTTTGGAAGCAAGGGATGCGAATTTTCTGGGCCTTGTTTTGGGTTAAAATTTCCCTAAAGAAATATTTTAGTTACTTCCAAAACTCCAAAATTTCCAAAGGCATTGGGAAATAACAAATTTTGGAAATGTTTTAGGGCAGGAGAATGGCAATTTTCGGGCCATTAAAGGTTATTTTAAAGGGAATTTAAAATTTTCCCTTGATAAAAGAAAATATTTTGGTTAATCTTTTATTTTCCCCAGAAAGTTTCCTAATATATAAAAGGAAAACGAGCAAATTTGGAATTTTTATTGCCCTGTTAAAGTGGTTATGAAAGTTCCAAATTTAAAAGGGTAAATCCCCATTATTGGGAAAGGTTCCAAAATTTCAAAAAATTTTCCAAAAAAGAACTACCATTTGGAATGGAAATTTTTTAATTTTCCCGGGAATTAAATTTGTCAAAAAAAAAAGGAAAACGGCAAGGGAACGGAACCCAAATTTTAGAACCCTTTCAAAAGGGGTTATTTGGCAAAGGGCAAATTTTAAGGGGTAAAATTTCTTGCCAACCACTAAATCCCCCCAAAAGGTTCCAAAACTTGGCCAAAGAAAATAAAGTTAAGTGCTTATAACCCCATTTTAGACCGTGGGCAAACCATTTTAATTGGAAAAATTTTTAAAAAGGTTCCATTTTATGTAATAAATTTAATTCGAACAAACCAAGGAAACTTAGTTTATTAGGGAAACGGAACCCTAAAAAAGCCTTTTCAAAAATTCACCAAAGGGGGAAATTATTTGGGGCCCGAAGGAGGAAAAGTTAAAAACTTCCAAAGGGAAAAGAAAAACGTGAAGGTTCGTTCCCAACACCACAAAATACCAACCCCAAAAATTGGTTGAAAACCAATTGGGGAATGGAAAAGAAAATCAAACCATTTAAGTTGTAAAAATTACTTCGGGTGAAAGAAACCGGTAAGAAATTAAATAAACCCCATTATTTTATCCTGCCGAAAAACTATTAAAAGGTACCAAAGGTTAGCCCACTTCTGGATTTAATATTTGGAACTTACTATACGGAAAATAAAAATTAAGGCAAATTTTTTTAGAAAAAATATTTAGAGTTTTAAAGCCCTACTTTTAAAATTTAAAATAAACTTTTTGGGAAATTTTTGGAGGGCCCTTTGATTTATTAAAAATTTTAAAAAACCTTAAAAGAAAATATTTAAAATTTAAAAAAAATTGAATTGAGTGGGACCCAAATACAAAATGCAACCCTTTATAATACAACAAATTAATTATTCCAAGTTTAAGGGAATGTAAAAAAAGAAGTACCATTTATTTAAAACAATGTATTGAAGGTTAAAAGAAAAAAAACGAAAGTTTATAAATGTGGAAAATTTTAAAAAACCTCCATTTTTGAAATACCAGCCCTTTGAAAATATTCAATTGAACAAAGGATTAATCCCTCACCGTTTAGCCCACAAGCCCTTGTTTAACTATTTGGTTTTAGAAGGCCTTTACGGGAATCGGGAAATTTAAAAAAATTTAAACCGGAAATTTCTTCCTTACGAAAAAAAAACATTTTGTAATTTTCATGCTTTTATTTATTTTTTAAAATAAAATTTTTTTTTGTTAATTTTTTGTTATGTTCTTGGGATTTTATTAATATTTTTTCCTTTTTAAATAATTAAAATTTTGTTTAAAATAAATTCCAAAATTTAAAAAAATTTTATTGATTATTAGGGGCCCCTATTTATTATACCCAATATGGCACATTTATAATACAAAAATTAATAAAGGTTTTACGTTAAATTTGGTATTCAAAATCAAAGGAAGAATACATTTAAAAATGTTTTTCCGTCCTAAAATTTCGGTTAAAATTTAAAAACGAAACAATTGTTTTTAGGGAATTCAACCCTGGAAAACCTTTCTAAAGAGAATAAATTTTTTGACTTCACAACCCAAAGAACAAAATGCGGATTTGGAGGAAATTGGAAAGCGATTTTAAATTTGCAATTTTGTTTCATTAAAAAAAAACCCTTTGGAACTAATTTGGACATTTTAAAAGGCCATTTTCCTAACCGTCTTAATTTCAAAGAATTTTCTCCCCTTTTTGAATCTTTTGTTAATGAATTGTTAAAGCAATTTTGGTAAAAAATTTATGCCTTTTTTTAAACTGTTGTTTAAAGTTAGGAAAATTTAAAATTTTTTGGTTAATTTTGGTTTTACCCTGGAAAAATCCATGGGACCGGAAGTTTTGAAAGTAAAAAGGGTATTTTTTCTTTGGTTTTTAAGTAAGGCAATTTAAATAAATAAACATAAAAGGTGGAATTAAAACCATTTAGAAACAAAATTTTTTCAAATTTACCCAACCAAAACGATTTCGGAAAATTTACCCTACATTTGGTTACATTTGTATTACTTTAATAAAATTTTTAAAGGAAAGGTTTTACCTTCAAACTTTGGTTGGCCAAAACCGAAAGGACAAAATTTGCCATTTTTAAAGGGTTTTCTGACCAACATAATTAACGGATTTAAATTTCCTTTAATTAAGAAAGAAAAGGGCTAAGTAAATTGTTTTCAAAACCCAATTACCTATTGGAAAATCTTCCAAGACCCTAAATTATCCTTTGAAATTGAAACCAATTAAGAATTCCAAAAGTAAATTTTTAGAGAAGAATAATTTAAACTTGAATTTTAAAAGGTGTAATTTTTGTAAAATTCATTGAAAAAAAAAATAACAAACAACGAAAATTTGATGGGAGGTGGATTTTGAAAATTTCCATTTTTCCTTTAAAATTTAAACCCCAAATTAAAGATTTGTTCCAACAAAATTTTGGGAACTTTTTGGGTAATGAAATTGGAAAGAAATTTTGGGAGAAAGGAAAATACCCAAACCAAAACTTCCTGAATCAAGGTAAAGTATTAGGGGAATTTAAAAGTTTCATTGGGAAAATTCCTTTTGGGTATAAGGTATTTAATTCCGGAAAAAGGTCCTTTAATTTGGGACTTTCGGTAAAAATTAATTGAACGAAATGATTTAAAAGCGCAATCCGGCTTGTTTAATTTATTCAGAAAGAATCCTTTCTTACACAGGACAATTGTTTAAACTTTTACTTAAGAATAAAAAGTGGAAGGTTAAAACCTATAAAGAAAATTAAAATTCCAAAAATTTTCCAACCAACCGAAAAAACAATTTCAAAAAGTTCGATCAAATTTGGTACCCAAAACATTTGGTAACCAAATTTATTTCCCCAGAAATTTCGGTACAAAAAAATTTTTGTTTAAAATAAAAATAACTTCCTTTCGGCCAGAACCGGAATTAACAAAAGCCAATTTTTGGCACAGGCCCCTTCTTGGGGATTGAAAACCCATGGTTTTTATTTCCTTCTTTTAAATATTAAAAGAAAAGCACTAATTTACACTTGTTTAACAAAACCAACTTTAATTCCTTTGTAAATATTCCAAACCGTTCCCTTAATTTATTACCTATTGAAATTGAAACCAAATTCCTGAATTCCGTAAAATTTTTTCGAGAATAATTATAACCTAGAATTTTAAAACCTGTAATTTTTGTTAATTATTCCAAACCTTAATGCAAATTTAATTTAAAAGAAAATAACGGAAACAACCTGAAAAATTCCGTTTAAAGGGAATAGGTATTGCCGTTTAACCAAATTTCTTTAAAATTTTCCCTAAGGGCGTTCGGTTATTCCAGGGCAAAATTTTGGGGACGCTTTGGGTAGAAAGCAGGTCTTTTTGGGGAAGAAATTGGAATTTCCCAAAAAAGAAACCTTTCGTTTGAATTTCAATTGGTAAAGGGATTATCCGTTAACCATTTTAAAAGTTCTTTGGGAAACCGATTTCCTTTTGGGATAAGGGATTTCCCTAATTCCAAAAAAGTTACCTTTTTAATTTTGAATTTTCAAGGTAAAAACTTAATTGAATTTCCATTTTAAAGGTTCTTTGGCAGCTGAGGTTTCCAATTTGGAACTGAAAAGGGAAGCTTTCCCTTTAAATTACCACAAAAAGTTTACTTTTCTTATTTGAATTTTTAAAAAATTGGAATTGGCCAAGGGACTATCCAAGGAAAATAAAATTCCGATTTTCCTTAACCCAACCGAAATAAAAACAAATGTCCAAAAAAATTCGGGTTTTATTTAAAAAGTTAAAAAAAACCTTAAAATTAAAAGTTTGGTTTGGAAATTTAAGCCCAGAAATTAAATAAAAAAAATTTTAATAATTTAAAAGAAAATTATTTAAAGATTTAATTTTAAAAACCCAATTTCATTTCGTTTCGAATTAAGGTAATTGAAACCAAAAACAATTTTGCCTGCCACAAAATCCCCCTTGTTGTTAAACCCACCGTTTCCCATTAAATTTTAACCATTTAAAAAGAAAATTTAATAATTTTTAAGAAACCTTGGTTAACTTAATTTTAAATTTTCCCTTAGAATTCTTAACAAATCCGTTCCAAAATTAATTTTATTACCTTTTAATTTATTCAAACCGTTTCCTTGCATTGTAAAACCCTTTCCGAAATTTTCAATAAAACCACCGAACTTTAAAACCTTCCAAAAATACTTAAAATTGGAAAATTTATTAAAACTTGAAATAAATTTTAAATTTAAAAGAAAATTACCGGACAATTAACCTTGTCCATCTAAATAAACCGTTTGAAAAACACTTTTAGGGTAAATTATTAAGGAAAATTTGCTGGGAAATTCCGGTTTCTCCTTAAGGGCTTACCCGGCCTAACAGTTGGCCGAGGAATTTTCCGCGTCGTGGAATTAACCGGATTAGTTGGGGCCTTTAAAGGAAAGGATTTATTTATTTCCTTTTAATTTCCAATTATTTTTAAAGAACCTTGTTTATTTTGATTTTCCAAACTTTTAAATTGCAAAAGGGAGTTATTGTTAATTTTAAAATTAAAATTACTTTGTTTAAATTTGAGGTTTCCTTAAACTTATTTAAAAGGGAGTTAACCGAAACCCATTATTAAAAGTTTTTGCCTAAAGTTCCCTTAGTTTTCTTTAAACCTTACCGAAAGGGCTTACCGGTTAATTTCCTTTAACAAGGTTAACTTCTTTTGGAGTTTCCAATTGGAATGAAAGGGATTTCCGGGTTAAAAACCTACAAATTAAAAGTTACTTTGTTAGTTCGGAGTTTTCAAACTTGGGTGGCAAGGGAGAATGAAATTTCCAAATTAAGTTTCCGACCAAAAATTAAGGCTTTATCCCGGAAATTATTTGAAAACAAACCTTGGTCCAAAAAATGTTTTAAAACGTTTAAACCGATTAAAAATTAATTACATTAAAATTAAAAGTTTTAAGGTTTGGGAAATACAAGTAGAAAAAATTAAAAAGGTTTCTAATTCCGAATTTAAATCCCAGGCCATCCCCAAAATAAATCCAAAAGGGTTCCTTTTAATTTAAAAATTTTTGGATTTCATTTGTTTTACTATATTTACAGGAAAAATAAAGGACCTCTTTAAATTTAACACCTGTTGGTTTTACCGACCGTAATATCTTTTAAATTTTTTAATAAATATTTTTCACTTTTTTACTTTTAAATTAAAAAATAACTGTTTAAAAGAAACCTTTTGGTTTAATTTAATTTTACAAATTTTCCCTAAGCATTCTTAACCAACCGGCAAATTAAAAAACCTTTTTTTTACCAAGGACGTTTTTGGTTGCCGAGTGTAAAAGAGTTTTCCGAATTAATTTAAACAAAAAAAAACCGTAAATTGGAAAAACACCATTAACCCAAAAATATTCCAAATTAATAAGGATTTTATTGGGGAAATTCTTGAATTAATAAAATTTTGGGTATTTAAAATTATAAAAGGTTTTTTACCAGGAAAGACCCAATTCAAATCCTTGTACAAAACCCTCTCAAATCCACAACCGTTGAACCCACTTTTAAGGGGAAAATTTTAAAAATTAAATTTGCAGGTGGTTGTTTTTGTTTATCCCCGAATTCCAACAATTCTTACCAATTCGGAATAAAGTGGAAGGCCGAAAATTCCGAGTACCTTGGCCCCAAAATAGACCAAAAGGTGTTGGCCACCCAAAGCCCGAAAGGGGAAGTTTTTTTAAATTTTACACAATTTAAATTTTACCCAATTAAATTTTTAAACATTGTTTATTTTGGGGATTTCCAACAAACCTTTATTAAAGACAAAAAAAGTTTGGTAAAAAAATTTTAAATTTACCTGTATTTTTAGGTTCATAAACAAAAAGTAATAAGGTTAACCGAAACCCCCCCTATTTCAACTAAGTTTTTGCCGATAAAGTTAAATCCCTTTAAGTGGAATAATTTTGTAAGTATTCCAGGAAAGGGTTTTACAAAGGATTAAATGCCCCTAAAACAATTGGCAAAAACTTTCCTTTTAAAAACCAAAATTCAAGAATTAAAGGGCGATACGGGGCCGAAGAAAAATTCTTAAAATTACCGTCCAACATGTATGGCATTTATTAAAATAATTTAAAAAATAATAAATTTTAAATAAAATTAAGTATTGAAAGGAAAAAAGGAATTGGTCCTTTCTTAAAGGTTAAAATTAGTTTGCAAAATAAGGCTTATTTTTACAAATGTTTTCTGGTTAGGAATCCCTTTAAACCGACGTAAATTAGTTTTTTAAGTTAAAACCCTTTTAAGGGGCGGAATCACAAGTGAAAAATTTAATTTCCTTTCTGATAAAGGTAAGAAATGAACGGTTTTCAATTCACCTTTTTTGGCCAGTCCCCCAAAAGAAAGTAAAATTGCCCAAAGGGGTGTTCCCGGGCCGTATATAAAAAATTTTTATTATTAATTTTTATATATTTAAAAATAATAAAAACCAAACTTTTAAACCTAGTTTTCCAATATTGGAAATGTAAAAATTTTTCTAATAAAATAAAATAACAAATTTTTGTTAAATTTCAAATTTTGAAACCCCAATTAACGTATTCGGAAACAATTAAAATTTGGTTTTAATTGGGTTAAAATAAATGAAGCTTAAACTTTTCTTTAAAGTTTTGGTTAAACCAAGGCTTGGCCAATTGAAGGGAAAAATTTTCTTTGTTTGGCCCAAAGCCACCAAGGCACAACAAACAAATTTTTGGTCCAGGGTATTGTTTCCAAAAATTTTTACCAAGTTTTGGAATTGGGAAACAAAAAAACCGACAAATTTAAGGAAACATTTAACGACCGTATTTAGCTCAAAAGTGAAGTCCAAATTGGATAAAAGGCAATTTTTGGGGCTTCAATTTGGGTTTCCTTAAAATTACAAAGAGGGCTTTGGAAATTTATTTGCGGGAAGTTAAGGGTTCCCTGGTTATCCGGGCAAATTAGGTCCCAAATTGGTTCCTTCACCCGAACGGACCTTGAAGATTGGCAAAATGTCCTTTTCGGATGAAACCAGAATTGGTCTGAGTTCAGATGACCGTCAAATTCGAGTTCTAAGAGGTCCAGGTAGACAAGCTAGACTGCAAACGGCCAGATCTGTCCCAAAATACAAAGGAGGAACGGAAATGTTCTGGGGCAGTATCATGATAGGAGATAAAACTCCTTTGGTTCCACTACGCCAGAGTTTAACAGGTCCTAGATACGTTGATTTGGTGCTAGAACCAATACTTAGGCTGTGGAGAGGTGCAGTGGGAAACAATTTCGTCTTCATGCATGATAATGCCCCTCCACATACCAGCCGAGTTGCTACAGAATTTCTAGAAAGAGAAGCTGTGACGGTTCTAGAATGGCCTGCCTCTTCACCAGACCTGAATCCCATTGAGCATGTGTGGGACTGTGCCAAAAAAGGGATTAGGGCTAGAAGAAATGTTCCAGGAAATGTGGAACAGCTCATTCCAGCCGCGCAAGAGGAATGGGCAAACGTACGTCAGGAACACGTTGACACGTTGATTAGAAGCATTCCTCGTCGAATTGCAGCTTGTATTAGGGCTAGAGGTGGTAACACTGACTATTAAAGTGAAAAACATGTCCGAAAAAAGGTATCTAACTTTTGTTTAACCAACTACCTACATCTTTAGTTTTCGCATTTTTATTGTTTTTGTTCATCTTAAATCTTTGTTGTAATTTTTACTCGTTGTAATTTAATAAACTAAGTTATAATAAAGTCCTTCTCACTTTCTATACGGAATTTGTCAGAAATACTGAATAACATCGGAAATATTGGGTGATTCCATATAAGTTTGGTTGTGTGTATATATATTTTGAGATAGTTAGATATAGGATTAAGACAGGACAAGAGTAAATAAGCTTGTATCTTTATAGTGGGCAAATTGAGATAGATTAGAGTATATTTACACTGCATTTTATTAAGTATAGTATTAGACGAGTGAAAGAAATTGATTTTGATTTAACGAAACAGGCTTGGTGGAATTTGCACAAGTTTGTTTAATCATAAAAAGCATTGGTCTATATAAGGAGCATGTGAGGAAGGTCAGAAGGAGTTATATTTGTGAGTACGATTAAGTTCGTAGAACATATTTCAATAAATTCACAGTTTATTCAAAGTATTTTGGCATTTTAGAAACCTTACAGATGTTTATCAAACGGAGTAGGTTTATAATAATATGTAGAACATGTATCGAATTAGTTACAATGCAGCAAAGATTTAAATTTTAAGAAAAGGTTATGGTGCGGACACGGTTTAGTTTTCACTCACAGACATACTGTACAAAAAGTGCAGGAGAAGCGGTAGTGCATTATAAACATTAAAGAGAATATAAACAACATTTTTACATTTGGATATTTAACATAAAAATACTTTTTGTGTACAATTTCTGCAGAAGTGTGGTTAACAATATGGATTTTTGAGTTGACAAAGTGTTATGAAAGTGAACAGTGTTGATGTTAAAGACAGTTATAACAACATCTTAGAATAACATTTTAAGTAATTTGGACGTTGTAAACGCAAATTATGAGTATAATTGTATAAAGTTAGGTTAAGTTTTAATTTTAAGGTTTTTGCAAATTTATAGTTTTAATAGGATAATTTAAGCATAAAATAAATTATAAGGGTACTTAATAGGAGGTTTCCCTCGTTTTCATGTAGAAATTTACATTGTACAAGCTATATAAACATAAAATTATAAAAATGGGGTTTACTACATAAATTTTCAATTTGAAAAAGAATTTTCCGTTAAAATTAAATTATATGAGTTTAAATAAATGTATTCTAATACAGTTTTTCGTGTAGATTACGAATATGTATTTAGTTTAGGTGTAGAATTTAGAGTTTCTTAGATATAAGTAAATTTAAATCATAATATGTCAAATTGCACAATTTTGAAGCAATATAGGGCTCGTGAGGTATCGTTTTGTGCGGAATTCTGCACAGATTCTAATTCTGTTATCAAAAAGTAAATCCGAATTATTTTAAGAAAGTTATGGCATAATTTGTATTTTAGTTAAGTTTTCAATTTAGTTTAAACCAATCAGAGGCTTGGTTACTTTGTTTGTATGGTACAGAACAAGTTAACATTTTTGTAGCTAACAGAATAGTATAAAAGGAATTGCTCCTGATTTCTCACTCTCTTACTCTTACTCTTACAATTTTTTAATTTTTTTGACTAAAAGTCAAGGTGTTGATAGTGTTAGTGTTAACATGTAAGTTTTAAGTTACGTTATTATCGGAAATTTTGAAACGCGGTTAGTGAAGAGTTGAGACATCAGTAACAATTGTTTTTAACCTGCGATCAAATTTAAAAGTTAGGTTACCGATATAATTTTCAATTATAATAAATTTGTTTCGATTCAATTTACGTGTTCAAATTTCGGTTGATGTGTTTTTGTTTTTGTTTACTTTTTCTCCTTAATAAAATTATTCAGTTCTCTGAATCGATGTTTATTTTTCTGAAGCGACGTATAGTAATTAATAAACGAATTTCCATAACGGGATCTAAAACAAAAGTGAAATTGAATTAAAGTTATATGAACTTAAGGTTGTTTGGTACGTTCACTGAAAGTATCAATTCCGTTAGATGTCGTTACTATCGGAAATTGCTGTTATTCGAATATTTTAAACATAACAATGCAAGTAAACACGCCTTCTCTACCTGCTTAATCCCTTCTTGTATATTTTCTCGTATTTGTCTGTATGTAAAATTCTTAAAGACATATCCTACTGGAAAATACAATTACTGTAGCAAATAAATATTGTAGATTTGTATAATAGATAATTACGGAAATTAATTTTTAATTACACAAAATCATCATCATTATCACATTTATTTTTAGTATAATTAATTGCAGTTAAAGGTAGATAATCCTTATGGAACAATATTTTTAGAAATTATGAATAATGCAAAACTTTCTAACAGTAAAATAAGAATGAACTGGGCAATTCAATTACAATAATTGACAGATAATTGCTCGGTCATTATCATTATTTTATACTCTTGTTAATCATACCTAAGGCTCATTTGTATAATAATGATAGGTACAAATTGATATGAAATACTATAAATACTTTGCGTTTTACTTCAACTAACCATTCCATAGAACACGAGCTATATTGTTTTATACGTACGTGCGTGTAATAAATATAATGGGAAAATCAACACCGTTTCAATCGAAAATTCATAAAAAGACCCGAAGGTCTAATCTCATGAAAAGATTAAATTTTGTGAGGTAAGAATAATATTTTTTTACAATTATATTTTTGTTATAATAATAATGATGTTTTTTTAGATGGGGGGCCAAGAACACGTTAGAAGCAGGAAATGATAAACATCGTGTTTCCGAAAATTTACCAGAATTGGAATTCGAATTTGATAGGGCGTATAAAAATCCTTTAGAATCACTGTGTGGACGTAGGGTTGTTAATATCAGACATTTGCTTCAACCGTATCAAAAAATTATACGTCATTCTCAAAATTTTATCATGGGGAGAATGGATTTTACTAATGAAGTTAGGTCCGGATTAATTTCTAAACTTTGGTTTAAATGTGATACATGTGATGGAAAGGAGTTTATCACTACAGATGCCATCGAAAGTAGTGTAGAACAAAATATTAATCAAGCTGCTGTTTGGGGAACTATGTCTATAGGAATTGGACATAGTCAATGCGAAGAATTATTCGCTTTACTGGATATTCCATTTTATGACTCCCAAAACATACGCAACGTTGACATTAAATGTTAAAAAGGTAATACGATACCAACTAAACTCTCAATAATAAAGTACTTGTTATTGCAGATATGGGAAGATTACGTTTTCAGTGAAATAAAAAAAACGGCGAGGTTGAAAAACGAATCGCCATCGAAAACGGAATGGTAAATGCAGATGGAACTCCTTATATACAAGTCATATGTGATGGGGGCTGGAGCAAAAGATCTTATGGACACGGATATAATTCTGCTTCTGGGGTGGTAATCAATAATTTAGAAAATATGTATTATTAATGATAATTTTTAGGCGGTGATAATAGGGGCCAAAACTAAAAAACCCCTTTTTGTTGGTGTTAGGAATAAGGTTTGCTCAACCTGTTCATATGCAATGCGCCAAAATGAAGCTGCAAAGAAACATATATGTGCACTGAATTATAATGGTTCATCTACGAGCATGGAGCAAGACATTATTGTTGAGGGGTTCTGTCAAAGTTTAAATCAACACGGGATTATGTATAAGTACTTAATTGGTAAGTCAGATTATATTTTTTATTGTAGATCATCAAATCCTATCTGTATAACTATTCTTGTAGGTGACGGGGACTCTAGCGTTTATGCGAGAATTGTGGAAAAGGTTCCTTATGGACGTCAGGTTGTTAAAATTGAATGCAAATCCATGACTCGATGTTTCAGTAGTAAACTGTACAAATTGGCATCGAACACCGGATTTCCCTTACAATCGCGAAGAACCCTGATTTCAAAAGGAAATAATGTCAGCAGGATAGAGAGGCTGGTAAAGGGTGTAAGAACGACCATAAAGAAAAACATTAACCAACCGGAGATGCTTAGAGAAGAATTGACAAACGCGCCTGACCATGTATTCGGAAATAAAGCAAGTGATGGTTGGTTTGCAAAATTTAAAGTGCGGTATGGTATTCGTCTGTTGACTGTAACCGGAGAAAAATTGTCTAGTGACGATGCAGCTGTAGAGCCGTTTATTAAACTTTTTCTAGAGCATGTAGATGAACTAGGTCTTACAGATGGCCAGGTGTATAATGCAGATAAAAGTGGATTGTTTTGGAAATTATTGCCACGAAAAAGTTATGTTTGTAAAAATGTATAAAGGGAAAAAACAATCTGCAATGGATAAGTTTTTCATTTACACTAAAATTAAAAACAGTACATACAAATAATACATACATATTATTTTACTTAATTTTAAAAGTATAGTTTTTCAATAAATGTACCTACTTTATATTAAACTCTATAGTCTAACCAAATTGTGTGTTTTTAAACGCCAGACTCGATATTTTGGATTACTTAATAGTAGGACACTTCCAGTAATCTGACAACAATCGTCTAAGACATGTACGATTAGCGAGCTATATATATATATATATATATATATATATATATATATATATATATATATATATATATATATATATATCTGTGTGTGCGTGCGTGCGTGCATGTGCTGTGCGTGTGTGTGTATAACACTAGTTGCTTTATGCGTTTGTTGTGTACGGATGATAAGTTCGACGATAGTACATCCTGCGACAGGAAGTGACGTCACCAATCAGCGACCTGACGCGCACTTAAGCCGTCCTTCGCAAGATGGCGGAGGCTGACCAATGAGAGACGAGGACGTGGCCCCGTCCCAGTGATGTCAGGCCAATGGGAAAGGAGTATGGGCCCCTCCCCTTTTATCAAGGGGTTGGCCCATCTGCTGTCCAATGAGAGACGTCGCGACTATCTTGAAAAGATATCAAGGGGGCTGACCCATGTGTTGACCAATGAGAGACGTGTCGACCATCTTGAAAGCGTACTTTAGCCCTGATAGCTTCTTCGGTATGGATCCTCGACGTCTTCCTATGGTGATATGGCATGCGGCGGGGGCATGCAGGTAAGTTCCTCGCCGGTGCTGAAGAAGAAGTCACCTTCGTTCTTTGTATTCGTTGCTTAAGAGACGTCGAAGAGTCGTAGAAATATAAACCCTGAAAAAAATTTCGTTGCGAGAGTCGAACTACGGAAAGCTAGCATGGTAAATATACACCATTGCCTCTCGGCTACCGAGCTTTGTTAGATATGTAATGCAGAATGTTGGATATATATATATATATATATATATATATATATATATATATATATATATATATATATACAGTGAAAACCACTTATGGAATAAAACTCTTAGTCATTATTTTAGAAAATTATAAAAATGCTGAGACACGTCAACTTTTAATTCAGTTGTGCGTTATTTAAACATCAATTTATATGTACAGGGTGATTCGCGTAACTCTGCCATAGTCGGTGTTCTCTTTTTAATGAAACACCCTGTATATTTGTATATTTTGAAATCCCCTTAATGAACTGATTTCAACAAACTATAATTGTATGGTCAATTATGTAATTATACAGGGTGATATAATTTATTACACTTGAAATATTGGTATTTTTTTTAAATTAGCTAAATACGTATTTATCACAAATCTAAATTAATTATTAGACGTATTTGGGAAACATTCTAAATTAAATAAGAACTGGTACGCCCATGAAATTTATCACAAATACCTAAAAACTGCGTAGAAACGCCAATAATTAAACAAAATCGGTAAATAATGTGGATTGTTATCTAATCTGCAGTTGTTGATTTGTTGACATTTAACATTGAAAAAGTAAAATCTTAGTTAAAAACTTTTTACTTGTAGAAATAACAATGAAATATTGAACTGAGACTCACCGAATTGACATTTTAATGATGATCGGGTACGGGGATAACTGCAGAAGTCAAGTTGAAGTGGCAAGCTTATTTAATCAGAGGTATCCCGAATTGCCAAATATTTCACAAAGTACTGTGTCTAAAATTCATGCACAATTCAGAGAACTTGGACATGTCAAACCATTAAAAAGAAAACCACACTTCGTTGAAGATGATGTGAAAGTGGATATTTTGATAAGTGTCATAGAGAATCCAACTTCAAGTACACGTCAAATTGCCCGTGAAAATAATGTTAGCCATACAATTGTTCTAAGGTGTCTTCATAATTTATATCCCAACGCAATAGATCCTAGCCTACCGAATGAAAATGTTTGAGACGGGGCAACACCCAATTATGCTTTAATGGCAAGAACTTACTTAGGAGTTTTATAGGAGACTGCTATTTTCCAACAACTAGGTGGAGAACATTTTGAACATTTATTTTAATGTATTAAAATCAAATACATCAGGTATTTTATGTATGTGTTTAATTGATCAAAGGAAACGTTAAAAATTTCACCCTGTATAATTCATAATTGACCATACAATTATAGTTTGTTGAAATCAGTTCATTAAGGGATTTCAAAATATATAAATATACAGGGTGTTTCATTTAAAGAGAACACCGACTATGGCAGACTTGGAATCAGCCTGTACATTTAAATTTATGTTTAAATAACGCACAACTGAATTCAAAAGTTGTGTCTCAGCATTATATATATATATATATATATATATATATATATATATATATATATATATATATATATATATATATATATATATATATATATATATATATTTATTGATTTCACAAGTATTAATGTTTAAATAAGACATTTTTCTTTAAAACTTTAAATAAACGTAAAATTGATTCAATTTAACGTTTTATCCTTTGTCAAAATTTTTTATAAATAAATTCTTGACAAAAAAGTTAACGTAATCAATTTTATTAAAGTTTAAAAGAAAATATATATATATATATATATATATATATATATATATATATATATATATATATATATTTTCATCTTGAACAACTTAAAAACGCGCTAATGCGAAAATATGGAGACATTAGATCCGAACAATTATTAGTAAATGAATTAAACTCTATTTTCCAATTACCTAACGAAAATTATCGCGAATATCACACTAAAGTTAACCCCTTCACATCCAGTATCCACATATGGATATTTTGAATATGCTTTCTGGGTACCATAATATCCACATATGGAAATCAGTCTTAATGAAACATATTAACCAGCAGAAAATGGGTATGAAGGGCGGCAATTAATTTACCGACTGGTATGCAAGCAACCATTTTTTCAACATCCAAATAAATCGGTAGGAATATTTTTGCGATTAGTATTGTATTAACCACGCTGGCATGCGGTTGTATAAACCTCTAAATTACGTTTTGTCGGGAAAGTCAGTTTGCCATATTTTGCGTTTTTTCGATAGAGAACTGTTTTGTATGGGTGATCAAGATTTTTCTGATAGTGATGATCCAGACTACGAGTTGAGTGATAATTCGGTAATTAGTGACTCTGATGAAACATATTCAGAAACTGATGACGGCGAAGTTGGTGAGAACTTGATCATGGACGATTGGCAAGTTTTAAATGACCCTTTTTCTGATCAAGTTCCTAGACCACCGGTGAATTTTTCTCCTGAATACGATTTTCATCCGGTCATTGATTTGAAAGAATTCAAAGACCCAGTGAATTGTTTCGAGTGTTTTGTCCAAATATCGTTACCAAATTATGTGAATGGACGAACAGAAGAGCAGAAATGTACTTTGATCAAAATACAGGTACCGTAAAAGTTTATGGTCTTCAATGGAAGAAACTTGAAAAAGAAAAGATGTATATTTTCATTGCACTTAATTTTTTAACTGGATTAGTAGTGCCCTTGTATAACAGATTACTGCAGTAATAACATTTTGTGTGCCGGACCAAAAGTTTTTAATAAGTCTATCATGAGTCGAAACAGATACCTTTCTATACTCACGTTTATTCGGTTTTCTCCACCTGAAGCAGTAAAAAAAATGCTCCATTGAGCAGACTTGGAATATATACGGCTATGCTTAGAGATAACTGCATGACGTTAGTTGACCCGGGACCGGTGTTTGCAATCCACGAGCATTTGATGCTTTACAAAGGCAGATTGCACTTTTGCCAATACATAAAAGTCAAAAAGATATAGGTTTTTCATAAAACTTTTTGCTATGTGCCCAAGCTCCCCACACTTACGAGGTTATAACTTGGAACTTCTGTTTATACATTGGAAAAGACAATTTCGATGTATCTCATATTCCAGGCACCGGTTTTTGAAAGAATTGTCGTGCATTTAGCCCAAAATGTACTGAACAGCGGCAGAGAAGTTATTTTGGATAATTGGTATACTTCTGTGCGCCTTTCACAATTTTTACTGACTCAAGGAACCTATTTGACTGGAACTATAAGAAGTAATCGTGGAGTTCCTGCTAAGTTAACTAGAATTCCATTAGAAACCAATCAATCATGTTTTGTACGGAAAGACATGCAACAACTTGTTAAGTACAAAGACAAGAAGGATGTATACTTGTTGACAAGTAAGCATACTGCAGGGTTTTGTGAAAAATCTCGTTACATGGTGAGCGGGAAACTAGTTTATTTTAAAAAACCTGCTCGCATCGAATTTGATAATCAAAATATGAGCTCCGTTGACGCCGTCGATCAAGATTTGAAACCTTACAATTCTCTACGCAAAAGTTACACGTGGTTTGCAAAAGTGGGCTTTCAACTAATGCTTCAGATGCTTCTAAATTCGAAGGTTATATACTGTAACGCTAAAGACAATTTGGATATACTGGTATAACCCTAAAATATCAATCACTGCCGCCATTTTGTTTTTTATTTTAAATAAAAAAATCAACTTTGGTTCAAGAAGTAAAAACCATAAAACAAATCCAATTCTTTTTACGACTCGTAGAATTTTACAGAAGGTACATCAACAACTTCGCCGGAGTTGTAGCACCAATGACGAAATATTTGAAGAAAGGTTCGAAAATAGAAACAGAAAATGAAGAATATAAGAACTCATTCTCTTTATGCAAAGAACTACTAATAAACGCACCTATCTTAGCCTATCCCGACTTTAACAAACCCTTCAAAATCACTACAGGCGTATCAAATGTGGCGTATTATCACAAGATTCGATACCTATCGGATACTACTCCAGAACTTTAAACAGTGCCGGAAAGAATTACTCGAGGATAGAAAAAGAACTATTGGCCATCCTAGATTGTACTAAACTTTTCAGACCCTACATCTACGGCACCAAATTCACCATCGAAACCGACCATAATCCCTTAGTTTGGTTACATAAAATCAAAGAACCAAATTCAAGATTAGTACACTGGAAACTAAAACTAGGAGAGTTCGATTTCGACATCCACTATAAGAAGGGCAAAGAAAACCATGTCGCCGACGCTTTATCTAGAGTAGAAATCAAAGCAAACGAAAATATAGACAAGGAATCAATAATCACACGGATAGACTCTACCGAACTACCACAAGTAGAAGCACTAGATGAATTCGAGTTAGAAAATCCCCATCCATCAAGAACATCACACTCGATAAACGAAGACGATGGAAAAACACTGCCCATCTCCGAGAACACCATAAATACATTCAACAATAGAATAATCATGCAATAAGTAAGGATATGTTCATCCTGGCGCAGGAAGTGACGTCATACCAATCATCGACGTGAGCGAGCACTTAAGCCCCGCCTCCACCGGAAGTGTCTGGCTGGAGGACCAGTGGGAGAAGAGGGCGTGGCTCCTATCCGAAGGAGCAATGGCATCAACCCAATGGGATGCGAGGATGGGCCCCGCTCTCTGTTCAGTTCCGGAAGGGGTTGGCCAAGTTGTAAAGAACCAGCATCTTATACTTATATGTTTTAGAATAAATTAGGCACGGACCATCCTGTATGTAAAATTTCATAAGTTTACGCGATATTGCACAACAAATAATTTATTCATCACTGCTGACGTGTATTACTAAGAAACCGTAAGTTTCTGCACGTCAGAACGATTTTAACCAATCATGTAACGGTATTCCCCGCACGGTAGCCGCGAAGCCGCCCACCGATACCCCTTTATAAACTCGCGACGCGCATAATGAAGAGAGAATCGAAGTAGATTCCCGTTAAGCCGATATCCAGCAGCCGCCACCGTTGACCGTTCCAGAAACCAGTAGCCGCCGCCGTTCCGTCTGCTTAGAGTAAACACCGACCTGTTGTTCACCGACGAAGAGTCCTTCGCGATCGGGCAACCTAAAGCTCAATACCGCGATTGAAAGACACGTAAGTGGTAAAGTTATACATTCTGACAATTCACATTCAAACACTGCAGACCGTAAATACTTCCGGGCTAAGCACCAGGAGTTTTACAAAGCACACAAACACCTAGAGGCACGCAGGGTAGATCCCGACGTATCTCGACCGTAAATACTTCCGGGCTAAGCACCAGGAGTTTTACAAAGCACACAAACACCTAGAGGCACGCAGGGTAGATCCCGACGTATCTCGTCACCACTTGAGGGTGAAGGGTTGTTACAGGGCTGTAAAGACCTACGACCTTTCTCTTAGTATATACAGTAAAGACAGGCCGTCGCCTTCGTTTTCTGGAAATTACTGAGACCCTGCTCGAAACTCACACACTTACTGCATACAGATAACACGTAATAACCACTATGGTGTCTTTGATTAGTAGAGAATACCTCCATAACCTGTAGTATAAATTTGTATATAAATATAACCATCGTAAATACCTGGTGCGAGAACGTTTGTAAATAAATTAAAGAGTACGTAGATTATTCGATCTTTACGTAAACCACTTAAAGTAATATTAAGTATTTCGTTCCCTAGTTTAATTATCAATAATTAACCTTAGTATAGAGTAAGTAGTATGAGAGTAATTCATTTAGTTAGATAAATAATCTAATTGCCTACATTAAACCGGTAATAATTAAAGAAAGATTGTCCGAATACATCGAGGTCGTATACGAGCATTTCGCGTGTATTACTTCCAGGGAGTAGAACATCCTTGCTGCAGCGCTTCAGAGTTACTGGCATACAAACACGATATTGATTTTCTCAAACGAATCGGGTTCAATGCGCTGGCGCTTCGAGCAACCACTGCATCGAACAACACTCGCGCTACCGTACATACAGGACCGTATCCTAAACTGTATCTTTTAGGTAAGGATTAAGTTAAAAGACTATTTTTGTTCACAGAAGCGATTACGCACCCAGTGACACCAGGACCTGGACAAGGAGTTCGCATGTACATGTTTTGTTGAATACGTTCTTATTTTCTTTATTGTAAATATTTATTTAATATACCTGTTAAAAATGCTTTACGAATTTTATTTAAGGTTACAGTGTTAAGCCCATCCAATAATCACTACGAACCACACCCCGTTTATAAAATAAACCCGATTGAGCAAAGCCGAGGCAAAGTAAAACCGCGCTGGGTTACCAAACCAGAAGGGCGCAATACTTATATATATATATATAAAATTGCACCTAAAAGTAAGGGAGCATTACAAAGTAGCTGTCCAATGAGAGGTGGCCGCCATTTTGGAATTATTCAGAAGCCTCTGGACGTCTTCGGCGGCTTCCGATAGGTTCTTCGCCGGCTTCTGAGGGCTTATTTAGAAGTCTACAGCGGCTTCTGTTGGTTTGCGGTGCCGCCGTGTTGGAATTGTTCAGCAGCTTCTGGACGTCTTCGCCGGCTTCTGGGGGCTTCTTTAGAGGTCTTCGGTGGCTTCTGTTGGTTTCCGGCGTCGCGTTGTTGCGATGTCGCAATTTGCGGGGCCTTGCAGACATCTTGTTTGTCGCGGTTGAGGAGGAACTTCCGGTTATAGGATAAAGCCTGCAAAAATTATTTGCACCGGGATTCGAACTCGAGCAAGTCAAGTTATGAATCTATACATATCCATATAACCAACTGAGCTAACAGGGTTTTAGATATGAAACGTAAAAAGTGTGATATAAGCTTATATATTTAATCTGACGTCAGCGATTGAATGAGTAGCTTTTCATTTGGTTGCAGTAATTAATATCCGGCGTGTATAACACCATAAATATAATTACATTTTTACAATTAAAATACAGTTTTATTATTGTTTTTAAAGTAATAAAATAGCCGAAAATAATAATGTTATTTATAAATTAGAAAAAAGACTATTATGTTGTGTATTTGTAAAAACAAAAATTATTGCATTTAGTAATAAATAGAAAATAATGTTGTTGATATATGTGTGATACTAATAAGGTAATAAGTTATAAAAAATACTTTGATGTTATGAATTAAAACTATATGCATTTGTTAGAAGCTAATTACAACAACAATCATTATCATGCTGTTTGTAACTGCAATATATTCTAAAATAATTAACACCCAAAACATTAAATAAAAATTCAATTTACATTGAAAAATGAAAGATTACCTACAAATAACATCCAGTAAATATTTAAGCTGGCGTCATAGTGAGTGAATGAGCATCTTTTCAGGTTGAAAGGAGAGACGGTATTAGAAAGAGAAGGTATTCGATAAGTTGAAACGGAAACATTCCGCGCGCATTCTAAAAAAATATTGCTAATGTACACTATATGTACTTGCATTTTACAATTACAATACTAGTTACAGTATTTATATTTTGCAATTAAAATACAGTTTTATTATTGTTTTAAAGTAATACAGAAACAACTTCCGGCGCACATTCTAATTATAATCGTTTGTTAAAATTGAATAAATAATTAATGTATTTAGTAATAAAAATTATAAACTTAGAATTCGCAGGTTTTTGTCCGCATGTCCTCCTCAAAATATTACTACAGCTAATAAATATCTATTTTGTGTAATAAAATTATAAAGAACTTATTTATTCCAATAGTAACAGATATTGCAATGTATGAAAATAAGGTTATCTGACCGCAGACATTCGTTTTGTTATCAGCGCTATTCAAAATTTATATGCAAACTATATCATTTCTATAGGAAGATAATGATTTCGATTGAATAATTGCGCAAAATTTCTACATCCGGGTGACTATTTTCTTATAGAACAATGAAACCGGAAACCATATTCTCAATATATTGATAAAAATTCGATACAAATACTAATTGCAATCGGCGTATATCTTCAGCTACTTATATTACACTCTTCAATATGGATCTTCAACAACACCTAAACTTAGTAGACGCAGGTAACTTTAAGCCTGTATTAGAAGTTTCTGATATGGTTATTGATTATAAATATCGGCTAAAAAATATAAAAATTATAAACACTAAATACGGTAGAAAGGTAACTGTAGAAACAGTATATTTCTCCCAGGGAGGTTAACGAAAGAGCTAACGGACGAGAAGGTGCATAGTCTTCAGCAGTGCATTGAACAAATTGCTCTGGTTTATGGAGGCGACGTAGATATTGGTAAAGCTAAAATGATGGCTAAACTATCCTTCATTAATTATACAGGTAAGTCATTATTATTATTCTGCATTATAAAATTAATGAATTATATTTATAGGATAATCTGTCATCATCGTGTTCTTATAATTATATTAATGTACATATTGTATATAAATATTATAATAATAAAAGAAAATGTATGAAGTTGTTGTTTATTCCTACAACGAGTTAATATGAAAGGTAGAATACAAAATCATCATAGTTTATTTATTATTACATTGAAAACAATCAAACATTAGAGAAGGTGGTCCATCTATATGATCAGTATCGATTGATGTATTCAATGCTTCACACATCTTATTTTAGCACGTAATTGTTTATCCTCCTGATAATAATGAGGCAACTTATTCCATATTGCAAGTAAATTTTCAGCACTTAATTGTAACAATTCATATTTAATTACACGTCGAATATTTTCAAACATCGTCTCAAACTCAGAGACTATACGGCCCATCCAATAAATACCAATAATGAATAAATGATTAAAACAGGTTTACATACTTACAATGTATTTTCTGCATGCACTTCTTATCGCTAGCACAGGTAATAAATGAATGGCATGCACTTCCTATCGCTAACATAGGTAATGTAAGATAACTTGGGGGATGCAGCTAAGCTTCATTCTCATTTAATGTGACGTCACATTCGCTATAAATAGGGTGGTAACGTAGTTGAATAAGTAGTTAATTGAAATCAATCGAACGATATGGAAATATATGGGATATTGATGATAAAGCTGATTATTCATGGACTGATACACCTAAAGCGGTGTCTAAAGGTAATTAGAATTGCGGTATAGACATCTCATTAATAGCTTTGTTGTAGAACGTTTATTATTAACGTGGGTGCTGTTTATCGATAATTCCACCGTAGTCGAGGTAAGTATGTTCATTGAAGAATAATGACTTTAAACCTGGACTACATTTACCGACATATGCTGCCTGCACTTTGATATGGAGGAATGGCGCGAAATCTCGAACATTAAAACTGAGCATCTATTACGTCAAACTCTAAAATCTGACGAACCCGAGAAAGCCATCTATATAGGTTATGGTTTAAAAATTGAGTTGCTGTTTATTACCGACGAAGAAAAGCGACTCAGAATAAGCAGAGGAAACTATGCAGTATTATTATCCGAGCAAGCAATCAACCTATTCTTTTCGGCTGTGGAGGTGATAAATCAGAAGCTGAATTATATGAATGATTATCGTAATTATTCGATTTATGAAGATTTTGTAAATGAAGTAGCAACGAATCTATATAATGAAGGTCTGAGCGACGAAGAAAGTATATTATCTAGAGGCAAATTTTTCTGTCAAAATCTTAGATTGCTTTCAACATTAATAGGTCATAGTTATAATGTAAAAGATTATTCCTGAAATTGTACACATCTTCCCGCAAAAGTTTATAAAAGATATAGCTTTAAGCATTAATAGAACACATTTATAAAATATATGTAAAAAATAAACGTATACTATGTAAATCAGTATTTTAATAGAGACTCCACCTAGTGGTGCATTGTTTAAAAGCGGATTAGAGTTTGATCGCTGCTCCATCTAGTGGTAATTAAGTAGATCTAAGTTCTTGCAATTGTTATGGCGGGAAAACTTGAGGTTCTGGAAGGTTTGCATGCTATACTCTAGACGCCTAGCTTCCGGTAGGTGTGAAAAATAGAACGCACATTATGTGAAATAGTATTTTATTACTATGATTCAATATACAACTTTATTCAGCTTCATATGATAATTACATTTTACGTACAATGCCAGTAAATGGTTCATACTCAATTAATACATCGTGCAAAATAACACAATATGCCGAAGTATCGGCGGCAAAGGCCGAAGATGCTTCAACTTCCAATTTCAAATCAATAACTACATTATGAATACTCTCGTTTTGACGAGTACAGTTAATTATAAATATCGGTTAACTCTTAAATTGTTCGAAACTAAGCAGAGAACCTTGTGGCGAATTATAATATTGATTTCGAAAGTTGAAATATTCTTCGTAAGCATCCACGTATTTGTTATCAGCGAAAACGAGACTTTGATGCTCATACGGGTACTTCCTATTATTAATATTTGCTTTTATATTCGACATATTTAAATGATCGAATTTTGCTGCACTCTCTTCCATATTGTTTCGCTTCTTCGTATGGAAAGCAACCAGTAGCCATTGAGGACGTTGAAAGCCAGTACTGCTCTTCACCGCCCAAACCATTGACGTTGATACGGGTAAGGCCGGATATATGTACAAATCTCGAGCGTGAAACGTAACTTGTATCGGTGAATTTTTATTAATCTTCTGATAGATAGACAGCTTCATAGCATCATTCGGAATTACATATGGAACTTTCCACGTACCTTCGTCAAATTGATTTTAACACCCGTTTCACCGCTGTAACAGTCGACATCGGTCTTGGATCGAACCAATTCCAGCTCTTGATGTATGTTGGCTAGAGGCTTCGTATAATCCTCCGCAAATCTCAACACATGCTTGAGCGATATGGAAGCGCAGAAGGCGGTCTTGGTGCTGTTTAACAGTTGAAGAGGCTTGTTTTGCGGTCTCCATCCTGCATGCGATAAACAAGTACTATGATCTGCAGTATATGAGCATCATCCTTTAATGGCGCAGGTAAACGTACGGTTTCAATCACCTGGTCGCCTAACATGAATCTAATCTCATCGAAGAGGAAGAGAGGTGCATTATTCGTGAGATTATACGCTTTGTTTGCTTCATCTAAATATATAACACTATCGTAAGTAGCTGTAATGAGATCGGCTTTTTGCACAACCAGATTAATCTCATCGGAGTTGCCGTATGCGTTTGTTGTGTACGAATGATAAGTTCGACGATCGCATTCCACGATCATATCTTCATACCTTATCCCTGTGAATAAACTTTTCAACGCTTCTTCAATATCGTCTTAATACTTTATAGCCGATATATTTTGGAAACTGAACGTCGTCTTCGGTTAACGATGTGCTCTCGTCTGCCGAAAATCTTAAGACCCATACTTCTTCAGTTCCAATCTAATAGTTATTTTCTCGTTACCAAAGTCCACTAATTGACCCTCTTGATCAACCAATTTCAAGGCTATGTTATCTATATGTCGTGTAAGCACAGGTAAATAAATAACTGTAGCCGGCTCCTTGACTAATTTATAACCCGGTTCAACGTGTACGTCAAACTCGAAAATTGTATGCTCCTGCTCACTGTTCCTGTATGCGCCTCCGGTTAAATTACACTCTACATGTATATTTGTAGCGTGGATTATTTGAACATCCAAATCAGATTCGTGGGTGTGACCTGCTCTGTAAATGTTAGGTGAGAAGCCGAGCATGCGCCCAATAGAATCCTCCTTTCTAAAGTCTACGTTATGTATAGATTTAACTTCGCATTTTAGCGTATTATTATTGACTCTTATTATAAAGTCGATCGTGTTATGTGGGTTAATCTTACGCTGTAGAAATTTGTTAATTTCCATAATTTCACATACCACTCGGAATCGTAATCTCTCAATGCTCGCCAGTTTTCGTAAAATAGTAAAACTTGTTGCTACCCTCATCAATATTTCGTATAGAATTGCAACCGTAAAACCCTAACAATCCTAATCCATACTGATAATTAGGATCAAGTTCGATTGTCGGAAAATACGTTGCACTGAGCACGTTTCCCTCACCCGTCAATGTGAACGTTGAGGCATGACTACAAATAAACAAATAATATTTCAAGCTATTTATTATATAGAAAATCTAGACATAAATGTCCACATATAAATGTATTATAATTTTGTTCATTGTCATAATTATATCTAATTTTACAATCTCTAAATAAATATCTAAATATTTGAAGTGGTGGCGCTAAATCTCCGAAGCTATCGTAGTAGATGACATCATGACCTCGTTTCTTGAAAGCAACCCAATGAGTATCTCTTCCTCTAAAATCGTCAGGGTTCACGATAGCACACTCATTAACCCTTTCGCTCCCAATGGGTAATATATCTCCCATGAATGTTCCAAAAAATCCCAGAGACCAAATCTGCAATATAAGTGCAGCAAATCCCCCACCATAAAATTTTCCCGCGCATAAATAGGAGTCATAACTTGTTTATTTGCTTGCAAGTGTGCACGTTTTTGGTCATTTCTTGCGATTTTTTTAGTGTTTTGTAGTTGTGTGAGAAATATAAGCGGTATAACATGACGGGGTAAGTTTGTAAATGTGTAGTTTATAATATAAGATTGTTTTTCCCACCGAATAACTACAAAATATTATTTTGTTTACATGTGGGACATATTAGTCCCAGTGGTATTCCTAAATGGGATATAGATGTCCCACTGGTATTTATTATTCAGAGTGGAAAATTTTTTCAGGAGGAATAAACCCCTTTCTTCACGTGACTTGCAGTCTATTGCTGAGCACATACTTGATTCAGAGAGTGAACAGGAGAAACCGTTTCAAGACAGCGGCTCAGAATATGTTCAATCGACGACAGATTCATCATCTGAAGAAAATACAAAAATGAAACCCGCAAACAAAAACCAGCAAATACCGGAGAATAAAGAAAACTCAAACAAGCGTAAATTTAAAGAAGCCTTTAGTGCTCATTCGGAATCAGAATCGTCTTCCACTGAATCTGTTTTGGAAGATGAAGCTGAAAGCACTACGGTACAAGTTTCGGTTCAAAATTTAGATGAATGGGTCCAAATCAATGAAACATTCATACCAAGAAAAGCAATTCCACCTACAAGGCGGTGTAATATTTTGATTGACATAGATCGATCCGCATCCCCACTTGATGTCTTTTTGAAATTTTTCCAAAAGTCTTTTATGTGGATTTCTGATAAAACCAACGAACGGCTGGGCATATTGATGGAACTGAAAAACCTCTCAATTCCCCTTGCAGACCCGTACGAAATTATGATCGTAATCGGATGTTATTTTGTTATGTCATATAATAAAGTCCCAGCAATCCATCACTATTGGTCTACCCACTCTTCTTTGGGCAACAAAATGATCAAACACGCAATATCCAGAAATCGATTCCAGCTGCTGTCGTCCAAAATGTACTTCATTGGGCCGCAAAAACCCGAGGGCGCCTCGAAAACTTATTACCTAGAAGCGTGTTTGAAACATACTTTCAATCGAGGAAGAAGTGATAGTACACATCAAAGTATTGATGAGGCCATGGCCAAATTCAAAGGTCGCAGTTCCTTGAAGCAATAGATTCCTCTAAAACCGATAAAGAGGGGGATAAAACTGTGGGTAAGATGTGATTCAAATAGTGGATATACATACGATATCAATATATACTCCGGCAAAGATGACCGAAGGGATAAAGATATCACTCTCGGGGAACATGTAGTATTGCAGCTTGCCAGCTCAATTAGAGAGACTAATACTAGCTTATGCTTTGATCAATCAAACTTATAAATCAGCTTCCGTTTGCAGCAGTTGGAACTGCTATAACAACTAGGAAAAACATACCCAAATTTGAAGTAAATAAAAAGCGCGAGAGAGGTGACGCACAATTTTTGGGCAATCAGCAAGGTAGCTGTGCTGTTTCCTGGAAAGACAGTAAAGATGTTACCTTGTTATCTAACTGTCATGGTGGCAAAATGACCGTAGCCGAGAGAACTGGAAAAGATGGAAATAAGGTTCAAATTCCTTGCCCAGAAATGGTAGCTTTCTACAATAAGTTTATGGGGGACGTTGATTTATCCGATCAACTCGTTGGTTTATATGATATGGACAGAAAAACAACCAAATGATGGAAGAGGGTATTTTATAGACTACTCATGACAGCTGCTGTAAATTCCTGGATTGTATACAAAAAGCTTCAAACCAGAGAAAAGAAGAAAATGGCTTTTTTAGATTTCCTTGTTCCTCTTACCGAAAGTCTAATTTCATATGGGAGGGATCATGCAAAGGTTGTGCTTAGAAGACAATATCGTAGACCTTCTTCTACATCAAGACTTCTGAACAAAGGTGACCATTTACCTATCGAGGGCCACACAAGAAGGCGCTGCCATAATTGTACTAAGAAGAAAAAAGAAACGAGAACCAAAACCATGTGTATTGCTTGTGATTTGCCGTTATGTAAGAACTGATTTGCTTCGTTTCACACATAAGAACGTTTAGGTCAAAATTATAAATAAGAGTAAAAGTAAATACAAATACAAAAATACAAATAAATTTTGCATTGTTTTCACATTATTGCTTCATTCTTAAATGAAAACCGGTGGGACTTATTTATCCCATTACTCATACCAGAGGGACACATATGTCTCACCACCCCCCTCCCTCTACCCCTAATGATATTTTTTTTAATTGCGTTTATTCTACTCTTTATATTCCCCACAAATAAATAATGGTAAAGAAAATATCAAAACGAAAAAAAGATGCGTTTTATGGGGTAAAGCATCACGCATAAACACGCCTCTAAAGAATGGCACATCTTTAGCATACTCATTCAGATCGGAATCGGTTAATGCTATCCGAGGCAAGTTTATAAGTTTTTGGATATGGTTTCAAGTATAAAGCACATCCCTTCTTATGAGGATGCAAATAAAGTCCTTTGCCACTCCTTAGAGCTACCGCCTCCATTGTTTGGTTATGGCGTTGAGCCTCCTCCAATTGCTTCTTCGCCGCCGAAGCGTCGTTGACAGTTTTGGTTGTACCGCTACCACCACCTGCGAGAGCACCTGTAGCCGAGAGACCGTAGAATAGAGGTATTAGGAATGGGAGAAAGCCGCCAGTTTTAGGTATCGGAATGATTCTAGGTAATTGCACCTTCTTCTTTCCGCCGGCAATCTTAACAGCCTTCTTGGCGGCCGATAGACTGACATCAATAAGTTTCTTTAGATTACCATCTTTGAGCAGACGTTTGACAGATTTTCGAATAGGTTTTAAAACTCCACCTCTAAACGAGCACCTCTTCGTCTTCTCTTTCTTACCGTCCATACCTAACGTGGTTTTAAGCTTCATGGCGTTCGCTACGGTAAAGGCTGCTGCTTTCTCACCAAAACTTGAATCCTTCGAGCGTACATGATTCCAAGCTTGATCTCGAAGCGCCCTATCTGCTTGATGACGGCTTGTTAAATCGTCAGAATTATTATAGGCGATATCGTGTTGTTTGCAAGCTTCGTCTAGAGGATTTATACCTGGGCCGCCGCGAGCTAAACGCTTCTGTAGCTTGGTTCCTAGTCCGCAATATCGATAACCCGGAATATGCAGCTCCAACAGATAATTTGTTTATTAAGGTGTTTAATAATCCACTCCCGAGCGGCATGTGAACTGGTCAGTATACTATCAGCAACTGAATGATGCAGTTTACGAAACAGCCTCAGAACTACCTGTGGATGGTCACGATTTCCTGAAATCCGAAGTTGTGGGAAGCATGGTCGTCTCTTTTCGACATCAATAAGAGCAATTATTTGCGGACCTTCCGGGTGCGGGAAGACTAACGTGATGATTAGCTAATTGAAGGCACCGCATGACTTAAAATTCGAAAATACATACGTTTACTCTAAGTCACTGGAGCAACCAAAGTATAAATACTTAAGCCGATAAGAGGGATTAGGTATAATGTATTCAACGATAAGGCAGATGTACTCATGCCGGAAGAGATCGTTAAGAGAATTCTATAATGATCTTCGACGACATCTCGTGTCTCAATCAAGACATAATTCGCTATTATTTAGGCAGAGGGCAACACTAAGGCGTGGACTCAATTGATTCGCGATAATGTAAATATGGTTGTGTTATTTAAACAAGATTGCATAAATTTGAAGCATGTACACGATGAGCATGTAGGTACAGATATGACCTTCGATCAATTTAAATCAATGTGCGCGCAATGTTGGCAGACTAAATACGATTTCGTATGCAGTGTAAAAGACTTTGATTACGGCAAATACCGAAACGGATTTGATTGCTATATCACCTGCTTATAAGTCATTCAGCCGCAGTCGCTCGCAATGGATGTTCGAGATAAGGTGGTTAAGCGGAAGTTAACGCAGACTCATAATGCAATCAAACGCAAGCTGGAATTGTTGAAGAGAGGTGAACTTGAAACATATCGTTTAGCGGAAACTGCATATATAGTGGATCCTTTAAAGCAAATTGCTAACGGAAATTAAAGTAGAATCGGTGAAATCGGAGTTCAAACAGGTACCTGCCGCACTGTCAACACCTGCCCCGCTCAAGTTCAAACCTCCGCTTATAGAATTGTATATACTAACTGAATTCGTATGTTTTAGAAGTAATAAGTGTACAATAATCGAGAAAAAGTATTTTAGAAATGAGCCTCTACGAACTCTGTATATCTGTTATTTTCGGACGATGCTAAGTTTATCAGTAACTGTCGTTTAGATACGGTTAATTTGTATATACTAACTTATTGGAAAGTTTTAGAAGTAATAACTGTACAATAATCGATAACAAGTATTTTTGAAATGGACCTTTCCAAACTATGTATATCCCTGTTACTTTGACACGATGCTGTTTCTTATGAACTGTCGTTTAGATAAGTTTACATTATTAAATTGTATAAACTAACTGATTCGAATGTTTTAGAAGTAATAATAGTAGTGATGAAGGGCCGGTTCTGGACCAGTTCAAGGTCACTCGCCCTCTGGTGATGAGAAATGGAAGCATTTGAAGCACTTCAAGGTCAAAATGTTGGCAGGAAATCTAAATTTTTGGAGCTCTTCAAGGTCTAAATGTCAAAGTCAAAATTTAACGCTAAAAATAAAAATTGCAAGGTCGTCCTTCATCATATCACAATTCTTAGAAATCTAAAAATAAAGTTTTCAAGGTCAAAGGTTATTGACCTGCAGGGGTATCATATTACATTTCTTAGAATTACAAAAATAGAATCAGCTCGTGGAAATAAGAGTTTTTGTCTAGGTTAGTGGTTTTCAAGAATGCAGATTTGTAACTACAGGCTTCGTTGGGTGTGCACAATTCTGTAAACTTTTTCTTAGCAGAAATGACGAAAGTAGTACGCATGATAAGAAGAAAAAGTATTAAGTATTGACCAGAGAAAGAAGAGGCTTGAGGAATTATTGAAGAAAATAAAAAAATTAAAACTAGATTTAGAGCTGTATGAAATGAATAGAAAAATGAAGCAGCTTCGAGTTAAAAAATAAAAATAGGCATGTGTAACTTGTAATCTTTAGCGTAGATATATAATGTAGATAAAAAATTGTGGATTTAGGAGATAATATGTATGAAGTGTGAAATAGAAATTTATTGAAAATTAAGTGGAAGAATGTGTCATAAAGAAAAAGTATTCAACGACAAGTGATATATAAATTTAATGAAGGCTTTAAAAATAAGTAAATAAATCATTGTAATATGTTTTGTATTTATATTTAATGATGAATCAAGCTTGTAACATATAAAAAAGCTTGCAATTTTAAAATGTAATATCAATAAAGTTATGTATGATGTGTAATTTTAAATTCAATTTTAAATAAAAGAAATGTTGTAGAATGATATGTAAAAGTTCAAGTATTTGCAGACAAAATGTACGTATTTCTTATGAAGAAATCGAAGCTACAATGAAAAATAACAGTCCCCATTTAAAATGTCAAAGTCACCCCCTCCCCCACCCACAGATGTCGGGGTGGAGATTAACTTGATCTGACCAATTTTTCACCTCGAAGCAAAAAATTTTATTTCAAGTATTTTTCACCACAGTTTTAATTTTTTTTTTTTGAGATATTTTCTTGTTTCAAGATAAAAAAACCCTAATACAGTATTGCCCAAAATAAACAGTACTGAAACTAGGTCGGCGGTGTCTCTATGCGCGCGCTGTCATACCCAAGTTAGCTAGTGTACACCTGTCAAGTAAACCTTAAACAATTAATTAGTAGGGCTTAATTTTTAAAAATGGTGTTAAGTACAGAGGAGAAAGTGTTTCTGGTAGAGCATTATTTTCGCTCATACGGAATCGGCCGACGTAATGGTGCAAGTCTGCGATCCGTGTGTGATCAATTCACACAACGGTTTAATAAACGTTCTCCAAGTAATGCTGTAATTCTAAAGGTTATTGAAAAGTTCAGAAATACGGGTAATGTATTGTACCAACGAAAAGGAAACTCGGGGCGTCCCAGAACAGTTAACAATAACAATAATCATGAACTTGTTTTTGCGCAGATCTTAGAAAATCCGAAAGTCAGCCAGACAAGCACAGCGTTGCAACTTCGTTTAAAAAGAACTTCCTTGCAAAGAATCCTGAAGGAGCTGGGTACATTTTCGTATGTGATTCAGGTACATCAACAATTACATCCTCGGGATTATCGCAGTAGAGAGGAATATTACGCCAGAATTCTCGCGTTACAGTATGAAAATCCTGAATTTTTGAAAAATGTATGGTTTTCAGACGAAGCACATTTTCATTTGTCGGGGCATGTGAATCGTCGTACAAATCGATTTCTAGGTTTTGCCAGACACGATGTGGTTCAAGAAGTTCCTTTACATAGTGCAAAAGTGAGTGTCTGGTGTGCAGTTTCGGGACATGGAATCATTGGTCCATACTTCATCGAAGAGAATGGTAGGCAAGTCACACTAAATCAACAGAGGTACATACAAATTTTAACACACTTTATCCCCGATCTACGTCAATTCTGTCGAGCACGTAATTTGGCATTTCGATACCAATTTTTTCAGCAGGACGGGGTAACTTGCCATACTGCTGCCGCAGTTCGTCAATTTCTTCAGGGACATTTTCCAAGCAGATTCATTTCACGATTTACTGACTTCCCTTATCCTTCACATTCTCCAGACCTCACATCTCCAGACGCATACATTTGGGGCATGGCTAAAAATGCCGTTTTCAAAAGGAGACCACAAACCATTAATGAATTAAAGGATGCCGTTAGAGCCTTCTTCGCAGACCTGAGACAACCCTTATTCTATAACATGACGAGAAACTTAGTACATCGTTATGAAGTCTGTCTTGAACGAGGAGGTGCACATTTAGAACATATAATAAAGTGACAATAATATGTATTTCTTAAATAAATAAAACAATTACAAGTTCAGTACTGTTCAGTACATGTAATAAAGTGTCAATAATATGTATTTCTTAAATAAATAAAACAATTACAAGTTCAGTACTGTTTATTTTGGGCATTGGATTTTTTTCTCAAATAACTAGTAAACGGTATCAAAATCTCTAAAATTTAAGTAATAAAAAGAGCAATTCCATTTTCCAATGAAATGGCGCCATTAGCGTACCTGGTAAGTTTAAAGGGGTAAAATGGGGCAAGCACGAAAAAAGCAACAGCTTGTAAATATATGTAAGAAATCGCATAGTTGATGAATGCGACGTGATTAGAAACAGGTCAGAAATACTCCACCGCGTCCGAAAAGAGCAAAAGTTTAAATGGGCAAAATGGGGCACAGCCACGAAAAACGCACATCTTGTATGTATCTGATTTCAACACATGATGCAAAAAATGTATGAGGTACGATTAATAATTTGTTTAAAAATTAAAAGGTCAACGCCCTGTATCTCACAGTTGTTCGATGTTTGGGTAGTAGGTGTGTATCATACAGCCACTGACGACACAAGTCGTCGGATAATACAATTAACGCCATTATAACGGATTCCCAAGCCTTTCTCGAGTTTTGTTCCAAAGAAAACCATTCTTACGGTTGCAGGTGACCACACCATCAGGGAAATGGAGTCATGTGGTTCACCAGACTGGGACTGGTGCACTGGACGTCTCGATAGCAAGGTCTGGGAATACTTATAGTGTTACGTTAGCCATATCATTACTACACGCAATACGCATTCGCCAGGATACGTCTACGCTTAGAAACCGCAAACGCTGCATCCCCTCCTAACCTACGACTAGTCTACCGTTACTCTTTGTTGTGTAGTTTCGAAACACGTGCTCCGCAAACTCGTTGGTTTTGAATTTGTCTGTTTTGTATAATACAGTTGATTTTTATCAAGAAAAAACTATCAGTACATTGGTTGATACTTCTAGAGTACTTCTAGGTAAGTAAAAGACCATTTTTGTCAAAAATTCGGGAGCGGTTATTGCTTGTTCCAAAAGAGGAGCACTTAGCGGTAGATGAGCAAATAATACCAACAAGAGCACGTGTGAGCATTAAGCAATATAATCCAAAAAAACCGCATAAATGGGGTATAAGAACTTTGTTCTTAGTGGAATTTCAGGATTCTGCTACGATTTTGATATATTTGCTGGAGCTCAGAGTAATGTTGTGCCACCCAATACACCAAATTGTGGTGTCAGTAGTAACGTAGTTATACGATTGGTAGATAGTGTACCCAAGAATAAAATTACAAAGTGTTTTGTGATAACTGGTTTAATTCAGTTCAATTAATGGTGTATCTGACTCAACATGGCATTTTTCCATTAGGAACCGTAAGAGCAAACCGGTTGGGTGGCTGCACATTACCAAAGGAAAAGGATATGAAAAGAACAGGGCGAGGCACGATGAGCGAAAAAGTTACTACCGTATATGGCATAAAACTATCTGTTGTATCCTGGTACGACAATAAGGTAGTAACGACTATGTCTTCATATGTCGGATGCCAACCAGTTGGCGAGAAAAAACGATTTTTCAAAGCAGAAAATAAATACCCATAGAATGATTCAGTGTCCACGAAGTGTTTTTGTCTACAACAGTTACATGGGCGGAGTGGATATTCTTGATTCTATGTTAGGTTTCTATCGTATTCGCATTAGATCTAAAAAATGGTATCTGCGAGTTTTTTTCCATTTTCTGGATTTATGCACTGCAAACAGTTGGTTGTTATACCGAAGAGCGGGAAAGGAGACAATGCCCCTTTTGGATTTCAAACTTGCAATAGCAGATACACTATGCTCTGTGGGAAAACTCGCCAAGAAATCTGCCGGAAGACCATCAAACAACGATATACAACAAGCTTTCGAGCGAAAGAGAAAAAGAGGACCTACCAAAGAAATTCCACAGCAATGTGTTCGTCGAGATGGTATGGATCACTTACCCGAATGGCGTGAAGATGTAAGATCAAGATGCAAACTCCCAGAGTGTTCATTTAAAACATATACTTTGTGCTATAAATGTCAAATTCCGCTATGTTTTAATAAAGATCGCAATTGTTTTATGCGATTTCACACCGAGTGATACTATCCGTAAGTGCATGATGTGCCATATATGGCACGACCCTGTTTTTTCTGAAAAATAAATGAAAAATTTAATCAATATTTTTTTAATTATTTTTTATGGTAATGTAATAACCTTTAACACGTTTGTGAATTTTTTCGACGAGAAATAAAAATTCATGCAGTAAAGGGTTAACTTTCAAAAAATGGTCTGTATCGAATTTTATAACAAAAAAACAACCCTGTAAATTGGAAATCAATTATAATACTTACCACTCAGCACAACATTTCTAGGAACAAAAATCGATAAACATTGAATACATCTGTAAACGGTTACATAACAGTCATTTTTTGATTTCAAAACTCAAAAAGGTTCTAAGTACGGAACAATTATTAAGTGTCTACTATAGGGGAGACCGGGGCTTGTTACCGCAGGGGTAAGTAGCCGCACCGAAGTGTTCTTCTAAATGTTACGTTTGGCAATGCCGTTTAATACACTTGCGTGATTCAGGCTACCTAACGGTACTTTGTAGCTACTTTCAGTTATGCCAGAGCAATACAGACAAGTGCACGTGGACAAGTTAAATTATATTACGGGTAAGTAACTTTTATTCATCACAGTATATTTGTAATATCTTTTGTTACATTCGTGGTTTGAAAATGAAACGTACCTTATTTTAATCGTTGGGGTTTCTGCTTTACTGTAAGGTTAACAAAACTATGCATTTCTCTAAATTTTAAGATAAAATTTACAAACACAATAAACAAAAAAAATGGCGGTTTGAGTCCTAATAGTAATAACGAAGACTGTTCGTGTCTGTATTGTTTTGACACGTTCAGAAACAGTATGCCTGGTGAAAATTGGATTCAGTGTATTGTCTGTCACCAATGGACACACTGTGAATGTGCTGGGGACACTAACTCTGATTTTCGTTGCATTAATTGTGTAAGTGAGGGCGATAATTAGTCTGTAGTTTTTTTTTTAATGTTTAGTTTAGAATACAATTTTGTTTTGTGCTCTTCAAAAAAAAAATAAAAATATATACTTAGAATCATTGTTTTTGTAATTTTATAGTAAAACAAGAACCGCGGCGACCTACCCCACCCGTGCGGCAATTTGCCCCAAAGCGGGGTAAGTTGCCGCACCTTGCAACGCATCAAAAAAACATACTTTTTTTTTAATCATCGCTTCTTAAAAAACTTTAAGTAAGCCAGAATGCACATAAAATATAAAACCATCTGATAGTGTTATTTACAGTTGCATATATTTAGCACGTATTCATATATATTAAATTAATTCAAAAGTGCGGCTACTAACCCCGGTCTCCCCTACAAATGTATATTCCATAATTAACTTTAACATTATTGCATGGGGCCAATCTTCTAACTGGAAAAAGGTTTTCGTTATGCAGAAACGTATAATAAGACTAATATTTAATTTATCTTATTCGGAATCGTGTCGTCGAGTTTTTCAGACGTACAGACTTCAAACTGTTCCATGTCAGTATTTGTTTAATATTCTTCTGTATATATACGCAAAAAATGCACGCTTACTATAAATAAAGACGTTCACCATCACTTCACACGATCGCATCTTCAAATTAATTTTAAAAAGCCAAATTTTACTTTTTATACAAAATCGCCATACATAGCAGGTTGTCAAATACATAATTCACTACCTCACAAACTTACTTGCAGTACAACAATTGTTTTCAAAACACGAATAAAAGAAATTTTACTAGTTCACGCATTCTACACAGTTAATGAATTTGTGCAATATGTTCGTCATATGTGAATTTTATTTTATCTTATGTATGCATATGTTTAAATCTAATTAGGTGTTGTGTACTAAGTATTATATGTAGACTGTTTATGTAAATTTTTTTATGACAATTTTAGTTGTATGTGTATCAATAAGCATGTATTTTACTAAATGAATAAATGATGATGATGATAATGACGATGATGATAAAGGTTAATGAGGAAATAGCTTACATAGATGCCCCATTAGTGAATGACTATTGGAAGAGGGCTTCGAACCAGTATTGCCTGGTCTTACCGTTGCAGACCTAGGTGGTTTATGCTACTATCAAACATTACAACCGTTAGTGACTGAAACAGGGAAGACCTAGGTTCGTAAGACATGCCCAGCGTTGCTTGACATCGCCTGTTTTCCGTCGGTCTCGTACAATAATGATGTGGCCACTGTTGAAGGTAGAGTGTTGAATATTAGAAACAACGCTGTTCCTACTAACCGTTAAAATGCTTATGTACGTGAATTTTTAGAAACTATAGAAACGGGTGAAGTTGCACCGTGGTCTATATCTGATGTCATGGACAAATAAGATCGCACTTTACAAAAGGTTTAGGCTGAGAAACCCAAATTGTGGATTGCTGGCCTCGAGTCCCTTGTGGTTAGTACACTCCAGAAGAAAGAAAGCTATAATAAAATCACAGACCCTAGGAACATATCGACCGTACATACGTTACATATGCTCGAGGCCAGTACATATACCTATCCATTTAAGGAAGCGATACTGAAGAAGTATTTATGGTTTATGCCAGGATGCAAACCATTCCGGATATCTACAAGACATTACTATTGGTAAGGATTGTTTGTTAGAGACAGATCATTCTCGCTATGATGGATCCATTTCACCTTAGTTAGGTGAGTCAAGTAAGTATATATTATGCAAGTAGTGTAAATAAAATAATTGATTCCGCTTTTCTTTACAATAAGGCATAATTATATAAATCAGGTTATAATTTTCAGCAGAACACAATACGAAACTCTCAATACATAGCAGTAAATTTTAGCAATATTTTGTGATGTAATATTATTATACTGCAACATTTATATACATATCAAAAGCCACAAAATTGAGTTACATAGTGGAATATTATGAGAAAGAGGGGATTGAATTAGATGCGAATAATATTAAGAAGAATCCCGGTTTAAGGTACTTGGCTAAACTAATGCTGAATTCTTTTTGGGGTAAGTTTGGTCAACGCGAAAATTTAACCCAGTACAGTATTGTATCTGAACCAAAGGACTTTTTCAAACTGTTTACCGATCCATTGGTTCAGGTACAATCTATAATACCTATTAATGATAATGTAGTAATGGTAAATTGGGATAGACCAGAGGGTGAGGGTGAATCACAAAAAACTATTAATGTGTCCATAGCCGCATACACGACTGTTCATGCTCGTTTAGAATTATATAGTTACTTGGAGAAACTAGATCGCCGCGTTCTGTATTTGATACAGACAGTGTCATATTTGTCGCTAAGACTGGAATCCAACATGCGGAGATTTCCTTGGTCAGATGACCGACGAGCTGGAGGCGTACGGCGAAGGAAGTTATATAGCCGAATTTGTTAGTGTCGGACCGAAAAACTACAGTTATAATGTGTTTTCAACCAGTGATCAAACAGTTTAATCCGTGTGTAAAGTGAAGGGTATTACCTTAAACTATAAAAACTCACGTGTTATAAACTTTGGAGCGATGAAAGATATGGTGCTTAGTAATAGTAAAGACTCTCTTTTTGTATATAATGATAGAAAAATAGTTAGTTGTTACAATGTATTAAGTAGACCTCAATCTAAACAGTACAGAATAAGTTATTCTAAGCGACGAAGAATTGAGAACTTTGATACTCTTCCATTTGGATATAAGGAATAAATAATAAAACAGATGAACAGTAAATTCTTTTATTTTTAATTAATATAGGTTAACCTAGCTAGGATGTCATCCAGATCTTCCCGATAGTTAAATGTTTGATAAGGCGTCGGAAGAGGTCCGGGTGGGGTTCTAAGGAGATTTTCCAATATAGAAGAACACCTCCTTCCCTCCTCCTCTCCCGATACTGCCGGCTGCGGTAGTGACGGCTGCAGGCGCTCCTCTTCTCGTCTTCCACCTGCTGTTGATGCCACTGCCTGCTCTTCTTCACTCCGACGTACGGATTTAACATTCACTCTGCGGTCACTCACTCACACACTGCGACGTCGAGGGTTGTGGTGTAGTTGGTCGCCGACTTGTCACCTCTTCCTCTTCGACGTCGCTGTCTGTAACGACTATGGGTTTTTGTGTGGTTTTCTTCTTCATCCTCTTCGGATGTGTAGCTGAACCTGTGGGTGCGCTGATTCTGCGAGACGCTCCCCCCGACACCCTCATTCATAACTCTTCTTTTTTCTTTGGGTCCTAAATGACGACGTATCCCCATCTCGTGTTGTTCCAGCGCAACGTCACCTTCAACGAAACGCCGCTGTTGGAGCTCGAGTTAGTACTGACTATCGAAGCTCAAAATACTGCTGAAGTTTTCCATCTTTTGATAAAAGTTGTGTATCGGTTGTAGCAACTTTAACACTGTAAGATATAATTGCCGGATCACGTATATACACACTAAAAAGTAATTATCAATGGTACAGAAAAGAAAGTTTGGTGATTTTTCGCTAAACACCCGTTTTGAAATTGCGCATACTTAGAAACGATTAGAAATAGCGTGGTATTTTATCGGTAAGTACCCCTAATCAGATAGACTTTAACGTAATCGTTTTAGAAATTTTCAAACTGTAAATAATAGCTAGAAATTGCATTTCGGGCATCGAGAATCATTATAACACATTCAATCAATTTGTAAAAACGTCTTTCTGATTTGAAATTCCTCATACTTAGATAACGATTAGAAACGCATACTATTTGTTCGAAAGCACTATACAGCTAATTAAATATCCTTTTACGTAATCGTCTGCAATTAGAAATTTTTCCAATCCACAAATAATAGCTAGAAATTACTTTCCATGCACCGAGAATCATTCTAAACTATTGATTAGTAAAAAGAATGTTTGCCAGGAATGTGCTCAATATGAAAATAATGACTAGGAAATGCATTCCGCTCGTAAGGGTTTACCTTATCATTATTACTGTAAACCAGGGTCACCTTCTTGTCTCCCGTGTTTTTATTAAATATTTCAGCTACAGATGCTTTTACATCAGGGTTATTTGTCATATAGATATCGATGTCTTGCTTGTTGAAAAAGGAGCTTATCGTTTTTCTTAAATACTCGTGAACGCTTTCAGATGCATCTATCTTCGTTTTAAGAAACTTACGCCCAAACCCTCGCGCTAAAAAACAGGTCTAGTATAGCATGTAACTGCATCCACTATTGTGTATTCTCGCATATCACAAAAGAATCTCTTGCCACAACACCTAAAGGTTACTCGCAATGTACCGGTCTTGAGTAAATTTCTCACAGTAGATTTACGCATGGTTTCTGTGTCAAACTCAAATATATGCTTTAGGGCATGTTTATAAAGCTAAAAACCTTTTTGGGTTGGTGTATTTTTTAAGGAAATAGAACCTTTATGTATGCAAAATCATCTTATATAATAGCACGGCCCACCTCTTACAGGTAAATTTTCGTTGTATTTAAAAAAGATAGCATTCTAATAATAGTCTAATATACTTAACTTCCACCTATATGTGGATAGTATATGAAATTTCTTGTTTTACGAAACTGTACATTTACTGTCTGTAAATAATGTATTTTAATTAGCCATTTTAAAAGAATCAGCAAATTAAAATTATATGTAATAATTCAGATTTATATTGATTGATTATACAACTTTTACTAACATTGAAAAATACAGTGGTGTATTCTGTCTTGTCAAAACACCCCTAATAAAATATTAAAACCTATCGGTTATCTTAACTATATACCTGTTAACAAAAATACATCTTAATCAGATGACGCTTTTTTATTCTGAATGTAGATTGTAATATAAATGTTGTATATACAAATATTTTTGAAATATCTGTATACGAATAATATAAGGTCGGCTTTAAACAACCTTGCAAAATGTAATTTAATTGTTGACCTTTCAGTAGGTTATGGTTCCATTAATACGAAGCGTTAATAACTTTATATAGGTACCACCGTAAATAAAAATGTGCTACCAAGCAATAGTGTTATAAACTATTGAAAGGTCAGCTGTTAAAGTATGCGGTGAAGGTCGTCTTAATTACTTGTAGAAGGTTATAACATACAAGTGAAATTTAAAATAAAAGTATAACATTTTTAAAGCTAATTATACAATCGTTTATAATAATAAAAGCCCATTACAATTACATTGTAAAATCAAAAGCAGCCATCTATATCAGAATTATATTATTAGATAAACATTAATTATTGCTTGCTTGTTAATAACGGTACTGAAAAAGTTTGTATAAATTCAGTTAAAATTACATATAACATGCTCAATACTGTTTCTCAAGGTAAAATAGGTATGCTGTTGTAATTTCGTATATAAACACACAGCCTAAAATGGGAATTAATAGAAAATATCCTTAATAACAATTTTCTTAGCATAATAGACATAAAGCAATACACATCAGCTTAAACGCACATGTACATTTTTATAGCCTGGGGTCAAATTAAATCATTGAAAAGACCTAATTACAAATCGAATCAGAATGGCTGAGCAGAGAAAACAAGAAAATATGATCTACAAGATAATTAACATAAAAATAACCCTAGCTCTAAACACAACCCCAAACCCAACCCTAACCCTAAACACAGCCCCAAGCCCCAGTTCAAACTCTAGTCCTAAATACAACCCTAAGCCCCCAGTTCAACCCATAGCCCTAAATACAGCCCTAAGCCAAGCCAAGCCCCAGTTCAACCCCTAAATACAACCCTAAACCAAGCCAAGCCCCCAGTTCAACGCTAGCCCTAAATACACCTCTCACGTTAGCAACTACAAACAAGGCCTTAATTAGGGATGAAGAGGGTTGAAAAATACGCCCCCAAGTAAGCGAACACAAAAGACCTAGCTGTAAAAAAGGTCCTTAATGCCATCAATAATAATCAGGGTTAAAATTCCATCGAAGGTTGGAAAATATGTCCTCCACGTGAATCTGATAAAAACAAAAAGGCCTTAACTACGGTTGACAAGGGTTGAAAAAGGCCCCCGAAAAGAAACCTTAGGGGTGGAAAATGCGGCCTTGTGACGTCAAAATCCAAGATGGCGGCGCAAGTGCCGGTCTTCTGCTTGTGTAAAATATAGAAATATATTTATTACAGATGGATCCTGATAGAGCAGCAGAACTTCTGCGTATTTATGATGAAATTAGCACTCCTTTAGCTTCTGAGGATTCGGATGATGATTCATCCAGTTTATCCACTAATAATGAAAATCCTACAAATAAAGTTCAAAGCGAAGACGACAATAACACATCGGATTTTTCTGAAAACGCTGATTTGGAAAATTTGGAAAACGAAGGTATGCATGACGACGAATGGTACGATGTTGTTGAAAACATTGAAAATTTTCATTTCGATGAATCCGACTGTGGCGTCAAACTTGATTTTGGTGGAAGATCTGTAACAAGTAAATTGTGTTTCCAGAAATTATGGGATCAAGATATTATATTACCTTACATCCATGAATAATTATGCAACATTTGCAAAATACCAACCGACCTCATACAAAATACAGTAGATATCAATCCATTAGAAATTTTAAAATGAAGGAGTTCCAACAGTTCCCTGCAATTTGCATTTTGCAAGGACAAATAAAACATCCTAGCATTAGACAGACATTTTCTATGGATCTTTTATATTATACACCCATATTTCACTACACGCTGTCAAGCAGAAGATATGAGGAAATACTAAGGTGTTTTAGTTGCAGCTGTGGTCAAGAAATTGATTCTAGAGATAAATTCAATACAAATATAGAAAATTGATTCAGTAATCAGGAAAGATAATTAAGAAAATAGATAAGTTTACTTCATTTGCAAACCATTTAACGAACAGATACTCAAAAGATCAAGAACATGCATTTTCGGTTCTTAACCAAACAGTCTCAGTAGTCAATAAATTAGAACAAGAAATAGCCATAAAATTATGAACTATAATTAATATCCCTTCACGAATTAAACGAAATGCTGAATCACCTCCTCAAAATTTATAGCCCAAACGAATTAGTAATAACAGATAAGTTACATCCCTTCAGGATAACAGAATTCTCAAAGGCACACGTACTTAGTAAATGAACAATTAGTATTCATGGTAAAGATTCCGACACTCACATTACCATTACAACCTCTCAACCATTTACCCCATACCAGACAACCTTAATATAATCCTAATACCACCCACCAGATTCCACCTACAAACAGAAAACGAAGAATTCTGGACAGAAGCGGAATGTCCGATAATCCTAGAACAACGAATTCGCCAAAAAGAATACCATACATCCGAATGCAAACTCAAAGACACCAACAAATGTCCGAGGGCAAAAACAACAAGTCAATTCAAAATCTACAAACAGTTATCAAATAATGAAATATTAACTTCAACCGACAGAGAACTATTAATATTACTTTCATAAAAAACCACTATTCACTTTATAATAATTGTAATTGAAAGTAACATTTTAATTGTTATTGAAAGTAACATTTCTATTCTTTACCTATTATAAATATGTTTGTAAAAAACAAATACGATAGCTAGTTAGTAGACTTTTGTTTTGGCAGACCCTGCTGCTATATCTTTAAAATAAAATAAATATTTTAAGTTTAAGGAAAGTGACTTAATTATTTCACAACAATAAGAAAAATTATAATTATATAAATTCATATCTTGTATTGCTCCAGGTAAGTTATATATTTACATTTGAAGCATTAATTATACCGATAAATTACAGGGTTGATTAATTTAATCATTTCTTACTTCCTGTCACAGTTCGTTCGCAAAATATTAAAGGTAGAATGCTTACCTTTTATACTAATCCATTTTAATGATTTATTTTACAAATGGCTTTAATTGAGAAAATTAATTCATCCCTCGAAATGATTGAACATTTTTATAAGCATGCCAATACTCATGATGAGAATAAAATCAGCAAAATAACCAACATCATTGACGCAAATTTAAAACTTATCAATACGTGCGCTGCTGATTCATCGTTGAGTATTGGCAATAAAATAAATCTAGCGAGCGGTGTAGGGAAATTGGAGCGGTACCATCATTGACGCAAATTTAAAACTTATCAAGACATGTGTTGCTGACTCATCATTGAGTATTGGTAATAAAAGAAATCTAGCGAGCGTTGCAGGGAAATTGGAGCGGTACAGGATACTAGTCAAGCAGCTGAGAGGGTACAGCCAAGTGGAGGGATTTGACTACAGCCTTTAAATTCAGGGCCAGCACTGGTATTATAATACATTTCGGGCATAGGGCATTAGGGCATTTTTCCACAATAGTTTTAAGTTATTTGCAGTTAGGAATAGCGATTTTTAGCATATATAATAAAAATAATATTTTAAAAGTTAATTTAGAGTTCTGTGCGGAATTCGTAAAACCAGCCTTAAATAATGATGATGATAATTTAGGGAATTTAGTTTTACGGCTAAAAATTTTAACATTTTAAGATCTAACCTAGAATATGAAAATCTAAAAAATGTATTCAGTAGTAATGTAGTCGATTACTTAATGGAGCGATTGCTTCAATTTGAAGAACAGGATAGTGGTTGGGCTCTAACAAAAATTATCTTGTTAACTGTAAACGCGAACAGAATAACTCTAATAAGGGTGTCGTCCTTTATTCCTTTACCCCCTCAAATACAAAATGCGTTAACGTAAAAAATAATGATAAAGTCTGTTTCGGGTGGGCTTTAGCATCGGCTCTCTTTCCCGTTACCCATCTCAACAGTGCTCGCGTAAGCTCCAATCCCTATTCTGCCGAAATCCTAAACTTTGAAGATATACAGTTTCCAGTGACTTAAGCCAAATCCTTAAGTACTTAAAGCAAAATCCTAATTTATCCATAAACGTGTATGCCCTTATTAGAAAAGACTTAACTACATATAACATAGTACCTGTCTATTTATGTGAAGATAAGAAACAACAGCATGTTAATTTATTAATGATCCAGCAGAATTATGAAATTGAAAGCGAAATAGATGATGACATTTCGAGACTTGCAACAACCAAAGATGATGATGAAGTAGTTAAATTTCATTTCTGCTAGATCAAAAATTTATCAGGATTGGTGCGTTCACAGTTAACGAAGAATTGTACGAAATTATATTTATGCGATAGATGCCTCCACTATTCTAGTTCCCAAATTAAGCTAAGTAATCACGAGTTAGATTGTAAGTTAATTAATAAATGTAGGATAGAGATGCCAAAGCCAGGTTCGAATGTGTATTTTAAGAATTATGAGTTCAAGCAGACTGCGCCATTTATTTTATATTGCGACTTGGAATGTTTAGTGCAGGATTTTAAAGATGACGAAACGCAAAATACCGTTAAGTATAAGAAACATAACCTATGCAGTATCGCATACTATCTCCACTACACGTTTAACGATTCCTTATCAAAATTTCGGTTGCGGAGGGTGAGGAGTGTATTAATTGGTTTAGCAGCAGTATTTTGAAAACCCCATACTATGGAAACGTTAAGCAACATGCAAATGCTGGAATATAATGCATCCACCCAGTGTCATATTTGCGAAACATCCCTTTTAGATCATGATATTAAAGTAAGAGATCATTGTCATTTCACCGGTCAATTTAGAGGTAGTGTATAAAGCTCCGTGAAAATATCAGTTTTTTCCATAATTTTTCCGGTTAGACAAACACTTCCTAATGAAAGATATTTCCCAAGCTATCCCCGGTCACATTTCATTATTACCTAAAGCTAACCCACAGAACCAAAGTTAACTCTAAGTAACCATACTCAATCCATAAAAGTCATAACTATTAGATATCTTATATATAACTGCGTCCGTTAACTTTTAAAGTTCCCTGTGTGTATCATTTAGTATATCTCCTGAAACGTTCCAAAATTAACTGCTTGGGGTTAACATTTGAGCAAGATTTAAAGTTGACAGTCTACCGAACATACAAAAAGCTAACCATAAAGGATACATAATAGTGTTTGTGTCCTTTTATTGCCCCTCATGAACACCCAAAAGTTAGCTTAAAATGATAGACGTTTGTTTGTATTGAAAGTTGCCTTTTGATTATTTTTTTGTTTGTTACATGACGCATTCATTTCGCATATGTTATTTTATCCCTTAACCACGCAGTAGTGTCCAACGGACTTTTGAATTTTGTTAGTATATCACTCTTTACACATTTACTTGTGTGTTTGAGCCTTCTAGCTATTTTACAAATAGTATATAACCTTCGGAAATCTTTTATCACTGTCAATAAGATATGGTGCGTTTATTGGTATTTATACAATTTTCAAAATAGCAACGTAACCACAAATGTGTCCCACAGACACATCTGCATTATATTGGGCTATAATGCAATTTAGTACTGCAGAGTGCAGATGTTGTACCTTATAACACGTTTGTCATAAAATATTTGTCACTTATTTACACGAAAAATGTACTCACAAGTTTAGTTCTCTCTGGCAATCAGTGTTGTGCAGTTGCTGTTTACGAAACTTTGTTTATTGTGAAGATAGGAAGATTTTTGATACATACTTTGTAAGTAACAATTTGTAATCGATTTTTTTATAGTTACAAATAATTTATCGATTTGTAGAAAAATAAAATGACAAGACGGAGATTTTTAACAGATGAAGAAATTCGACGTGTATTAGAAAAGAGTGATGATGAAAACTACGTTTTTAGAAACAGCGATAGTGAAGATGAAGATTTTGTTGTCGATAATGTATCTGATAGTGACGGTGATTTCACAGAAGAAGGATCTGAACAGAATAATGAAGAATTAGTTAGTGACAACGAAAATATTGCGGATGAAAATGTGCGTAATCAAGAAAATGTTATACCTATCCTGCCGTCGTAACAAAGAGTGCCCTATCTACAATTTTTTTTAATTTCGCGTTAGATACGTATTCTAAGTATTTAGGCTGCGCTGAATCCAAATTTTTATCCTAAAAAACCGTATGTACATTGTGAATACTCCAAAATGCACATACGTTTTTGACAATATGACGTAATAATCAAAGTTTTTAGCTTAAAATGCCGTAACCACCAAACCTTATTTATAAAGCTCTATCTGGAATTTAAAGAAACATAAAATAAAAATTGATGGTAAATATCTGAGTAAAATGTTACTTAGAAACTCGTATAAAACAATGCAAACTAAGCAAACCGTATCTAACAAAACACAAAGATGTCGCGTCGTCAGTCGTCAGTAAATATTTCTGAAATACTTATATAATATTCTTGATATACAAATATAAACCTATAATAGGGAAAGATACAATGCAATTAATTCAGATAACCTCATTTTTTATTTCCGCTAAGAATTGAAAACTAAAGGCGGGTTTATAATAGTACAGGAAATAAATTTCGTAGATGGAAAACTCGATGGTAGTCGGGTTTTATTTTTATTATGTAGTGTCTGAAGTGCTGAATCAGAATCCGCCATATTATTTCCTAAAAATTTTCTTGTGCGTCCCCTTTTTTCCATCCCCCGAAAACGCAGTTTTTTTTTGTTCTTGACTTGTAATTCGCTTCCAGTGCTTTTTTTTAATTTTTACCTATTATGGTTAAATGTCTACTAAATAAGCTACACACTTTTTACCCCATTGCACACTTAATATAATATGCCGTTTTGCTAATACGCCAGTCCTTAAAGTTAAGGGTTTTTTCAAATGGCAGTTTATGTTTTAAATGTGTACTGTAACTTTTCGATGTTATGTAAAATTATTGTCAAAATTTATGTAATGCTTTACTTGAGTAGTCAATTCTCTATTTTTGTTTATACGCGGTGGTTCAAAAAGTATGTCCTGTATAAAATGTGTTAAATTTTTTTATGTAATTAAAGTAAAACTATGCTCTTTATTATTTCAGTTTGCCATTATTATTACTGTGAAGCCATTGAAGTTGCAGATACCAATGCAATTCATGTAATTTCAACGTCTGAGCCAAAGACATTCCATACTTTAATAGCTTTTCAAGATGAAGCTCAAACCACTTCGAAATCAACATCAAACTTAGTCTTAAATTTAAACGAAAATTTGCCGGCTTTTGACACACCTTTCTGTATTCAACCAGATTCAGTTCCTGAAGTACTCTCAGATGAAAGTAACCAATTAAGTATTCAAGTAACGGACACTGAAATTGTACCCAATAATAATAATGATGGTATACCAGTTGTTGAAATAATACATGAAAACGAACAATCTGATGCTACTACTGATACAAGCATATTAGATGCTGTACATTTGTTTTCCTCATCTGAAGTCGAATCTGCTGTGATGCTGGCCCTTAATCAATCACCCCCTCGCTCACCCCCCAAAAATAATAATGAAAATTCACAAGAGCAAACAGATAATTCGGAAATTGAAAATGAAATGGATGTTGAACCTACTAGTTTGGCAAAAAAAGGAAAACCACGAAAGCGAAAACAAAAGAATCTAAGGAAACTAAAGTTGAAATAAAAAGAAAAAATTCAAAACGAAAAGAGAAACATAATTTGAAGCCTTCTTGCAAAGAATTATGCAAAAATTGTGCACTCAGAAGATATCAGCTGTTAGACGTTCAACCATTAATCAAGAATTTTGGGATCAGGATTGGACTGCAAGAAGACTGTTTGTGCTCCATACAACAACGATGTAAAAAGAAGAACAAATAACGTTTTAGATGATGGCTCGAGAAGAAATAATACCATAAAATATTACCTTAAAGATGAAAGAGGGAAACTTCGCAAGTTTGTAAAATATTTTATTTGTCAACCTTAGGTTTTAGTAGTAATAATGATACGATTGTAAAGCTAGTAAGTAGTTCTTCAAATATAACGGTAGAAAAGATAGAAGAGGTTACATCCTAAACACAAAAAATTGATCGACAATCCATTCATGACCATATTCAGAAATATCATCCCTGCTTTTCTCATTACCGACGTGAGCATGCCCCAAACAAATTATATCTACCTTCCGATATATCCATTAAAATGATGCATAGCGACTTTGTAAAAAATAACCCTTTGATTCCTTGCTCATACGAACTCTACAGAAACATGGCACTTAAAGAAAAAAATATTTCATTTGCTCACCTCGGCCATGAGGAATGTGAGGCTCGTGAGGGTTTTAAATTACATAATAGCTCACATACAAAAGAAAATTTGGATTTAACATGCGAGTTGTGCAAAAAATGGGACATTCATATTAAACGCGCACAGACCGCTCGCCAATTTTACAGGGATGATGTTCAAAAAGTAAAAAATAACTCACTTGACCTTTATTTTCAGCTGACTTACAAAAAGTAATAATGCTTCCCCGACTTGACATGTTTAAATCCGTTATCTTTACCCAATGCATAATTGCGTTCAATAAGAGTTTCGTACCTCTCGGGAAAAATTCTCACGAGAAACCTTTTGCTGTGTTGTGGCATGGCGCAAAAAAGTTATAAGTGCTTTTTTCCAATTTTTATTTATTATCGGGACAAAGGAAATATTACTCTTTGGCTTGATAATTGTACTGGTCAAAATAAGAACTGGGCATTATTTTCCTTTCTTGTCTATTTAATTAACTCTGTTCATATTGGCACTGAAACAATAACTCTAAAGTATTTCGAGCCTGGACATACTTTTATGTCGGCGGACAGTTTCCACCACCAAGTGGAAATGTCCTTAAAAAAAAAAAAAGGTCTATGACTTTCGTGACTTTGAAAATTCTGTTTCCGGTGCAAAGGCTATTTTAAACAGATCCAAACCCAAAGTGTATGTATCAGATCTTATCGAAGTTGTTGCCAAAGAGGTTCTCTCTGTTTGGAATATAAAACTAATTTCTTAGATAGTGATTTTAGGGAACTAAATTTTTCTAAATTTTTTCTATTTTTTCTATTACTAAAATAAACATCAAATGGCAAAAAGTATTGCGGAAATAGGGGAATACCCGTAGTGAAAAGGGATAATATTTTAAAAACCTATCCTCAATTATGCCGAAAGATAGACTTAGGTTTTGGGAAAACATTCCAATTTCAGATGAGTCTAATGATTTAGTTGAAAGTTTTGAATAGGCAAAGTGTCTTTTATATTATAATGTAACCCATTTTGAGTTGTTAATATGAATTAAGAAAACGTTTTATTTTTTCAAATATTTTCTATTAGGTAGGTATGTATTAGAGTTTTGTGTATGAAACTTTCTGTTCACTAATAAAATAGTATTAAAATACTCCGTATTTTTTTATCCACAAAGTTACTAAAAAGAGTTTGCCCAATAGATTTTTTCACGAAAATCCAGACGATTTTTATTCGATGGCTCAAATAAAATTTCTTAAAATACCCAAAATAAGGTGGTAAGAATGAATATTTCCATTACATATTATTAGGTAATTTTAGCTTAAAATACCGTATGCGTTATTTATTACGGCACTTTTCCTTAAATTAGTTGTTTCAATATTACCCAGTAGTAGTAACCATAATAACCGTAAATGCAGTTTTTGCATAAAATAACTTATTTAGACGGTTAAAACTATTTCAGACATTTTTTTTAGGCTAAAGTTAACAACTATTGACTATTATTAAAAATTGCACTAACCTATTAAACATATGCGAAACCAAAATCTGTTCATTTGATTTTCTCGAAACTAAAATTTTGCAGATACGGCACTCTTTGTTACGACGGCAGTATTGAATATATTGCTAAAGATGGAAGTAAATGGAAAAGTATTCCAGAGAATGTAAGAAAAACTCCGCGTCACAACATAATTAGTAGCAGTCTTCACTAAGTGTTACTTCCTCCAAGAAAAATAATTGAGGATCCTGTTGATGCTTTTAATTTATTTTTTGATGGAAATATTATTCAACTAATTGTTAAATACAGAAATATTGAGACAAGACGTTTATTACAAGACAAATGAAAAATAGTCCATGAAATTGAAATTAGGGCATATACAACTTCTTAAACATGAAAGTTTTAATTTGTAAAAAAGCAATCACTAAAATTCAAACGTGGATTTAGTCTAAAATCTTTCGGTATTTTTTTTTTCAATTTCAGTAAAACTTCCTTGGGCAATGGTCTTTAAGATAGCATGAATAGATTTACAAAAAAATTTTTACAAATTGGAAAAATTGAATTTAATTACCAAAGTAACCCCTAGGCGCATTCCCCAAAACGTAAAATAGCTCTTCATTATTTAGTTTAGATAGTTTAAAAGCAGTTTTTAGAAAATTTCCGATTTATTAAAACATTAATAGTATTATTATTGGTGTCCAAAATGAGATCCACCGTTTCGAATACAATTTCGAGCCCGTTTTCTTATTTCCTTCGTTGTAATACTTAAATTAATCTCTCTCATTTGAATGAAAGCGTAAAAGTAAAACAAACGATGTATACCTCAAAATGTTCAACCAAACCGAGTCGTGATGCAGAAAGTAATATTTTTGGGTTTCTTAAAATTATACACTAGTATCTTATGTTCCCAAAAAAAAATCGTCATATTTTTATATTTTTATCAACTGTACATCACAGTGAAGAAGTAAATATTTTAAATAAAAACAAATCAGAAGTAAACTTGTACGAGCCCTAACAACTATATATTGGGACGCTTTACAATTTTCATATTTATGAAAGATATTAACTGAAAAATTCTTCAAACCACATACATTTTTCAAAAAGCTATTTAATACACAAGTAAACACTGATCACTAATTCTTTGAATGTGTTGTTAAACATAAAAAATAATTTAAATAAAGATATATTGCGAATTATGCTTGGCAACTAAATGTTGGGACAGCTCAATAAAAATACTTAGTAGGCGTAGAAATAAAAATTAAATTGACATTTCTCAGTCTGTACAAGTCTAGTAGTTAGTATTAAAAGCTTAGTTCGATAGTGAGTGTCAAAATATGGTCAAATGTTTATTCAAAATAAATCATAATTTCCCGTCATATTCAGGCAAATCTTTAAAAAATGCGGGTGAATTGAATTTATCGAAATCGTCGGTCGGTAATATTGTAAAATATTGTACATTGAAAGTAAAGGGAAAAAGCACCGGTCGTCCTCAATTAGTTAAAGAAAGTGATCGACGCATTAGTGAAAATATGCAAAAGGGAGGCGCGGCACTTTGGGAAATCACTGCTTGTTGGAACAATGAAAATAACCTATTCTTTTCGAGAGAATGCTGCAGAAAATGGATTCATAAATCAGGTCTTGATTTTTACAAGGTATGTTACACAAAATACATTCTGATTGTCCTCTTAAAATTAATAAACTCTGTCTTAGGTGAAAGAAAAGCCACTTAACTGCTAAACAAAAGAAAAATCGCTTAACTTGGGCAAAAAAAATTTCGTGGACTTTTGAAGATTGGAAAAAGTAGTTTTCAGCAATGAGTCAAAATTCGATGTGTTGAGATATGCGTAAAAGAATAATCCGTACAAAGCAAGAGGCGTTTCATAAAGATTGTTTGAAACGGACTGTCAAATTTCCTAAAGATCAAATGATTTGGGGGTGTATGTCTGCTAAGGGATTAGGTCAGATGCACTTTATAGAGGGTACAGTGAACGCTGAAAAGTACAAACAAATTTTAGAAAATACATTAATTCCGAGTATTCGGCAACTTTAGCCCACGGGAAACTTTGTTTTCCAACAAGACGGCGCCTCATGCCACACGGCTCGATCAACTAAGCAGTGGTTTGACGAAAATAATATAAATGTTATTTCTTGGCCATCTAGCAGTTCGGATCTGAATGTAATTGAATGTGTTTGGCATGCAATGATACGATACCTGAGAAATAATCCCCAGAGAAATATGGAAACTTTAAGATCTAAGATTCAGGAAATTTGGAACACATTGTCTCCTGAATTCTGCGAAAAATTGGTAAGAAGCTATTTCTTACGTTTAACAATAAATTCACAGAATTAATTATAAGTGTTTACTTGCGTATTAAACAACTTTTTGAAAAATATGTAGTTTGAATATATTTAGAATTTTCAGTTAATATCTTTCATAAATATGAAAATTGTAAGCGTCCCAATATATAGTTGTTAGGACTCGTATTATAATGCAACAAAGCGTTGGCACATTACAGTCCCTACTAAATTATGACTCAACTCATAAAATTACCTTCGTTGTGAAATTTATCTTAATTTTCGCCTTCAAATGCAAAAGTTGTAGACAGGGTTGGTGTTAGGATTGCCTAATTATATATTAAAAATTTAAAACATAAAGTGGTCGATAATATAGATTTTAATTAATTGTTAACTATTTGACAGATACAGAGGTTAGAAGTGTTTAAGGTGTGTTTTAACAGTTAATTATTTTGTTTAAGACGTTATTTTGCTAAGGTTAGTGATTTTAGCAATAAATGAAGCTTGAGTAAATATTTATATTTTTTAAGCAAGTGTCAAAGCCATAACTTGAAATATTAATTAGAAATGTTGCTATTGAAATGGTTGTTATTTTAGATAGATAAGTCAAAAGATCTAGCAAAGAGAAAAGGGCTGCTATTGCAGCTTTGTTAACCCATTAGTGCCCACTGGCAACTTAATATGCCAGTTACAAAATATTTTTTACAGTAATTTAAATATAAACTTCATAATTTTTTTTTACAAATAAATTATTTGGTTATAGTACTAAACTTTTTAATTCAGTTTTGATAATTAAATTACAACAATAGCATTTTAGCTAACATTGTGTTTAGTAACTTTCCGTCGTGTATTTAATGTAATGAGCTCAGATAATAGATATAAGTTAAAAATTAATATAATTTTATTAAATATATAATAAAAAGTTTACCTGAGGATTCGAACCTACGACCTGTACTTTGCTAGAGTACAGCACTAACCAACTGCGCCATCAAGGTTCAAGCCCCAATCGATGTAAATTTTGTCTTTATGTATGTAGAAATATAATGAGATTACAGTCAAATTACTTATATTAATGGATTGTGAGCCTGCAATATCGCAAGGATTCACACATACCAAAGCAACTTGATTAATATTAAATTATTATAAGTTTTTGTTATGAACGAATAAGTTCATAACAAAAACTTATAATAATAGATATAAGTATATACAATTTTTTACAATTTATAGCTTTTTGATATTCCCAAGAGATGAAAATAGATAAATGTTAAACAGAAAATATAATTTTCTTAAAAATAAACAATTTATACGCATTGTGAAGCGGCAACTTGTTGCCACTGAGCCCTTATCATAGCTGAGTAATCATACCTACCAGCTACATGCAGTGACTTGCAAAATCTTAGAAACCGCAGCTCTTGCTATTATGATTTAAATAGTCTTTAGTTTAGTTACGATTGCTAAGAGATCTTGTTGTATTGAACTTTTAAATTGGTTTTGTATAAAACATCAGTAAACTAAAATGTGAGGCGGAATAAGTATTTGACATTTTAATTTAGAATACCGTTGAGTAAATACTGTTAAAATTTTAATTCAACCATTATTTGTGAAGTAAGATATTCTTTGTATGGAAATGCTGTAACTTCAAGGTATGATTAGATATTTTTTCGTGTTTGAACACCAGAGGTAAAATGGAAACCTGCTATTACACGAGTTATTAGATGAATTGAATAATTGCGCGGATGAATTGGACGTCTCTACAATAATTTTAGATCCTCCTACCGAAGATGTCAATGCCGATACTGATCAAGAATGATGGATCTGATTCAGACGACGGAAATTTTGATAACTAAGCGAATGTGGAACAAAAGTAATAATACAGGTTTTGCGTTTTCAAGCAACATATGGTCCCTCAGCGGAGGATTTAATGAAGCAGAATATAACTAAACCAATTGATGCATTTTCGCATTCTTTACTAAAGAATTTATTGACGAAGTTGTTATTCAAACAAATTTATATGCAGGGCAAAAGGTTATCATAATGTAAATATTGAAATGAAATAACTGTTTTACTTGGTATAATGCTGCTTTCTGGATATCATCAGTTGTCAAGTAAGAGAATGTATTGGAAAATCGAACCTGATTGTTATGTAGCAGTTGTGGCTGATGCTATTCGTAGAAATAGATTAGAGGAAATTTTAAGATTTCTACATCTGCAGACAATTCTAAAATAGATGGGTTGGACAACAAAATTAGGCCGATATTTCGCTATCTAAATGAAGCTTTTAAACAAGTTGACATCAAGGAAAATTGTTGTGTTGATGAAAGCATTATCCCATATTATGGTCACCACAGTGCTAAGCAATTTATACGGCAAACCTATTAGATTTGGTTTTAAATTATGGGTTTGGCAAGTGCTGAAGGTTACATTTACCACGCAGAACCGTATTGTGGTTCGAGTATCTTGCCAGAAACAACGCATGGACAAGGTAGCGTTGTTCTGGGAATGGCAGAGCATGCAAATATTCAAGGTATTAAACTTTTCTTTGATAATTTATTTTCATCTGTGGGTCTTATGGATGCACTCACAAACGTTCGTTTGGAGGCACCGGGACGCTAAGAGAAAATAAGAGTACCAAAGGAGATAGGGTTCATTAAAAATCTATTATGGCAAAATCGAAATGGGGAACTATGGAGGATAAGAGTTATGGAAACATAAATATCATTAGATGGAACGACAATGCAGTTGTTACCGTCATAACCAACTGCGTACCTCATCCATTGAAAACCGTTAATAGGTACTCAAGAACTGAGAAGAAGAAGGTTGAAATAAAAATGCCTGGTCCAATTGCAGCATACAATCAAAACATGGAGGTATGATTTAAACGATCAGTTTGTTCACACTGTAGACCATCATCCTCTTTATTATTTTCTCGGTACTAGAAGATTTGCGCCGTGATGGTAAAGAACACTTAATAATTAAAGGAAAGTAGAATGACAGTATGTGGAAATCGCATCATATGAATGCAAAAAGTGTAAAACGGCATTACATAAATTCGTGTTTTGCTTTTCACAAATAATTTTGATTTATAAATTAACTTTAGTTATAGTATAATAGTTATTACCATATTTCTGTATAATACTTGTTATTTGTATGTATGCTAAAACTTATTTGATGTTTCACTGGCAACTAAAGTTGCCAGAATTTTTCTATATATAGGAAGTAATAAATTTTGTAAAAACTTTTGGGGGTTATTTTAGGACCTTAAGACACTGTATATAGTTTCAGCGAAATTCAACCATAGATGAATTCTGGGCACTAATGGGTTACAATACGAAATACAGCCAAAGGATATTGCCTCAAGAAATATGAATGCCAATCAGTCTGCCGATGGTAATCGGAAAGGATGGTGTGGGAGAAAAAAGGTGGCGACAGCTAGAGGAAGAAGAACCCTTAGAAATATTGTGCTAGATTGCCGAAGGGGAAGTGCTAGTACAATAAACAAAATTTGAGGAAGCTGGGTGCACTGTATCCATTTCTATAGTGAGGCGAAATCTGTACGACCTGGGTTTCAAATGTCGCAGGCCAATTAAGAAGCCAAGATTAACACCAGTCATGGTTCAAAGAAGGTTGACTTGAGCAAATGCCCATAAACACTTGACCATTGATGACTGGCGCATAGTAGGTTGAATTAAATCTCTTAACTTTTCCTTTTATTTACATACTTTTTCCCTATTACAGACATCCTTCAGCGATGAGTCAACCTTTCACATTCTGGATGACGTCACAGTTTGTCCGGCGTAGGTCAGATGAAAATTTAATCGCGATTGTGTTATAAAACTGTTAAGCATCCCATATCGGCCATGAAATGGTCGGTGATCAGGCAAAGGTTTTGGTGGCCTGAATGTTGTTGAAAACGATGCCACAAGACCAGTATCGGGAGTTTTAGAGCAAACTTCTACCCCAGTTGCAGGAATGGTTTTGCAATGACAGGAAGGTTATGCATGATGGGGCACCTTGCCATGGCCAAATCAATACAAAATTTTTGGATGAACGTCAGTTCTACCATGGCCAGGCAACTCACCCGATATGAACCCAATCGAGAATGTTTGGGAATTTTAAAAAAGGGAGCTGGCTAAAGAAAAGATATCTACCAAGGTTCGGCTAATAGAGTGAATAATTTACCATTGGAACCACAATGAGAACTTAAAAAAATCGCCCTAAATTGCATAGATAGTATGCCAAGGAGGATAGAGGCACTAGTTAAAGCTAAATATTAAGTTTTTTTTTGTTTTAAGTCTTACATATTTTCTTTAAATAAATAATTTTGTTACATTCGTTACTTTTGCTGTACGATTAAGTAAATTTTTGCGATCTATTAAAATTAATGAATTATTCGTATTTCTTTGAACTTTCTATTTTTCTAAAAATAATGACATTTCGCTAAGCTTATCTCTGTAGTTTCTTGAATATATTACGCTTCACAATTAAAAACATTTCTGTAGTGGTTAAACTTTTGATGGTCACTTATAAGTTATATTTCAAATTCATGTTGGGAGTCACTGGTATATATAGTTTGACACGGAATATTTGACTTTTAATTTCACTTCCTTCCTGTCTGTTTGACGAAAGAAAAGCCATTTTGTTGTCTGAAAGAAAAATGTAAATTTCTGGACTTTATTTAGCCCACCGATGGTTATCGGTTTTATAACATTTATCTAAATTTTGTGCCGAATCGCTATAATTAGTGGGTACAAACGATTTATATCGGATATATATATATATATATATATATATATATATATATATATAGGAAATACTGAAAGCAGGTGAGCTTTTGTTTTGGTTTTTGTTCTTCTACCACGTTTCACTTTCAGACAATCGATCTGGTTCGATTGAAGAACTAAATCCATTAAGAAAATCATTAAAGCAATTAGCTAAAGGGGTTAAACTTAACCTCACAAATTTCTCTGTAACCACGAAGTTGTTTTTACACTTTAGATTCGCTGGTAAGACAACCTACTTTAACGGTTGCTAGCTTTATTTTTATTTTAGGGGAAAGCAATTACTATTTAACTGTTCGAGACAGTTATAAACTGTTCTCGTACTCGTACTTGACTGAATCCATTTCTGAACGTTACCATTAATACTTTTCTGATTCTCTACCTCATTGAAGGTAAGATTGATATTCATGGTTTCATTTGGCTGTATGTATTTAATTCTAGAGGTAATTTTTGTATGCCAGATGATATTTTTCGTACACCATTTAAATATACTTGTATGCTGTGTAAATATATGTACATGTCCCAAATTCGAGGGCAAGCATGGGGATCTCGCTTATTATAAGAGATAGGATATAGGTTTAAATTCGGCACTTTTGCTAAACTCGATGCCAAGTAATAATCTGAAAAGAAATTTGAGCTAACTCGAATGGATTTGGTTTTATGCTCAAAAAACTAAAAATTTCGATTTTTGTTTTTCGCGTTTGGCTACCCTAGTATTAGAAATTTTCAAAATTCGATTAAACATTATTAAGGCAACTTTTTACGCACAATACTAATACGGTATTAAAAATATTATGCGACGTTTTGTTTATTCTGATCCATCATCAGGTTTATTTTTTCTTATCGGGGTTAAGACATATTTTTATGGCGTTGGATGGAGAATGTTATGCTGATTTTAGCAATATATAACACTTCATGGTTTGATCGACTGCGAACTAAAATACTCTTAAATTAAAAACTAAATATTACATTCTCACGATACCCATGAATCAAACAAAACTCACGAGTTGGCTTTTGTCATGTCATTTTCTAATTGTAAAAAGGGTAATTAATAACTGCAAGATCCTTCGTGTTAGTGCTTTAAAATTTGCAAGTTTCTGTAGAATGTTTTCAAATTCAGAAAAACGAGACATGATAAGGATATTTTATAGCTGCAATAGAAATAGTGTCAGAGCAGAACAAAGATGTTTAGAGGAATATCTGGAGAGGCAAACCAAACCAGAAATATTTTTTAAATTAGACCAAAATTTAGAATTTGGATGTTTTCAGAAACCTCGAAATGCATATTGTAGCAGACTAGACAGAGATGCCGAATAAGAAATATTACATCAGGTACTATTTGTTAGTATTATACTAATTATAAGAATTTCCACTCACTTTACTGCTAATTTCATATTGTAGAAATTTTAAATAAAATTTTATTTGTTTCAATTTTAATTTTTTTTATATATAAATTTTTCAAAAGAGAAATAAATACACAGGAAAGTAATTTATACAGTTCTTACTTTCTCTAAAATCCTGTACATTAAAAGCCCATTATAAATGTTTGTAAATCCTATTAAAGCAATTTACCTAATGGGTTTGCATTTTGGATATTATATAATTATTAATTACATGGCCACAAAGTGTGGATTATACCAGATTATAAATTGACGACTTAGAAAATATCAATACAAATATAGAAAATTGATTCAGTAATCAGGAAAGATAATTAAGAAAATAGATAAGTTTACTTCATTTGCAAACCATTTAACGAACAGATACTCAAAAGATCAAGAACATGCATTTTCGGTTCTTAACCAAACAGTCTCAGTAGTCAATAAATTAGAACAAGAAATAGCCATAAAATTATGAACTATAATTAATATCCCTTCACGAATTAAACGAAATGCTGAATCACCTCCTCAAAATTTATAGCCCAAACGAATTAGTAATAACAGATAAGTTACATCCCTTCAGGATAACAGAATTCTCAAAGGCACACGTACTTAGTAAATGAACAATTAGTATTCATGGTAAAGATTCCGACACTCACATTACCATTACAACCTCTCAACCATTTACCCCATACCAGACAACCTTAATATAATCCTAATACCACCCACCAGATTCCACCTACAAACAGAAAACGAAGAATTCTGGACAGAAGCGGAATGTCCGATAATCCTAGAACAACGAATTCGCCAAAAAGAATACCATACATCCGAATGCAAACTCAAAGACACCAACAAATGTCCGAGGGCAAAAACAACAAGTCAATTCAAAATCTACAAACAGTTATCAAATAATGAAATATTAACTTCAACCGACAGAGAACTATTAATATTACTTTCATAAAAAACCACTATTCACTTTATAATAATTGTAATTGAAAGTAACATTTTAATTGTTATTGAAAGTAACATTTCTATTCTTTACCTATTATAAATATGTTTGTAAAAAACAAATACGATAGCTAGTTAGTAGACTTTTGTTTTGGCAGACCCTGCTGCTATATCTTTAAAATAAAATAAATATTTTAAGTTTAAGGAAAGTGACTTAATTATTTCACAACAATAAGAAAAATTATAATTATATAAATTCATATCTTGTATTGCTCCAGGTAAGTTATATATTTACATTTGAAGCATTAATTATACCGATAAATTACAGGGTTGATTAATTTAATCATTTCTTACTTCCTGTCACAGTTCGTTCGCAAAATATTAAAGGTAGAATGCTTACCTTTTATACTAATCCATTTTAATGATTTATTTTTACAAATGGCTTTAATTGAGAAAATTAATTCATCCCTCGAAATGATTGAACATTTTTATAAGCATGCCAATACTCATGATGAGAATAAAATCAGCAAAATAACCAACATCATTGACGCAAATTTAAAACTTATCAATACGTGCGCTGCTGATTCATCGTTGAGTATTGGCAATAAAATAAATCTAGCGAGCGGTGTAGGGAAATTGGAGCGGTACCATCATTGACGCAAATTTAAAACTTATCAAGACATGTGCTGACTCATCATTGAGTATTGGTAATAAAAGAAATCTAGCGAGCGTTGCAGGAAATTGGAGCGGTACAGGATACTAGTCAAGCAGCTGAGAGGGTACAGCCAAGTGGAGGGATTTGACTACAGCCTTTAAATTCAGGGCCAGCACTGGTATTATAATACATTTCGGGCATAGGGCATTAGGGGCATTTTTCCACAATAGTTTTAAGTTATTTGCAGTTAGGAATAGCGATTTTTAGCATATATAATAAAAATAATATTTTAAAAGTTAATTTAGAGTTCTGTGCGGAATTCGTAAAACCAGCCTTAAATAATGATGATGATAATTTAGGGAATTTAGTTTTACGGCTAAAAATTTTAACATTTTAAGATCTAACCTAGAATATGAAAATCTAAAAAATGTATTCAGTAGTAATGTAGTCGATTACTTAATGGAGCGATTGCTTCAATTTGAAGAACAGGATAGTGGTTGGGCTCTAACAAAAATTATCCTGTTAACTGTAAACGCGAACAGAATAACTCTAATAAGGGTGTCGTCCTTTATTCCTTTACCCCTCAAATACAAAATGCGTTAACGTAAAAATAATGATAAAGTCTGTTTCGGTGGGCTTTAGCATCGGCTCTCTTTCCCGTTACCCATCTCAACAGTGCTCGCGTAAGCTCCAATCCCTATTCTGCCGAAATCCTAAACTTTGAAGATATACAGTTTCCAGTGACTTAAGCCAAATCCTTAAGTACTTAAAGCAAAATCCTAATTTATCCATAAACGTGTATGCCCTTATTAGAAAAGACTTAACTACATATAACATAGTACCTGTCTATTTATGTGAAGATAAGAAACAACAGCATGTTAATCTATTAATGATCCAGCAGAATTATGAAATTGAAAGCGAAATAAATGATGACGTTTCGAGACTTTGAACAACTAAAGATGATGATGAAGTAGTTAAATTTCATTTCTGCTGGATCAACAATTTATTAGGATTAGTGCGTTCACAGTTAACGAAGAATTGTAAGAAATTATATTTATGCGATAGATGCCTCCACTATTCTAGTTCCCAAATTAAGCTAAGTAATCACGAGTTAGATTGTAAGTTAATTAATAAATGTAGGATAGAGATGCCAAAGCCAGGTTCGAATGTATATTTTAAGAATTATGAGTTCAAGCAGACTGCACCATTTATTTTATATTGCGACTTGGAATGTTTAGTGCAGGATTCTAAAGATGAGGAAACGCGCAATATCGTTAAGTATAAGAAAGATAACGTATGCAGTATCGCATACTATCTCCACTACACGTTTAACGATTCCTTATCAAAATTTCGGTTGCGGAGGGTGAGGAGTGTATTAATTGGTTTAGCAGCAGTATTTTGAAAACCCCATACTATGGAAACGTTAAGCAACATGCAAATGCTGGAATATAATGCATCCACCCAGTGTCATATTTGCGAAACATCCCTTTTAGATCATGATATTAAAGTAAGAGATCATTGTCATTTCACCGGTCAATTTAGAGGTAGTGTATAAAGCTCCGTGAAAATATCAGTTTTTTCCATAATTTTTCCGGTTAGACAAACACTTCCTAATGAAAGATATTTCCCAAGCTATCCCCGGTCACATTTCATTATTACCTAAAGCTAACCCACAGAACCAAAGTTAACTCTAAGTAACCATACTCAATCCATAAAAGTCATAACTATTAGATATCTTATATATAACTGCGTCCGTTAACTTTTAAAGTTCCCTGTGTGTATCATTTAGTATATCTCCTGAAACGTTCCAAAATTAACTGCTTGGGGTTAACATTTGAGCAAGATTTAAAGTTGACAGTCTACCGAACATACAAAAAGCTAACCATAAAGGATACATAATAGTGTTTGTGTCCTTTTATTGCCCCTCATGAACACCCAAAAGTTAGCTTAAAATGATAGACGTTTGTTTGTATTGAAAGTTGCCTTTTGATTATTTTTTTGTTTGTTACATGACGCATTCATTTCGCATATGTTATTTTATCCCTTAACCACGCAGTAGTGTCCAACGGACACGTTTTGAATTTTGTTAGTATATCACTCTTTACACATTTACTTGTGTGTTTGAGCCTTCTAGCTATTTTACAAATAGTATATAACCTTCGGAAATCTTTTATCACTGTCAATAAGATATGGTGCGTTTATTGGTATTTATACAATTTTCAAAATAGCAACGTAACCACCCAAATGTGTCCCACAGACACATCTGCATTATATTGGGCTATAATGCAATTTAGTACTGCAGAGTGCAGATGTTGTACCTTATAACACGTTTGTCATAAAATATTTGTCACTTATTTACACGAAAAATGTACTCACAAGTTTAGTTCTCTCTGGCAATCAGTGTTGTGCAGTTGCTGTTTACGAAACTTTGTTTATTGTGAAGATAGGAAGATTTTTGATACATACTTTGTAAGTAACAATTTGTAATCGATTTTTTTATAGTTACAAATAATTTATCGATTTGTAGAAAAATAAAATGACAAGACGGAGATTTTTAACAGATGAAGAAATTCGACGTGTATTAGAAAAGAGTGATGATGAAAACTACGTTTTTAGAAACAGCGATAGTGAAGATGAAGATTTTGTTGTCGATAATGTATCTGATAGTGACGGTGATTTCACAGAAGAAGGATCTGAACAGAATAATGAAGAATTAGTTAGTGACAACGAAAATATTGCGGATGAAAATGTGCGTAATCAAGAAAATGTTATACCTATCCTGCCGTCGTAACAAAGAGTGCCCTATCTACAATTTTTTTAATTTCGCGTTAGATACGTATTCTAAGTATTTAGGCTGCGCTGAATCCAAATTTTTATCCTAAAAAACCGTATGTACATTGTGAATACTCCAAAATGCACATACGTTTTTGACAATATGACGTAATAATCAAAGTTTTTAGCTTAAAATGCCGTAACCACCAAACCTTATTTATAAAGCTCTATCTGGAATTTAAAGAAACATAAAATAAAAATTGATGGTAAATATCTGAGTAAAATGTTACTTAGAAACTCGTATAAAACAATGCAAACTAAGCAAACCGTATCTAACAAAACACAAAGATGTCGCGTCGTCAGTCGTCAGTAAATATTTCTGAAATACTTATATAATATTCTTGATATACAAATATAAACCTATAATAGGGAAAGATACAATGCAATTAATTCAGATAACCTCATTTTTATTTCCGCTAAGAATTGAAAACTAAAGGCGGGTTTATAATAGTACAGGAAATAAATTTCGTAGATGGAAAACTCGATGGTAGTCGGGTTTTATTTTTATTATGTAGTGTCTGAAGTGCTGAATCAGAATCCGCCATATTATTTCCTAAAAATTTTCTTGTGCGTCCCCTTTTTTCCATCCCCCGAAAACGCAGTTTTTTTTTGTTCTTGACTTGTAATTCGCTTCCAGTGCTTTTTTTTAATTTTTACCTATTATGGTTAAATGTCTACTAAATAAGCTACACACTTTTTACCCCATTGCACACTTAATATAATATGCCGTTTTGCTAATACGCCAGTCCTTAAAGTTAAGGGTTTTTTCAAATGGCAGTTTATGTTTTAAATGTGTACTGTAACTTTTCGATGTTATGTAAAATTATTGTCAAAATTTATGTAATGCTTTACTTGAGTAGTCAATTCTCTATTTTTGTTTATACGCGGTGGTTCAAAAAGTATGTCCTGTATAAAATGTATTAAATTTTTTTATGTAATTAAAGTAAAACTATGCTCTTTATTATTTCAGTTTGCCATTATTATTACTGTGAAGCCATTAAAGTTGCAGATACCAATGCAATGCATGTAACTTCAAGGTCTGAGCCAAAGACATTCCATACTTTAATAGCTTTTCAAGATGAAGCTCAAACCACTTCGAAATCGACATCAAATTTAGTCTTAAATTTAAACGAAAATTTGCCGGCTTTTGACACACCTTTCTGTATTCAACCAGATTCAGTTCCTGAAGTACTCTCAGATGAAAGTAACCAATTAAATATTCAAGTAACGGACACTGAAATTGTGCCCAATAATAATAATGATGGTATACCAGTTGTCGAAATAATACATGAAAACGAACAATCTGATGCTACTACTGATACAAGCATATTAGATACTGTAAATTTGTTTTCCTCATCCGAAGTCGAATCTGCTGTGATGCTGGCCCTTAATCACTCACCCCCTCGCTCACCCTCCAAAAATAATAATGGAACTTCACAAGAACAAACAGATAATTCGGAAATTGAAAATGAAATGGATGTTGAACCTACTAGTTTGGCAAAAAAAGGAAAACCACGAAAGCGAAAACAAAAGAATCTAAGGAAACTAAAGTTGAAATAAAAAGAAAAAATTCAAAACGAAAAGAGAAACATAATTTGAAGCCTTCTTGCAAAGAATTATGCAAAAATTGTGCACTCAGAAGATATCAGCTGTTAGACGTTCAACCATTAATCAAGAATTTTGGGATCAGGATTGGACTGCAAGAAGACTGTTTGTGCTCCATACAACAACGATGTAAAAAGAAGAACAAATAACGTTTTAGATGATGGCTCGAGAAGAAATAATACCATAAAATATTACCTTAAAGATGAAAGAGGGAAACTTCGCAAGTTTGTAAAATATTTTATTTGTCAACCTTAGGTTTTAGTAGTAATAATGATACGATTGTAAAGCTAGTAAGTAGTTCTTCAAATATAACGGTAGAAAAAGATAGAAGAGGGTTACATCCTAAACACAAAAAAATTGATCGACAATCCATTCATGACCATATTCAGAAATATCATCCCTGCTTTTCTCATTACCGACGTGAGCATGCCCCAAACAAATTATATCTACCTTCCGATATATCCATTAAAATGATGCATAGCGACTTTGTAAAAAATAACCCTTTGATTCCTTGCTCATACGAACTCTACAGAAACATGGCACTTAAAGAAAAAAATATTTCATTTGCTCACCTCGGCCATGAGGAATGTGAGGCTCGTGAGGGTTTTAAATTACATAATAGCTCACATACAAAAGAAAATTTGGATTTAACATGCGAGTTGTGCAAAAAATGGGACATTCATATTAAACGCGCACAGACCGCTCGCCAATTTTACAGGGATGATGTTCAAAAAGTAAAAAATAACTCACTTGACCTTTATTTTTCAGCTGACTTACAAAAAGTAATAATGCTTCCCCGACTTGACATGTTTAAATCCGTTATCTTTACCCAATGCATAATTGCGTTCAATAAGAGTTTCGTACCTCTCGGGAAAAATTCTCACGAGAAACCTTTTGCTGTGTTGTGGCATGGCGCAAAAAAGTTATAAGTGCTTTTTTCCAATTTTTTATTTATTATCGGGACAAAGGAAATATTACTCTTTGGCTTGATAATTGTACTGGTCAAAATAAGAACTGGGCATTATTTTCCTTTCTTGTCTATTTAATTAACTCTGTTCATATTGGCACTGAAACAATAACTCTAAAGTATTTCGAGCCTGGACATACTTTTATGTCGGCGGACAGTTTCCACCACCAAGTGGAAATGTCCTTAAAAAAAAAAATAAAAAGGTCTATGACTTTCGTGACTTTGAAAATTCTGTTTCCGGTGCAAAGGCTATTTTAAACAGATCCAAACCCAAAGTGTATGTATCAGATCTTATCGAAGTTGTTGCCAAAAGAGGTTCTCTCTGTTTGGAATATAAAACTAATTTCTTAGATAGTGATTTTAGGGAACTAAATTTTTCTAAATTTTTTCTATTTTTTCTATTACTAAAATAAACATCAAATGGCAAAAAGTATTGCGGAAATAGGGGAATACCCGTAGTGAAACGGGATAATATTTTAAAAAACCTATCCTCAATTATGCCGAAAGATAGACTTAGGTTTTGGGAAAACATTCCAATTTCAGATGAGTCTAAGGATTTAGTTGAAATTTTTGAATAGGCAAAGTGTCTTTATATTATAATGTAACCCATTTTGAGTTGTTAATATGAATTAAGAAAACATTTTATTTTTTCAAATATTTTCTATTAGGTAGGTATGTATTAGAGTTTTGTGTATGAAATTTTCTGTTCACTAATAAAATAGTATTAAAATACTCCGTATTTTTTTATCCACAAAGTTACTAAAAAGAGTTTGCCCAATAGATTTTTTCACGAAAATCCAGACGATTTTTATTCGATGGCTCAAATAAAATTTCTTAAAATACCCAAAATAAGGTGGTAAGAATGAATATTTCCATTACATATTATTAGGTAATTTTAGCTTAAAATACCGTATGCGTTATTTATTACGGCACTTTTCCTTAAATTAGTTGTTTCAATATTACCCAGTAGTAGTAACCATAATAACCGTAAATGCAGTTTTTGCATAAAATAACTTATTTAGACGGTTAAAACTATTTCAGACATTTTTTTTAGGCTAAAGTTAACAACTATTGACTATTATTAAAATTGCACTAACCTATTAAACATATGCGAAACCAAAATCTGTTCATTTGATTTTCTCGAAACTAAAATTTTGCAGATACGGCACTCTTTGTTACGACGGCAGTATTGAATATATTGCTAAAGATGGAAGTAAATGGAAAAGTATTCCAGAGAATGTAAGAAAAACTCCGCGTCACAACATAATTAGTAGCAGTCTTCACTAAGTGTTACTTCCTCCAAGAAAAATAATTGAGGATCCTGTTGATGCTTTTAATTTATTTTTTGATGGAAATATTATTCAACTAATTGTTAAATACAGAAATATTGAGACAAGACGTTTATTACAAGACAAATGAAAAATAGTCCATGAAATTGAAATTAGGGCATATACAACTTCTTAAACATGAAAGTTTTAATTTGTAAAAAAGCAATCACTAAAATTCAAACGTGGATTTAGTCTAAAATCTTTCGGTATTTTTTTTTTCAATTTCAGTAAAACTTCCTTGGGCAATGGTCTTTAAGATAGCATGAATAGATTTACAAAAAAATTTTTACAAATTGGAAAAATTGAATTTAATTACCAAAGTAACCCCTAGGCGCATTCCCCAAAACGTAAAATAGCTCTTCATTATTTAGTTTAGATAGTTTAAAAGCAGTTTTTAGAAAATTTCCGATTTATTAAAACATTAATAGTATTATTATTGGTGTCCAAAATGAGATCCACCGTTTCGAATACAATTTCGAGCCCGTTTTCTTATTTCCTTCGTTGTAATACTTAAATTAATCTCTCTCATTTGAATGAAAGCGTAAAAGTAAAACAAACGATGTATACCTCAAAATGTTCAACCAAACCGAGTCGTGATGCAGAAAGTAATATTTTTGGGTTTCTTAAAATTATACACTAGTATCTTATGTTCCCAAAAAAAAATCGTCATATTTTTATATTTTTATCAACTGTACATCACAGTGAAGAAGTAAATATTTTAAATAAAACAAATCAGAAGTAAACTTGTACGAGCCTAACAACTATATATTGGGACGCTTTACAATTTTCATATTTATGAAAGATATTAACTGAAAAATTCTTCAAACCACATAAATTTTTCAAAAAGCTATTTAATACACAAGTAAACACTGATCACTAATTCTTTGAATGTGTTGTTAAACATAAAAAATAATTTAAATAAAGATATATTGCGAATTATGCTTGGCAACTAAATGTTGGGACAGCTCAATAAAAATACTTAGTAGGCGTAGAAATAAAAATTAAATTGACATTTCTCAGTCTGTACAAGTCTAGTAGTTAGTATTAAAAGCTTAGTTCGATAGTGAGTGTCAAAATATGGTCAAATGTTTATTCAAAATAAATCATAATTTCCCGTCATATTCAGGGCAAATCTTTAAAAAAAATGCGGGTGAATTGAATTTATCGAAATCGTCGGTCGGTAATATTGTAAAATATTGTACATTGAAAGTAAAGGGAAAAAGCACCGGTCGTCCTCAATTAGTTAAAGAAAGTGATCGACGTGCATTAGTGAAAATATGCAAAAAAGGGAGGCGCGGCACTTTGGGAAATCACTGCTTGTTGGAACAATGAAAATAACCTATTCTTTTCGAGAGAATGCTGCAGAAAATGGATTCATAAATCAGGTCTTGATTTTTACAAGGTATGTTACACAAAATACATTCTGATTGTCCTCTTAAAATTAATAAACTCTGTCTTAGGTGAAAGAAAAGCCACTTTTAACTGCTAAACAAAAGAAAAATCGCTTAACTTGGGCAAAAAAAATTTCGTGGACTTTTGAAGATTGGAAAAAGTAGTTTTCAGCAATGAGTCAAAATTCGATGTGTTGAGATATGCGTAAAAGAATAATCCGTACAAAGCAAGAGTCGTTTCATAAAGATTGTTTGAAACGGACTGTCAAATTTCCTAAAGATCAAATGATTTGGGGGTGTATGTCTGCTAAGGGATTAGGTCAGATGCACTTTATAGAGGGTACAGTGAACGCTGAAAAGTACAAACAAATTTTAGAAAATACATTAATTCCGAGTATTCGGCAACTTTAGCCCACGGAAAACTTTGTTTTCCAACAAGACGGGCCTCATGCCACACGGCTCGATCAACTAAGCAGTGGTTTGACGAAAATAATATAAATGTTATTTCTTGGCCATCTAGCAGTTCGGATCTGAATGTAATTGAATGTGTTTGGCATGCAATGATACGATACCTGAGAAATAATCCCCAGAGAAATATGGAAACTTTAAGATCTAAGATTCAGGAAATTTGGAACACATTGTCTCCTGAATTCTGCGAAAAATTGGTAAGAAGCTATTTCTTACGTTTAACAATAAATTCACAGAATTAATTATAAGTGTTTACTTGCGTATTAAACAACTTTTTGAAAAATATATGTAGTTTGAATATATTTAGAATTTTCAGTTAATATCTTTCATAAATATGAAAATTGTAAGCGTCCCAATATATAGTTGTTAGGACTCGTATTATAATGCAACAAAGCGTTGGCACATTACAGTCCCTACTAAATTATGACTCAACTCATAAAATTACCTTCGTTGTGAAATTTATCTTAATTTTCGCCTTCAAATGCAAAAGTTGTAGACAGGGTTGGTGTTAGGATTGCCTAATTATATATTAAAAATTTAAAACATAAAGTGGTCGATAATATAGATTTTAATTAATTGTTAACTATTTGACAGATACAGAGGTTAGAAGTGTTTAAGGTGTGTTTTAACAGTTAATTATTTTGTTTAAGACGTTATTTTGCTAAGGTTAGTGATTTTAGCAATAAATGAAGCTTGAGTAAATATTTATATTTTTTAAGCAAGTGTCAAAGCCATAACTTGAAATATTAATTAGAAATGTTGCTATTGAAATGGTTGTTATTTTAGATAGATAAGTCAAAAGATCTAGCAAAGAGAAAAGGGCTGCTATTGCAGCTTTGTTAACCCATTAGTGCCCACTGGCAACTTAATATGCCAGTTACAAAATATTTTTTACAGTAATTTAAATATAAACTTCATAATTTTTTTTTACAAATAAATTATTTGGTTATAGTACTAAACTTTTTAATTCAGTTTTGATAATTAAATTACAACAATAGCATTTTAGCTAACATTGTGTTTAGTAACTTTCCGTCGTGTATTTAATGTAATGAGCTCAGATAATAGATATAAGTTAAAAATTAATATAATTTTATTAAATATATAATAAAAAGTTTACCTGAGGATTCGAACCTACGACCTGTACTTTGCTAGAGTACAAACCAACTGCGCCATCAAGGTTCAAGCCCCAATCGATGTAAATTTGTCTTTATGTATGTAGAAATATAATGAGATTACAGTCAAATTACTTATAATGGATTGTGAGCCTGCAATATCGCAAGGATTCACATATACCAAAGCAACTTGATTAATATTAATTATTATAAGTTTTGTTATGAACGAATAAGTTCATAAAAAAACTTATAATAATAGATATAAGTATATACAATTTTTACAATTTATAGCTTTTGATATTCCCAAGAGATGAAAATAGATAAATGTTAAACAGAAAATATAATTTTCTTAAAAATAAACAATTTATACGCATTGTGAAGCGGCAACTTGTTGCCACTGAGCCCTTATCATAGCTGAGTAATCATACCTACCAGCTACATGCAGTGACTTGCAAAATCTTAGAAACCGCAGCTCTTGCTATTATGATTTAAATAGTCTTTAGTTTAGTTACGATTGCTAAGAGATCTTGTTGTATTGAACTTTTAAATTGGTTTTGTATAAAACATCAGTAAACTAAAATGTGAGGCGGAATAAGTATTTGACATTTTAATTTAGAATACCGTTGAGTAAATACTGTTAAAATTTTAATTCAACCATTATTTGTGAAGTAAGATATTCTTTGTATGGAAATGCTGTAACTTCAAGGTATGATTAGATATTTTTTCGTGTTTGAACACCAGAGGTAAAATGGAAACCTGCTATTACACGAGTTATTAGATGAATTGAATAATTGCGCGGATGAATTGGACGTCTCTACAATAATTTTAGATCCTCCTACCGAAGATGTCAATGCCGATACTGATCAAGAATGATGGATCTGATTCAGAGGCGACGGGAAATTTTGATAACTAAGCGAATGTGGAACAAAAGTAATAATACAGGTTTTGCGTTTTCAAGCAACATATGGTCCCTCAGCGGAGGATTTAATGAAGCAGAATATAACTAAACCAATTGATGCATTTTCGCATTCTTTACTAAAGAATTTATTGACGAAGTTGTTATTCAAACAAATTTATATGCAGGGCAAAAGGTTATCATAATGTAAATATTGAAATGAAATAACTGTTTTACTTGGTATAATGCTGCTTTCTGGATATCATCAGTTGTCAAGTAAGAGAATGTATTGGAAAATCGAACCTGATTGTTATGTAGCAGTTGTGGCTGATGCTATTCGTAGAAATAGATTAGAGGAAATTTTAAGATTTCTACATCTGCAGACAATTCTAAAATAGATGGGTTGGACAACAAAATTAGGCCGATATTTCGCTATCTAAATGAAGCTTTTAAACAAGTTGACATCAAGGAAAATTGTTGTGTTGATGAAAGCATTATCCCATATTATGGTCACCACAGTGCTAAGCAATTTATACGGCAAACCTATTAGATTTGGTTTTAAATTATGGGTTTGGCAAGTGCTGAAGGTTACATTTACCACGCAGAACCGTATTGTGGTTCGAGTATCTTGCCAGAAACAACGCATGGACAAGGTAGCGTTGTTCTGGGAATGGCAGAGCATGCAAATATTCAAGGTATTAAACTTTTCTTTGATAATTTATTTTCATCTGTGGGTCTTATGGATGCACTCACAAACGTTCGTTTGGAGGCACCGGGACGCTAAGAGAAAATAAGAGTACCAAAGGAGATAGGGTTCATTAAAAATCTATTATGGCAAAATCGAAATGGGGAACTATGGAGGATAAGAGTTATGGAAACATAAATATCATTAGATGGAACGACAATGCAGTTGTTACCGTCATAACCAACTGCGTACCTCATCCATTGAAAACCGTTAATAGGTACTCAAGAACTGAGAAGAAGAAGGTTGAAATAAAAATGCCTGGTCCAATTGCAGCATACAATCAAAACATGGAGGTATGATTTAAACGATCAGTTTGTTCACACTGTAGACCATCATCCTCTTTATTATTTTCTCGGTACTAGAAGATTTGCGCCGTGATGGTAAAGAACACTTAATAATTAAAGGAAAGTAGAATGACAGTATGTGGAAATCGCATCATATGAATGCAAAAAGTGTAAAACGGCATTACATAAATTCGTGTTTTGCTTTTCACAAATAATTTTGATTTATAAATTAACTTTAGTTATAGTATAATAGTTATTACCATATTTCTGTATAATACTTGTTATTTGTATGTATGCTAAAACTTATTTGATGTTTCACTGGCAACTAAAGTTGCCAGAATTTTTCTATATATAGGAAGTAATAAATTTTGTAAAAACTTTTTGGGGGTTATTTTAGGACCTTAAGACACTGTATATAGTTTCAGCGAAATTCAACCATAGATGAATTCTGGGCACTAATGGGTTAAGCAATACGAAATACAGCCAAAGGGATATTGCCTCAAGAAATATGAATGCCAATCAGTCTGCCGATGGTAATCGGAAAGGATGGTGTGGGAGAAAAAAGGTGGCGACAGCTAGAGGAAGAAGAACCCTTAGAAATATTGTGCTAGATTGCCGAAGGGGAAGTGCTAGTACAATAAACAAAATTTGAGGAAGCTGGGTGCACTGTATCCATTTCTATAGTGAGGCGAAATCTGTACGACCTGGGTTTCAAATGTCGCAGGCCAATTAAGAAGCCAAGATTAACACCAGTCATGGTTCAAAGAAGGTTGACTTGAGCAAATGCCCATAAACACTTGACCATTGATGACTGGCGCATAGTAGGTTGAATTAAATCTCTTAACTTTTCCTTTTATTTACATACTTTTTCCCTATTACAGACATCCTTCAGCGATGAGTCAACCTTTCACATTCTGGATGACGTCACAGTTTGTCCGGCGTAGGTCAGATGAAAATTTAATCGCGATTGTGTTATAAAACTGTTAAGCATCCCATATCGGCCATGAAATGGTCGGTGATCAGGCAAAGGTTTTGGTGGCCTGAATGTTGTTGAAAACGATGCCACAAGACCAGTATCGGGAGTTTTAGAGCAAACTTCTACCCCAGTTGCAGGAATGGTTTTGCAATGACAGGAAGGTTATGCATGATGGGGCACCTTGCCATGGCCAAATCAATACAAAATTTTTGGATGAACGTCAGTTCTACCATGGCCAGGCAACTCACCCGATATGAACCCAATCGAGAATGTTTGGGAATTTTAAAAGGAGCTGGCTAAAGAAAAGATATCTACCAAGGTTCGGCTAATAGAGTGAATAATTTACCATTGGAACCACAATGAGAACTTAAAAAAATCGCCCTAAATTGCATAGATAGTATGCCAAGGAGGATAGAGGCACTAGTTAAAGCTAAATATTAAGTTTTTTTTTGTTTTAAGTCTTACATATTTTCTTTAAATAAATAATTTTGTTACATTCGTTACTTTTGCTGTACGATTAAGTAAATTTTGCGATCTATTAAAATTAATGAATTATTCGTATTTCTTTGAACTTTCTATTTTTCTAAAAATAATGACATTTCGCTAAGCTTATCTCTGTAGTTTCTTGAATATATTACGCTTCACAATTAAAAACATTTCTGTAGTGGTTAAACTTTTGATGGTCACTTATAAGTTATATTTCAAATTCATGTTGGGAGTCACTGGTATATATAGTTTGACACGGAATATTTGACTTTTAATTTCACTTCCTTCCTGTCTGTTTGACGAAAGAAAAGCCATTTTGTTGTTTCCTGAAAGAAAAATGTAAATTTCTGGACTTTATTTAGCCCACCGATGGTTATCGGTTTTATAACATTTATCTAAATTTTGTGCCGAATCGCTATAATTAGTGGGTACAAACGATTTATATCGGATATATATATATATATATATATATATATATATATATATATAGGAAATACTGAAAGCAGGTGAGCTTTTGTTTTGGTTTTTGTTCTTCTACCACGTTTCACTTTCAGACAATCGATCTGGTTCGATTGAAGAACTAAATCCATTAAGAAAATCATTAAAGCAATTAGCTAAAGGGGTTAAACTTAACCTCACAAATTTCTCTGTAACCACGAAGTTGTTTTTACACTTTAGATTCGCTGGTAAGACAACCTACTTTAACGGTTGCTAGCTTTATTTTTATTTTAGGGGAAAGCAATTACTATTTAACTGTTCGAGACAGTTATAAACTGTTCTCGTACTCGTACTTGACTGAATCCATTTCTGAACGTTACCATTAATACTTTTCTGATTCTCTACCTCATTGAAGGTAAGATTGATATTCATGGTTTCATTTGGCTGTATGTATTTAATTCTAGAGGTACTTTTTGTATGCCAGATGATATATTTTTCGTACACCATTTAAATATACTTGTATGCTGTGTAAATATATGTACATGTCCCAAATTCGAGGGCAAGCATGGGGATCTCGCTTATTATAAGAGATAGGATATAGGTTTAAATTCGGCACTTTTGCTAAACTCGATGCCAAGTAATAATCTGAAAAGAAATTTGAGCTAACTCGAATGGATTTGGTTTTATGCTCAAAAAACTAAAAATTTCGATTTTTGTTTTTCGCGTTTGGCTACCCTAGTATTAGAAATTTTCAAAATTCGATTAAACATTATTAAGGCAACTTTTTACGCACAATACTAATACGGTATTAAAAATATTATGCGACGTTTTGTTTATTCTGAACCATCCATCAGGTTTATTTTTTCTTATCGGGTTAAGACATATTTTTATGGCGTTGGATGGAGAATGTTATGCTGATTTTAGCAATATATAACACTTCATGGTTTGATCGACTGCGAACTAAAATACTCTTAAATTAAAACTAAATATTACATTCTCACGATACCCATGAATCAAACAAAACTCACGAGTTGGCTTTTGTCATGTCATTTTCTAATTGTAAAAAGGGTAATTAATAACTGCAAGATCCTTCGTGTTAGTGCTTTAAAATTTGCAAGTTTCTGTAGAATGTTTTCAAATTCAGAAAAACGAGACATGATAAGGATATTTTATAGCTGCAATAGAAATAGTGTCAGAGCAGAACAAAGATGTTTAGAGGAATATCTGGAGAGGCAGCAACCAAACCAGAAATATTTTTTTAAATTAGACCAAAATTTGCCAGAATTTGGATGTTTTCAGAAACCTCGAAATGCATATTGTAGCAGACTAGACAGAGATGCCGAATAAGAAATATTACATCAGGTACTATTTGTTAGTATTATACTAATTATAAGAATTTCCACTCACTTTACTGCTAATTTCATATATTGTAGAAATTTTAAAATTATAAAATTTTATTTGTTTCAATTTTAATTTTTTTTTATATAAATTTTTCAAAAGAGAAATAAATACACAGGAAAGTAATTTATACAGTTCTTACTTTCTCTAAAATCCTGTACATTAAAAGCCCATTATAAATGTTTGTGCATAATCCTATTAAAGCAATTTACCTAATGGGTTTGCATTTTGGATATTATATAATTATTAATTACATGGCCACAAAGTGTGGATTATACCAGGGATTTGTATAAATTGACTGATCGCAGTAAATAAAATCAAAAGTTGTTGAAGTAGCAGAGCGACGATACCAAAATGCCGAAAGTAAGTCTATTGATTCAGCCGTTACTTGTAAATCTAAAACACTGTTATCTATTAATAAAAGTCATTTTGAGATTTACGACAAAACTCTACAAAAAATACGGTCCATAATAAGTGGACAACACATTTGGTTCAGTGTGGATGAAACAAGAGATGCAAAAGGAAGGTTCGTGGTCAATTTTATTGTGGGGGTGTTGAATGGGAATAAATCTGGTGGCTGTTAAAGAACTTCAAGCTACGAATAACTTAACAGTCACGCGATTTATAAAAGACACCTTGTCTTTATTATATCTACCTGCTCAAGTACAATATAACAAAGTTTTGTACATGATTACTGACGGTGCAGCATACATGATTAAAGCAGGGCAAAATTTAAAAATTTTCTTCCCAAAATTAATGCATGTCACATGCATGGCTCATGCGATACATAAAGTCGCAGAGATGATTAGTGCAGAGTTTCCGTTAGTTAATAAATTAATTAATAACGGTAAAAAGGTATTTATGAAGGCACCACTTCGTGCTCAAGTTTATAGAGATATGTTAAAAGACATTTCATTACCCCCGTAACCAATTCTGACACGATGGGGTACGTGGATAGAAGCTGCAATATTTTATTGCGACAATTATTCTAATTTTAAAAACGTGATAAATAGTTTTGATTCTAGTGCCGTTCAATCACTAGAAATCTGCCAAACCATTATAAAAAATAAAGAATTAGCACAACAGTTAAACTTTATAAAAGCTCATTTCTCAAATATACCGGATATAATTACAAAATTAGAGAGCCAGAATTTGTTATTAAATGAAGCTATATCATTAACTGAAAATTTTCAGAATTCCGCTAATAATATTATTACAGAGATAGGCAAAAAGGTTTCCGCTAAAATTAATTATTTGTTTGACAAAAATCCGGACTTCAGAACATTAAAAGATATTAATAATATGTTGCCGGGAACATTTTCAAATAATGAAAATATAGATGATTTTTTCTCGGAAAATGCATGTTTATTTAAATATTGTCCAATTTCATCCGCGGACGTTGAAAGAAGTTTTTCGAATTATAAGTATATATTAAGCGAAAAAAGACAAAACTTTTTAGTAGAGAATGTTGAAAAACATTTGGTTATTTATTCTAATAAATAAATATAATTGTACAGGGTGTCCCAACGATAGAGTAAAGTAAGTTTATGCTTAACTAGAATTATTTGTGTAAATATTGTATGGACCATGGGGTAGAGGTAAGAAGTGTGCATTTTTTTTAAATATTGGAAGTTATACAGGGTGTGCCAGAAAAGCAGGACGTGAAAAAGTATGATTTTTTAAATAGAACACCCGTATTTGATTTTAGTTTTAATTCTACGTGTCCATACAAACATATTTTGTCATACAAAAGATTGGCTGAAAGTTTTAGTTCTTGAGATATTCGCGTTTAAAGATTATTATGGTCATTTTCGTGGGGTTGATGAATGGGCAATTGTTCCGTTATTTCACAATAAAAAAATTGATATTTCGTGTGAAAAATGAGTGATATTATACTAACGTTTAGACCGAGTAGTATTTCTAATTTTCTCAACAGGGTGTTTGTTATAACCATTCAAATTTGAAAATTCTCAAATTAAAAAAATCAGTTTTTTTAATTGCACACCCTATATATTTTTATTTCATTTTATTCGGGATTAAAAATCTATCATTTTGTCAAATATATCCTATATCTATCTTTGATAGTTTTCGAGTAATTTCGATTTTTCACACTAGCTACTTTATTTTCGAATAACATTGCATTGCATGGATCTTGGTAGCCATGGAAAATAATAATTGCGTTACTAAGATACAAAGCTTTCCTACTTGTCAAAATAAACACATATTAAATTTGTCGTTTTCGCATTCAACTTGTTATCAATTCTTGTATCAATTATGGATTATTCGACAAATGAATTAATTGATATGATATACGTGTTGGGCGAGGCTGAAAAACCCTTTATTGGCACAACGAATCTATAAAATGAAATATCCTGAACGTCGAATACCTACTACTGTTGGCTTGGAAAATTTGATGGATAGATTTGATTCTAGCGGTAGTGTTAAATACTTCAAACGTAAAGTTGTTAATAAAAGGGCAGCTAATGAAGAAAAAGAACTTGAAATATTATTAAATATTCAAGAAAATCCCCAAGTGAGTTCTAGAACATTAGCGACGATATGTGATACCTCCAAATCAAACGTGAATCGAACAACGCTAAAATATAAGTACCATCCCTATCACATTGAGCTTCATCAAGAATTTCGAGAAGAGGATTTTGCAAGACGAATTGAATTCTGCAATATCATTAATCAACGGCTGCAATTAAATAACAACTTTTTGTGCTCCATAATGTTTTCCGATGAGGCGACGTTTAAAAGTAATGGGGCTGTAAATCGGCATAATATGCACTATTACGCCATTGATAATCCATTTTGGCTACGAGAAGTTCAAAACCAAAATCATTGGTCACTAAATGTGAACCAGCAATACCCGGAGAAATGGATAGGACGTAATGGCTTTATATTATGGCCACCCAGGTCATGCGATTTAACTCCACTGGATTTTTTCCTATGGGGATACATAAAAGATCGGGTGTATATTATTAAACCTACAACAAGGGAGGACATGAAAAATAGAATTCGCGAAGCTTGTCGCACAGTGACCCCACTTATGTTATCCGAAGTGAGCCAGAACATGAGACAAAGGCTCAATATGTGTATTCAGCAAGAAGGCCGTCTATTTGAGCATTTACTAAGACGCAATGCTGAATAATTATTGAATTACTGTTTCTCATTAATAAAAACTGTTAATATTCTCGCTTAGGTGGTTTGTTTTATTTCGTCGCAATTGTTTTCTATGGCTACCACGATCCACAATAATGTTATAGTATCGTATGTAACGTAGCTGGTGAGAAAAATCGAAATTCCTCGAAAACTATCAAAGATAGATATAGGATATATTTGACAAAAATGATAGATTTTTAATCCCGAATAAAATGAAATAAAAACATATAGGGTGTGCAATTAAAAAAACTGTTTTTTTAATTTGAGAATTTTCAAATTTGAATGGTTATAACAAACGCCCTGTTGAGAAAATTAGAAATACTACTCGGTCTAAACGTTAGTATAATATCACTCATTTTCACACGAAATATCAATTTTTTTATTGTGAAATAACGGAACAATTGCCCATTCATCAACCCCACGAAAATGACCATAATAATCTTTAAACGCCAATATCTCAAGAACTAAAACTTTCAGCCAATCTTTTGTATGACAAAATATGTTTGTATGGACACGTAGAATTAAAAACTAAAATCAAATACGGGGTGTTCTATTTAAAAAAATTATACTTTTTCACGTCCTGCTTTTCTGGCACACCCTGTATAACTTCCAATATTTTAAAAAAATGCACACTTCTTACCTCTACCCCATGGTCCATACAATATTTACACAAATAATTCTAGTTAAGCATAAACTTACTTTACTCTATCGTTGGGACACCCTGTATATATTGTAAAACTGTGTGTATTGTAAATAATATAATTTCTTAAACTGTATGTATAATAGGGTGGAGTGAAATTTTTTTTTTTCAAAATTGAAAACGCCTGTAGTGTCAAACGACGTGTCTTGAGGTAACTAGTTAGTGATTAAAATTCGCCCTTCTTTATCGAAGTATTATCTAGAATAGCAATTTTAGCCTAAAATCAGTGTAATAATACTTCAGATCACTGCGTCTGCGCAATTAGTGCGCATGTCCTAATAATACAACGTCTCGGCTCAAGTCACTGCATATTTCAGTGTCTGTTTAGTTCACTTTGCGGTTGTCAGAACGTTTTCGTAATATAGAAATGCCGAAAACACGTAAAGAATCTTTGTGAAGTGTTCGGTTTATTCAAGGAATTTGATGGCAATGTACTTCCTACAAACTCAGATGTTGAGATATTATTTGTGGTGTAGGTTATTGTTAAAAGAGAACGCGAATGGAAAAGATCCGAGTGAGTGACATTTCCAGAGCTGTACTGGCATTTGAAAATATATGTAAAAAGCATCAATTCAATAATTCCTGATCAAAAATTTTGAGCTTGATAGCGAACCTTAATGAAAATATAAGGTATAAAAGAACAAAAGAAATCTCAATAAAAGTGATAACATTCAGAGAGCTCAGTGAAAACGCTATTTGATATATCCGTCTGCAAATGTAAAACTTCTGTGATTGTCAGTGCAAAATTAAAGTGCCTAAACGAGAAAGAGATTTTCTAGTGGACCAACGAACAGCTCGTAAGATGGCAATTGGTAATATTGATAAGAAAACCAAAATTCTTCACAAGAGTGTTAAGGTAAGCTAAAGAAGTATCTGGATTATTAGCATCTAAGGTTCCGGACATTACAACAAAGACACTTAAAGAAACATTTCAGAGCCTAATTGTAAATACTGCCATATCACACCAACATCTGAAGTGTACAAATATCGCATTGCGTATCATGACATTCTTAAAGAATTTTCAAATTGCAATGTGGATGAATTGCAAGCAGTTGATGCGATGGTACTGTCATAAATACAGGTTTGAAAATGGTGTTATCCGATAACTAGAAAAGTCCATAGGTCGTCCATTACAATGGCAGGTATGTTTATTACACAATGAGTTACCTCCGCCACTAATGCAACACCTAGATGGAAAGACAAATGATCCTAAAGGATTCTCTGGTGCAATTAGAAAGATGGAAAATTGCGCGAAGTTGTTCGTCGTCGCATTTGAGCCAATTGAACGGAATTGCCGATTATTGATCGAAATGAACTGAGTACGGATAAGAAATATCTCTTCGATATGTGTAAAGGAACTTCTAGAGGTGATATATCATTGTCTTTATCGCGGGATCCTGGGAAGATGTACACTGCGCTGGTTAACAACAAACCAATTCTCAGGTTATACGTAGCACAATAGAACCATCAATGGAACTGAAAACTTTAGCTAAATATGTGATCAAGGTATACTCTTCTAGTTGGTTTGAGATTAAAACCAAATCTACTTGTAATGACGGATCTAAACATTTCTTTGGAATTATCAAGAAGTCTCGTTGCCTATCTGACGAACTTAAGAATATAGTGGATCCAATATTACAAAGAAATGCGTATTTCGGCCATCTTGAAAACATTCTGTTGGCGATGTTAGCTGATGAACGAAAATACGTTCGGGAATTAGGTTTACGGCGGATTCTCAAGTGTAGACGTAGAGCATCAAGTCGTAATCAGGGCACTATTCGGGTGTTTCAAGTGCCCAAACTTAATTTCAAAGCCGAAGAGTACATCGATATGATCGATTGGCAGTCCTCTGAAGTTACCGAACCACCATAAACAAGAAATATTTCGACTGAGGATTTGGAAAATATGATTTTAGACGTTCCTGACAACATCAGCATTTTGAAGTTACCTTGACACTCAAGCGGTTGAACGATGCATAAAGCTGGTAGCGAAACTTCTTCTTCAGTATGCAACGAAGCAAGAGACGTGCTAAACTTGCATCTCGAAGTGAGTTGCCAAAGTTTGAAACCAAAAAACAATTCATTAATGTGTTGAAGTAATCACTACTCTGTACAAAAATGTGCCAAAGTTTTTAAATAAAGATTTGTGATTGCTAACAATTTTTCTAGCCATCATACTTACCACATCTCCCATAAATTCAAAGGTAACAAATTCTTTAAATAAGAGAATTGTGATTTCTAGGAATTTTTTTTCTATTATACACTATTATAGAACTATTTACCATGAATTCAAGTGGAGAGGAACCTCAAGATATTATTTTATCGAACTCAAATTTTACACATCTCAGTGATAAAGCAAAAGGCACATTTTCCACCCCCAGGACAAATAAAAAACGAAAAAATTTTTTTTTCCTTATAGAATCGCTCCACACTGCTGTATAAGTTACTATATATTTTTTTAAAAATGTTATTAGACTTGTATAATGTATATATTATATCAATAAAATGCACCAAATGTATGTAGTCTTCGTTCTTTTCCCGTATAAAGTATAATATACAGCATGGTTTATTTTGCATGTAAGTACATATTTGTGCGCAATACAGCATATTTAGAGCATATATTGAACTAGTTTAGCTGCATATTTGACCGCATATATGCCACATCTTTAGAGCATATTTGCGCGACTCTAATTATGACTTTATGTTATCCATCTTAGGTTCAAGAAAATCCTTCAACATCTACCAGAGAAATAGAGCAAACTATTGAAGTGCCAAAAACGACAGTTTGGCGAGTGTTAAAGCAACACCGTTATAAACCATTTAAGTTACACGTTAGTCAAACTCTTCAGCCTGGGGACGATATGTGACGGTTGGATTTTTGTAACCAACTTAATACCAAAATGCTGGAAAATCGCAACTTTCTCAATCAAATAATTTGGACGGATGAATGCAATTTTTCAACTAATGGAATGTTTAATTGTAATAACGAGCAATACTGGTCCGTTGAAAATCCACGAATTAACAGGCAAATGCGAGGACAAGGCCACCGGTCCTTTAATGTGTGGGTTGGAATCTGGAAGGATAGGCTCCTTGGGCCAATTATTTACGAAGGTATCCTAACGTCTCAACGCTACCTCACATTTCTAACACACGCAATATCAGACCTTTTGGATGATGTTCCGCTAAACGACTCTCTCATAATGCTGCGATAATAAGTGAATATCTTAACGGCGAATTTCCTGATAAATGCATGGGAAATAGGGGACCTCTTAGGTGGCCAGCAAGAAGTCCAGATTTAACCCCTTTAGATTACTTCCTCTGGGGCTATTTAAAAATATGATTTATAAGACGCCACCGCAAAATATAGAAGAACTCCAGAATAGGGTTGTTAATGAACTTCGTCAAATTCAGGCGAACCATTCAAAGAAGCGTAAACAATTGTAGAAGAAGAATTCGTTACTGTATTCAAGAAGGAGGAAACTTGTTCGAACATTTATTATAATAATTTTTTTGTTTGTCTGTGTAATTATTTTGTTGTTACCTATCGATAAATTTGCGTTGTCGCTATTATGACCGTGTTACATACCTACTTGTTTGAGTTGTTTGTTAATGTTTTTTTAAATTGTTTAAATGTTTTATATTTTTTGGATGTTCTAACGAGTTTAACAAATTAAATAAGTAGAACTACTGTAATTATTCCTTGCTGGATCCAAGAAGACGGAATCTTGTTCTTCGTATTTTTCTCATTATTTTAGTTCGCAGTCGATCAAACCATAAAGTGTTATATATTGGTAAAATCAGCATAACATTCTCCATCCAACGACATAAAAATATATCTTAACCCCCATAAGAAAAAATAAACCTGATGATGGTTCAGATTAAAGGAAACGTCACATAATATTTTTAATACCGTATTAGTATTGTGCGTAAAAAGGTGCCTTAATAATGTTTAATCGAATTTTGAAAATTCCTAATAATAAGGTGGCCAAACGCGAAAAACGAATCGAATTTTTTAGTTTTTTGAGCATAAAACCAAATCCATTCGAGTTAGCTCAAATTTTTTTTCAGATTATTACTCGGCATCGAATTCAGCAAAAGTGCCGAATTTAAACCTATATCCTATCTCTTATAATAAGCGAGATCCCCATGCTTGCCCTCGAATTTGGGACAGCCTGTACATTTGTATATAATTCGTACATAGTTGGACATACTGGCATTTGGCTGATGAAGTGTGTTACTTATTACATAATTAGCAAGAAATTTGACTTCCACACCTGTGAAATATTTGAAATTATAACTTTCCGATAGGCTGGGATATGAAACATAAGTTAATAAATCACTCATATTCAGGGTCTTTTGGTTACCTTAATGCTTTGATTAATCTGTGACCAATCCTATAAGTTGTATAGACCTATGTACATGTTTGTGATAAAACTTTAAGTGTTACTGCACAAATTTTGGCGCTTTTACATGAAATTGCTTTGGGTAAAATTTTTGAGTTTAAAAATTACCATGCTTATTGGCAATCTATGTATTTAAACACCGTTTTGTAAGACACTGTGTAACTGGATGCATTCAGCTCAACAGATTCTAGTTAAAGATTTTATAAAGCACCTGATTATTTCTGTTATATTTGTTTACTGCAAGTTATTCATAGCAATTGTCTTATTACTATAATTTTTTATTAAATGTGCCTTTACAACTTGGGGAATGCTTAAATTACCTGTTTACTGTATTTTATTAAAGACTATAAACCTATGTTAGCATAACTTAGCTTTGAAATTCTGTATATTACTTTGTCATTTTTGGATGTAAATTTAACTTGATTTCATTATCTAAATTCTAGTATTAGACTCTTTGGGTGGCTTGCTATATTGTGTATTTAAGAGCACAAATATTCTATGTATTATCTCTGTGGTTGACGATTTGTGTAACACAATTGAATTAATTATTTATTTAGAATTATCTCCTTTTACTTTTTAATATAAATTAAATTATGTGTGTGTGTACATACAAATGCAAACTATATACTGCCATAATTTGTAATTAATATACCGCTTTTGTTTTGGGGACTTTCTGCTTTATAACTATTTTTCCTAGTGCTCAGATCCTTCCACATATTCGTTACTTGGCTAAAAAGTGGCAAATTATCTATTAATCTAGAGCATGGCTGATTTATCGTTCTAGCTGGCTTCCTTCTCTTTCAGCTACAGATACCATCTGCATCACTGAGAACTCCACCTCTACCGTGACCGAGCTACGAGTCCTATAAATATCTCTTCAGTTAGTAAGTTTGTGTACAAAGTCGAAGTTTGCAGTACAATTTCTAACATAACTGTTTATTAATCAGCCTTTACAGAATTATAATCTTAAAAACAATTATATTGTATAAAAACCCAAATTTGGTAAGTGAGTCTAATAATTTGAGTAGGGATTGTAGATCAAATGGTTCATAAATACACAGTTAGAAGGAAAACAAATCGATGGCCAATGGCATTTTTTCAAAATATTATTGATATTGTAGGCGTAGCATCCCTTATTATTTGGAAAAATTGAAATCCTTTATGGAATAAAAAGAAGAAAAATTCAAAAAGAAATTTTTTTTTACGTGAAATAGCACAATCGTTAGTCCAACCACATATACAACGATGAGGAAGTAAGGGACTAACAAATACTCATGTTGAAGCAATGCAGCAATTCAACAGTTCGACTACAGCAGTCAACCCAAATGTTTTAACTGATGAACCAACAGTTAAAAGAAAAAAAAGATGTCATATCTGTCCATCAAAAATGTCTCGGACATCTAAACAAATGTGTTCCAAATGTTTATTAAATGTATGTTGTGAACATTCCACAAAAGCAATCATTTGTGTAAAATGTAGAAAGTGAATAAATAAATTATAAAGTTAAATAATAAATTAATAAAATACTTTTCTTAATCGAAACGTTAGGTTTTAACCTTCAAACAACCATTATTCTCACTAGCATCACTAATGTGTCTGTTGTACCCTACTGGGCAGGTACGAAACAAAACTATACTGGGTGGTTAAGGGTTAAATCTGATTTTAAATAACTTTTTTTTGATGAGTTAAGAAAGATAACATAACTGGAAAACGTAAGATTTAAAAATAATTTAATGACTTTAAACTTGTGTTTTGATAAATACATATGGATCAGGAATCAGAATAAATCTCATTTTATATTGTAAGAACGCCGAATTTGAATTGGCCGCCATTTTTTTGCTATGAGATTGGCAGCACTCTGTCTACACTTTTTATTTTCTATATTTGTTGTAATTACTGGATATGGCGCGTTACACTGCTAAACAACCAGTTTTAATTGTGAAAACTCATTACCAGGATGGTGAGTGTTATGCTCAAACTGTTCGAAGGCTTCGTGCGCTCTTAGGCCGGAATAATGCGCCTAATGAGTCAACTGTTCGGAGGCTGATGACGAAATTCGAGGTAACAGGGAACACTGCAAACATTCCAACACCCGAACGCACTCGTCGTACGCGGTCTGTTCAGAACACAGCCATTGTGAGAGATAGTGTTCAAGTGAGTCCGAGCAAATCCATTCGTCGACGTTCACAGCAGTCAGGCATTTCAAGAAGCTCATTGCAGAGGATTCTCGTAAAAGATCTACACATACATGCATTTAAAGTGCAGTTAACCCAAGAACTGAAATCAACAGACCATTTGCAACGAAGACAGTTCGTTCAGTGAATTCTTGAGAGGCAACATGCAGGCCACAACTTTGCCAACAAAATTATCTTTAGTGACGAGGCTCATGTTCATCTTTCCGGCTTCGTAAACAAACAGAACTGTCGCATTTGGGGAACAGAAACCCCTAAAAAAATGATTGAAAAGGGATTATACCCTCAACGAGTGACTGTTTGGTGTGGACTTTGGGTCGGTGGAGTGATAGGGCCTTACTTTTTCGAAGATGACGATGGTAAGGCCACAACAATTAACAAAGAACGTTATCGTAATATGGTTAGGAATTTCTTGTGGCCTTATTTGGATGACATTGATTACGAACAGCTGTGGTTCCAGCAAGATGCCGCTACATGCTACACCTCCAACGAGTCCTTTCGCGTAGAGGTGACCAAAACTGGCCACTAAGGTCATGTGACCTGACGCCGTGCGACTTCTTTCTTTGGGGGTTTCTTAAATCACAGGTTTATGAACACAATCCCCGAACCATACAAGATCTGAAGCAGGAAATTCGACGTGTCAGCGCCGAACTCCAGGCGAAAGACTGTGCAAAAGTAGTCACAAATTTCATTGAGTCACTAGCTGCAGAGCATCTCGTGGTGGACATATGCCAGATGTCATTTTCTATACTTAAATCGGAACGTGTGCCCTTTGTGTTCATGTATGAATATGTCATTTCTTTCAAATATAGCTTATTTTGTGCATTATTAAGTCCGGCGTTCTTATTGGGACACCCTCTAGGGGGAAGTCCCCTAGTGCCGGACACCTAAGGATAAAAGGAAAAAAAACAAAAAGTAATAGGAAAAATGTAACTTTATTTCTTAATTACTTAACTTAATAGAGTATAAAACAAGTTAAAAGTAACAAAAATACAACTTCTGTAATAAAATTATACAGGAACTCTTCATAAACTTTGGTAAAAAAAAAACAATCTTTATGGATGGCACCTAGTATCGGACACACTTCACTTCGAACCCCTAGTTCCGGACATAATCAGAACATGTGACATCGATCGCAGACATACGTATCCGTACACTCGGGAATATCTGCGCATGCTTCATGTGCCCATCCATGGCAACTATCACACTGTATCCAATCTTCGTCATGGTCTTCTAAACATACTACACAAGTAGTTTTAGCTGTATTAGTCGTTTGAGTCAGTGGTTCTTTCTTCTTTGATTTATTTGCACCTCTTCCTTTAACGTTCAAACCTTTGGTCAACTTTCCTTTAAATGTGTTACTAATTCCTTTCTTCCTTTCTTTCAGCTTTTTGTCATTCTCTTTTTCTTCAACAGCGGTTTTATATGGTGATGATGTTAGAATTTCACTTCTTTCACTTTTTCTTTTTCGGGCTACAGAACGCTTTGCAGCTGCATCTGGAATCGGTGACAGTTTGTGAATAAACTGGACAACATCAAAGCTCGTTGACGGTTGGGGACTTGATGTTATTGGTTCGTTGGAGTGTTCTGCAACAGGTTCTTCTGCTGTTTCTTCGGGGGCAGCATGATCAACTGACTCAGTAGCAGCAGTAGTCTGTGCCAAATCACTGTTAGGTACTGGAACTTCCTCAGTTTCCTGTCGCGTCTCTGGTTCTTCTAATGGTATGTTAGTCATGTCCGCAGCCAAATAATCTAAGTCAGAAAATATATTCCGATCAAATGGATGAACTCCTGTGCATTTGAATCCTGATGCTGCAATATCCAGTCTGGCCACTTTAGTAAATGCTTCATTGACTAACGCTGTGATATCGTAGTCGGTTATCCGAGACCCAGGGTTAGCTCTCACCCACATGTCGCATCTTTGATTGTAAGCATCTTTGAATGGCTTCATAAACGTTCTGTCCAGTGGTTGTAACTTGTGGGTGGTGTGCGGCGGTGAACTTATCAGATGGATATTATTTTCTCGGCAAAAATCAACGACCGCCAGTGTTTTGTGACTGCAATGTCCGTCCAATAAAAGAAGCACTGGGTTCTCATGTGTCGGATGCGAATGTTTTGCGAATAATTGCAACCATTGTAGGAAGAAGTCGCTGTTCATCCAGCCTTTTGGTTGAACTACGCCTACGCTTTCAGCAGGAGCACCAATCATGAGTCGGCCATTCATTCTTTGTCTTGGGAATACAAAAAATGGGGGTATGAAATGCCCATTAGCACTCATACTAAACAAGACTGTTATATTTTTGCCTCTCTCAGCAGAAGTGAGCTTCCCACTTGACGAACAGCCTTTGGAGCAAGAACTTTCTGATGCTTATGGACACAGCTAACACCAGTTTCATCGCAATTATAAATTTTAGAGGGCAAAAATTTATACTTTTCCATCAGCGTCCAGATGTTGTCATAGAAAAGATCCACTTGTGGTTTATTGAAACCCACAGCTGGTAGACTCTGGTGTTCTCAATGAAATGTCAGGGTGTCTCTGCATAAAATCATAGTAAAAATGTTTACCTGCAGCACCTTTCTCCTTGTTAAACGATGTGGTATCTTCATAGTTTCAGCCAAGTCAAAAGCCAACTTCAGGAACTCCTTCTTTATGAGTGGCAGGCATCTGTTTGATAAATCCTTAACATGGTCCACTAAAACTTGTTCGTATTCGGATGAGAAAGTGTTTGTGAATCTACCGAGTTTTGGTTGCAATGAAATTTCAGTTCCACGTTTTATCGCCAGCGTTTTATCATGTAGAGTGCTTTTGGGATATTGTGCCTTGATGCTTCTCTCAAACTCAGCTCATTCGATAAAACCTTATCCAAAGCAGTTTTAAGCTTCTTCTGGTCCCAATTGCCTTTCTTTTTAGGTCCCGACATTTTGGATCTTCTTTGTTTTTATGTGTCCTAGAAAAACAAACCATTTATTATTGTTAAAATGAAAAAATAACGTTGAATAGAAAATAAAATAACTGTCCGGTATTAGGGGATTACTTGGTGTCCGGTACCACGGGACGGTGAACTATCTATTTTACTACTGTGATGTCAAAACCATTTAAAATTGTCTTATTTCCCGGATCTTAATTAACAACCGGTAATTAAATTACATGAAACAAACAAAAATACCGAAAATAAATTGTAGTAATACTTACGTAAAACTTAGGTGATGCAATGTTGTCGCGCCAAAATCAACGAACCGCCGTTCGTGGCGCGAGGCTGTGCGTCACTGACAAACTCTGGCGCGTGAACCTGCGTCCCTACAACCCCCCGCAACCCATGTTACTATGATCATGCCTAATGCGTTTCGCTGTATAGAGTTACCAGGAGTATCCGGTAGTAGGTGCCGTCCGGCGTTACGGGACTTCCCCCTATATCTTGACTATCGCATAGAAAGCCGTTATCCATAGGCCCTTTACATATTATGTGAATTCTTTATATTATTAAATTACATTATAACAAAGAACGTAATATACAGGTATTACTGACTTCAATTGTTTCGTATGATCAGCTGTTACTCTTTACATTTAAAGAATTTTGATTTGTCATCAAATTTAAGATTTATATACGACCGGTATTTTAACTAAAGAAACGTTAGAGAAGTCAAGTTTTTGCACTAAACTTTGACTGTCAACAAAGTATTATTAATGCTTTTTAAGATAAGAAGTTGTTATATTCTTGTTAACGACTAATGGAAAATTTAATAGGTAAAATATTTTTTTTTTAATAACATAACGGTAAATTATTAACGACTCCATTTTTAAAACTTTTTTAAAATGGTATAAATAGTTATATAACCCTTATACTACCCCGGGTTAAGAATTCAAGTTGACTTAACCGCATGACCTGGTTATATTCTTTATTAGGGTTGACCATAGTAAAGCGGAAGGAAGGTACTTTTTGTTTATAACGTGGGTCAATGACCCTTATAAAACTGTTTTTATCGTTAACTGTATTTCTTTTATTTATTATATGCAATTTTAGCTCTAAATGAGGCGTATAGATGCAAAGTGCGCAGCACAAATTTTAGGAAAGAGTTTACATAACCGTTGGGTTGTAAATTTAAAGGACTTTTGGCTTATTTATTAAATGCAATTAAGTTAATAACGTTTAAAAAGTGGCGAAATTCAAAGGGAATGTACCTACGTTTTGTAAATAGACATTACTGAAAAATCAGTCAAAGATTAGTCACCTGACCACATCTATTTGAACCAGTTGGTGTGATTATTACGCAGAATTAGTGGTGGTTTTGACAGTCTGTTGTGCTTTATTAGTTTTAGTTAGTTTATTAAAACAATTGGGTCTTAAGTGGTTAATAATTGGAAGTTGATTCAATAAATGCAGATTTGATTAAACAATGTGCAAAAATAAAGCAAGATCAAAGTCTGTTAACGCAAGGGAAGTAAAGGGCTAAAGCAAAAGCTATTCGGTAAGTAGATAATGGCAATAAAACTATGTCATAAAACTATTGTAGTTATTATTCTTACAACAGGTATTCGCCAAAGTCGTTACCGAATTTTCCTAAGTGTGGACACAAAGGCAGACCTTATCAACCATATCAATGTGAGTCACGCTTAACAATGAGAGATAAAAATATTTTCATTCAACATTCTACGTCAACAAAACGAAAACTGCACAAGATGCTTTTTTGGTCGCGTATTTAAAATCCAATCCCAAGAGAAGGCGTTCTCGCACTGATAGTGTGAATCGTAAGCCCAAATCAGCATCCATTAAATACTCAAAAACTGCTTCGGAAGTGTAGTAGCAGTTTGTAGAGAAGCTTCTAGGAATTTTAAATGTGAAAAAGACCGTGTTTTAAGGGTACTCAAAAATTTAAAGGGGGACAATTACCTCAGGAGATGAGGAGGTAATAGAATAAAAACCAGAAACGATGAAAAACATGCAATGAAAACTTTTATTGAATCCTTGCGATGTACAGAAAGTCATTACCCTAGCAAATCTATCCAAAGAATATACCTATCTTGTGACCTCAATATTGTTAATCTATGGAAGATATTTAATAATAATCAAATCAATAGTGATCTCAAGGTGAAGGGAAGCTACTTCAGGAATTATTTTTGCAAAACTATAACATAGGTTTTGGTAGCCCCAAATCAGATGTATGTTCTACGTGTCTTAAGTACAAAGAAAACTCAAAACTGTTACTGAAGACTCCATCAAACGAAAACTGATTATGGAAAACAAAATTCACAAATTAAGAGCTAACAGCTTTAAACCTATTAAAAGAAGAAAGCCCCAAAGTGTTGTCGTTTTTTTTGATTGTGAAAAATTTGCAATTGCCGAAATTACCCGATCAACAAGCTTAATTCAGCATGCAAATAAACTTCTACAATTTTACTTGGTTATTGGGAGTTCAAAGACCAAACTCACACCCAGAAATATATATAGTTTTGGTGGACGGAGACTGAAAGACCAAGAAGTTCCAATGAAATTGCATCAGCAATTCATCATCTATTGAGTACGTTGAAATTGATGATCAGATAACCACTATTCGTTTATTTTGTGATGGGGCTGGCAGCCAAAATAAAAACACAATAGTTATGGGAATGTTGTGCAATTGGCTGTTGTGTAAAGCTCCGAATCATGTAAAACAATTGGGATCATTTTTCCTATAGTGGGACACTCTTATTCCCCAGATCGCGTATTTGGCAACATTGAAAGAGTAGTAAGAAGGACTTCAACGGTGAACACCCAGATGATTATATAAATATTATAAAACAACATGCCACAGTTTTGAGAATGGGGAAGATTACAAGGTACACGATTGGAGATCCGAAGCCCAGAACGTATTAAAACCGCCAACGTCTTGGCATTTCAAATTTCAACCTACGAAAAGGTTTATATTGACAAAAGTAATTCAGGTGGAATTCTAATTAGAGGAGAACCATTTTATCGTAGCGATGGGTGAAGGAAGGAGTTTGTAGAAAGGGAAAAACTTGAAGCTAATGTCGCCTAGAGAATTGAACTTGGGAGTTCTTATAAAACCAGACAAAGTAAAAGTATTTCAAGTTTACTAAGTTCACATTATGGTTCTGATTGGAAAGATGACGAATCATTGAGTTATTTTAAAACTTTATTCAAGTTCCAACTAACAATCGTTTTGAAACCCCGAAACCGACCAAGAAAGATGATGAAGAATTTGAAGCAGAAGCTGATAATTTACATTTTTGAATTAGCTGTCACAATTATTGTTTATTATTAAAATTTGTTCATTTTTCTTCTTTATAAAAATATAAAATATAATGCTTTGCAACAGTTTTTAATTGGAAATAAACATAGTAGGTACAACAAATTTCTTCAGTTCCTAAAGTGCGACATGTCCCTCTTACTTAGTTGCAAAGTGAGACATGTCCATAATTCTTTTTGATTTCGTTCAAAAACTACAGCTTTAATATTTTCCAAACTTAAGATACCTTATCTAGAACACATCTACATAATGTATGAAAAGAAAAGAGCTGTATAACTCTTCGAATTTCGCCGCTGCACGTTTTTCGTGTTTTGTTCAAATGTTGATCATTTGGACATGTCGTACTTTGCATCTATACGCCTCAAATATGACATGTAATTTATGTATCTTATACTGTCTTTGTGTATTTATAGATTATGGAAAATAAACCACTTACTGACGCTGAATTGCTGGAAATAGTAGATAATGAAGAATTTTGGAAATCTGTCGAGTCAGAAGAGGATACGGCGAATGACAACATTTCGATTCCGACAACAAGCACTAGCACAAATAGGAATCCTGCATGTGGTCAATTATTTAGCAAGGGAGATGAAAGTGATTTTGAAGAAACTGATGCTGAAGAAATGAGTGAGCACGGTACCGATAGTGACATCGAATGGGGGCCAGATGATGAAGAAATTCTTTCTTCGGAACGCTCTAGTACAGTGGGCGAAGATGAAAACATAACACAAACGGTACAGAAAAGGCCATCGTGGTATGATAAAGATAGGAGTAAATGGTCAAAAATACCACCAACAAGAGCAAAAGCAAATTCGAAAAATATAATAAAGGTACTTCCCGGCTTGAAAGGCGAAGCCCGACAAAATCCCCCTTCTTCTGCTATAGAAGACTGGAGGCTGCTAATATCAACTTCTATCATTGAACAAATTGTTACGCACACAAACTCAAAAATAAGGAAGATGCAAGTTCAGTATAAAAGTTTTAAAAAACGAAAAAATAGTAAGTTGCTATTTCCGCCTGTTTTAGTTGAGGAAACCGATAGAAATGAATTAGAAGCATTACTGGGACTTTTGTATTTGCTAGGCAGTTTCAAATCGGGCCACGAAGACCTGCATTCACTTTGGGTCACTGATGGGACTGGTAGTGACATATGTCGCTGCACAATGTCTCTAGCGCGTTTTCTTTTCTCCTGTGTTGTCTGAGATTTGACGATGAAGGTACAAGACGAGATAGAATTAAAGAAGACAAATTGGCAGCAATTTCAGACATCTATAATGAATTCGTGGAGAACTCAAAAACTTGTTATTCGCCTTCAGAATTTGTGACGATAGACGAAATGTTAGCGCCTTTTAGACGACTTTGCGGATTTAGAATGTATATACCGAGTAAACCGGCGAAATACGGATTAAAAGTGCAGATTTTAGCGGACTCAAAGACACATTACATGGTTAATTCAGAAATATACAGTGGAAAACGCAATGAACGTTCTAAATTTTCAATACCAACAGAAACTGTACTTCGCCTTGTTGAACCTATAACTGGTACGAGCAGAAACATAACCGGTAATAATTGGTATTCCTCGATGGAATAAATTAATGAACTTTTATAACGGAAACTAACCTATGTCGGTACATTGAAAAAAAAATAAAAGATTTATCCCACCGGAGTTTTTACCTTCCAAACAGCGTCAACTTGGTTCATCCGTTTTTGGGTTTACTTCCAACCACACTATTGTGTCCCATGTACCCAAGCCCAACAAGGCTGTAATTCTAATCTCAACTATGCATAACGACGATCGTGTGGACGTTACGTCAAAAAAACCGGATATCATTTTATTTTACAATAATACAAAAGCTGGAGTTGACGCACTGGACCAAAAATGTTCCAACTATTCAACATCTCGTAGGTCCCGCCGATGGACAATGGCGATCTTTCATATGATTTTAAACGTATCTGCAATTAATGTCAGAGTATTGTATCAATTTTCTATGGACAGGAACGAAGTTTCACGACTTAAATTCCTCAGGGATCTTGGACGTAGCTTATGTGAGCCACACATGAGATCGCGAATATACAATAATAAAATACCACGCAAATTAAGAAATTTGACAGCCGATTTACTTGGGGTTATTATAGAAGTTCAAGAAGTCCCTCAACAACACCAACCAGCATCAAAAAGGAAGAGATGTGCTTTCTGTCCGTCAAAAAAGGATCGAAAATGCAGCACCTTTTGTGATTCTTGCAAAATACCGGTCTGCCAAAAGTGCTTCAAAGTAATCTGTCCAAATTGCGTTTAAGGTGTTTTATGTTTTTTACTTTCTTATTTAGTATATTTTCGTTTAATAACAATAAATAAATGTTTATTTTCTTCATATAATTTTTATTAATGCCTTTTAAAAACTGGGTCATTGTGACCCGTGGATAGTTTGAATGTATCCATTTCTGGTGGGTAGTAGCTAATGGTTAAGGTTCCTTGATTTTTCTTACAAGTTTTAAAAACAGGAATTTCTCTAGCAACATTTTAAAATCCAAAAGCAACAAAGAATGTATTTTTCTTCAATATAATGCATTTCTGTCATTTGCTTGGTCCTTTAGTTGCAAAAACAATAATGAGAACAAAAAGTATAAGATAGAAAATATATTTTAATTTGCAGTTTTAACAATTCTGCCTGTATTCACAGCAAGTGGTTGCTTGTGTGGAAGACAAAAAATTAGTAATAATAATAATTCCTTAATTGATCGAAAGTTTTTAAAAATTCGTAAATAATAAAATTCCCCTTTTTTCATAGATATTCAAAGATTATTATTTGCAAAAAGTGAATACTAAAGTAACCATATAACCCAACGTCAAGGTACCAGATATTAAAACCATTGTCTATATATACAATGGTAGACTACTTCAGCCTTACATATTTTCCGAAAATAATAAACAGATCTGAAATTGAGAATGACTGATTAACTTTACAAATTATTTACATTTGCTTTATTATTATTATATTTTCAAGATTATTTTTTTACTAAAGAAAACTATCATTATATTTAATTAATAATTAAATTAATTAATTTATTTATTTGATATTAATTCTTCTTAATCCATCTAAAATTTAGATTCTAAATCATTAAAATATGGTGAATCCTTTCCTTAATTTGTAGTCAATTTTTAGATCACCATCGTAATCTAATGTAGCTACTATTGATGCTTATAGGGCAATTAGAATACTTTAATAACCTTTTTAATTGAAAACACATACATATACCGAATTAAATATACAGCTCCAACAAGATAGTCGGAAAATATGTCAACTAAAATAGTATATTTGAAATTTTTGATGCGGCAAATTATTTGTCCAATCATATTTGAGAATTATAAAGTGTTAAAAGTAAATTATTACAGTTTACAGTTGACATTTTCCGCGTGCGTTTTGTTACTTAATCCTTTTATTGTGTTACTCTTGTTTGTTAAAATCAGTTTTTTTTTAAGACTGGTTATTTTATTTGTGAAATAAAGGTATGTACAAGAATTTTTATAAAAATGTAATTTTAATGAAATTTTTATGTTTTAAGGTTATCCCTATTATGGCTGGAACTACGAAGAAAACTATATATTCAGAGGCTCGAAACATTATCAAAGATGTTGTACAGTTCTTTGATAGACAAAAAGCTGCTGGTGAATGGGCATTCCCTTTGGTCATGGCAACCGAACTTGCAACAGCTGTTGTTGGGATATCAGTTGCTACTATTTTGAGGATCAAAAAAGAAGCTGCTGTGGCTGATGTTGATTTACTCGATTCACCTTCGAAAAAAAGGAGAAGCGGAGGATCAACTAAATAGTAATGGATGAGTGTGATTTAGGAATCTTAAAAAGAACAGTGCAAGAGGTGTTCACGGTTGACAAGCAAGTGCCGACGTTAAAAATTTAAAAAAATAAGATGCAAGACAAGATCAATTATACTGGTGGACAAGAAACTATTCAAAGAAATCTTTTAAAAATTGATTTCAAATCTAAGAAATGTGAAAACCGACGAAAATTGCTCATGGAACGCAATGATATCGTAGGTTGGCGTTCTCGTTATTTACGAAAGTGCAGAGAAAACTGTGCTCTCGGTGACAATAAAAAAAACAATCACGTATTTAGACGAATATTTTATTCATCCATCTTATGCTGGCAGTCAAAGGACCAACCAGGTATATACAAAGCTGGTCGTTCTGGTCAGCGGTACATTATTGTACACCCAGGTGGTGCATACGGATTTGTAAACAACGCGTTGTTAATTTTCAAATCTAAGAGTAAATCAGGAGATTAACACGATGACATGAATCATCTGAATTTTATGCAGTGGATCGAAAAACAGTTGATCCCAAATTTTCCTCCAAAAGGGATAGTTGTTAAAGATAATGCACCGTAGCACAGTGTTCAAATTAACAAAACCCCCAACTCAAGCCACAAGAAAGCAGGAAATTAGCTTGAAAGTAACGAGGTTTCAACAACTGGGGATATGCGAAAAGCCGAATTGTTAGAACTGGTGAAACAGTTTAATCACACTAAAACATTTTATGTGGATGAAATTTAAAAAAAACATGGACATACAGTGTTACGTTTGCCTCCATATCATTGCGATCTTAATCCAATTGAGTTCATATGGAGTTTGGTAAAACATAAGGTCGCAATGAACAACGTACAGTAAAGCGCCAAGGAAATCGAAGTGCTAGTGAGAAACGCTTTTGCTGAAATCGCAGCATTAGATTGGCAAAAACATTGCAAGATGTGGATCGATTGGCTCAAGAAATGTGGGAGAAAGATGAATTATTTGACGAAGTAGTGGAAAGTTTGGAATTAGTAGTGAATACTGGTTTGTCGGAAGATGACACAAGTTCTGAACTTGAATCAGATTAAGAAAATAGCATAATTAATTTTGCCTTGATATTTTAAACGTTTTGATTTTTATATGATTTCGTTCCGATTGTTTAAATATGTATTCAGTTTATTTTGATTATAACTTAACAATTAAATTGTGTTGGTAATCTTCGCCAAACAAATAACTCATCAGTTAATTCGATAAACTATAAAAATGTAATTACATTTTAATCAAAATGAATTGTAGATCTTAAATACAGTACAGTGTAGTGTATTCAGTATCCTTGCCTAAAAGGGCTTATTGTTCCATATAAAGACAATGGACATTTAAGTAGAAAACAAAAAAAAATTTACTTTTACTTAGTTCTTTCTTCTGGTATTTAATGTTGTTTCACTATTCGAAGAATTATTTTCCACCATTTCTGGGCTAGGACTAGAACTGCTATTTGCTTGTGCACTATCTACTTGTATTAATAATTCCTGTCGGTTCTTCCCATTATCATTCGATCCAAATAAGAATTCTGGTATAACAGACGACTTTCGTAGCATGCGTTCACTTAATTCTCTACAAAATATCAAATGATATGATTATACTTCAACTTACAAAAACTTACTTCTCGCAAGGACATATTGCTCTGCCGGTTTTATTGTTATTTTCTGTTTTCTTCTTGAAAGCTGTTTCTAAAGTGTTACATTTATTCTCAATTTGTAACGCACTAAAACAATATCCTTGATTTTTCATTTCTATTTCTATAGCTTCCCACATTTTCTTTTTGGTCTTTAATTTTACTGTTTTTCCTACCTTTGGTCTGAATTATTCGTACAACGATATTAAGAGTTTTACAGAAGAGTCGCACCACCCGATTTGTAATACTTCACTTGATGTATCTACAAAAAAAATTATTAACCACTATCCAATAATATCCTACACAATAAGTAATTAATTTAATAAATAAAATGTGCTTGTTAAACAATTGTAACTTAATAAATTTTTAAGGAATGCTTCACTACTATTTGTATTTTCTTCCAGATTTGCATTTTCGATATATCCTATTTCTTCGCCTATAAAACTAAAAAGTAAACATGTTTATTTATTATCGCATTAAACACTTACTTCTCAATTTTTCGAAGTTAAATATTTCTTTAAAAAAATCAGCAAAACACATATCCTAACCTCAAATTCTTGGTTCAACGTTTTGTGATTTTGTCAAGAAAATATTAGTGAAACCGGTTATGCAGCAAACAATACATTTATGTGTATACAACAATACACATTTAAATTAAACGCCCAAATTTTTTTTTCGGATTATACCTTAAGGCTCCTCTGTAGTCAACTTCGATTTCAACTCTTATTGCAACTATTAGGTCACCAACAATACGTCTTCATTGTTCCCCTTGCGTCCTTGAGGTTTCATAGAGAAGGTATGTATTTATTGGGAAGTACAATGAGGCAGGTATAAAGATTATGGACTAATTTTGTAAACCAGTTTATTGTAAAATATAGTCAATCTTTGCATGTAGATGCACAAATGCTCTTTTCTGTTGCTGTATTTTCTAATAGCCTTTTATTTATTAGCGAATTATGTGTATCTACTAATAATTAATTAGCACTTTACAATTTTCCAATTATTTTCTAGCGTTTTTTTCTAAACAATAAGCTGATGAAATGATTTATATTTTTATAGTTCTTATTATGAATGTATGTATGATGTTTAAAAAAATTACAAATGACCATAAAGCGCAATTTAGATCCTGACGACAAGATATGTCGATCTGAAAAAATTGCGCTACAAAGAATATTAAAAAGCTTATAACTGTAGTTGGCCTGCAATTTATTGTTATAAATCAGATATAGGCATTTTACCGAGTGGAATAAAAGAATTATACCATCTACCTATTGATTCACAAGAAATGCTCGTATTTTGAGAACACATAAGCAAAGAGCTATGTGCTCTTTGGTAAAAGTATAGTTTTTACGAAAGAGATGAAACTACTAAAAAGTGTAAGCTAGAGATATATTGTACAAATTTATTTCAATGAAAGAATTTGTGTTATACGATTATGATAATTGGGTATTTATAAATTAGAGCTATTGATGGATAAAAATAAGCTAATTAAAATGCACTACTGCGTTTATCTAATTCATCTCATAGATTTATAAATAATCAACAAATAAATTACCTACATTCTTCTGTCCCATACTTTCCCCTAATTATCTTTCAGCATAAATAGTTATTATGTGAATAAGTTTTACTTCATCAATATTGGTTAGCGTATCTACTTGTTACGTTATTTTGAAGGTATTGTGTATATTGTGATTGCGTGAACGAAAGAGATAAAACTACTAGAAATTGTAAGGTAGAGGGATATTGTACAAATTCATTTCAATGACGGAATTTGTGTTATACGATTATGATAATTGGGTATTTATATGTAGTTTAATGATTTATAAATTAGAGCTATTGATGAATAAAAATAAGCTAATTATTCAGTAATGCACTACTGCGTTTATCTAATCTATCTCATCGATTTATCAATAATCAACAAACCATTCTTCCACCCCATACTTTCCCCTAATTATATTGAAGTATAAATAGTTATTATTTGAATAAGTTTTTACTTCATCAATATTGGTTAGCGTACCTACTTGTTACGTTATTTTGAAGATATTGTGTATTATTGTGATTTCGTGGTTTACTATGGTAAAAACTAAGTTATCTGCATCAAGGGCGAGGAAAAGCATGGCACGAAGAATGAAACAGGTGTATGTAAGGTATGTCTAATTATTGGTCTTTTTTGTATCTCTTTGTAGTTCAGTAATCCCTCTAACTTGTATTTTGTTTAGGAGATGGAAGAGGGATTTAGATCCACAAGTAGTTGAAACAGCTAGTAACGTCAAAACAGTAAAAATGGGAGTAAACTTATCAGAACCTGGTACTTCAAATCCAAACAACGCCAACGGCATGGAAAGTTTTGATCTTGCTTTGGAGAGTGAACAAGAGCGAGATGAATGTGATACAGATAGCAGCAGTCAAGGTACTTCAATGGAAACTGATAGCGATTCCTATTATGAAAGAGAGTACGAAACAAAGAAAACTAAACCAAATCTATTAGTGGTCGGCGCATAATAAATATTTCATACTTTATTAATCAGCTGAAAAGTATATCACATAAAGGTAATAGTCAATATCACAGTAATGTACCATATCATGTTTTCAATTGCAATTTTTTTAGGGTTTGGCTGCAGTTTGTGGGATGTGTCCCTTATATCTGAAAAAATTCAAGGATTGGAAAGCATATTTACCTTTAAATGTGATGTTTGCGGCATATTAGAAACTGTTAGATCAGATGATTGTCGCAAGGGGAATGCAGGTGGTACCAACATCTCAGCTGTTTTAGGAGTGTATTGCATAATTGACTTTACAACTGTTTCCACATTCTAGGCTTGCATTATTGGTGCCCAAACGAAAAAAATATTATATTTAGGGATTAAAAATAAATATTGTTTTGTTTGCGCAAGGTCAAATCAAGAAGAACCCCCAGAACATGCATGCTTCAAAAATTGGGGCGGCAATTCTACGGCAATGGAGGCAGCAATTATTGCAGATGGATTTCGTGAATCGATCGCCATGCATGGTTTAATTTATGGAAAAGTTATTGCGGATGGCGATAGTAGTGTGTGTAGAAAATTAATCGAAGTTTCACCATATGGGCCAACATTTATTATACAAAAGGTTGAATGTCGAAACCATCTTTTAAGGAATTACATAAATAGGTTGGCTGATCTTTCTAAAGCCACAAATTTTCCTGTGGCGCATAGAAAGAGAGTAACATCCAGCGATACATTAAGACGATTCAGAACATCTGTAACCAAAGCGTTAGAATTTCGGAAAAAACAAAATTTGTCACATGCCGAAAAAAGTGTGCTGCTAAGAAAGGACCTTGCAAATGCACCAAATCACATTTTTGGCGAACATTCGCAATGTGATGACTACTTTTGTAAAAGACGAGATGTTAAAGAGGTAACAAACGATATATATATATATATATATATATATATATATATATATATATATATATATATATATATATATATATATATATATATATATATATATATACATATATACTTTTAAACATCATTACATCTCTATTTTAGGACAATCTGGTACCGGATTTAAAGTTGAGTGGACTGTATGAATCGGTGATGAAAATCAACAAACGACTATTGGATAATGTTTCGAGTTTATTACACGATGTGGATACAAATGCTGCTGAAACTTTTAATGCGGTTGTTGCCAAATTCATAGGAGGAAAAAGAATTAATTTTTCTCTGAAGGGTGCCTATGAAATGCGATGTAAAGCAGCAGGAATATCTTATAATACCAATGGAAACTTTTTATGCGTAATGTACGAACACCTATTTGAAAATGGCCACAAAGCGCACCATTTAAAAAAAATCGCTGATGCTAAAATGAGAGCAGCTCAAAGTAACTACAGCGATACAATTATTTGAAAAGGAGTATGGGAAAACAGTAAAGCAGTGTGGCTTAGTTATCGACAAGGACTACCCTTTCCTTGCTTGCTCCCCTGATGGCTTAATAGAGGAAAAATCAATTCTGGAAATTAAGAGTGGAGATGCGTCACCTCTTGATGCCTTCAGAAATGGAACAATTAAATATTGCATAGAAAGGGACGGTAAATGGTCCCTTAGAAAACGCATAATTATTATTATCAAGTTCAAGGCCTATTACATATCACAAAAGGGAATCGTGTTATTTTACTACCTACACTAAAGGAGGATATTTGTAGAACAAATTAGAAGGTAATTATCACTAAATTTTTCTCTTTTTTTAATATCATTCCATATTTATAGAGATGATACTTTTTGGGAATCGAAAATGGTAAACAAACTCTCAGAGTTCTTTCTAAATTCGTTATTACCTGAGCTCATTGATCCTAGACGATGTCGTGATGAGGACATACGAGAAATACATATGTCGTAATATATACTATGTGGAATTGTGCATTAGATTTTAATAAAAATTTTAATACACACATTTTTATTTTATTATGTGAACTGTCATTTGAGTTGCCTAACTTTATCTTTTTAATTTGATTTTTTTGTAAACCGCGCAACTCTTTTCTTTAAATAATCCATATTATCTTAGAATATGGAAAAAGAATTTTTAAGTACCGCCTTAGAAAATAATTCTACGTTTCCATACCACTATTTACTTTTTTCTATTCAAATTACATCAGATGTTATTTATCAAAACGGTTTTTCTATTATTGCGATTAATTAAAAAACTAAGAGCGATAAAGCCGTTCTGTTTAAGTACAGTAGTTCTTCCTATCATTGCAAAGACTATACGGTATCCATAATTTCTTAGACTTCAATTGTAAAGACAGCATATCATAAGAAAGTTTTGTAATTTTTTGAATATGAAATATTGACTACAGAGGAGCCTTAAAAGCTACTATAGCGCCGGTATACCCTCTCCAACTATCTTGTTTGCTGAGTACAGCTGTACATACCTATAGGTACGAAATGTATATGTAGACGCATTGTTTATACATTTATATAAATAATGGTAGAAGTGTATAATAGTTCGGGAGCTACGGGCATTTTTGACTCGTGAAAGTATACACTATACATTTTTTACCATAGGTAGTTTTCATACTGTTAATAAAGTAACTGACCGTCAGACCTTTGGGAGGCGGTAAGTTAAGATGTAGGAGGCTGACGAAGTTGTCGAAAAAAGTTTTCAAAATATTAGCACTATACACGCTACAAATTAACACATTATTTATTAATGGTGTAGATTTAAGAAAAATAATCGTCCGACGTTGATATGCCGGTAAAATCGTGGTCAGTTATGTACGAGTAGTCGTCGGAAAATTTTGCAAATAAAGCAGTAGTATACAATCTGAAATTGATAGTGGCGATAATTTATGATTAATATAACAAGAAAAAGATCGCAAGACTGCATGATAATAGTTAAAAGTTCGGCAGTTGGCCCTCTAGAGTGTAGCGCAGCGTTCAAAAGCATTTAGCGCGCGGCGTCTTTTGCGGTCCAACTGACGGAATTTTTACTATTATCATGCAGTCTGACGATTTTTTTCATGTCATATTAATTATAAATAATAACCACAATCAATTTCAGATTGTATACTACTACTCTAATCATATTTCTTGAGTCATGAATATAAAACTAAAATTAACACACAAACCATTAATATGAAAATGTAAACTTTCACCATTAACACTCACAATAAAATACTTATCTTTTTTGGGATTTTTTAATGGTGTACTTTAAATTATACCATCTAAACGTTTCGATAACACTTACAGTTATCTTCGTCAGTAGTAATGTTTGTTAAAAATTGTTAAAGATGTAGTAAACAATTTTGTCAAATAACTGTAAGTGTTATCGAAACGTTTAGATTGTATAATTTAAAGTACACAAACCATTAGTTTAATAAACAAAATAATTTTTTTTAAATCATGTACATAATATTAGACATTTACATTTTTGAAACGAGTAGTGTTCAGCTAAATCTGTTAGGGTAGAAGAGATTCATTGCCTGCTCCTTTGTACTATACCTAAGAAAAACATCTGCCGTATTTACACACCTGAACTAGGATCTAAAGCAACCGCTTAAGTTAGTTGACGAGTAGCCGCCTCTCATATTAGCGAACACGTTCGAATTTTGAAAATGTCATTGTTCTATAGGGTTCTAACACTCCGAAGGATAACCAATATTTAACACATTGACGGACAGGCCGGCTATACCCGTCATGCTTACAGGGACATCACTGCTCTGCCCGTCGAAATAAATATTGACACCACGGCTATTCCCGTTAACGAAAGTGTGTAATTCATAGCTTTTCATAAAGATGTGTCCCAGTACGCAGAAGTAATCTTAATTGCATACACATTAACAATTTTAGAATTAGTTTTAAGGCTGACTTTGATTGACCTGTTAGTTGTGATTTTGCAAGCGTTGTGAGTGTAGGTATTAATTATATTTGTGGAAACGTGATTATTTTGGATAATTTCAAAGAGTAAGAATTTGCCAGTATATTAGTTGATTGTTCTATTATGAGATAATGGCTTGTTGTCAACATTATTTAGTTACAATAATTAATTGTATTTTAGTTGTGTTTATTATGGATAAAACAGAAGAGCGTTTATTGAGACTGTTTGATGAAGTTGATTCAGATGAAATTTCAGACGACGGAGACGTATTATATGCCGAAAGTGGTGATAGTGGCGATGATTAAGATTCGGATGTAGGTAGTACAGTAGCGGAGCAGCAAGTTAGGAACGAGGAGTCAGATTCAAATGGTGAAGATGAGGTTGATGATGTGGTTGATAACCGAGCTCAGGTAATTGATTTTATTTGACAAGGTAAAGCGGAGACGCTTTAATTTTTTGTTTTTTGTACTATAATACTGACAAACCACATTGATCAGCGTTTGCTATATCATATCATATTGCTGTATCTACGCAAAGTCTTTGTATTTTACTGTCGTTTTTACTGAAATTCGACTGTTTGTAGGCTGAACAAAATACCAATTGGTTAAACAACACCGAAGAGATTGATATATTTCCATTTGAAGGTGTTCCTGGAGTAAAGATTCAAATTGTAGATGTTACACCCATTGCCATATTTAAGAAGATATGGGATACAGATATTATGGACTTATTGATATACTCGACAAATAACTATGGAAAAGAATTGACTGAAGCTTCGCGTCCAAAAACTAGACACTCTAGAACTACGAAGTTTAAACCTGTGGACATGGACGAAATGAATAAGTTCATTGGACTCTGTCTATTACAGGGACAACTGAAGCCTCACAATATTCGAGCTTTATTTAGTTTTGATCCATTAAATTATCATCCCATTTTTCCACCAACAATGAGTGGTAGACGTTTTGAGCAAATACTACGTTCTTTCTGCGTACACAATAAATCAGATGAGCCTGAGGGAGACCGCTTGCATAAGGTAAGAAGTCTAATACAAAAATGTCTCAAAAACTTTCAAGACTGTTATTATCCATCCAAAGAGTTGTCGTTAGATGAATCTTTATTATTGTTCCGAGGACGATTATTGTTTAGAACATACATGAAAAACAAGAAAACAAAAAACGGGAATAAATTCTACGAACTGTGTTCCCCAGCCGGTTATGTTTGCAATTTTGAGATATATAAAGGACGATGTGAAAAAGAACCTGGTGAAAATACTAGTATAATAAAGTCCTTAGTATTAGACTAATGGAGCCATATTTACAAAAAGGTCATCATCTGTTCATGGACAACTATTATAACAGTGTTTCATTAGCTAATGAACTGTTACAGAGAAATACAGATGTAACTGGGACATTAAGGAAAAATAGGGTTGGTAATCCTAAAGTAATTACCACAAAGAAGCTGAAAAGGGGGAACATGTGTGGCAACGTCAATCAAAAGTCTTTGTGTCACAATGGAAAGACAAAAGGGAAGTTCTTGCACTTACTTACTGCCCATCATCCTAAATTGGAGAAAACAAAAAACAAATATGGTCAGGAGCTTGTCAAGCCAATAGAAATTATAGACTATAATCAACATATGTCAGGTGTTGATAGAGGAGATCAGATTATCTCCTACTACTCATCTCCACGAAAAACAATATATTGGTATAAAAAAATTATTTTTCATTTATTAGACATCTCTGTATCGAATTCATTTTTTATATACAAGAAATTAACTCAGAAAAACACGATAAAATTTATTGATTTTAGACAGCAGCTCATAAAATCGTTACTAGTTGTTGATCCTAGAATAAAAGACGGCCGCCTGCTTAAAAAGTACCACCTGGAATAGCTTCGTCATCAACTAAAACAGTGAATAACAGTGCAAATTCAGGACCTTCTCAACATTTTCAGGAAAGTATTCCCTGTCCACCAGAGTATAAACGAAAAAATACTTCTTGCGATGCAAACAGTGTTCAAAGAATCAAATACGAAAGGAAACTTACTTGCGGTGCAAGATCTGCCCTGATAAACCTGCTCTTTGCCCAGGTGTTTGCTTTGAGTCATGGCATCAATAATATTGTAACCCATTTTTTAAAGTGCTTTTTTGTTTTCTACTATGTTTTATTACATAAATACATTATTTTTATTTGAAATTCGCCTATGTTTATTCAACTGTCTCAAATTTAACTGACGGTCACAACCGTCGTGTCCATGCAAAACGTAAATTTCTGCCCGCAAGGACATCGACGGCAATGGCCGTCAGTCAAATTGACAGCTCTTTCGATTTAATTAGTCAATTAACATTCCCCCTAAAATATTTTACAAAAATGTTTAATAAATAAGTTCAGGAAGAATGTGATTAGTCTTAAGACATTTTCGAAAACGGCCGTGTCCGTCAATGTGTTAATTTTGGTGCCTTCCATTACCTTCGTGAAAGAGATATATCTCTTCTTTGTTTATGGGCAGCAGTGAAATCGAGCCTGGAACACTCACCAGTTCTCTAATGATGAAATGAGAATCATAACCTGATAAATTATGGAATACAACTGGTAGAATGTGGGAGTCTGTATAGTTTAGGTTACATGTCTGGTGCGCTGCCCCCCGAAATGCTCCTGTACGATGATTATGGTCTCTAACTTTTATATCACAATTAGTAAATAGTTTTCGACGAATGTGACAAATCGTGGCGCTTTCAAATTGCTCAACTTGACTGAAACTTAACCCTACACTGCCCGATTTTTTGAAATTTAGATTAAAAAATATTCTATGGTGTAGTTTTGCATATAGTTTATAGGAAAAATACTAAAAAAAATCTGAACATAAATTTAATATTATTTATTTATCAAAAAATAGTTGTAGCAGATCTGATACATTGGGCATTTGGGGTAATATACATTTGGGTAGTATTATTACAAGGTTTAAAATTTAAATAAACATTTATTGTTTAAAAAAAGAAATACAAAGTAAAAACAGTACGACCTGCTGAAATATATATTATTAATTGGTATGAAATTTTAAGAAACAATTATTGTTTTTATTTAAACAAAGGTGTAACCCACATTTGGAGCATTTTATAGAAGAAAATTAAGTACAACCAGGTAATTTACACCGTTGCCTAACTGTGTCATGTATAGGCCAGTGTCCAACAGAATCCATTCTTACGTCTTTTGGAGGAACAGACACTGTTGTAGCCGATCGGGCTTTCTTTGCTTGAAATTGTTTTTCCAATTCACTGGATGGTCTTCCCCGTGTACTTATGTTAGAAACTTCTGAGCGGCATAAACAGGATGCGATTTCTACGCGAAATTCGGCCAGAAGCAAATTTTTTTTCTCATTACGTTCCTAGCTAATTTTTTTATAAAGCAGCCAACTGTTAATTATAGCCATATCCAAAAGGTGATAAAAAAGTCGTAAATACCAGTTCTCATTTTAATTTTGTATCTTCCGATTAGGCTATCCATCAGATCAACCCCTCCCATGTGTTTGTTATATTCTTTTATTAGGTTTGGACAAGGTATATTTACTGATTTTTTCTCTTTCTTGTCAAACCGTTTCACTTCAGTAAATGGAATTTCTCCGGTCAGTGTTGATAGAAGGGTTACCAATTTATTGTCTTTCCAGATTACTAAGGAAACATCAACGCCATCAGGATCGCAGACATATTCTTCCGAGTAATCGCGTTTTTCCTTTTTCATTTTATCTTCTGTTGGAAGTTTGCAATTGGGAATTCGTGAATTACGAACAGTTCCCAGAGAGAATATGCCTTTCTGCGCTAAATAAACAACTAGCGGAATGGACGTATAAAAATTGTCAAAGTAGATTGTATAGTTTTGATTATGAGGAACAATTCTAGACAAGCGTAATACAATATTTGCACTTGATCCTAGATCCGGTTCGTCATCTCTGCGAAATTTAGGACTATTTTCATCGCCGGTATATATTTCAAATTGATATGAATAGCCATTGGTTCCACATAAGACATATAACTTGTAACCCCACTTATGAGGTTTTGCAGGTAAGTACTGTTTCATGTGGTGTCGAGCTTTTGTCGCACACAATTGCTCATCAACACTTAGACACGGTTGCAAAGGAACAGAACGAAACTTAGAATTAAGTGCATCAAATACCGGTCGTAACTTATGAAGTCTATCATGCTGTAGGTGATCTCTAGGTAACATTTTTGAGTTATCGTTAAAATGCAAGGAGCGTCGTATGTGCTCAAACTTTCTTCGACTCATTACATTTCTTACAAATGAAAAATTAATACTAGTAGACCAGTAACTGCGAGAATTAGGCATATGCACTACTGACATATAGATGCAAATGCCCAGGTACTTTTTCAAGTCATTATAAGTAATAGTTGTTGAAATATTTGGATCAACTTGAGTTAGATATAAATTTGATTCATAAACTATTTTGTTCATTAAATCATTATAAAAAAAATATTTGAAGAAAGTGTAGGGCGCGGTTAGTTTCTGAATTTCTAACGGATAAGATGTATTACCTAGAAAAGTTTTCCTGTCATCATCTAGTACCAAATTCTTTTTCTTCCATCTAATATTGGCGAATTTCACTTTTAAATCGCGAACTTCCTGCTGCGGATTTCTCGCAAGCTGTTTATCTTCGCTGATTTGTCCCACAATAATCCCATCTTCAAATTCTATATCCATATTTTCTAAATTTAAATCCATATTCTCCATATCCATATTATTCATATCCATATTATTCATATCCAAATTATCCATTTCAATATCCTTATTTGCCTTTGTTGCAACAAATTCTTCAGCTTCATCAACTTCGTCATTGTCTGAATTATCATATTCGTCTTCACTATCAGACAAATGGGCTACCATCTCCAAAAGTTCTTCATGTGTGAGATACTTCGTTGGAAATATAGTTTCCTTCGACATTCTGCATAGTATAAATGTATCTACAAAAAGAACACCAAATGCACTATGTATCAGATTTGATACAACACAAAAAAAGTCGTGATTTTTGTCTGAAAAATGAGTGATATCCAGTTATAGAAATTTACGAACTAATATACTAACCTCTAGGATAAACACAAATATATTTTTAATAATAAATTCACTCAAACATGTAAAAAAAATGACTAAAACACAGAGCGTTGCTCAACACGTGGTTCACGCTAGGAGCACGTGGCTGCACTGAATTCTATTTTATTGAGCGAAGTGGGGGATATGGCAATATAGCCTTTATATACATGTTCTATAAAGGTGTAGCTGATTATATACGTTGGGCACTACTGCAAAATTAAATATCCTGTACAAAAATAATCAGCTTTAAATCGGTTGTAGCAGATTTGATACAATGAGCAGTGTGGGGTTAATGTACCCGTAGGAAGTATTTGATTGATTATTTCGGTAGCCCAATGTGCAATACTTTGAAGCTCGTTAACAAACCATTGAATTCAATCCTTTCCTCTATAAAGCCTAAATCTGGATAAATAATCATCATATGAACACTTCAGAAGTAAGCAATACTGAAAGGTGTATGTTTGGAGTGAAATAGAGTATTACTTCGATACCATTTGCACACTTCTCTAAAATAGTTTCTAAATCGGTATAAATTACAAATGGCACTTTTCTTTAAATGCGAAATTTTTGAACTGTAAATTCATTTCTGCTTCGGTAGGCAGCCTAGCTGAGCATTAATTAAGTTGACTGCAATATGTTAAACGTCAGACCAAAAATGATTCAAACACCGGTTACAAATTACTTTTTATGACCATGCTTTGATATCTGTTTTGATAATAAAGCCGACATATTTTTAATCCATGTGAAATGGTATACAGTGTTAATATTATCCTCGGCTTGATCATTAGCAGAAAGTATTAAAAGATTTATTGGTTCTCTGCCGCTTTGCTGATTACTCAATACAAAGCGTACAACTTTTTTACAATTTATGCAATATAAATTAATTGCGAGGTTGTTTAGCTTCTCAAATTTTTTTACATCATCCAACTGAATGGGGAAGTGAATTGAATCATACTTCAAAACATCTCTAAAATGAGGATAACTTTGAACTCTTTCCGTATTACGCTGCGCGGGATATAATGCTAAAACAACGGCCCACAGGAAGCAATACTCGTTGTTATTTTTAACATTAACTACCGCACGCTATACTGCTATGAAGCGAGGAACTTTAATATTGGTTGAACGACCACCTCTAAATGGGACATAGCTATTAATATTCACTTTTAAATGTAAAACTTCGTCTAATGCTCACCCGGAATCCCTTTCGGAAAACTCCTCTAATTTTATCCGTAACTTATCATACACGTTTTCATTGTACCAGACACATACATTGGTTGAAATATCAATGAAGCAATTTTTTGTGGAAAAAGTCGTCAACTCAATACTATGATTTTGGGGTTGCATGAAATTGCAGGCTAAGACCATATTCACCTTTAGCATGGATTGTCTTAACATTAATTTTACCTTACGTGCAAAACTATTATACGTGTTTAGTAAAAATATCAAAGGGTCCTTAATGTTTGACATATTGATTATAATTCCTGTAAGTAACCTACCATTAAAACATGAGTCTAGGGGGTACCAACGTAATTTATGTATACGTGCAAAACTATTATACGTGTTTAATAAAAATTTCAACGGGTCCTTAATGTTTAACATATTGATTATAATTCCTGTAAGTAACCTACCATTAAAACATGAGTCTAGGGGGTACCAACGTAATTTATGTATACCTTTTTTATTGACAATTCCACTACCAACTTTCTCTGAGGCGTTCTTTAACCGCCTCAATCTAACCAGATAGCACTTGAGCAATGCTCAATTGCTCTCAAGCTTAAGCAGACTTTCATTGGTCTCATAATAAATTTTATTTTTAATTATATCTTGAAATAGCTTAACCCATTGTGTCCCGGTGATGCCGTACGGCACAGCCATTTCATGTTTGAATATGAATCTCTAGTTCACTGTTTTCTCAACTATTCAAGCTGGCGCATGTTTTAACTTGTTCCACGGATGCTTGTCTGTGCCTGAGAAGGGGAACTAGAGCTCTCATTTCACTTCTAGCAGTTGTAGAATGTTTTAGTCATGGACGAATATTTTGATGTGGACGCACTTCGAGCTTTATTGGTGTAAGTACCAAATTTATTTTTTTTATTTAATAATTTTTACATTATTGAATAGTTAACATGTGTGAGCACTGATTTGTTAGATTTTGTACATATTTTATTCATTTCCTGTGTGTATATATGATAAATTAGTAAGGTTGTGCCATATGGCATCACTGGGACTAAAACGGTACGGGTTTTTTCAGGCCCGGTCTCAGTGTCCAGGATGCTTTGGAACTACTCAGGGAGGAAGATATTGGCGACCAACGGCCTGAAATGGTGTTTATGGAGCCCCCTGCACCTTCCGTGTTGACAGACGAGGAATCCGGGGACGAAGAAGAAGATGGGGACATCCGTCACCTTCCTGGGAGACAACTTCTCGCCCCAGCTGAAGTAGTTTTCAGCAGTGAATTCCGCACACTCTTGGACTCGCAGGCTACCGATCCTAATACTGCGATATATCGAAATGAAGCGACTTGTCCAGGTAATAATGTGCATAATATTACTACCTCCAACTCGCAAGCTACCGATCCTGATGCTGTAATATTTCCAAATGAAGCGACTGGTTAAAGTAATAATGTTCCTAATATTGCTACTTCCAACTCCAGTGATGAATGGATACTTATGAGGCTCACGAAAGGAAAACCAGTTACTGTTTTCATTGAAGGTGATTTTGACACAGATAACAGCATTTTTCCTTCTACTAGCCCCTCCAATCCAGCTGATTCCCCAACTGAGATGTTTGAACGGTTTTTTACCGATGAAATCTTTGAGTACATAACCACAGAAACCAAAAAATATGCCCTTTTTGGAAATTTTGATCATCCAAATATTACAAGAGGAAATTAAATGTTTTTTTGGTTTGATGATTTATTCAGGGTATCAAGAGGATATCAAAAATGATTGTGTCCAATGCGATGAGGCGAAATAGAATGTACACGATTAAAAAGTTTATTCATTTTGATGATAATGGGAAAGTTGACCCACACGACAATATTTGGAAATTGCGTCCTTTGATGGACAAAATACGAGATAAGTGCATTGAAAATCTTGTGCCCACTGAACATATGAATTATGATGAGAGTATGGTGAAATTTTTTCGCAGACACAACATGAAACAGTTTTGCCTGGAAAACCAATCCGCTTTGGATATAAGATGTGGTGCATAAATTCCAGTGATGGGTACTTAGTCAATTTTGATCTGTACCAAGGTTCCGATCGAAAAATTCCTGATGAGTATAATCAGCTTTTTGGGATGTGTTCTGCCCCATTTGTCTTCATGCTAAATCAGATTGCACTCAGTGTACAAAAACTGCCGATTGATTTCTTTTTGACAATCTCTTCCATGGGCAAAACTTGTTCAGGTACTTGAAAGAGGGGTTCTCAGCTACTGGCACGTTTCGTGAAAATAGGATTCCTAAAAGTACAGGCCAAAAAGCTAGTGACGGAAACAACACCTCAAGCCTCTCATCTGTGAGGGCCAAAAAAGACCACGAGATCAGGAAGCCAACCGAAACTCCATATCCCTACCTGAAAAGAGTTCCGCTAAGGAGCCAAGAACATACAAGTAGTTCCATTTCGTCGCCCCCATTTAGAATTTCAGGATAAAACTATGTATGAGAATTGTGCTAGGTTTGTGCTGCATTGTGCCGCTAATTTTAAAATTTGTGCTACCTCCCCTGCTGAGATATCGTGGGAGGGCCTGAGAAATGCTAGCCCCATTTCGAATTTCAGGATAAAACTTGGTGTGCGAATTGTGCTAAGTTTGTGCTGCATTGTGCCGCTAATTTTAAAATTTGTGCTACCTCCCTGCTGAGATATCGTGGGAGGGCTGGAGAAATGCTAGCCCTCCATTTCAATTTCAGGATAAAACTTGGTGTGCAATTGTGCTAAGTTTGTGCTGCATTGTGCCGCTAATTTTAAAATTTGTGCTACCTCGCCTGCTGAGATATTGTGGGAGGGGCTGGAGAAATGCTAGCCCCCCCCCATTTCTAATTTCGGTACACTAGTTGTGCTAGGTTTGTGCTGCATTGTGCCGCTAATTTTAAAATTTGTGATGCACGCCTTGCTGAAATATCGCTATCGCGGGAGGGACTGAAGAAATGCTAGTCTCTCCTCTATTTTGAATTTCAGGATGCATCGAGGTATGTGATTTGTGTTAAGTAAGTGCTGCATTGTGCCGATAATTTTTTTAAGTCGTACTACCTCCCTTGCTGAGATATAAGGAGGCTGGCAAGCGAAAAGCTACCATGAAAAATTTGTAAAATTCGTTGATAGTTACTGTAAATAACATAAAAAGTTTCAGGTATGTAATAGGTAATGACAGTTTACTAATTAGATCGTGTTAAATTTCACTGAAGCTACCCATTAATTAGAATAAAAACTCCAAACAACATTTTCATCCAACAATTATGGACAAAACTATTTCACTTCACTGGAGTTTTCTGTGTTTTTACATTTTTATTGTAAAAGAAATAAAAAAAATGTAACTTCGTAACAAGGAGTATTACTTTTATTTATAAAAAACATTTAGTTTATTCAGATAAAGTAATTTTGCACAAACCTTGCATTTTATTTTTGCGAACTCACGTGTTTGTTTATATCGCGTTACAGCTTCATACCAGTCGTTGTTGAATCATTTTACATCTATAGAAAAAACAGTAATCAGTGCTCCTTTCAAATATTATAGGTAAGTACTAACTCGAATAACAAAAAGATACCTATGCTAATTCTAATTTAGTTAGATCCAAAGCAAGAGTAAATTTTGTTTTGTCTACAACAGTATATATACCGTGGAATTTATATTTTGTCAATATTGTTAATAAATATTTCTGAAGACTATCTAATTCTCTTTACAATAATACTAAACATCCATGCAACAATGTTGGGAACTATGCAATACAGCGTTTCCCCCTAGCGACGCTAAATATCCCTAAATCTGATACAAAATCCCTTAAATTTTTCGCGTTCAATATAAACAATGATTATCTCGATGATATAATATTATAAAATTATGAAAATGTAAAGAGCCATACGTGTAATAAACTAATACGGAATAGACTCATAAATTTTACATTGAAGAGAAAATAATTACGCTTAAGAATTTTACTATTACTATTTTTAAATAGTTACTGGTCAACTGAATATTATTTTAAAATATAAATTAAAACAAAGGTTTTAACTTGATATAAATTTACTTTATTTAAAGAAAACGAAACTGAAGACTAATATGTAAACATAATTACAAATAACAGAATGCGTAAAAATATAGTAACATAAAATTAAATTGTGACTAACTGAATACAAAAATATTAAAACCATTGTATAAATACATTTCTTTATTCATTTTAAATTTTTTAAACCTCGATGTAACTAAGCGCAGTATTTTTGTTATGACTATAACCAGTGCTTCACTGGTAAATAGAAATATAATACTTCAGACAGCAAAGATGCTACGGTTTTAGTTTCTTATCTCAGTATATAATTTTCAGATGGAAAGTGTTTTTGATAATTTTTTCCCAACTTTTAGAAAAATCCCTCTTTTATAGCCATTTTTGAAGAAATATCCCTTTCAAGGTAAAAATCCCTCTAAAAAGGGAATTTCCCTTCCAGTTCCCAACACTGCCATGCAATGTTTGATAAAATCAAGTCGTGATAAGATTTTTTTTAATTATTTTACTAATTCTTGTACCACATTAATTAATAACTATCCAAAAGTATCAAAACTTACAGAAATTTGTAAACATATTAAATTTTTATTTGTATCTATTAAAAAACAAACCGTTTCAACGGTGCTTTTAAATAGCTAGCCCAATATAACAAGCTTCTTGGAGTACCTATAGATATACTATAAGTTTTTTATCTTTAAAACCCACCGTATACTTTTAGTGAAGCGCAGCCATGGCCATAGGAATTCGTTTAAATGTTTATATGCGGCTTTGCAATTATAAATTCAGATCGATTAAGCATAGTACGTCTAATAGTATAATAGTATGTATAATATTACATATAATAGGTAATGTCTAGATTTCCGGTGAACGGGATCGAATTGCGCTCCAATTCAAAACAGGGTATATTTTAATTCATGGTTAAAAATTTTTCAGATCATTTTAGGACGAAAAGTTTATATAAATATGTGGCCGCAGCCCGCAAGGTGTTCGTTTTTGAGATATAGCGTGTAAAATTTATACTTTTTAAAGTTTTTTTCAAGCACTTCGTACATTTCTAAAAAAAGTACCTTGAAGATTTGTCTAAAATGTGTTATAGCTATTTTGTAGACAATGGTCACAGTATTCTATGTGCCAAATTTGAATAATGTATCTTGAGAAATGTACGAGGTGCATAAAGAAAAAGAAACGTGAAAAAATAAAACTTCTAACGCCCTATATTTCCGAAACGAAGGCCTTATGCACATATATTTATAGAAACTTTTCGTCGTAAAATGAGTCGAAACATTACATCGTGCGTTTTTAGCCATCAATTAAAATACACTGTAAATATTTTCTTTTATTGAAATATTATATTTTATCTAAATAAAATACAATTTTTAATTAACAGTACGTTAATTATGATCACGGTTATAAATATTAACATATGATAATTTTCCATTGAATTTTTGAAATGTAAAGATGTAAGAATATTATACGTTGAATTCAGAAAAAAAAAATTGAATCGAGTAAGCTAATAATGCAAGTACGTTCTCATTGAAATTAGAAGTTGTACCCTATTAAAAGTTGTTATCGCACTCATTTTCATTCAATTATAACATTAAAACTCACAGTTCTTGAGCTAGCGAAGGTGCAAAATACACAGTGTATTTTGATTTTTAAACATTGATTTAATAAATTCGTTGTTCATTAGAACAAATTTTTACAGTTTTAATATAATAAAATATTTCTTAATACTATAGTTATTTAAAAATGACCAATATATTACTAAAATTCAAATTCCATCTCTTTTATTAGAAATTTGGAAAAATGTCACGGAAGCCTTCAATTGACGTTGAAAAGGTAGTAGAAAGTTTAATACAACATCAAAATCTAATTTATGATGCAGTTATACACAAAATTCATAAACCATCTCACGAATGTTGGAAACTAGTTGCGAATCACTTGGGTAACAAAATTTCACCAAAATATTTATATACTGTAGTACTCATGAATCGATATGATATACATCAGAAACTAAATATAGAGGAACAGTCTTCTACATCACAGTCTAAAAGCAGTACACAGAAATATGTGCAACGTTTCAATTCTTCGGATTCAAGCGATAATGCCACAGAAAACTGTTTGAAGTTTAAAATAACTCTTAGTTCCGAAGAGTGGAATCAAATAAAAATTTCAAACGTGTTATACAAACGGTCTGATCGCATTGATTCTGTTCGTTCATATGATATTTTATCCCCATATAATTGGACATCATTAATACATGAACATTTTTTTGAACAAACGAAGAAATCATGCAAAATAACATATAAACGTAATAAAATTCAACCTTATGGAAACATTTATTTACAAATTTTTGGGAAATGCATGGAGTGTCAGAGTGTTTTCAAGGCTTCATTGAAAACAGTACCAGAAGCTAATTCTAGAATTGTTTTGGATTGCGTGTATACTGGGCAATTTAATAATTGTAATACAACTCGCAAACGACGAATTATTGGACAGAAACGGGATGAATTAGTAAAAAAATTGTCCGTTGAAAACCAATCAGCCATATACGTCCGGAGAATCGAAGCAAAAAAAAGCATGGAATACGGAGATCCAGAGTCAAGTAGCATACCCACGGCAAATGCATTGCGTATAATGAAGCATAAAGCTAAAAAAGAAAATGATTTTCATGCCGACTGTATTTTTGCTTTATGCTTAATGAAAGCGAGTTCTCCGTATAATGAAATTATAAAAGATATAGGATACGACAGTTTTTTCGTGCATTATTGGACTGTGCAAGAAATTAATACATATCGTCTATATTGTAGGCGAAACCAGATCACAAAAGTTAGCATAGATGCCACTGGAGGATTGGCTCGTAATATTAATTTGCTTTCAGGTCGACAAACGAAACCTTTATTTTGTATGAAATAATTATCATTGACTCAGAAACAGGATGTCAATTTTCAGCTGCACACATGATTTCGAACGACATAATAATAATGCCATTAGCTATTGGCTATCAGAATGGGCAAAAAATGATATCCCGATTCCTAAAATTGCAGTTTGTGATCATTCGTTAGCACTGATGATGGCAATCGTGAAAAGTTTTACGCAATATTCACAATTATCAAAGTATTTAGCAGTTTGTTCCTCGTTAGTAAAAGGTAACAGTAGCCAGGAGGAGTTACCTCATTGTATGCTTAGAAATGATATAAACCATACAATGCATATTTTGAGCAGTTGGTCTGAAATAAAAAACGTTTCGCGCAGAATAAAAAATTTTTTTATGCGTGCAATGGGCTTAGTTGTAGTATCAACTAATTTTGAAAATATAAAAAACATATTAAAAAATATATTTATTGTTGCTCTAAATGAAGAAGAAGGCTTCAATGAAACCGGTATCGCGAATCCCTGCGAAGAAGCTAAATTGTTTCTAAAAAATTTAATTGCGACGGGTCATGACGACAGGGCAATAATTAACGACGAAAATCTCGATTTCCATTTAGAAGAGAAAATGAGGAAGAACTAGATGAGGACATAAATATTGAGGGCGAAAACGGCATTTATTTAGAAATAGTTCAAATTTATGATCAATGTTTGTTTGAAAGTCGTGAACATAATAATAAAGGTGATCATGATAATATGATGTACAATCCTAGTATAGCTAAAAAATTGTTCGAGTTTTGTAAAAGGATTTGTTGCTGGTCTGCCATAATGGTTCCTATTTTCAACTATGCTGATTTGACCGAAAGTAGTGCTTCATCAGAAAGTTCCTTTAATGATATTAAAAATAGAATTTGTCATCATGAAAGTTTACCTATGCGAGTAGATCGCTTTCTTCAAATTCATATCGACTCATTGATTGGTTCAATGAATATTGTACGTGCAGCATTAGATTCCAATAAAATTACAAAGATCGCCTCAAATAAATTTACTTCCAAAAATTCATCACCAGATGATTTCGAGGACGCTTTGCATGAAGTTTCTCCTAAAAACATCGTAGAAGATGAAGTTGAAAACTGGAAAGGCCTTGCAGTTCAACCGCAGTCAAAGAAAAGGAAACGTCGCAAAAATTACTTGTCCGCGGATCCTACTATCTTACATTATAACGAAAATAGTCGTACAAAATCTGGTGTTATTGGAACCCTAAGAAATGGCAATGTTTGCGATCTTAAAAGTATAAATCTAGATAAATGTAATCTTACGTTTATAAACACATTCACTTTCGATAGTGTAATGCAAACTTTATTCTATGCGTATGCTGATAGCAAGGAGTATGCTACTTTTGTCGAGTCCAATACCAATTACAAAATATATGAACTTATTTCTCACGCTCTTAGAGATGGGATTAATGTACAAACATACAGAAAACGAGGTGAAATATTTTTACAAACATTTTCTTGTGGTGAATGCGAGAATCGTGTTGGTGACCATATAACAATTAATGTTCAGTGCACAGCAAATTTCTTGATAAATAATCTAATACACGATTTCCCATCGTGGCGGGAACAACGTACTTGTATATCATGTAAAGCGGTTAACAATATAACCAGAAAAACCATTATTACTAATTTACCTACAAGCAACTTTAATTGTCTTCAAATTACATTGGATAATTTATGTGCTGATAAATTAATAAAATGTGGCAAGTGTTCGAATGAAACTCTAGAGAGCTCTCATATATTTGAAAACATGTGTTCTTAGAAGCTTGCGCTCCTTTTTCAAAGGTAATTTGCAAGATATTTGCGCATCATTGAGCTCAATACCGGCAATAATTAACCTTAATAAAAATCAATATCATTTAAGAGGTGCGTTAAGTTTCTTAGCGCCAAAATCAAAAATTTGGAAGCCGTTGGTCACTACATCGCCTATTGTTATCGCGTCCACAGCAATAGTTGGGAAAAGTATAATGACCTGCAAACAAAATCTAAAACTGTTAGAAGCTCTACCATTGTAGAACATTGCCAGTTCTTGTTGTATACAGTTTAAAATTCAACAATAATGTTAAGCTTTCATTTATAATAATTATACACATTTTAAATTTTTATAAATTTTCTATGTTTTGTTATATGTTATTTTTGTATTATTCCAAATAAAAATATTTTTATTTTGCTCTAAACATCATTTTAGTAAGTACGATTTATAAGTACCTAATATTAAGTGCTGTTGAAATATTTTAGGATAAATTTAGGAAAAAAACCAACGTAATAAAGGAGAAAATTAGTGTAAATTTTATACCAATTTTCTTCTCTACTACGTAGCTGAACTATGTTCTGCAAGTAATGACATCGATGAGTTTGACTTGCCAAAAATCGCTAAACTCTTACGATATTTAGAGAATCGTGTAAAATACCCTTAATAACTTCAAAACTATTCCAGTTAGGTATTGTGACACCTTATGTAGGCAGATAGGAAAATTAACAAGATTTCCGTTTTAACGAAAAATTAAAAAATGTCCATTTTTATATACATAATAATTACGATGCTATGTCGCTCATTTATTCAGAAGATAGGCGAGAACATTTGCTATCTACTAAATAGATTAGCGACCTAGCATCGTATTTAAAACAAGTGAACATTTTTGAATTTTTCATTAAAGCGAAAGACTTGACAATTTTCCACTTCTCGGTATCTAAAATATCATTTCACGCCAATTCACCATCTAGCCCAATCGTATCTAAATCCAAAACCGGAATTTTTAATTTCAATCTTTTGTCTTTAAAAAGATATTCAATTTTAGGTGACACCCTGTTAGAGGTTAAAATTTGAGAAAAACAATTTTTTTCTGGACAACGGATGGAGTAAGATGCAAATATTGTTAATAAAAGTTGTTGGAAATGAAGAAAGAAATATGAAAAGAATATATTATATAGTGTTCTATTCAAAAAAAGTAAGATTGACTCGATACTAGAATTTAATTTGAAGTGGTCGCCTGGCAAACCCTTATTATACAAATTTACAGCTTTGTAATCGCATTACTTCCCAAAGTATTCTAATGGTCGGTCACTGTGAGACACCATGTATATCCATATACACACATATATAGTTATCATAACAACAATATCCAAATTTATTGCTCATTTGTTGCTATCGAAATATGCGAGTTTCGAATTTAGCTACGATATCTCACGAGGAAGACAGCACGAATTTTATTATAAAATTACGGGCACCGTACAGCAGTGACCTAACTCAATATGCATATCCAGTTTCCTCCCGAAATTTGAAATGTGGGGGGGGGGGCTATCGTTTCTCTAGCCCCTCCTGCGATATCTCAGTAGGGGAGGTAGCACAAATTTTAAAATTAGCGGCACAATGCAGCACAACCACTGTTCCGAGTTTCATACCGAAATTAGAAATGGGGGCTAGCATTTGTCCAGCCCCTCCCACGATATCTCAGCAGGGGAGGTAGCACAAATTTTAAAATTAGCGGCACAATGCAGCACAAACCTAGCACAATTCTCATACATAGTTTTATCCTGAAATTCTAAATGGGGCGGCGAAATGGACCTCATACAAGTCAATTTTGGAAAAAATGATGGTAACATTTTTATTCGTTGGCGAGACAATGGCGTCACAATAGGATCAACGGATTTTGGAGTGCAATCAATAACTAACGTCACAAGATATTCGAGGGAGAAGAAGAAAAATATTAAATGCCCTCGCCCCTCAGCTATAACTATTGACAACAAAGAAATGGGGGGAACTGATCAAATGGATGCAAATATAGGTGCATACAGGATCGCTATGAGATCAAAAAAATTCTACTGGCCTATTTTTACGTGGCTTGTGGACGCAGCTTTGCAGAATTCATGGATAGCTTACCGTAAAACACACCCAATCAGTCAGCTGAATTTTCGCCGTTTCATTGCGAGTCAATACTTGACAACAAATGCCAACCCCAGAAGTCGCTCGGGGCCATCTGCCCCTCTGACTTCCCGCGTCAGCATTGGTGTGCAATATGACAGGGTCGACCATTATGCTGGCAGGACCCAAGAAAACAAGAGGTTGAGATGTGCTTTAGAGATATGCACATCTCAGGCACGCATGATGTGCCGAAAATGCCGAGTTGGACTGTGCTTGGACTGTTTCGAAGTTTATCATACCGAGTAATGCTATTTTATAAGTCAGTTTTTGTAAACCCTTCTTTTGTGCTAGAATAAAGTTTCATTGCATTTATTGAAACTGTGATTGCATTATTAACCATTCAACAACACCGTACCATTTGAGTCCCGGTGATGCCATATGGCACACTTATAAAACCGCGATTATAACTTTTAGATAGCCGGAAATTTTTTCAGTATTTTTCCCTTGTTCTTAGAGGTAAGAAGAGCAAACGTTCGAAGTTTCATTTCCAAAATCAAACAAAAATAGTTACGGGACATAATGGGTTAATATTGGTGTTAACTATACGGATCTGCCTCGAAAATTCCTTTTTTGATTTCAATAAGGGAACAACACGCCTTGTTAAATTAATTGTCTCACTACTACTTGGCATACTCATAGTTACCTTCAACAATATAAAGTACACACGTAATAATGAACTTTTAACAAATTGCTCTTCACAACACTTTCAATTTACAATAAAACTTCTAGTTACGATTGTAATGTATAAAAATATGACGCGCATACTGGTGATTATGTAATAATACCTGCTGTTCACTTTAGGTAATTTGTTGTTGTGACGATTGCAATGTATCGACTGATGTGGGACTGTCCTTTATCTACTTATATAGAAATAAGATCGGGTAAGTTCGAATCACATTTAACCTTGAAAGTTGATTTCTCGGAATTGATCTTAAAATTTGGGTTTACGTAACTGTATAATTTAAAAGATTTTAATTTGTGTTTTTGCATATAAGTTTAAGAGACGTAGGTTTGTAACAAGTCTTGCACAATGAATCAAAGTAAAATGGTCTCAGATCCTGTTATGAAGGCTTTAAGGAAAGCTGAATGTATGGCTAGTAAACATTATAATGAAGCGATGAAAATATCTATTAGGAAAGATGATGTATCGTGGACCACATTAAACGAAAATCAGTTGAAGGAAATTGAATGTGAGAAACAAATAATAAATAAAATAGATATGATCCAGTAAAGGTATTACAAAATGTTAAGCGACAGTACATCAAACTTCCCATAATATGTATATTGACTTAAATCGATTTTTTATTTGTATATAGATAAATATTGTGGTTAATAAATTATAAGTTTTATAAAAAATATTTTATTTGTTAGATGACCTTGAAGCATCGGCTTGAACAATGGATCGCCTTTGTTCTTGAAAATTGATTTGTCAGAATTGAGCCTGGAAAAGGTATCTAGATAACAATCTATTTTTTGAAATTATGACTCAGCCAAAACAATTGATCGCCTTTGTTCTTTTCTCAGAGGTGTGACCTTGGAAATTATAAGCATAGACTTTGAAGCGTCGGCTTGAACAATGGATCCCCTTTGTTCTTGAAAATTGATTTCTCAGAATTGAGCCTCAAAAAGGTGGGGGTTATCTAGATAACAATCTATTTTTATGACTCGACCAGAACAATGAATCGCCTTTGTTCTTTTCTAGTGTGACCTTGGGGGGAAACGGTTACCTGTGTTGCGAAACAGCTATCTGTTTTGGGAAACGGCTACCTGTTTTTAGGAAACGGCTACCTATTTTAGGAAACGGCTACCTATATTGGGAAACGTCTATCTGTATTTGGGGAACCACTTGAGGTCAGTGCACTGGGAGGCGTGACAAAGTAAACTTCCAAGAATTGTTTGATGACCTTGGAACATGCAGACAATGATTGAGACAGAGGTCAATGAACTTCCTGAAATTGGGGGGCGTGAATGACCTTGAAGATAAGCAATGTCCTTGATGCGGGGTCTTGAAGAGGCAGGGTTACCAACATTTCCTTACCACGTGGCCTTGAAGCGGTGGCCTTGAAGAGAGTGTTACCAACCTAACACGTGGCCTGCGGTGACCTTGAAGCAGACAATGTTACCAACCTTGAAATCTAGTGACTTTTCTGGTTAAAACAGTTTGGATGATCATCACATAGCAAAATACTCATTTCCTAACTGTTCCCTCCGTATGAGCCCAAGTGGATTAAAAGTGGGGTAGTATATCATGCAATGTGTACTATCACCTTGACCTTGAAAACCATTGACCTTGATGCGAGAATCTGTACGAGCTTCAATGGTCTTGACCTTGAAAACCTTGTACTTGAACGTCGACAATCTGGACCTTGACTTGAGGAATATACTTCGATGCAGAGAATGTGTACAATGACCTTGACCTTGAAAACCATTGACCTTGATGTAGGCAACCTGTGACCTTGAAATGGGGAACGCGTACGTGCACGGTGAGTTAGAAGTGCAGTAGTATATCTACTTAACGGTGTCAGTATTGCAAAGCTCTTTCATTTTCAGACAAAACAGCTAGTATGTGCTGTAATAACGGAACGGTTAAACTCCCTGAAATCAAAGCAGTTCCGCAAGAAATTGTTACCACTTCTTAACGTTAAAACTCACGGAAAGCATTTTATACAATATTTTAGAATATACAATATGTTATTTGAGATAGCTGGAAGAAAAAAAACACCACGTCACGGTCCACTGGTTATGCACATCAATGGAGAAATTAAAAGATATTTAAGTCCTTTGTTTGCGATTGACGGAAAAACACCAATCCACGGACAACTTTACATGTTGGATGCCATGAAGATATACTCGAAATTTGGTATTAAACGCGAAATATTAACTAAATCGATTATAATACTTTAAAAATACCATGCTCTTTGCGAGTCTTTTCGTATAATGCACGATATTTATCGCGAAAAATTAACAGAAGTCCATCAACAAGGGTTTTCTGACGTTCAACATGTTACGCCGGTGTTGATAAAAGTCTCCGCACACCAACGCGGTCGCGGCATCAGTGGCGGTGGCGGGCGCGGTGACGTTCTAACCTAACACGCAGAAACAAGTTTGCCAAAATATATCAAGCGCGGGCATTTACAATTTTAGCGGCCTGAGAACTGCGATCTAACCCGCGGTGGCGGTCTGATTCTGTCTGTCGTATTTGCCCGCGTAGTTGTTGTGATGGCGAATATAGAAATATTAATTGAAAAAGTTAAGCAATATCCAATTATTTATGATTTAAGTCACCAAGATTACAAAAATGTGAAAGCAAAAAACAAGATATGGGACGAAATGGGCAAGGAACTAGGAATAAGCGGTAAGTATTCGTAAAATAAACTAATTTACTTTATTCCCGACAAAACTTTTAATACATTTCGAACGTACACTTCCACTTGAAATCCCACCTGAATGTATTTAACTATATGATAATTTTACGATTACAACATAAAAACTTTCGTTGGGTTCGGTTTTGTATATACTAAACATTTATGATTATTCTAGACCTATAATACTTAATGATAAAGGTATTATGTATTGAAATATTCAACAAATCTTTCCCTTAATTGAAAATAATAGTTGGCTGCTCTTCGCCCATCTATATTCATGTTTTGCAGTGCCTCAACTTCTACCTCTGGAGGTTCCAAAAGATGAATGAAATTGTCATCAGAGTTTTCACAGCGTAAATAATTATGTAAGACGCAAGCTGCTTTTACAACATCTATACATGTTTCTATCTTCAATTCCAATGGTCTGTTAAATAACCTCCATTTCTGAGCCATGATACCAAACGCGTTTTCAACAACGCGACGTGCTCGACATAGCCGCTTATTATAGGTTTCTTTTCTCACATCGTTTCGGGATTGTCTGTAGGGAAATGGTCTCATCAAATATGAAGTCAATGCAAACGCCTCGTCGCCAATTAACACACATGGAGTTTCTTCTTGCTGACCCGGTAAACGCCTGTTCCGTGGAACATTCAAAGTGCCATCTCTCAAGCTTTACACACTTCTTATAATTTTACTGACGGTAGAAAAACCCACTCAAAAACTGTGCCCAATTGTGATAAGTGACTCGCCGGTAGCAAGGAACCTGCGAAATATTATTCATATTATTTTCTTTTTCAGGAGACGACCTTAAAAAGAAATGGAAAAACATAAGGGACAGTTATGCTAAACACCTACGCTCCGAAAAAACTACAACTGGTCAAGCAGCTAAACGAGTTGACCGTTATAAGACATGGCCATGGGCTCAGCAAATGTCGTTTTTTAAACCATTTTAAAAATTTGCTGATACAGAGTCAAATATTTCTTCTCCCGATTCTCTGCAGAAAAATGATGAGTATGCGACAATAGAATCTGAAAAAACATCTGCAGAAATTTTAGCAACTCCAGTTTCACAAACTCGGATTACAAAAAAAATACGTAGAACATCCTCGCTCGTTCAAGCTGAAGGAAATAGTAACCAATCAGCGGTGGATAAAGTTGTTGGATACCTTAAGTCGAGAAAAGAAGAACAACACGATGACATTGACTTACTATTTTTAGGATTTACGAAAACCATAAAGAAATTTTCCCAAAAACGACAAATAACAACGAAATATGCTGTAGCTAAACTCATTATGGAAGAGGAAATGAAAGAAATGGAGGAGACGACGAACGCCTCATCTGGCTTGTCATGCTCTTCTTAGGCTCCGCCTTCTCCTTTGGTCACCACAACAAAAAATGTAGTAGGTGAATTTTCTCCTTACCAACAACAAACTGAAAATTCTCGTACATCATATTTAGAGACTCTTTTATTATCATCAAACAACTCTGTCGAATCGACTGCAATAAATATTGAGGATACAGCATTCTCTCCTCCCGAACAACAGACCGGAGATTCTCGTCTATCTAACACGTCAGCAACAGCTTGGTATCAACATTTTGGAGAACATGCTAATTTTTAATTTGTAGTACTTTTGGCTAATGAATAAACAATATAAAACAATTTAATTTATTTACCTTAATGTTATCATAAGGCGTTCTAGGGTCCAATAGGTTCCTGTAATTAGTAAACTGTTTTGAATATCTTCTTTTAACAAATCCAGTATAGTGTCAAAACATTTTAACGGCATACAAAATACATGTAAAAGCGTTCCTCGTTCTTAATACTGGATAAAGTGTATGAAATTCACCTTTTTCTTTGCGTGACTTATTTACTTCATGAACCCATATTCTTTTCTTTGCCCTAAAAAAATTATTTGTTATTAAAATAATACAAATTAATAAATATTAACGCACCTAATGGGACGTTCTTCGTCGCATAGTGCTAAACAGTAAAACTTCTTCTATTGTCTACCATTATAATGCAAGTATTATTGAAGGTAACAAAAATACATTCAATTTGAGAACTCTATAGAAATATACAGCTCTATAGAACTGACCGCGTTGGTTTAATGTCACCGCTAGTGTGACCGCAACTGCGCCAAACCACCGCCACCGCGGCGGCGACCGCCTTGGTGTGCGGAGACCTTAAATCTAAACAAAGGTCCACACGAAATTACAGATCCCGGACTACATCCTCACGCCCCGTCAGTTTACCGCAAGTAAAACAAATGTGTCCATTTTATGTTTCAAAGACGAACCTATTTATCGGCATGGAACATAGACAAAATAAGATGGTACGGAAAAAATATTATTCGGTCGTCTTTGCTATTATACCCATTACGTTTTAAATATAGAAACGGATATTACGGATTTCATTTAGGGATTAAGAAACATATCGAAAACCGTAACTTTTAGAAAGGCGATTGGAAGATAGTTTAGATGATCGATCGGTGTTTAATCTTGCATAGATTAAACAGGATATTGTAACAAAGTTTTAGTAATAAGAGTAATAAGTTGAGAAATATAATTATTTTAACAATTTTAGTAATAGGTTGAGAAATAATTAGAATTAAGACATAACAGTTAAAAAATATATAAAACGATTAGTAAGTAGAATAAATATAAAGTAGGTTAATTATTGCAACAATTGTGCTGATACAAAAGTGTGCAAGGTTGAAAATACACACACATACTATGTACATTATAACTAGTAAGCACAAAAAGGCGCTTAAATGAATAAACATGACCTAGTAACTGGGTCAAACAATAAAATACGTAATAGTAAAATCTGTATATAAAGTGTAAATAGTACGAAATAAATTTTATTAGTCTTTGAATGAATCTCATTTTGTTCAACTACTCAAACAGGGTTGTGAGGTCTAGTCTACAATTGATACGAGCGACGGCGTATACCTCACATTAAACCCCAAACACTCAATCTCTCTAATCAGAGGATTGAACAATCGGTTAATACCAATTCGGAACCAAAAGAAGAAACAATGATGTTACAAAAAGGAATCAAGTATCTATTTGAGAATTTTATAGATATCACCTCACTATTCGTGAGCATCCTTTTGGTTCAGAACATTTCCTTTATCCTTATCCATTGTACAAGAATACATTATAGATTAAAGCATTAAAGTGGACCAACATATATACGAATTCGTACAAAAGAATTGTGGAACATATTGTACAACCGCGGCGGAGGTACGAGAAGCACTACAGTTCAGACTTCAGAAATCTGACGAACGAAATAAATTAGGTCAAGTTTTACGGCTTTCTTCCAAAATGGTTGGTTCTCGATCATGGTACCAAAAAAACTTTCAGGGCGCAATGGCACTGTCTCATCGTATCGGACGACCCACATTCATGATTACTACAATTAATAATCCTACGTGGAAAGAAATTATAACATGATGCCATATCGGTACGTGGTTGAACAACTGGACGTTATTAATCGAGTTTTTACGGCAAAACTTAATAAAATACGTCAGCTAATAGAACGCAATCGCGTATTCGGAAAAATAAAAGCGCTCGTCGAAAGTTTAGAATTTCAGAAACGCGGCGGGCCTCACACGCATCGATTAATTAGAGTGGATTGTCCAAATACACCAGAATACGTAGATCAATACATATGTGCAGAAATACCTTCGTGCCAGATGCTCAATATAAAAGTTAACAAGCCATCACGTGTAGAAAATTAAGAGACCTGGTCATAAAGTATCAAATACACAATTACAACGAATATTGTATGAACGAGAACGGAACATGTAGCAAAGCATTTCCAAAAAAATTTCTAATGTAACGATAATATACAGTGACAGACCAACGGTTTACAGAAGGCGTTCTCCTGACGAAGCCGTAGGAATCATGGAGGAGTATTATCAGTCAACAGGCGTACACCCGATTATATTCGTGGAAAATTATTCGTTTACCACATACCGTTTAGATTAAATGTACATCTTCTGGGAGGATGGGTTTCTATACTTCAGACGCGGCGAAGAAAATAAATTTCAGCACGAGCTTTCAAAAAGAATTTAAAACTATCGCGTTCAGAAGTATTTATTCTTCAATGTCGCGCAGAATTTGATAACGAAAAAACTGAAATGCGAACCTTAACTTTTGCGCAGTTACCGAAGACTTTTTCGTTTAATGGATAATGGAAAAAATTTGCGATTGATCAATTTCTACTACATAAAAAAAGCCCTATCGGATGGGAGGATTTACACACCCTACCTAATCAACATATACTGTGCGTACGGAGAACGATTGCCCCGAGGACGGATGCACACTCGTATAATTGTAAACGTTCCAAGCTTGGCAATCAGGTGATACCAGTGATGTCGCCCCTAAATTTTCAGTTTAAAGTCAAAAATAAAAATGTTTCCGTAAATTTTAATAAGTCATTGTGCCAGCAATTGCGGTTATTAATGAAAAAAATTATTTTAAATTTTTTTAAATTAAAATATAAAGTAGGATTAGATACCCTATTATATTTATGGTAAATTATTAAATCGGATTAGTATTTGTTGCTCATGAAAATTAAAATATTTGGCGATATTTTAGTCAATTCAGAGGAACCTGTTCTATAATTCCACAATAAGTTTAACTTTTATTATATTAAGTTTAGTTAGATCGGGGTAATTAAAACCCACTAGAATGCTATTCAGTAGTATTGTAAATTCCGATACTGCACTTACGCACTTTCTCTAATAATTAAATGCATTCCAAAATATATTTATTGACATACCTGCTAATTTACTTCAAAGTTTAGTATTGGCCTTGATTTTAAGGCGAGTAGTTCGATACTACAATAAAATGAGTTCAACTCTAGGTCAACACGGACATGTAATACACAGGTAAATGTGGTGTATAGCGTGTATAATTACTTAAAAGCGTTAAATCCTCCGTACACATTAAAACAACTTAAAGAAAATTTATCGGAAGCAACAAAGGTGTCCGTAAGATCAGTGGCAACAATGATTAAAGAAGGCGAAACTCCAGCAGCAGACGGTAAACCAAAATTTTCAATACCGGGCAAGAAACGTCCACATCAGAGCACCGTAACCGATTTAGAAGATTTTGATAAACCAATTATTCGTAACATAATATATAATTTTCATAAAACAGAAAATCAAAGAGTAACGATAAAAAATTTACGTGAAAAGATTCGCGAGGACTTAGGTTGGAACTGCGGTACTACGTCTTTATGTGGTGTTTTAAAGGATCCCGGCTTTAATTGGTACGAACTCAAAATAATAGAAAACTCTTAATAGAACAAGCTGATATAAGGGCTCTAAGAATCAATCATTTGCATAAAATAAGATACTATCGGAATTTAAATAGCCCAATAGTGTACATGGACGAAACATACATTCTTAGCAGTCATACTAAATCACATTCGTGGAATGATGATAGTGGAAATGGACTACATTGCACTATTTCTAAAGGACCAAGATTAATTATGGTACATACATGAGATGAAATGGTTTTCTTGGTAGGCTGTAATTTAGTATTTAAGTTGGGGATTAAAAGCGGAGACTACCATAATGAGATGAACTCGAAAAATGGTTACGTGAAAATCGTATACCAAATTTACCTCCAAAATCAATTTTGGTAATCGATAACGCACCATATTTCAACATTCAAGTGGATCGTGCCCCAACTAGTAATTCCAGAAAATCAGATATGGTGAAGTGGTTAACAGAAAAAAATATTCCATTCACTTCTGAAATGTACAAACCACAGTCATACGAGTTAATTGAACTTCATAAAAAACAACACATCATTTATAAATTTGACTCCATACTAAGTGACGAAGGACATACAGTATTGAGGTTACCGCCGTATCACACAGACCTAAACCCAATAGAATTAATTAGCGCTCAAGTGAAACACAATGTGGCAAAAAGAAATACATTTCACTTGAACCATATTCAAACAACATTAGAAGAAGAACTAGCGCTTGTAACTCCCCAAAACTGGCAAAATGCTGTAAAAGGTAATCGAGTGCGAAATTAATTATTTACAAAACGAAATAATTATTGACGTACAAACCAAGCAAATTGTAAAGAGTCTGGGGAATGATACAGAAGACGAAAGTTATTGGTTTAGTGACGAGTGAATTGCATAAATTTGATTTTGTTAACCTTCGAGCGGCGCGCTGTCGTAAAATTTACGGCAAATCTACAAAGTATCCCTCTTTTCGGTATTCGGCGTCCAAATTGTATATTCCTTCTTCTATTCGTAGGTTAGTATGAGTAGGTAAGTTTGGAGACTTCTGGAACACACCACAATTCCAAGGTTACAACAATTCCAAGGTCGCCACAATACCAAGGCCACCACCGTACCAAGGTCAAAAAAGCGCAATGTTTGACCTAATTACATATCATTACCACAAACCCAAGGTCACAAACCCCGCTTTCATGTTCCACAATTACAAGGCCATCCGTGTGACCTACGTTATTCTTAACCACCTGGTTGCCACTCTAGCCCAAGGCAACCTCAATTGTATGTATTTTGCTCACCCACACTTTTTACCAAAATAAAAGAAAACGATATGCTAATATTTTAATTAATGTAGAAAGGTATTACTCAGATATATGATTTTCTTTAGGAATAAAACATTTTGATCTAGTACAAGTGCAGAAGGTTCTTTCCACTTCCGTGTCATTACATTTGCGTAGACGTGGTGCGAGGAGCTGGGCATACGTGCAGTGTGGTGCCCATTGTAGATGTTCTGTAACGGATTGATATCTGGCTGCCATCGGTTTATTCTAAACCCACACATGAAACATTCGACCGTGTCGTCTGCAGATGTGGAAATGAACCTTGATGTAGTAGATATCCATCAGCAGTTTATGGTGAACACCATAGAGATATGATTGAGCATATACAAAGTGTGGTGTCTTGTCTATCTGTCTGTCTGTTCGTCTGTCGGTCAGTCAGTCAGTCAGTCAGTAAGTAAGTCAGTAAGTCGGCGCGGTCAGTTAGGTGTTTGTCTAGTCTACGACCGCACTATTGAGGATGCCGTTTTTCTGGAAAGATAGTATTAGTATGTATAGATATCCTTGACAGTAGGTATACTTTCTATGTCTGTCTCGATCACTGGTAAAGACCATCTGCCGAAGAGTTGCATTACGAACTCTGATAAGTTCGTAAAGTCCTGCAATCTCTTCGACAGTTTCCAATATCATCTCCAGATGTATAATGGCGTGATCGTACCCACTTAGAATAGCCAGGCTTATAACACTATTCCAGTCTAGGTATAATGTTAGAAGTCTGGTATGGGCTCGGTCGAGCTGCTCCTCAAGGGAGCTCTCCGTAATCACGACATTATAATTCCGGACGAAGGGAACTATGTTGGCCAGCTAAAAAAAATACAGAAGTGTTAGTGCATTAGTAGTAGAAATGTGAATACATACCGTAAATGTGAGACGTTACCAGGTAACGATGCGATGCGCGTAAAAGAGCCAGTACCACCCGGTAATGATAAGAAAAGCAGAGTTGCTTTGGGCGGCACAGTCTCCTGACGCCATCGCACACATGATGTTGTACACATGGGGAAGCATAGTGCGGCCTATGGTCATAGGGATATGTGTTACCCAAAACCAGCTGTCATTGTCGTCAGTGTCGTCCATGTGGTGAGCATTACCGTGCATCTCATTGTTGGCGTCATTCTCGCCGTCCAGGATCTCCTGAGCTGCGTCATTGTCCGTTGGGACCCTGTCACTGTGACTGTTGTCATGTTCCTGTGCACGGTTTTGTTCAACAATGTCTGCAAGTTCCTGAGCGCCTTGTTCAAGTCTCTGTGCGTTGTTAATGAGAGACTGCATGAAGTCGTCTTCATCACTGCTCTCTTCAACGACGACTTCATTGCAGAACTCCCTACGTCTCAGTATACGTTGTTGTCTTAGTGCATCATTGTCATAGTCGTCAGAATCGTAGCTGTAGGCAGGGTCCATTACTACGTCAGAGTCGTAATCACCAGTGTTGAGGTAGCTGTTCCCAGCACAGGAGGAACAGATGGCCTCAACACTGGAAGAGAGTTCGCTTAAGTCATCACTATCATCGTCAACGTCGTCCGTAATAAGTATAATAGCGTTATCGTTGTCGTCGTCACTGACAGTGTTAACTTCAGCATTCGTCAAGTCGAGTATGATTGTCTCAGCATTTAGGTCGTGCTCCTGTTGAGAATCCAGGACTACGGTCGTCATCTCGTAGATACTCTCGTCGCTGGTTGAGGTACCCACAGGGATAGGACTGGAAAAAGCGGGAGGGATGTAAACTACATCACGAGAGCCGGAAGCAAGGGTAGGTGTTGGAGTGGTAGGGACGTCAGGGATAGGAGTGGAACAAGCGACAGGGGTAAAAGTAGTAGTATACACAGGTGAAGGTGAGCGGGAAGAAGGAAACTGAGGTGATAGAGTAGGGGGGACATCGGGAGTAAAGGTGGATGAAGTTGCCTCAGGCGTTATAGAAAGGATCATACGAATATCAACCTAAACAAAAACAAAAAAAAAGTTAAAAATGCAACAATAATGGAAAAAAAACAAAAAAAAATGAAAAATGTAAAAAATTGCCTTACCTGAGGCAACTCATTGTTGCCAGATGAAGAAGATGCTGAGGACGTTGCTGAAGAATTCATGTTTGTTTTTGCGTTGTACTGTACTGTATAAGCAGTTGTACGAATGATATTTACTGTATTTTACTGTATTCGTTTCGCTAAATATAGGTGTTTCCCCCACAAAAACGCCGATTTTCATGCATTTTTAGAGGATATTTTTTTCAGGGTTTTATGGGAGGGCCCTAATTTCCAACTTTTACCCCTATTCCACTTTCCCCCACTCTCCCCACCACTTCAAAATTTGTATTTAAGAGAGATCGGTTCCACTAGAGAGTCATTCCGTCTTCATACGGCAGTAAGTAAAGTGAAAAGCGTTATAAAGTGGTGTTGCATCATGTCTTCAAATAATGGTAAGTCTATTTTTATTATTGCATGAGTTTTTGATACATGCAAAAATTTATTTTGGGACTTCAAAAAATTATGTAGGGACTTAGAATAATTTCAATAAAATCTTTTCAAATAAATTCATTCTAGGACTTGTAGTTTATTCACTTAAAAGTATTTGCACTTAGAATCTTTTCAACTAAATTCATTTAGGACTTCAGTAAAGGTATTTACACTTAGAAAATTTGTAGATAATCTCATGTAGGACTTGTATTTTATTCATTAAAAGTGCTTACACTTACGATAATTTCAGATAAATTCATTTAGAACTTGTATTTTATTCATTAAAAAGTGGTTGCACTTAGAATATTTTCAGCTAATTCATTTCATACTTGTATTTTTTCATTAAAAGTGTTTGCACCTGGAATCTTTTCAACTCAATTCATTTAGGACTTGTAATTTCTTCATTAAAAGTATTTACACTTAGAAAATTTGCAGATAATCTCATGTAGAACTTGTGTTTTATTCATTAAAAGTGTTTGCACTTGGAATCTTTTCAACTCAATTAATTTAGGATTTGTTATTTCTTCATTAAAAGTATTTACTTCCTGTTAACAGTGAAAAATATATAACGTTCGGTAAACACATTTTTGTGGATGAATATGTAAACAATCATGGTATCAGGGAAAAGAAATACATTAATTTACGTTTCGTCGATAGTTGTAGATTCATGGCTGCATCCTTAGATACTCTATCTCAGAATTTATCAGATAAGCAATGTATGGAGGTACGGAAATATTTTAGTAATGACAGTGACTTCAACTTAGTAAAGAAAGGTAGTTTCCCTTATGCGTACGTAGACAGCTTTAGTAAATTGAACGACGTTACGGTGCCATCGTATGACAAATTATACGATAAAATGCGTGATGCAAATATTTCGGATGACGAATACTGCCGCGTTCTACTGGTATGGGATCACTTTAGGTGTAACACACTGGGTGATTATGCTGATATTTATTTCAAATCAGATGTGTTGTTACTGGCTGACGTGTTTGAAAATTTTCGACGGTTACGTATGGGTGTGTATGGGTTAGAACCTGCACGGTATGTCACTTTGCCTGAATTTGCGTGGGATGCGATGTTGAAATGCATGAAAGTAGAGCTAGAATTACTCACGGATATGGATATGTATCACTTTTTTAAACAAGGTATGCGGGGTGGAGTGAGTACTTACATCAAGCGGAGAAGCATCGCTAATAACGAGTTTGTTCCAAACTATGATCCTAATCAACCGAAAGTGTTTTTACAATATTTGGACGCTACGAACTTATATGGGTGGAGTATGCGGCAATACCTGCCCCACGACGGGTTTATGTGGTTACCTCAAGAGGAAATAGATCACTTTGACGTATTAAAGATTGATGATGACGCCGATGTTGGATTTGTACTGGAGGTTGATATACGTTATCCCCACCATCTGCATGACGAACACAACGATTATCCGTTTTGTCCTGAAATGATCTGCGCACCACATTCTCAGGAGAAGTTAATCCCTAACCTGTGTGATAAGACCAACTACGTTATACATCACCGGTATTTAAAACAATGTATACAGCATGGCTTAATTGTTACTCGTATTCATAGGGTTTTACGCTTTCGTCAGAGTCCGTGGCTAATACCATACGTAGACCTTAATACCGCTCTCCGCAGCACAGCACAGAACAAGTTCGAAAAGGATCTCTATAAAATTATGAATAATGGCGTGTTTGGTAAAACAATGGAAAATGTCGATAAACAAAGAGTTATTAAACTGTTAACACATTGGGAAAATAACGGTTGTCGGGTAGGTCTAGCACGGTACGTTGCAAAACCGCAATTTAAAAATTTTATTCAATTCACTGATAAATTGTTTGCGGCGGAATTGTCGAAACAGGTAGTTACGTACGACAAACCCGTCTATGTCGGATTCAGTATTTTACATCTTTCCAAAATTATAATGTATCGCTTTTTATATCTTACGAGCTCATTATGGCAAGAATGTCACGTTGCTCTATACTGACACGGATTCTTTGATTGTTGAGATAGTAACTGATGATTGTATGCACATGCGAAATAATTTAGACGAATATGATACATCCAACTATCAAAATGAGTTGCATGGTATTCCTACGAATGCTTCCGTCGTAGGACGAATGAAGATGAGTACGCAGGGAAAGCGATTCAATATTTTTATGGTGCAGGATCGAAGTCATACTGTCTAAAGCTTGCTGATAATGAAGTTGTTAAAAAGCGAAAGGTGTTAAGAAAATTGTTATTCAAAAGTGTTGACGGAAGTAGATTACAAAGCGGTTGCGTAGGGGTCTGATAAAACGTAAGTGTAAAATGCTTGTGTTTAGATCAACCTTACATGATATATATATATATATATATATATATATATATATATATATATATATATATATATATATATATATATATATTGAGATATATAATTTAAGAATAATTAGAATAATGAGATGAGATGTCTAACAGGGGATAGGGATCATTGAAAATTTAGAAGGAACCTGCCTTTAATATTATAAAACAAACTATCATGAAATTGAATTAAATTATTTGTTTGACTACAATAACCATAGTTAACATGACCAAGATACATTAAGGTAATGTCCTATTTAATTTAAAAAAAATCTTAATTGATTAAATAAATTGGATTATAATCTTTATTTCGCATAGATATCTCTGTTAGACCCTGTACATAACAAATTCTTTTAAAAATATATGTAAGCATGCGCAGTGAATACGCAACCATATGATTTATCATAAAGAAAAGTGAAATTTGACACACCAGTAAGTATAAAGATGTTTGATTAATAAAAACCCAATTATCAAGAAAACATTTAAATTTCTAGAACAAATAACATTCCTTTGAACATGCATACTTGTTGTTGCACATCATTGTTATTACAAAGGATATAAATTGTGAACATAACAATATAGTATCAATGTCAACAAAGTACTTACAAGACGATTGTAAACACCAGCTGCTGCAACCTGCTATTCTGCCTCTCGAACATCCAAAGTTTTCTTTAAGATAATCAGCTTATTCACTTCGGTAAGTTTCACTATTAATATTAGAATGGTGACGAATCTTTGTTTTAGGTTTATTGCTTCTTTAATAAATTACATTCAAAAGTAAATTTTGAATGAGCATGGAATATGGATGGTTGTCGTAAATTAAACACTTTTTAATAAACAAGGTGTATAATGAAAATAACTTATGGACACCACAATTTAGTATGCACATCAACATATACGATTCACATTTAAATAAACAAAGTCGAAACGTCAGAAATATTTTTATAACTGAACGAAACTTCCGAATTATGGTTCGAAAAGGTAAACTAACCTTATTTAAAATTATTTCACGAACAAAGACTATCACTTGTTTCATGATCACTTCCGAAACTAAACCGCATTTTATTATATTCCGATGTGATTTAATTTTGTTTAAAATTATATTTTCAAAAACATTTCGCAACAGCTTACTCTGGCAAGTTGTTGCAAAAGTTGAAAATCAAGAGATCAAGAGAAGCTGAAAACGCTTGTATTTATATCTTTTACTCGACAACCAAATTTTTCGAATGTTTCATTAGTTACGAGAAATATTTGCTTAATTCCTATTGGTTAAAACAATTCTTAAATTACGAAAATTCTTTAAAACCTTATAACTTTCTTCCTGTTTAACATTTCTTAGATCTAAAAACATTTCCAAAATCTCCATAATTTTCTCTAAATTTTGAGACCAAACATGATCTAAATCGGACACTTAATAACTATGTTGATTTTTACCCTTATTTATTGAATTTAAACTAATTCTATGCAATTTACAGGCTTGAAAATTACCTCCACATGAATAGGGGAAGCTACTGCACCCTAATATACATCTCAAACATGCCTGCGGCCAATTTGAAAGGAAAAAATTCTTAAATCTATCAAAATTCTTACAAACTAAAATTAACAAAATTAGACATAAATATAAGGAATTACAACATAAAATTGAGGCTACCTTACTATTTTTGCCTCTACTAATTTATTTTATAGGAATTGTCTCAATTAAAATTACTTTTCACAAAAATTGTATGTTCGAGGATATGACATAACCTCATATTGTCTCTATCAAATTAATGTTAAATTTCACATTTTTAAGCACAATAACTGTTAATGTACATGTTTACAATTATTGTTTAAGTTACAAATTAGTTTATTTAATCACTTTTGTAAGTTGATAAGTTCTCCTACGACTAGTGTCGGAATGTTGTCATACACTAGTTTAATGTGACGAACTGTTGAATTAAACACAATAATTCCAGATCTACTGCATGATTCATGCTATATAGTCACCCACTAATGTGCTTGTTCTGTTTTTTCATAAGTATTGCACTATTATGAGTTTAACGCACAAATACGAATGTTCTCACAAATCTCGGCTGCGCACATGTAAATTGCGACATTGATACCAGCCTATCTCTAATTGTAACATTATTTTTGTCAACCACAACCTGTATTACATGTCGTTAGGGAATATTGTTTAATATAAACTTATAAAACTAAAAGAAAATTGAATTAACTCAAAAACGAAAACAAACATCCCCTATACTTTTATGTACTGTGTTGTCTATTACTAAAATTACCATTATTAACACAACATTAAGAAAATATCTTAAATTTCTCAAACACCTCAATGTTTATTAATCATCTTATTCTACAATTATTTAAGGAAATGTACCATTTTCGTACTAATTAAAATAAAACTTCACTATGGAAATTACATAGCTACTTGCACGTAATTAGACTCATTCTCTCTCTCTCTCTCTCTCTCTGTTATATATATATATATATATATATATATATATATATATATATATATATATATATATATACCGAAATGTTAAACAAAATTGCCTTTAGGTCCCAGGATGACAAACGGTATCGACTGCGTGATACGTGATACATGTACATTGGCTTGGGGGAATTGGCGAATACCGGAATTGGAACGGTGATCCTTTAAGCGAACTATTGCAGGTTGCTAGGGAAATGAATTTATATTAACCGGCATGAATGAAAAAAAAGTTTGGGTACTGACTAATTAGTTTTTAGAAATATATTCTTTTCACAATGAAACTAATATTAATACTACTCTGTATTGTTCCTTTACTTTTTTTATTAACATGTATTAATACTATGTACTAATTCGTTATTAAGAGAATATATGCTATATATATATATATATATATATATATATATATATATATATATATATATATATATATATCACCAAATATACCATTTGACAGATACAAAAGGAAAATTGACGAGATTTTTTATAATGAAAAGGCTTGGAAGGCAAAGTCCTACTGGTCGGCGACTTTAATGCCAAGTCTCCGTTATGGGGGGAGAGAACTGAGGACCCGAGGGGTAATTACTTAACTGAGTGGACTATTGTTCAAGACCTTGTGTGCGTCAACGATGGGGTCGAACCCGCATTCAGTAGAGGATGCAGTTATTCCTACATCGACCTACTTTTTGCGTCAGATGAAGCCACTAAGGATATTATAAAATGGGAGATCTTGCAGGATGAATCGATGTCAGACCATAACTATATGTATTTCGAGCTAAGGTGTAACATCAGACTTTATGTACGATGCGAAAGCAGGAGGAGATATATTAACAGAAATATGTTCAGAGAAATAGTGTGGGAAAAAATTAAGAACTTCAGGACCAAATACGGGCAGATAAGTACTAATGCACTCGAAAATATAATAAAAGGATCTTACCAAATTAGCACTAAGAACACAGAAAATCCGCTGGCAGGAAGATATTCCAAACCTTATTGGTGGAATGAAGACATCGAAACGTGTAGGATTGCATGTAATGCAGCCAGGCGCAAAATTACAAGAGCTAGGCTAAAGAACATAGGTATAAACGAGACACTAGTTAGCGAACACAAGACATTGAAAAAGGAACTTAAGAAGCTAATTAAGAGCTCTAAGAAGGAACACTGGCTTAAGCTATGCGATGAGTTGGATAACGATATTTGGGGCAATGGATATCAATTAATGATGCGAGTTTAGGCACCCGGAGACCCCATATACATTGACGGATGGGCAAGAGCCAAATTATTGATTTCCTGTTCCCTATGGTTGAGGAGCCTAGAACTAGACCCATAAAAGGCACGGGAAAAGCGTTTACGAAAGTGGAGCTACTTGTGGCAATAAATAGCATGAGCGCAGGAAAGACGCCCGGACCAAATGGAGTACCATCCGAGGCTTTGAAGGAAATGGTTGATGTGGATGCCGATGCAGTCCTGCATGTGTTCAATAAACTAATGTCAGTGGGCCGCTTCCCCAAGAGAAGGAAGGTGGCAAAGATATGCCTTATTCTAAAAAAGGGGAAATTGCCAGACATGCAAGGCTCCTATAGGCCAATGTCCTTGTTAGACACAATAGGGAAATTGTACGAGCGACTGATAACGAATAGATTGGTCAAATTTCTGGATAAGCGCAACCTAATCTCCCTAAAGCAATATGGATTTAGGAAGGGAAGGTCAACCCTAAACGTCATAGAAGATGTGTTAAAGAGTAAGAAGTGTGATGCTAAGTGGTGCGCGCTGATTACAATAGATATACGAAACGCATTCAACACAATAAGGTGGTCACACGTTATAAATAAGTTAGTGGGGATGAATGTGCCAAAATACTTAGTTGCGTTAGTGCAACAGTACCTGAGGGATAGGACAATTATAATAAATAAAACATGATAAAGCATATAACTACGGTGGTCCCACAGGATTGGTACTCGAACCAACCCTGTGGAACATCTTTTACGATGATATCTACAAATTAGAAATGCCTTTGGGCGCCAGATGTGTTACCTTTGCTGACGATTTGGCACTGATTATAGAAGGAAAGGACCCGGTAGAGATGACTGATAGGGCTAATAGGGCGCTCCACTTAATTGCAAATTGGATGAAAGAGAATGATTTAGACATAGCACCTGAGAAGACAGAAGCACTAATATTAAAGGGGTCTCTTACAAAAACGGATATCACATTTATGATAGGAGGCATAAGTGTAAGACCGACTAAAACTATAAAGTTATAATAAAGTGGCCGAACTGGTATAATAAATTTAATAAAAATATAATAAGGAATAAGAGAAAAAAATTCTCCAAAACAAATCGTTAACTAAACTGGAGATACTAACCATTCACCACAAATAATGCCTTTGACTCAAATCGGTAGATTAATATAGGGCCAGACTTTTGATCTGCTTGATTACCAAAAAATCTGCTAGCTCACTACCACTGAACATCAATATAAAAAAATTGCAATGTAACACTAATAAAAATGATCTCGGACGCCAAGTTATTTTTTGTAATGCTCGGAATAACTAAACCGAGGTTCACACTAAAAATTTTATCAAAATGAAAAATAATAAAAAATATACAACTATGTTTATCAAGAGTTAAAGTTAAATAAAATATATCTTAAAACTAGCCTTAAATTACTAAAAAATCATTACATAAATACCTGTTTGTACACAAGTTTTTTAATAACCTCTGGTATCTAAACGATTACGAAAATTTCAACTAAGGTGATGTCATCTTTGCATAAATATTGCGCAATATCTTGAAATTTAATAAACCAATATTTATTGCATTATTTTGAAGTTTTGAATGCAAAAATTGCAATCATAAAATTAAGGCGTACGTAACAGTAGAATTAATTGTGCAAAGCGGTAAAATTAAATGTAAAAGTAAAAGTGCCCGAAAAGAGCAAATGTTTTAATTTTTAGTATAATGCGTTAAAATATCTTACCATCAAATCTGTATAGTTTTGTATATAAATTTAAATTATGTATGTTTCCCGCCGGCATTTGCCGCTTAGTTGCGATCTTAAGTTTTACTTGTGCTTATCAACAGCGAGTCAGTCATTTAAGATACTCCGTACTGACATGTATGTTAATCTGGCATTTCTTGCCTTTGTAATATTAAGTTGTATTTGCGTCGTTAGATGCATTTTTGCATTTTCTTTATTGAAAAGGTGTTACACCTATTTGAATATTTAAATTTAAGTTGTATTTGTGTTTCGTTTTGGTTCGGAAGTGTTTATTAAAAACTATATAATCTATCGAAGTTTTAATATAATGAAATCAGCACCTACAAAACGCGGACTTCTCCATATTGAGGGATCGGCTTCCCACTACTAATTCTTGTGTTGTATCAATCTTACAAATTGGTCCATCGAGCACGGATATTATTTATTACAAGTTACAACAATTTCGGTCCATTTCGATTCTGCTTGGGAATTTCCAGCCGCAATTACAACAATAAAATCATCAGGTCCTTCGTTTTTAACCTACAGCATCAACGAGCGCAACAAGGCGCGCATTTTAACAGAACTACGTCCACAAGCGAGACGACACCTTCTTGCGTGCGAAAGCTTCAAGCATCTTGAGGAATCGGCCAGCCACCTGCTCAGTCTGCAGAATTGCGCAAAGGTCGGCATCGGTGTACTATGGGTCCACGATATCAATGAAGCGTTCTCGCACAACAACTCATAAGCAGTAAGTGTTTTTTCTTTCCTTATCGTTTCCTTTGAATTCTATGCAACGGTTTTATATATAAAGTACGATATTGCGTTTTATTTTCTTACAAGTATAGCCTGCGTTTTAAACGTATTTATGTGTGTCTTGCTGGGTTGGCCGTTTTGTAAAACGATTTATTATTGTATGTGACTTGGTCACCGTTCTTTAAACGTTCGAATTTAGTATTTGAAGTTAGTTGCATTGTTTTTGCGATTTACGATTAATATTTACAAATTTTCAAATTATTTATTACGCTTGTCCTGCTGTCCTTTATGGATTAAAATTATTTTAAGCGTTTGGGTTGAATTTTATTTGAATATTGAAGCCATACGAGGTGCGTTCAAATTGTCGCATATATTTAAGCATTCCTTGTGCAACAAATAACAAATCAAATTGGTTTGAATTTATGTTAACCTTATAATTTGCATCTAAATATTGTGTTACGCGTTTCAAATAGACAACGTAGTTAAACGTTTATTATACCAAATTAATTGGTTTAATTTATCTTACCCTGATAAATATCTTGTTTATTTATTTTGCCAATCATTTAAAATGGCTGAATAAAGAGATTAAATTACTTCTGGTAAGCGCCACAAGTATTCTTAAACAAAGCGAAGATTTTGATTCTTTATTGAACTCTATCGATGAAAGTGTTTCCGTTACGGATTTAAAAATGCTAAAAATCAAGCACGATTATTTCAAACCTCTGTTAGAAAAATATGAGGGAACAATTAATCAGCTCGTTGCCAGTGATGTACAACTGGACGACGTGCCAAGCCTTTCTGAATTTCGGGAGCAATATTTTTCCCTCTCAGTCATTGCAGAGGGACTACTAGAAAAACATGAAAACAAGCTTAAATCAATGCCTCGTAGCAATCCGAACGATTCTATTGCTTCCGTCGCTTCAAATCGCAGAAGCGTAAAGGATAACGTCAAATTACCAACCATCGCCTTGCCTAGTTTCGATGGCGATTATCAAAACTTTCGTAGTTTTTTCGAAATTTTCGATGCATTAGTTGGTTCTAATGCCGATTTATCTCAAACGGAAAAATTTCTGTATTTGAAAAATTGTTTAAAGAGTTCAGCAGCTCACATGATAAATGAACTCAAATCGACTGAATCTAACTATGATGTAGCCATCCGTCTATTAAGGGCGCTACGATAATAGGAAATTATTAATTTTCAGTCATTTCGATTCACTTTTCGAGTCCCCTAAATTAAATAGGGATTCCAATTTAAGAGATTTTATGATAATCTCATCAAACACTTGCGAGCGGTCGAAAATGAAAACCTTACCGATGATGAATATAAAGACGCGGTTATCGCTACATAGTGAAAAATAAAATTGACTCTCGTACTTCGGCAGAATTTGCCAAAAACTTTCCCAAGAGAATTCCATCAATTCAGGAAATCTCTCAATTCCTATCAGATAAGTGTAACGTCATTGACGATACCAATAATAGCACTAAAACTACGAATTCCCTAAGAAAACAATTCTAAGGGATCATATACGTTAAGCCAAACGTCATATTCTTGCGCTATGTGCAAGGAGCAACATTTTCTAAATCGTTGTTCGTCCTTTTTAGCCTTGTCTACCAAAGGTCGCTTTAATAAGGCGAAATCTTTGAAGCTTTGCTTGGTGTGTCTTCGCCACGGCAACAAATCGAAATGTACTTCTACATTTAACTGCAACTTTTGCAACCAACGCCATAACTCCTTGTTATGCTTTAAAAATGCAAGGACTCCTAACCAAAATGAAGCTCCATCGCGCTGATTCTCCGAGCGTCCCCTCTGACTATTTCAGAAGGAGCAGGTGTCTCTTCGCCAGCTGGTACTTCAGCCAGTGCTGCAATTTGCAACTTTACAAGAGCTTCAGAAGTCCTACAGCCACCGTCCAAGTCAAGGTCATTAGTGGCAAAAATCATTTACAATTCGTGGTTTATTAGACCCAGGTTCTCAACATAACCTGATTTCGGAGAATTTGCTCAAAAAATTGAATTCTCCGTGCAAGCCCATCAACTTAATTTTGAGAGGAGTTAATGACGCCGTTTCGTCTTGCTCCAAATATACTTCTGTGGAATTGCAATCCACTACTGCGCGTTTTAAATCAAATATCGATTGCTTAGTCGTACCTACTATCACTGGCCAGCTCCCTCGAGTTCGGTTCAGCAGGGATCTTTTAGATATCCCATCGCATCTGCGCCTAGCGGACAGTTCTTACAATGAGCCCGGAGACATCGACATTTTACTTGGTTCTGCAATTTTCTATAAAATTCTTTTACCCCAAAGGGTTTCATTGGGTACTACTTTACCTACCTTACAAGGCACATTGCTGGGTTGGGTCGTAGCAGGATCTTTACCAACCAACTTCCGTGGTGCCTCGGCAATATCATGTCACACCACGACCGCGGCCAACAACCCGGATCTTGATTTACATCATTCTTTAACCAAGTTTTGGGACTTAGACAATCCTGTTCCTAATTCCAAACTATCTTTACTCTCCAATGAAGAGAGGTTTTGCGAAACTTATTTCGCCAATACAATTCGTCATGATGACACAGGCCATCTCATGGTCTCCATACCCTTTAATTCAAATTTAACTTTGCTTAGGTGATTCAAGGCAAAGCGCTGAATCCCTTCTTTAATTTGGAGAAGCGACTCCAAAATCTCCCGATCTTCTCCGGGAGTATTCTAAGTTCATGGATGAATACGAATCCATGGGTCACATGACCAAAATTTCTGAATCCGGGAGTCACGGCCCTGTTGAATCCCTGCTTATCGAAACCATTAATGGTCCCGTTGACATAGCGGATATCCCCCCTCAATTTTTGCCGCATCACGCTGTTATCAAGCAGTCGTCCTTGACTACAAGGCTGCGTGTCGTTTTTGACGCTAGCGCCAAATCTTCAACCAACGTTTCAGTCAACGATGCCCAAATTGTTGGACCTCAAGTCCAAGGTAACTTATTCGATATTTTACTTGATTTCGAACCCATCCAGTCGCTCTTTGGGTGACATTGCCAAAATGTATCGAATGATCAACATCGATCCATCTTGCCGCAAATTCCAACACATTCTTTGGAGGGATAATCCAGATAAACCTCTAGAAATTTACCGTTTGAATACGGTTACTTATGGTACTGCTTCAGCCAGTTATTTGGCTACTCGTTGTTTAGAGTACCTCGCTGAGTCACACAGGGATTCCTTTCCGGAAGCTTCCCAGGTCATTTCCAATCATTTTACATGGATGACCTACTATTTTCGACAGACTCAGTCGAAAATGCCTTGCAAGTCAAGGAAAATATTTCTGCCATACTTTCTTCGGCAGGATTTACAATTCGTAAGTTTTTATCAAACATGCCGGAAGTCCTCGACCCGGCGAGCTCAGACGATGTTGAGTTATCTACTCACCGACTGAAGAACGATCAGATTCTAAAACTTTAGGTTTGCATTGGGACTCCTTGAATGACTCATTGTTTTGCAAAATTTATTTACCTGATGACGATTCAATTCTCACCAAGAGAAAAATGTTATCGGTCCTTGCAAAGGTTTTTGACCCATTGGGTTTTTTTTCGCCACTTGTCGTCCAAGGCAAGTTGTTTATCCAAAAATTGTGGCAACTCGGGCTGGATTGGGATGACCCAGTTTCAGAGGATCTAAGTTCCCAGTGGGTTCACTTCAAGGACCAACTGGTTCGTTTGAACGACATTCGCATTCCACGCTGGATTGCTACGTCGCGCTCTGACCTCGCGTTCCATAGGCTTCTTGCGGGTCTAAGGCCTCCTGCGTCGTTCATAAATCCACTCTCGCATGCTCGAGTCGAGTTGCACGGATTTTGCGACAGTAGTTCAGTCGCATATGGTTGCTGTTTTATGTGCGCTATGCCTCCTGATGGCAGCGTACACAGCAATCTATTATTTTCAAAATCTAAGGTCGCGCCTTTGCGCACCATAACAGTCCTCGTTTAGAGCTGTGTGCGGCCGTATTGCTGGCACAGTGGTGTTTCAAAATTTTGAACTCCTTTGACATTATTTTTCATAATGTTTTTCTGTGGACTGATTCCAAGATCGTTCTAAGTTGGATCAATTCTACCCCAAACAAATACAAGGTTTTTGTTGCGAATCGTATCGCAGTTGTCCAAGAGTGTACCAACCCTCAAGATTGGCATCACGTTGACCACAGACAATCCCGATTTGATCTCGCGTGGAACTGATATTTCTGACCTAAGAGCTAGCCAGTTATGGTTCCAAGGCCCTGAGTTCTTAGCTCAGAACGAGTCCCATTGGGACATTAACCCAAGTATGATCGATTTCAACGAACCTACAGAAATCAAACAGAGTGCCTTGGTAAACGCTGCTTTAGCACAACCAAACAATCCGATCTTTGAGAAATATTCCTCCTTAGGAAAATTACAAAGTATTTTTTCGTACGTCCTTAGGTTCGTACACAATTGTCGTAATTCCGACAAGTTAAAGGGTCCATTAAAGGTCAATGAACTTGAAAATTCATTAATAACCCTGACCAAGTTGTGTCAGCTTGAATCCCTCACTGAGGAAATTAAGGCCATAGAAAACAAACAAAATCTGAAGTCTTCTCATGTCCAGTCTCTTAGTCCCTTTCTGGACCATCATGGGTGCCTCCGCGTTGGAGGTAGATTAACATATTCAAATTTTGGATATGAAAAGAAACATCCTTTGATATTACCCAAGAACCATAAATTCACCGAACTCATAGTTCGGCATTTCCACAGAGAGCTCCTACATGGTGGCGCTCAACAGTTGCTCTACAATATAAGAGAGCGGTTTTGGCCCATTGGCGGCCTGTCTTATATTAAGAAGATCTTGAGATCTTGCGTCCCGTGCTTCAAGGTCAATCCAATTGTTGTGCACCCTTTGATGGGCAATTTGCCCGAAACACGTTTAAATGCGGTGTACCGTTCCATAACGTCGGTCTGGATTACGCAGGCCCGATAACCATAAAGGACAGGAGCACGAGGGTGCGCGGCTCAGCAAGTGTTATATTTGCGTTTTCGTGTATGGTCACTCGGGCCATACATTTAGAACTTGTGACGTCATTATCTACAGACGCCTTTTAAATACGTTGAAACGATTTATAGCCCGCAGGGGCTTGCCTCGATGTATATCGAGTGACAACGCAACTAATTTCCGCGGCGCCAAGACGAAAATTGATAATTTGTATGCTCTGTTGCATCGCAAGGATTCCCAGAATGGAATCGTTACTTATTTAACAAACCGCGGTATCCAATGGGAATTCATTAACCCGGATCTCCTCACGAGGGCGGTTTGTGGGAAGGGCGGTTAAATCCGTCAAGACACACCTAAAGCGTGTTTTAGGAACGCCAACCTAACTTTCGAGCATTTATATACGACTCTAACATTAATAGAGTCTGCTCTAAATTCAAGACCGTTGTCTAGAATATCCTCGGACCCTAACGATCTTAAACCGTTATCTCCTGGTCACTTCCTGATCGGTCGCTCTTTGAGCGCCATTCCTGAACCCGATCTTAGTAGCGTTGCGGAAAATCGATTGCTCATTTACCAACGCGCCCAGCAGTTGGTTCAGCACTTTTGGAGAAGATGGAGCAGAGAAGTAGTGCCTGACCTTCAGCGTCGGCAGAAATGGTTTCGGCATTTGCCGGACCTTTTGAAGATAAACAGCATCGTCCTTCTAAATGAGGACAATTTGCCCCACTTCAATGGGGCATCGGGAGGTCAACAGATTCACCATGGCCACGACGGCGTGCTACGAGCTGCCTCAATTCGGCTCCAACGGCAATACAGTGCGTCGTTCAGTGCACCGTTTATGCGTGCTCCAACTTAGTGCAAAGTGCGTGGGTTTGTTTATGCGCCATTTGTACATTTTAAGATTAACTTGTTGAAATCAATTGATTTCAAGGCGGGCAGTGTATAGTTTTGTATATAAATTTAAATTATGTATGTTTCCGCCGGCATTTGCCGCTTAGTTGCGATCTTAAGTTTTACTTGTGCTTATCAACAGCGAGTCAGTCATTTAAGATACTCGTACTGAATGTATGTTAATCTGGCATTTCTTGCCTTTGTAAATAAGTTGTATTTGCGTCGTTAGATGCATTTTGCATTTTCTTTATTGAAAAGGTGTTACACCTATTTGAATATTTAAATTTAAGTTGTATTTGTGTTTCGTTTTGGTTCGGAAGTGTTTATTAAAAACTATATAATCTATCGAAGTTTTAATATAATGAAATCAGCACCTACAAAACGCGGACTTCTCCATATTGAGGGGTCGGCTTCCCACTACTAATTCTTGTGTTGTATCAATCTTACAAAATCAATGCCACTTTTCACTAAAATTTAGGTGGAAAACCGAAAAATTGCTTTCTGCATCTCACAACATTAATCAGGAAGTGAAAAAAAATGGACGCTTTGGGATATCTGGTGATGTCAGATGATGATGATGACGCGTTGCGCAAATAAAATGATCCGAAGAAAATTTAAAGTGGGAGTATAAACCTTTAAGAAATATATACACTTAAGAAGATATGCATTTAAGTTATACCAAAATGCAAATTAAGTTCACAAATACATAATGTACGAATTAAAGCATAAAGCAGTATATCAACATAGACTGGAGAAAAAATACTAATCATGAATAGAAAGGCCATAAAGAACACATTGACGAGGGAACTTCAAAAGCAACAGGCAAAAAATGGGAAAATTACGAGAATAACACTTGAAAAAATAATTAGAACAGCGTACCTGATAAACAGGACAACTAAAGGTGGGACAAATTTACAAAGGCTATATTGGTGGAATGAAGATATAGAACAATTAAGAAACAAATGCAACTCCTCAAGAAGAAAACTGGGTAGAGGGAAAGTCAACCACAAGAAAGATATACAAAGAAGAATACAAAGCAAATAGAAAGAACTTGAAAAAAGCAATCGTAAAAGCCAAAAGGGAATGTTGGATGGTTGTAACAACCCATTTTGAGTTGTAATAAGATATACCGTAATTTAGGTATTTCGTTCATTCAGTTGTAAATATAACAAAAAAATTTAATTATTTTTGCATTATAGCTATGAGGTAGGCAACTTAATTTGCATTTTGGTGTAACTTAAGTGCATGTCTTCTTAAGGGTATATACTTCTTAAAGGTTTATACTCCTACTTTAACTTTTTCTGCTCAATACTTTTCGCGCAACGCGTCATCGTTGACTTAATTCTTTGCGCAAATTTATCGCGCACGGCTACATCATCCAACTTCTAAAGCGTCCATTTTTTCACTTCCTGATGAATATTGTGTAGATGCAGGAAGCCATATTTTTTGGGTTTCCCCTAAATTTTGTGATCAGTGCCATTGATTTAATGGTAAGATGATTTAACTCGTTATATTAAAAATTAAAACATTTGCTCTTTCCAGGCACTTTATTTTTTTTACTTTTACACTTTTAATTTTACCGCTTTTGATTGCACAATTAATTTTACTTTTGCGTACGCTTTCATATTATGATTGCATTTGTTGCATTCAAAATTTCAAGAAAAGGGATTATTCAATTTCAAGAAGATAAATTTATAAGAAGGAAAATTCCATTTATGGGTGTGGTTTACAACGTCAAGTATTATTTCGAGACATTGCGCAATATTAGTCCAAAGATGACATCACCTTGGTTGACAGTTACGTAATCATTTAGAGACCAGAGGTTATTAAAAAGTTTGTGTACAAAATTTTAGGAAAAAGTATTTATAGCCATTACTTTAGTAATTTAAGATTATTGCCATTAGTTTTTAAGATATATTTTATATAATTTTAACTTTAAATATTTAATAAACATAGTCTGTATATTTTTTTATTTTTTACAGTTTGATAAAATTTTTATTGTAAACCTCGGTTTAGTTATTCCGAACATTATTAAAAAATAACTTGGCGTCCGAGTTCATTTTATCAGTGTTACATTTCATTTTTTATTTATGTTCAGCGAAGTAATCGAGCATAAATTGTGGTAATTAAGCAAATCAAAAGATTGAACCACCCTACGTTAATATACCGACATGGACGAAGGCATTATTTTTGGTGAATGGTTTGTATCTCCAGTTAGTTAACGGTTTGTTTATGGAGAACATTTTTTACACTCGTTTTAATTATTATTTATTCCTTCATTATTAAATTTTAAACTATTTTCCCACCATTATTATATGGTTCTATGTGACCGACTAGAGGATGATATCTGGGGCGACGGATATAGAATCCTAATGAAAGAGATCATATATCCAAGTGACTGTGTAGTAGTGTAATTACTTGCTGGCGACTTTAACGCCAAGTCTCCACTATGGGGAGAAACGCTAGAAGACCATAGAGGTACTTATTTAAATGAATGGGCCATTGTACTGGACCTAATGTGTATAAATGACGGCGTCCAACCTACATTTAGTAGAGGCAACAGCCACTCATACCTTGATCTTTTATTTGCATCAGAAACGATCGTTAAAGACGTGACCAAGTGGACGATCCTGCAGGAGGAGTCCTTGGCGGACCACAGTTATATGTACTTCGAAGTGAAACATAAATTAATTTCCAACTGGAGCTGTGAGAAAACACGACAGACAAGAGTTCAGGGCACTTGCTAAAGGAAAGATAGTGAGATATAGAGATAAACAAGATTTGTTAGGTACTAAAGCACTAGAGACTTATAAAATAGACATCAAAAAATCACACTGAAAACCAAAAATAAGACTATCAACACCAAACCTTACTGGTGGAATGGCTTAATTGAAAAAACCAGGATGAGGTGTAATGAAGATAGGCGCAACATGATGAGGGCTGGCCGCAATAATACATCTCTAAAAGAGCTTATTAATAGCCACAAAGCAAGCAAAAAGACCTGAAAAACTTATTAGGAAGTCTAAAAAGGACCACTGGCTTAAACTTTGTGATGAGCTGGAAAATGATATATGGGGAAATGGATATCAACTTATGATGAGGGAGTTTAAATACCCAGGCTGACAGATGAATTTAACCTTCCGTTAGTCACGCGTGTATCAGATTGATACATGGCTTAATTTTTAGCGAATTTCTAAAAACGTATTGAATGCACAGCTTTGAAACTTGCAGTAATCCTCAGGTAATGTGTTGTGAACATTTAGCTGGAATTTCAAGTCATAATCCCCACAAACAAATCCTTTAGCTTTAGCTTTTAGTTAGTGGTGTGTGCGTTTTGTTTTAATAAAAATTATTAATTAGTGCTACATTATGAGTGACGCTAAAAGAATTTATTTTATTATTTTATTTATTTTTCTAAACAAGAAGACATTGAGGAATTACGTCGTTTAACCTTTGCAGAAATTGAAGAATTTCATGACGTAGTAAATGTTGATGAAAGCATTGGTGATTCTGACGAATCTGAAACAGATGATCACCTAGAAACGAGATCAGTTGATTCTGAAACTGATCATGAGGTTAGTGAGGAAGACATTTTAGAAGACTTGGAAGAAGAGCAAGAAGTTAACTATTACGTTGGTAAGTAAATGTAAATAAATTTATAATTATATGTAATGTGATAGAAATATGATTATTGTAGGTAAGGATGGCACACGTTGGAGCAAGATTCCTCCTAAGAAAACAAGAATGAGACCTCATAATATTTTGATGAAATGTTCGGGTGTTGTAGGTCAGGCCGCTTTGAATGCGAAGAAGGAAATTGATTGCTGGAATCTTTTCTTTAGTGACACTATTTTAAATTTGATAACTTTATATACTAACCAGTATATAAACAATATAAAAGAAAAATATCAAAGACAACGGGATTGTCGTCCTACTGACTTGATTGAGGTAAAAGCATTTTTTGGATTGCTATATTTGGCAGGAGTTTTTCGAGGCGGGCATCAAAACTTAAAAGATTTTTGGTCCACTGATGGTTTAGGAATTAATGTTTTTAGAATGTCAATGTCAGAACAACGGTTCAGATTTTTGCTGAGATGTGTACGATTTGATGACCGGGAAACAAGGGAAGAAAGACGGGCTTCTGACAAACTAGCAGCAGTTAGAGAACTTTTTTCTTGTTTCGTTGAGAATTGTAAAAAACATTACAATCTTGGACAAAATGTCACAATAGATGAGATGTTGCCCGCTTTTCGCGGTAGATGTGGGTTTAGACAGTATATACCGTCAAAGCCAACAAAATATGGTATAAAAATATTTTGTATGAGTGACGCAAAATTATTTTATACAACTAATATGGAAATTTATTGTGGGCAGCAACCTGAAGGCCAATTCAAAAAAAGTAATTCTTCACAAGATGTGGTTTTGCGTTTAGCAGAACCAATATTTCAATCCGGACGTAATATCACTGCAGATAATTGGTTTACAAGTTTGGAATTAATTCGTCAGTTGGAAAATAAAAAGCTGTCTTATGTCGGAACAATTCGTAATAATAAGAGAGAACTTCCGTCGAATTTTGTAATACCAAGGGGAAGAGAAGAATTTAGTAGTATCTTTGGTTTTACAAAAAATGAAACCCTTGTTTCTTACGCTCAAAAAAAAGAAAAATCGTAGTACTGTGCTCAAGTCTGCATGTCAGCTCAAACGAATTAACTGACAATACTAAACAAAAACCAGAAATAATCAATTTCTATAATGAAACGAAGTCGGGTGTAGATGTAGTGAACAAGCTATGTGCTACATATAACGTTGCCAGAAGTACCAAAAGATGGCCCATGGTAATTTTTTACCACCTACTAAATGTGGCCGGTATTAATGCCAGGATTATTTATCTTGCAAACAAAAATGAATACCACACAAGACGAAATTTTTTAAAAAAACTAAGTCTAACTTTGCTTGACGAGCAACTAAAAAGACGAGCACTAATGCAGAATTTGCCGCGAGATATTCAAGGGTTTTTAGTAACACACAAATCTAAACTACCTTCGACTCCTAGTGAAACCGAACCTGAGGCTGGTCCTTCTGCATCAAAAAAAGAAAAAAATGCCATCCGTGCTATTCTGAAGAAAAAAGACATCTTTTTCTGCTCATTGTTGTGAGAAATGTGGCATTTATTTATGTATGAAATTACATTCGAATATAATATGCGATAAATGTATGAACCATGATGATGAAATCGTTGATTATGATGAGTAGCGATGTGTTTTGCAAATAAAACTAAAATTTTGTAGTGAAAAATTTACAGAACTGCAATTTTATTTTTTTATTAGTTATTTTAGGATATATTTTATGTATGTACTCGTATTTAGAAATATTTGGTTCATAAATTTTTTTTATATGAATTTAGTTGTTTATTATTGAAAATTATTTGCAAATGCGGTAAGTTTTAATTACTTCTGTGACTCATAATAAACATATGACCACAATTTGCATATTTTGTCTAATTCTTGAGCAAAAGCAGGAGCTAAGTGGAGTGTTTATGTTTTCTATTTTATCAAGGAGATTGTTTAAAAACAATAAATAAATAATCAATAAAATGCTAGAGATTAGTACGAACATATAAAATTATTACAATGCACCATGTTTTGAAAAATACATCAATTTTAGCACATGTATCAATATGATACACGCGCGACCACATATGTTACAAATGACAGCGCGACTAATCGAAGGTTAAGGGAGAAATTATTGAAGCTCTATTTCCGAGGGTAGAAGAACTCAGAGTTAAACCAGTAAAGGGCAAAGACAAAGCATTTAATAAGGACGAGCTGCTGGTAGCTGTGAAAAATCTAAGCAGTGGGAAAGCGCCTGGCCCAAATGGGATTCCGGCAGAGGCAGTAAAGGAAATAGTGGGTGTGGATGCGGAAGCTGTACTACATGTAATTAACAAACTTTGGCTGGGTGGCCAGTTCCCTAACAGGTGGAAGATGGCAAAAATCTGCCTAACACTTAAGAAGGGAAAGCCACCGGAAAAGGAATCCTCTTATAGGCCGATTTCTCTGCTGGATTCCCTTGGAAAGTTATATGAACGTTTGATTGCGGGCAGGCTGACTTCTTTTATGGACGAAAAGAGATTAATCTCACAAACTCAGTACGGCTTTAAAAAGGGCAAGTCGACCATCGACGCCATAACTGACATGTTGAACGGTAGGAAGTGCGGGGCTAAGTGGTGTGTTTTAGTGACTATCGATATAAGAAATGCATTTAATATAGTGAGATGGTCTTATATAAGAAATAGACTGGTAAACATAAAAGTACCAAATCATTTAATTAGAATACTGCAACAATACCTAAGCAATCGGACAATTGTGATTAACAAAGAATGTACGATGGAAATGACTATGGGGGTCCCACAGGGGTCGGTACTAGGCCCGACACTACGGAATATTTTCTACGAGGACATTCTTAAGTTAGGAATGCCCACGGGTAGAAGATGCGTTGCATTTGCCGACGACTTGGCGGTAGTTGTTGAGGGCGACGTCGAGCAAATGACAAATAGGACCAATAAGGCGCTACATAGGATAGCTCACTGGATGGACAATAACGACATAGATATAACTCCTGAAAAAACCGAATCATTAATATTAAAGGGACCGCTTACGAGAACCAATATTAAATTCTTCATACGGGGAACTCCCATAAAACCAGCAAAAACACTGAAATACCTTGGTGTAATACTTGACAGACACGGGACTTACAGAAGCCACGTTGAAGCTGTAATCAGAAAAGCGGATGAAAAATTTAACAAATTAGGTAAACTCATGCCGAACCTTAGTGGTCCTAAATACATAAAACGGAAGCTATTCGTTAGGGCTGTTGAATCAATCATCCTTTATGGGGCACCAATTTGGAAAAGAACTATGGATATACAAAGATATAGCAATATGCTAACAAAAGCACATAGAAAGATGCTCCTTAAGGTCACGAGTGCTTATAAAACCTTGTCCAATGAGGCTTTGCAAGTAATCTCCGGAATGATACCGATTGTACTAAAGGTCGAGGAGAGGACTATGATGCATGAGAACAAATTTCAGGAGGGTAAGCGCACAAAATATGAGAAGAAAAGTAATACTAGACAAGTGGCAAGATAAATGGACTACACTAACTGAGAAAGCTCAGTGGACCAAAAGATTAATACCTAATCTTATTGATTGGTACGAGTGCAAGTACAAAAAACTAAACTATTATCTTGTGCAAGCGTTAACGGGACATGGCTCGTTTATGCAGTACACCAAAAGGATTAACAAAACGGTCTCTGACATATGCAAATACTGTAGAGTAAAGGATGATGCTGAACATACAATTTTTGTATGCAACAAATGGGACCGCGAAAGAATATTGCTAACTAATAACCTACAAGTAGAAATTACTCCGGATAACTTAGTTTGCATAATGACCTCGGAAGAATTCTGGAATATAGGTAGTGACTCAAATAATGAGTCAAAAAACCAAGGATGAAATTATGGATCAGACAGCTAAATAAAGTTTTCAAAAGACTACACTTCTCAAGTGTCTGATAGGTTGGATTCCGACGCTGAAGAGGGAATGCGCGTGGTGCTTTTAGTCGATATACATGTTTTTTTACATGGAGTCCGACACTCCCTAGTCTTGATAGATACTAAGGCTAGGGGTCCATAAATGATTTTCACCAACCAAAAAAAAGGTAAGGTTAGGTAAGGTTAGGTAAGGTTAGGTAAGGTTAGGTAAGGTTAGGTAAGGTTAGGTAAGGTTAGGACTACAAATATATCATGTTTGAAATCATGCAAAAGAAAATGCAGCCCCAAAAAATGGAAAAAAAGATGTACTATATAGACAGAGAAGCCATGGAAAAAACAATGCGCAAGGCTTTTAAGAACCACCAACAGGGAAAAGGCAGGATGACACGGAAAAAACTTGAAGGGATCATTAAGAAGGCCTACCTGAAAAACAGAAAAGGTAGAGAGGGAAATGATAACACGCAACCGTACTGGTGGAATGCACATATAGAATGCTGCAGAAAAACTTGTAATTCATCCCGAAGAAAATTATGCAGAGATAACAGAGAAGACCACGACAGGACTATTAGACTTGAAATAAGTACAAAGCAAACAAAAAGAGCTGAAAAAGCGATTATAAGATCCAAAAGGATATATGGCTTAAACTGCGACCGCTTGGAGGATGATATTTGGGAGACTGCTACCGAATCTTGATGAAGGAAGTCAAATACCCCAGTGTGCCATATCTGCTAACGATAGAGAGGAGGAAGGAAATTATTGAATATCTATTCCCTACGGTAATGGAACCGAGAGGCAAACCGCGTAAAGGCAACTTCAAACCGTTCACTAAAGCAGAGCTAGAAAGGGCTGCTGAGAGACTGAAGCCAAAAAAGTCTCCGGGACTGGACGGCATCCCGCCAGAAGCAGTCATCGACGCGCTAAAGGTGGCCCCGGAAGTTGTGCTGCAAGTCATAAATAATATGTATAAGAGCAGCGTTTTCCCAATAGCCTGGAAGAAAGCCAGAGTAGCTTTGATCAGCAAAAAAGGAAGAGACCCTGAGCAGAAAAACTCGTTTAGGCCGATATCATTATTAAACACTTTGGGCAAGCTATACGAAAATCTAATAGCAGCAAGGCTTACGGAAGAACTAGAAACCAAGGGCAACTTATCTAACAGACAATTTGGATTTAGAAAGGGTAAATCTACTGTAATGGCAATAGAAGAAGTATTGAAAAGTACGGATACGCATTACAAATGGATAGCGCTAGTCACTCTAGACATCCAAAATGCTTTCAACACAGCCAGATGGAGCCTTATTGAGATGGCGCTGCGAGAAAAACAGGTAGAAGAACGACTGATAAGAATCATCGGAGAGTATTTATCTGACAGGAGTATAGTTATAAATACCGATCTGTCGCATAATATGACTATGGGGGTTCCGCAAGGATCCGTTCTAGGACCAACACTATGGAACTGCTTTTATGACGGTGTCCTAAAACTGAGTCTACCAAAAGGGGCTAAAAGCGTGGCCTTTGCAGACGACCTGGCGCTGACTGTAGGGGCAGAAGACACGATTTCGCTCGTAAGGAAAATTGAGAAATCCCTGGCAATAATAGTCAAGTGGATGCGAGACAATTATATCAAATTGGCAATTGAAAAAGACGGAGGTGCTACTCTCCTGAAAGGACCCTTGACTAAAGTCGACATACAAATTAAAGTAGAAAATCATAAGATTAGACCAGTCAAGACGATAAAGTACCTTGGAGTAACGTTCAACCGGCATGGTACTTATGCCGAGCATGTACAATGCATAATTGCGAAAGCCGACGAAAAAGCAACGCGACTAATGCGGATAATGCCCAATCTGAGAGGACCAAGCAGCTTGAAGAGGATAGCAACTTACAATGCGGTAGAGTCTGTTATGTTATATGCAGCACCGATATGGGAGAGAGCGCTAGAAATAAAAAAACACCGAGATAGACTGACGGGGACACAGAGAAAGATGCTGATCAGGATTGCGAGCGCCTATAGAACAGCTTCGACAATGGCACTGCAAGTGATTACGGGCATTGTACCAATAGACCTAAAAATAAAGCAAAGGGCAAAATGGTATAACGCAGCCAAACATCATGAGACACCAACTAGTAAAGAAGAGAGAGAAGAAACAATAGCGCAGTGGCAAATTAGATGGGAAAATAACTTTGAAAAAGGGCAGTGGACAAAATCCATTATACCAGATATAATAAAGTGGAGAAACAGCAGGTACAGAGTGGTGAATTTCTATATTACGCAACTGCTAACGGGACATGGCTCCTTTCGGGCCTACACTAAAAGAATTGGTAGAGCAAAGACATCTAACTGTTTATACTGTAACCACGACGTAGATGACGTAGAACATACATTCTTTGAGTGCAACAGATGGAAGCCAGCAAAAGAAAACGCTGAAAAAAAACTGAAGAAAATAATAACCCGGAAAAACTTGACAGTAATTATGACGGAATCGAGAGACTCATGGGAGGCCATATACGAGTGGTGTAAGAATGTGCTAGGCATTAAAATGGAGGACGAAATTAAAATGAAAAAGAACCAGGATACCCTAGGAGACCAACCCAACTTGTGAAAGGAAGTGAAGAAGGAAGATATAACCGAGGACTACAGCTTCTGGAGATACAACACAGAACGGCTAATGGGCACTGGACAAGATGCATGGAAGTTTAATGGATAGCAATGTAATGGAGACAATAGGTAAGTAATACACATGGACTTTTGAGAACTACACAGCGACATGGAGTGATGTTATACCTTGAAAAGGTGATCCCACTTCATGCTCGTCTGAAATAGATTGGGTGGTTTTAGTTGGTATAAGGAGTCCAACACTACCTTGCTGCGATGGATCCCAAGCGGCTTGGTGCTCATAAAGAGTTTTTACAAAAAAAAAAAAAGGTAAGGTTAGGGAAGGTTAGGTGAGGTTAGGTAAGGTTAGGTAAGGTTAGGTAAGGTTAGGTAAGGTTAGGTAAGGTTAGGTAAGGTTAGGTAAGGTTAGGTAAGGTTAGGTAAGGTTAGGTAAGGTTAGGTAAGGTTAGGTAAGGTTAGGTAAGGTTAGTAAGGTTAGGTAAGGTTAGGTAAGGTTAGGTAAGGTTAGGTAGTTAGGTTAGGTAGGTTAGGTAAGGTTAGGTAAGGTTAGGTAAGTTAGGTAAGGTTAGGTAAGGTTAGGTAAGGTTAGGTAAGGTTAGGTAGGTTAGGTAAGGTTAGGTAAGGTTAGGTAAGGTTAGGTAAGGTTAGGTAAGGTTAGTAAGGTTAGGTAAGGTTAGGTAAGGTTAGGTGAGGTTAGGAAGGTTAGGTAAGGTTAGGTAAGGTTAGGTAAGGTTAGGTAAGGTTAGAGTAAGGTTAGGTAAGGTTAGGTAAGGTTAGGTAAGGTTAGGTAAGGTTAGGTAAGGTTAGAAGTTAAGGTTAGGTAAGGTTAGGTAAGGTTAGGTAGGTTAGGTAAGGTTGTGAGGTAGAAGGTTAGGTAGTAGGTTAGGTGTAGGTTATGGTAAGGTGAGGTTAGTGTAGTCTGAAAGGTTAGGTGAGTTAGGTAAGGTTAGGTAGGTAAGGTTAGGTCAAGGTTAGGTGAAGGGTAGTTAGGTAAGGTTAGGTAAGGTTAGGTAAGGTTAGGTAAGGTTAGGTAAGGTTAGGTAAGGTTAGGTAAGGTTATGGTAAGGTTAGGTTAGTAGGTTAGGTAAGGTTAGGTAAGGTTAGGTAAGGTTAGGTAGGTAAGGTTAGGTAAGGTTAGGTAAGGTTAGGTAGGTTAAGTAGGTGGTTTAGGTAAGGTTAGGTAAGGTTAGGTAAGGTTAGGTAAGGTTGAGGTTAGGTAAGGTTAGGTGTTAGGTAAGGTTAGGTAAGGTTAGAGTGGTAAGGTTAGGTAAGGTTTTAGGTAAGGTTAGGAGTAGAAGGTTAGGTAAGGTTAGGTAAGGTTAGGTAAGGTTAGGTAAGGTTAGTAAGGTTAGGTAAGGTTAGGTAAGGTTAGGTAAGGTTAGGTAAGGTTAAGGTTAAGGTTAGGTAGGTAAGGTGTAGGTGAGGTTAGGTAAGAGGTAAGGTTAGGTAAAGGTTAGGTGAAGTTAGGTAAGGTTAGGTAAGGTTAGGTAATAGGAAGGTTAGGTAAGGTTAGGTAAGGTTAGGTAAGGTTAGGTAAGGTTAGGTAAGGTTAGGTAAGTTAGGTAGTTAGGTAAGGTTAGGTAAGGTTAGGTAAGTTAGGTAAGGTTAGGTAAGGTAGGTGTTAGGTAAGGTTAGGTAAGGTTAGGTAAGGTTAGGTAAGGTTAGGTAAGGTTAGGTATAGGGTAAGGTTAGGTAAGGTTAGGTAAGGTTGGTAAGGTTAAGTTAGGTAGTAGGTGAGTTAGGTAAGGTTAGGTGAAGGTTAGGTTAAGGTTAGGTAAGGTTAGGTAAGGTTAGGTAAGGTTAGGTAAGGTTAGGATAAGTTAGGTAAGGTTAGGTAAGGTTAGGTAAGGTTAGGTAAGGTTAGGTAAGGTTAGGTAAGGTTAGGTAAGGTTAGGTAAGGTTAGGTAGGTTAGTAAGGTAGTTAGGTAGGTTAGGTAAGGTTAGGTAGTTAGGTAAGGTTAGGTAAGGTTAGGTAAGGTTAGGTAAGGTTAGGTAAGGTTAGGTAAGGTTAGGTAAGGTTAGGTAAGGTTAGGTAAGGTTAGGTAAGGTTAGGTAAGGTTAGGTAGGTTAGGTAAGGTTAGGTAAGGTTAGGTAAGGTTAGGTAAGGTTAGGTAAGGTTAGGTTAGGGAATGGTTAGGTAAGGTTAGGTAAGGTTAGGTAAGGTTAGGTAAGGTAGTTAGGTAAGGTTAGTGGTTAGAAGTTAGGTAAGGTTAGGTAAGGTTAGGTAAGGTTAGGTAAGGTTAGGTAAGGTTAGGTAAGGTTAGGTAAGGTTAGGTAAGGTTAGGTAAGGTTAGGTAAGGTTAGGTAAGGTTAGGTAAGGTTAGGTAAGGTTAGGTAAGGTTAGGTAAGGTTAGGTTAAGGTTAGGTAAGGTTAGGTAAGGTTAGGTAAGGTTAGGTAAGGTTAGGTAAGGTTAGGTAAGGTTAGGTAAGGTCAGGTAAGGTCAGGTAAGGTCAGGTAAGGTCAGGTAAGGTCAGGTAAGGTCAGGTAAGGTCAGGTAAGGTTAGGTTAAGGTGGGTAAGGTAAGGTGTAAGGTCGGGTAAGGTCGGTCAAGGTGAGGTAAGGTATCAGGTAAGGTCAGGTAAGGTCAGGTAGGTAAGGTCAGGTAAGGTCAGGTAAGGTCAGGTAAGGTCAGGTAAGGTCAGGTAAGGTCAGGTAAGGTCAGGTAAGGTTAGGTAAGGTTTGGTACGGTTAGGTAAGGTTAGGTAAGGTCCACACGAAAGATGTCCAGAGTCTACGATGCGTCTCGATACAAAAATCAGACCCTGTACAAGATAATGCTGCATGCAGACCTGTATGCAGGAGGCAACAGGGACTATGTGCTTCGGCCCTGGGAAACGAGAGTGCTAGCAACACAAGCTCATCCCACGTAACATACCTTATGAGGATGTTCGAGGTCCTTGAGGCTGAAGGGCAACTTGATAATGTTCATGGCAGGATCTCGGAACAGGAAATGTACAACAGCTACTCCGCAGTGTCCGGAGCGCAAAGATCAGACTCCCAAGAACTGGCCAAAGCAAGATGCATAGGATATGACTTTCATAGTTTGTGTGAATATGCTAAAGAGTATGGTAAACGGATTTGATGCGACAGTGACGCGACGTTCAGGCTAACAGAGGGAATAATGGCCGGCAAATATGCGGCAGATTCGCATGACATGGCTAAAGTGATAAGCGATGAGAATTTTGCATTCACGGCAAAGTGATTGCAACGGTTGGTGCTCTGGCATGTAGAATGGGACGGAACGTTGTTAACAAAGTTGTCGGCGGGCTAGTGGACGTAAGCCAAGAGAGTGTTGTGTGGAAGAGGCTATTCGCGTGGAATGCTGGGATGGAGAAAATGCGCATGCAGGGAATGAGTGTTGCAGTGCATGAGGCGCATGAAAAAGTTGGAAGTGGTGATATTTCACTTGGCCTACATGCGTTCGACAACACCGAGGTAGGCTTTTGTAAGCTTCTAGGAGCAGTAAGAACATTCAGGGCATTTGGCTTAAACATCATCGAATGCCGTGGACTTTTCATCGACCGACCAAATGCATGGGGCCTCAAAAATGCTAGAAGGCTCGTTCGTGGGCATATGCAGACAACTACAGGCTATGCGGCAATCTGGACTCAAAGCCCTATGACTACATGCAGTCACTAAACGAGGCCATTGCTTGGATGGCTTCATCGCTCAGAGAAACAGCTTAATCTGAGCGCCTCGCAAGGAGCATGAAGCAATCTCTTGCACTAATGCAAAACGAACTCCTCAGGGTCTGAAAAGCTGAATACAGGGCATGAGAAAAATACTGCTCAGCTGAAGGAGGACATAGCTGCGATACTGAAGCTGAGAGTCTACTGGCATGAACACATTCTCTCAGCAACCTTGCCAGATAGGGCACGTATGGACCTTGCTAACATGTTCTATGCTTTTCCGGTGCCTGATTGTGACATCCAGGAGCTCTTTTGCAGGGCCACAGAGTATATGCAGAGTTCACGTGATGTGGACTGGAACATGTGGGCAGACTTCTTAAGATACTGCAAATCCGTCGACTTCTGCAAGGTAGTGTGCAGAGAGCGGGCCCTTCCTAGGCACCAAAACGAGGAAGGATATGACTGTGAGAACAGCGCCTGGTATCGAAGATGCATAGATGGGAAATTAACACTACCATCTGAAGGTGAACTCGGGAAGGTCTGGCTATACAAGCACTTCCCATTAAATCACACACTCCCAACGTGGTACTGGGAGGCAGCGGATGTTACAAGGGTGGAAGCTAATATATGCAATTACGAGGATACCCACAAATATAGCAAGAGAGACAGATATTCCTCCAATGAATTACTGTACGCATTAAAGCATGCCCCCGAGCTGAGCGGTGGAATTAGACCTGAAGAGGTATACGCCATGCCACAGAATGGGACAGACACATGGGACCGGATCGGTGAGATGGCGGCCAAATGTGAGAACACAAAGCCTGGTCCAAAGGTCAGAGAAACCTGGTCCGGGGATGATATAACTCGGGAGCTGACATCTTGTTACGACCGATGCGCCATCCAGCTCAGCATGCCATACCCGGGGTCACAGCTCGGAGGGGACAGATATATGTGCAGACTATATTTGACTCAATCTGCAACATGACAAGGACCGATAATAAGAGACTGACAATCATCGTTAGCAATGTTTCGGGGTGGAGCCCTCAGGCCGACCGCAATGCTTGGGCGATGCTTCACGATTATGTCTGCAGCACTACCAAGGCGCCCAATGCCCTCCGAGTCAACCATATGGAGAAACATATCCGCAACGTTATCGAAGAGAGGATTCCTCGGGAAATGCAAGCTGGACCGAGGCCTATTTCAAGGGTGGACTGGGACTATGGACACTTTTTTGAATGTGAGGCTTTCACTCTATTGTGTGAGGCAAGCGAGAAAGGCGGGATTCTTATACAAGAGCGAGGCAGCCCATACTGCCGGGATCATTGACGATGTAGTGCACGCCGTCGTTCTCGACGAGAGTAAGGGTATAGAACACTGTTAGTCAGCTGCTGAAATGACTCTGAAAACATGGGAGCAAGGCGCAGCGAAGATTGATTCTGTCAAGACTCTGTACTCCTCTGTGAAGTTTATCTTCCTGAATCGATTCTTCTGCGAAGGGTCTGAAGTCCTGACCGCGCACAAGGTGTTTGCACGTGCCGATCGGGAATTCAACAGGAGATTTGCCACGATTCATACTCAAATGGACACAGTGATAGGTTCATTCAGATCGTCTGTTGAAAAGGGAGCGTGTCCCTTGGCTTCTTACACTTACGCGGTGTCAAAATGCGTCAGGCTGGCTAAGCTAACATGCAGCCATGTAGGCACTGCCGATGCTCGCACGATTATCAATGCAGCCTTTGCCCCTCGCTCAGTAGGCGGATGGGGCCTTCCGCACATCGGGGCTTTTCTCACCCAAGAAATCAGAGACCAGCTCTGTAGCTATGTAGGAGTAATGGCGTCTCTGTGTGACGCAGTAAAGAACAAAGATATTGCAGAATCGATCTCCGTCCTTAGTGGAACAGACTCTCAACCAAGACTTTGAAATTTACCGGATAGACACTATTCTTTCGTCCCCTTGGGCAGTCAGGGCACCCGGAGCCCCAGACCCCTCTGGCTCTAGCATGCGAACTATCAAGAAAGGGATGCTAGACAAGTGTGAGTCAGAGGTGTTCAAACAAGCGTAGCAGCCGCATCACGACGATGAGTACTTCGCCAGTGTGTTACACCTGTTTAGGTCTATCAGAGTGGACATATCAGTAGTTTCCATAATTGGCCAGGCCATGCCTGAGGTTTGCTCCGCAGCACTTGTAAAAAAATGGTAATGATAATAGTAAAAAGTGCATAAACTGCGAGACTGAGGGGCATGCTAATTGCAATGAAGCTAAATTTTGTGCAGTGTGCGATGAGGACGGCCACGTGCCATGGACTACTGCATGTACAGTTTATAGGACGGCACTCAATAGGGACTGAACGGATAATAAGGTCTAGATAGCTTTGATATATATATATATATATATATCTAAAATCAAAGACAAATCTTACAACAACCGTTAAATATATATATATATATATATATATATATATATATATATATATATATATATATATATGTAGGTAGATTTAGTAAGGTTAGGGATAGGTAGACCATACGAGAATAATCACTAATGGCCAATTTTAGTAATGTAGTTAAGGTACTGTATTTGAAATTGCTCGCAGAAAAGCGGCCCACGAATTACTGCAAAGTAAAACGTTGGAGTGCGGCATAGACATAGTAATACTGAGTGAACCTAATGTAAATATAGTTAAGACCAATAATTGGATAAGAGATCATCATAGTAATGTGGCAATTCAGATAATTAACAGAAACATAAAGGTGATAAAATAGGTGGCAAACATTATTGCCACCTATATAATTATATACAAATACTGTGTGATAGAAATAAAAAGAGAAACTGATTATTTACTGTTTTTATTAAAAAAATGTGTACAAGACTTATTGCATTACATATGTATGATATAAATAGTAACATTAGACAAAGTGCAGTGACATAATGATTCACAATGATAGTAACAAACGGGTTGCATAGCAGGAAGAGATGGACTTTCCTCAAGTTCAATAACAGACTGGATGACGAAATTTCTGATGTAATCTGCTTTCTCTCTGCCCTTGACATAACACAATCTGTTGGCTGAATCAATCTCTCGAGAATTCTTCGAAAGTGGTGTGGTGGTGTAGTATACCCTTCTTCCCATTTAATACAGTGTTGGTTCTGCATTAACCAAGTAGCTTGACGACGACTGTCTGCATCTAACGTATGCCAGGGATACGGTGATTTAAAAATAAAATGGGCAATTTGTTTCCCATTATAAATGGCGAGTTCTTTTGGTATAAAAGATTTTGAAATTTTAAACCCTTGTACATCAACTATGGCGGACATTGTATTACAACTGTCGTACTGCTTTCGTTAACGCGTTGTATGTAACTAAACGATCGTGGAGTATAACACAGTATGCTGTCGTATTGGCAGCTGTTTCAAACTCCACACGAAGAACTACTGCTTTAGAGTGCAATGCTTCTTTTTGATGTGAGCAATCTACGACAATCAACGGTGCAGCTGTGGTAAATTGCGTAGGGGTGAGTAATGGTTACCCATCTCTTTAGTAATACGACATTTGGAATTTAGCAAACATTTCATACAACGTAGCAAAGCAATTATTATCATAATTGACGTTGAGATTGTCATACGGATAACGGTCCGTGTTCAGGAACACGCGAATATTATTTAGTGCACATTTATCGAATCTGCTCGTATCTTGCATAACATGACTCTCTCGCCCAATTTGAAATCATATAATAATGTATCTAGGGGTTTCTATTCTAGTAGATGTTTTGATTGCCCAGGTATGCTTATCTGTTGTTGGAACGGCAGGGTATATGTGTGTTTCCCAACTTCTAAATGCTACTGGCGTATTTACATTTTTATCAATGTATTTCGTTAACGCCAACTCCTCTGCTAATGCTGGAATGATGTGTGGAACTTTCCAACATATCTTATCTATGTTAGCTTTTAATGCTTCTTCTACAGTTGAAATTACTGCGCCGGTATCAATGTTACTACGAATTAATACCCGTTCTTGTCTAATGTTCAAAATCACCTTATTGTAATCTTCGGCAAAGCCAAGTAGCATTCGCATTGGTATACTAACATTAAAGTATCCTTGAGCATTTGTTAGTGTACTGTTTGATGTAGGAAACCATCCTGGATTTTCACGCCGGGCGAGATCATTGGGCGTCAATGATACCAATCCTTTCATTGTCGACGTTAATCCTACTTTTGTTACGGAATCTACCACTATTCCATTCATTTCATATCTAATTTCACTGAATAAAAATGCGATACCGTTATTAACGAACCGTGCGGTGTTAGACACAGTACCATCCTGCTTCAACAATCTTCCCTCTACGCAAACATAGCTTTCTGATGGTAAAGTGCACATGTCTTCCTGAACGGGTATCCTGATTTCATCATTGTTTCTAAATCTCGTATTATATGGCTGATGTGTATGCAGTTCGGAATTGACAATAGCATTATCAACGGCAACTTTTTCATTAACGTTTAATATACTCATTGTAGTACTGTCAAGCCGAGACTTTCCAAGAATGTTTTATTCTGCGGTGTCAATGCTTTGGGCGCTGAACGCTTACTGAGTCTCACCTTTCCACACTTCGATCTTTTATAGCTTGCTTTGCTATGAGTACATGCACATGTGTTGTACCGCGTCACCATATTTTCTTTAAATGTAGTACTATCGTTGTGACTTCCCCGTTAAAATTGATGAGATCTCCGTCTTGGTCTACTATTTTAAGTGTTATCGTTGAAATGGTAGATGTATTAATAGGTAGATAGATGACATGTTGAGGGGACTCTATTATTTTATACCCTGCTGGTACACTGGGAAAGAACTGCTGAGTTATGTGTGATGTTTCACCATTCTTAAAACTACCACTTGTTATATTGCACTCGATAATTAATGAGTTAATTTTGATAATATTAATAGGATTATCAGAGGTATGCACTTTCTGAGCCCGGTACACAGCGTTATTAAATCCCAGCTTCTGCGAGTGGTATACTAGAATGTGTAATGAAAATCCCGATTTTGTTAATCATGCCTTGTGGTCTGATGAGAGTAGGTTTACGAATTGTGGAGTTTTTAATAAGCACAACATTCATCATTGGGCTGTAGAAAACCCTCACGAAGTGGCAGAGAGACGTCTACAGACCAGATTTGGAAGTAACGTTTGGTGTGGGATTATTGGTAATTTAATCTAACTTACCTATTTTAATTGTATTATAAATTATTAATCATTGCAGGAAATCGACTTATAGGACCATTTTTGTTTGACTATAACTTAAACGGACAGAGGTACCTAGAGCTTTTTCGAAACCAGGTTGTGCCGGCTTTACGAGCTACTCTCACCGAAGATGAGTTCAGAAGAACCTGGTTTCAACAGGATGGATGTCCGGCACACAACACCATTCAAGTCAGGAACTTTTTAAGGGAGCAGTTTGATGAAAGAATTATTGCATTAAATGGTCCAATATCTTGGCCTCCTAGATCCCCTGACCTTTCGCCCTTGGATTTCTACCTTTGGGGTCACACAAAGAATGAGGTCTACGAGTTTGATCCTCCTGCGACCATAGAAATCGTGAGACAGAGAGTTTTGGATACATTTAAAAATAGTGTTAACGGAAATACACTTGCTAGGGTTGTACGAAAAACAGTCACCAATTGTTAAAAATGTCTCGATGTAAATGGACGTCATTTTGCAAATCTGTAAATTAATTGTAATTGTAATTTTATTGTAGGTTGTTCAAAGGTTCTAGTATTAATTAAATTAATGACGATTTTTCTGTCTTTATTTTTAACACACTCATAGCTGGGAATCTGTCCCAAAACATCTGTCTTGTTGAGAGGTCGTTATTTAATTTCATGTTTTATTGAAATTTCAAAGAATTTTTACATTGTTTTACATTGTTTTACATTGTTTATTAATGTTATTTTGCGACAAATAAATCATGGCCTACTAATAATAAATAAGACCTAACTTTAGAAAGTGTGATATTTCGATGAAACTCTAATCTTTTATGCAGTTGTGAGACATCACTAAACTGGAAATATTGCGCTCTTTCAAAAAATCGAAAAATCCAATAAGGCGGCAATAAGAAAAATGAAAGTTGAGGAAGATTGTGGGATAACAAAAGACGATTGTGACATGTCATAAACGCCATTATTCGTCTTAAAAAAGTGTCCGAATAATCTCACATTATGACAGCTGTCAAATTAACCATCTCTGATTTACTGGCAAAAAACGAAATCCCCCATTTTCGGTTTTTCGCCGATATTTTCAAAACCAATTGACCGATCGTAAATCTGAAACCGGATATCGAATGCTCTAAGCTTCCTCTAAAACTTTCCCCATTTAACCTTTGCCGCAAGTATAACAGAAGCCGAGATCCCTTTATAGAGAAGCGAATTTGGGACACATTGTATATATCCCTCTAAAGTAGGGAATCTTTAATTGCTCCACAAATTTTGATAGCTCAAAATTACTTAAGGCGTGACGTGGTAGCTTCAGTGGGAGTTTTTTGAATACGGTTGTAAGTATATACCTAACCCTCGTTTATATAGCTTTATGTATAAACCTTTTCCTAATGCAGCTGCTTCCATTGCTTGGTTGTATCGTTTGGTTTCTTCTAACGTTTTTGTCGCAGCCTTTGTGTCAGTTACCGCTTTTGCCACTGCCGCAGCACCACCACCTAGAGACCCTAAAACTCCTAATGCTGCAAAGAGGGGAATAAGAGGTATGAATTCCCCACGTTTTGGTATTGGTAATATTCTGCTCTTGGGTGACATAATTTTTTTGTGTTTTAGAGCGCCCAAAGCTTGCTGTATTGTTGATTTTAAAGATGATCGAAGTTTACCACCAACACGACGTCGGGCTAGAAGGATTGCTATGTTAAACGAAATGGCTCTGCGAGAATGCTTCCTTCGTCGTGATTTGCTTCCTATTCCCAATTTCCTTATTCCTTTCCGTAATTTACCACCCATTCCCATTGTACGTTTTTCTTTCATTATACCCGCTATGGTTAATGCAGCTGCCCTTTCTCCAAAGGTGGCGTCGGTAGAACGAAATCTATTTCAAGCTTTTTGTTGTAAAGTCTTATCAGCTATGTGGCGTTGTCTTAGATCGTTTGACTGGGAGTATGCAATATCGTGTTCTTTACACGCTTCGTCCAATTCGTTCATACCTTTGTCGCCACGAGCTAATCGTTTTTGTAAACGGGTACCTGACCCACAATATCGATACCCGGGTATATGCAACTCCACGGGTAATTTATTTATTAACGTATTAATTAATCCTGAACCTTTCTTTTTTCTCTGATGCTGGGATGTATACTTCATACCACACTGACTGGCACTTAACTACTAAACTACTTTCTGCGCGTCGTGTGTATATATAAAAGCGCCATATAAGTCGTGGTTTAGTATCATAATGGGTAACATCCGTTTCATTCCGCAAGATACATAATTACCTCATCGCGGCTTACTAAAAGGAGGATGTAAGCGAGGTATAATCGTCGGACCATCCGGCTGTAGAAAAACCAATGTCATGATTAGCTTATTGGAACATCCAAATGGGTTACGTTTTGAAAATATCTATATATATTGCAAATCTTTATACCAACCTAAATACCTGTACCTGCGGGAGTTACTGGCACCCATAAAAGAAATTAGGTATTTCGAATACAGTGATAATAGTGATGTTATACCTCCTAACGAGTCCCGTAAAAATTCAATAATGATTTTTGATGATGTAGCATGTCATAAACAAAATGAAATGAGAGATCATTTTTGTTTGGGCAGACATCGAAATAATGATTGTTTCTACCTGTGTCAAACGTATTCTTCAATTCCAAAACAGCTTATACGTGATAATGCGAATTTACTTGTTCTTTTTCAACAAGATCACACTAATCTCAAGCATGTGTATGATGATCACATTAATGTTGATATGTCACTTGAGAGATTTAAAGACGTGTGGTTGTTGCTGGCGCGATAAATTCGGATTTCTTGTGATTGATAAAGAAAGCGATGTTCATAACGGTCGTTACCGTAAGAGATTTGACTGTCTCATTGCATTATAAATAATCTAGTTGGACTGTCAACGTACAGTCGTAATGGAGGAGCGCTTAGTAAAAGACATTTTGCGTGCTCCCAAGAGTGTGCAACAAAAATATGCTAGTTTGAAAGAAGATACTGTACTTACAGAACGTGCAATGGAGGCACACTTTAAACCTATCACACAACCATTAAAATAATTAATTACTAAAAAGGATGGTTCTCTGGTCAAAGCTGAACCCCTTACGCCAGAAGTCGGAAAATTGCCCATTAAAATGAAGTATTTTTACATCATACACCGAAAACCTTTGGAATACGTATGGAGCCGCGTACTATTGTTCCTGACACCATTCCCCGACCTGTACAGGAATCTGTAATTGCTGATGTCACACGTGACAACGAGGTGGAAATTCCTACTTTAGAACAATTGAAATCGGAACTACTAACTGCTGGATCTCAACCTGCCTTTGAAGAGTATCTTAATCAATACGAAGGATTAGCAAAAGACTACGTTGAAGGTATCTTTAGAGATACCGAAGATGAATATGACTTAACATACGGTGTTCATTTTGTTCCTGAAGAAGCGAAATTTTTTACTGGCGATGCTGAACTTGATTTTATTGGACAAAATTTTCGAATCGTTCTTCCCGATGGATCATCCTTAGACTATGAGGGCACAGTGGGATTATATGAATTACTTTTTAAAAAAGTTCCTACGGGATTCAAAAAGAGGGATCTACAGCAATACAATGATATTTTGCAGCGTACGCATGCCGCCCGACGTAATTATAACCCCGATGTTCAAATCCGAGAAACTAATAGTAAGAAGTACATTGAAATCGTTAAACCATTACTACAATCTAAAAAACGTTCTGCCACATCCTCTATTGCGCCTCCAGCCACCAGATCTCGCACAACTTCTACATCCAAAAGAGGTGGTACACTGCAGCTATTGCGATACAATAATAAACCTATTGAGTTTGTACCGTGGAATAATCCGAATAAGTTAGTCGATTGGTTAAGGGAATTATTAGGATCATGTCGCAGGAAATACTAGCAATCACAACGAATAATATATATATATATATATATATATATATATATATATATATATATATATATATATATAATTGATGAACTACGTAACGCAAAAGTAATAAAGTAACAGATCTTGTTATAAACCTACCACTATAATCATTTTCTTTCATTGTTACGACGACTATCACTAAAGATAGTACTATATGTCCACCAGTGATGCCAATAGATAAATTTGGCGGACATCTTCATCATCAATTGACAGTGGATAAATTTGGGAAACATATTGTTCATCATCACAGAGATGCTACTAATGAAGGTGATAGCTATTACGAAACTTATTTTACTTTACATGGGTTATTGCATAAGAAGACAGTAGATATTTCATTGGGTGTAGATGGTAAATATTTATTTCCTTATACAGAGGGTACAATACTGCATTGTATGTGGTCACCTCATGTTCTACATATTCAAGTGGATGATGTACTATACGGAACACCACTGTTTCTAATTAGTCAAACTATACGTAAGGAAGCTGTGATTCAACCTATAATACCAGAAGGTGTCAAGTTTACGAAGGAACAATCATTCATCATCGAACTTCTACTAAAATCCAAAGCCAACAATGAGTAAAGCTGATGTTGTTGAAGAACTGCACAAACCTGCAAGAAGAAATTTTCCGCTGCGTTGTGTTGTACTAAAAGGTTTAAATGATCTATTTCGAGCTGATTTAGTGGAAATGATACCATATGCTCGGATGAATGAAGGATTTCGATACATTTTAGTAATAATAAATGCCTTCTCAAAATATGTCTGGGCTTTTCCCATTAAACGCAAGAATGGTAAGCTAGTTGCAGATGTAATAAATAAACTTTTGTCTGGTTTGAAAAGGACGCCTACACATTTACAAACTGATATGGGAACTGAAAAAATAATCAAAAAATTTAATATTAATGATTACAGTAGTTATTCCACCTTGAAAAGTAGCATAGTCGAACGTGTAAATCGCACCCTTAAAGCAATAATGTGGAAAACCTTCAGGATGCAAGGATCCTATAAGTGGCTATCAATATTACCGCACATTGTCGCCGAATATAATTCAAGAAAGCATAAAACAACTAGACACAAACCGGTAGATGTAACGGAAAAAAATAGTGCATCTATTTTGAAACATTTAAAATGTCAAAAAATTCTTGACCCAAAACACCTAAATTTAAAGTGGGGGAACATGTACGCATTAGCAAACATAGAAGCATATTCTCTAAGGGGTACACACCTAATTGGAGTTACGAAGTCTTTCGAATATCAACAGTTAAACGTTCAAGCCCACTCACCTACACATTACGTGATAGTCGAGACGAAGAGATTCAAGGTCGGTTGTATGAGCCCGAACTAAAAAGTGTTAAACATCCAGACATTCACCTAGTTGAACATGTCATCCGACGTCAAGGAAATAAAGCTCTCATTAAGTGGTTGGGTTTTGATACTTCTCACAATTCCTGGACTTCCACCAAAGACATTGTGTAATACGCTAATTAACCTTACTTATATATACTATAATATTAATATGCAATAAACAGATCTTTTTTACTTTTTATTAATATCTATCTATATATATATATATATATATATATATATATATATATATATATATATATATCACTACATACTACTAAAGCGTCTGACAAACACACACTCACGATGCTGCTTTTCGAGGATTGGTGAAATCATATTACCACAGTCATCTATTCTTTTTTTAAATCGTGCAGAATCTCTAGCTTTTTGTTCCCATTCTCCTTTTCGCGCATGCCTGTGCGCCAACTCCCATACTACTATGTAGTGAACTACGTTTTGGACTCATTAATGCACACCTTCTTCACTGGGTGAGTCGTCATCTGTTGGCTCGGTAGATATCTTTCTATTTCGTGTACAAATTGTTCCAATGATATTTCTTTAAGGTCTTCTATTAATCGCTTTATACAACAAATACACTCTACACAATCTTTATGTTTAAGTATTTTTCACAAAGGCGTATTCCTCCCCCATACTAATTAACTAGATTATTTAAATAGTCATCACTAAATCTACCCGTTCCATACACTTTTTCATGATCAGCATCGAATTCTAATGATTGTAACTGACATATTATTCTTTGCACTGCACTAACACAGTCTACAGCTTTAGGCCACGACTCCGCACTATAACACATCCACATATTGACTAACATCTAATACTATCCCTATTGACTACAAGCGCGTTATCCCCCCCCCTCTCAAGTATAGGTTTGGCAAGATCCATATCCATATATAGTTTCTCCTTGGCAAATTCTTCCAATTCCAGAAGGCATGCTATGTTGAGCTCAAATATATCCTGCAATGTAACTATAACTTGGTGAATGTTACATTCAGGAATTGAATAGACTCCCATCCTAAATAGACATCAGCTTCTTCACTATCACAGATGCGTACAATTTTCTTCTTTCGTACGAGATAGTCTTCGATCCCAGTTTTGTAGGTAACCATGTTCCTTCAGGATTGTAGAAATAATTCGTAATTACCCCTTGATTATCCATAAGTATACGCCATTCCTGCTTGTCAAACACCACTCCATTACTCTTCGATCCACCTTAGTTTTACTATTGGCTCAAATCTAAATTTGGGTGATAGACCGACATTAACAAACTTTGTTTTACTTTTATTTAAGAAATAATGCACATTATTGATCAAAATATCGCAATATTCACTTGAACTTATAGCACCGATAATCTTCGCCTTTTCTATGGCTTGACGTACGATGTTATCCATATATACGATACTGACTTTACATACATTCCTCTCTTTTATATGACACTCTCCCACTATGTGTCCGCCTCAAGGTATTTGTGACCTTCGATTATATCACACATTGCTTTAGCGGTCTTGTCGGTTACACCTTTTCAAGATTTTCTTTTCGGTCAAGGCCTTTATTTTTTGCTTTTTTGTGTACAACCTTGTATTCACCACTACTTCAAGGATTTCTAGGCATGATTCGTTTGCAAGGTTGTGTCCCGTTCCACTTTGCCACAACAAGGTCACTACACAAGGTTACATACCCCCACTCAGTATTATTCGTATATTTAATGGGTGGTGGTTTTACATATACCATAGTTACCGATCTTCACTCTGTCAGTTACTATAGTGCAAGACGATTGGGAGACTCCTGAAGTTTACCAACCACAAACCCTATTTCAAATTAGTGCGTGACAGACATGTCAATTAATTCCGAATTAGGTAAATTTTGAAAAGAAAGGACTACTACCGGTTTCCATAACCAAAGTGCTACGAAATAAATATGAAGATGTTCAGTGGAACTCAGCGTGGTTTGCTAAATTGAGCAAGGTAATCCGCGAGCATTTTTCGGAAAGCAGTGTAACAGCATATGCCCACATTGTATCAATATATGTTCGCTACCATCTAGTGGGTCATATGCACTTATGCCATTCCTGCTTCACCCGATTGAAACCATCTGATTACCGGGTAATTGACCACCATATGCGCATGGAACGCTGGACTGCGCGATACCACCTATCACATGAATATTATTGGTGCTCGTCGTGTAGGACACCTCTCACACAACTTTATGATGTGTACAATGATGACTCATGTATACTGTGTGACGAGGTGTGCTACGTAGATGAGTAACCTTTTTTTTTGTATATATTGTAGATATTGTATATAGTGTAAAAAATAAACTTTCCTGTCAGTCTAATAGTGTGTTCATCGCTGCTAACATGTGTGACCCAAACTTTTATTATCCTCAGTATTACAACTGTTTTGATAAACGCGTACTAACGTATCGAACATGGTCTGAAGTGCATTCGCCTTCATCGCTTGCTACAGCAGGGTTCATTTCCACATCTGCAGACGACACGGTCGAATGTTTCATGTGTGGGGTTAGAATAAACCGATGGCAGCCAGATGTCAATCCGTTACAGGAACATCTACAATGGGCACAACACTGCACGTATGCTCATCTCCTCGTACCACGTCCACGCAGATGTAATGACACGGAAGTGGAAAGAACCTTCTGCACTTGTACTAGATCAAAATGTTTTATTCCTAAAGAAAATCATATATCTGAGTAATACCTTTGTACATGTTTCTACATTAATAAAAATATTAGCATATCGTTTTCTTTTATTTTGGTAAAAAGTGTGGGTGAGCAAAATACATACAGGTGGTTAAGAATAACGTAGGTCACACGGATGGCCTTGTAATTGTGGAACATGAATGCTCGATATTAAAGTAGGTCACACGGATGGCCTTGTAATTGTGGAACAGGAAAGCGGGGTTTGTGACCTTGGGTTTGTGGTAATATATAATTAGGTCAAACATTGCGCTTTTTTGACCTTGGTACGGTGGTGACCTTGGTATTGTGGCGACCTTGGAATTGTGGTAACCTGGTAATTGTGGTGTGTTCCAGAAGTCTCCAATCTTACCCACTAGTATGTTCTGAACACGCGTGCGAATTGGTTCATTTGTGTGGTTTGAGACTTGTGTGTTACGTTGTCCTTTGTGAACATATGGTTCAAGCTTCTAGCTCTTATAGAAGCGACGTAGTGCCCCATCTCCTGGAAGTCTGCATTTTACGTACTTTACCGATACTTTAAAGCGCGGCACCTCTCATTGACGCTTGAACTACTTTAAGTGGCCATATTCGTTTTCTACGACCTCGAAATAGGGTATATACGCATTTTATCAAAAAAATTTTTTTTTGAAAGTCACCATTAAAATTCGAAGCTTTGGTGAACGTCTCGGATTCCGGCCAAAATACGTATATACCCTATTTCGAGGGTGTAAAAACGAATATGACCATAAAATAGTTCAAGCGATAACGAGAGCGCTATAATACGCTGAAACACGTAAATGCAGACTTCAAATGAAAATGTAGCCTATTGAAATGTGATTATTTGTCTTTTACATCAACATTTTTTGTGCAAAAGTATAGTTTATTTTGTAAAAACCTATTCCAGGATGGTTAAAAGTTAATACGTGGATAACTTCACACGGGTTAAAATCTACGGGGGTGGATGAATTCTATTATTAAATAAATTATTATAAAATATTACTCAAAAAATTTTTTTATGCGTTTTAATTCGGGCTGTAGAAGGTTAACAAATCGACCTGTTGAACAAACACACAACACTGTCGTTAACAGACGATTAAAAACGTTTTTTTTTACAATCTAAAGAGTGTAACTAGCGACATCTATGACCTAATAGTAAAATTTCGGATGCAACTGAACAAAAGATTTCGTCAATTTTGCGTTACTTATATACAATGCTAGGATATTAAGGGTTAATGATTTGAAATAAATAATAAAATAATGCATTTTCATCCAGGAAAGTTTAAAATAGGTTACTTATGCGGCAGATGATGTCCTGATGCTAAAGGCTCAACCATTCAATTTCCAAAAATAACAAATATAATAACATACTGAATGCGTTTATTAATAGTTTTATTTTTTTTAGTATGGGATCAGATTTACTCCTAACCAGGAAGGAATGTAAGTATTATTTTTTTTAAGTAAATAATTTTTTTTATTTTCAGTGCATCAATTATGAATATAATTAATGTAAGTATCCTTTTCAATTTTAATCCTGCCGAAAAGGGCTAACTATTATTTAGGAGTAATTTATATTTATCAAAATAATATTTTTATCTTTCTGGTACTTTACTTCTTATTCAACGCAATATTTTATTTTGTAAATTTTACAAATAAAAGAAGGAATTTGTAGATGTTCGTGTTTCTCTGTTACAGGAAAGCCAGAAAGCATATGACGGTTATAATTATGCCCCTTTTGTCACAGAGCAAAAACCAACAAGATTCATAAGTACATAATAACCGTAGTGACAGTACGCTTATTGAATCCGAACACAAAAAACGCCTTCTACGCATAAATTGCTCTCGCCAGGTTTCGTGACGGGAGCTGTAGGTATTGTTAATGTTGTGACAGATTGTCATCATGCATTTTCTTAAAGCTTAACATGTCCTAATACTTATCCACAAAGAAAAAAAACTTAATACAAAATTTAGGTTTTGGTTTAGGCAACTGTACTAAAATGGTAATTTTCAGATTATCCTTTGGTAACAGCCATGCAAGACACATATCCGAATATCCTAGCAGACAATGCTCTTTCCAACTGTAACTCTAGAGTTCAAGTGCATTTCAGTCCAATTCTATTTTTCATTTCAAAAAAATAAAATCTAGTTCAATAAATCAACAAGGTTAATTAGAATTTTATCAAAGCTTTTTGCACTAAACTTTGGTGAGGCTGTCCTATAGACCTATACGATAATACTATTCTTATTTACAGGAGTAAACTATTGCTTGGAGATTTCGAACATAACTCTGACTCATCGATGTGAATGGTTTCGAAATACTCTGGACCTGTCTAACTGGAGGCGCTCGGGGCGTTCCTTAAAACTTACAGTGGGTTACCGCACCAAAATTTTTTGAAGCATGGCTGCAGTCTCGCGCGATTGGGGGCGACGTATACAAGCATCTTTGGGAACTCGCGCTAGCGGAGGCGACATATACGAGCATATCTGGGAATATTGGTCCAAAGGAAAGAGTAGTTGCAGTACGACGTGTGCTGGGAAGACTGTCGTTTAGGGCCATAGATGGATATCACAGACCTGTTATTGCTATCTATAGCGCGGCTTCGAGCCACTTGTCCCTCTAAGAAGATATGTTTCTCTGTAGACAGTGTAAGCACCGTTTCATTCCTCTTCTTCCAGAATACCTAAAAATTAAATCCGTCCATTTCTTCAGGAACCCCTGTGAACGCCAGATCCGTGAGAGACGGGCAAAAAATCCTCAACGAAACATTGATGAGAAGATCTCGCCATGAAGTGGTGGTCTTTCCTACGGCTGGTGCCGGCACAGGAGTATTTGAAGGCCACAGTAGAGCGGTATCTCACGAATCTTACTGGAACCCTTCCACTATCAGTTTGCACATTCGGTACTATGACCGTACTACACATGTGTAAAGTTTCAAGTTCCTACACGCAGCTAGAATTATTTTAGAGGATGTCTACTAATTTATTATTATTTAATGTTTGCATTGAATTGAATCTCCAGAATTTACCCGATTAATAACAGCAGCACCACTGTTTAGAATTGTATTAATAACGGTTACTAGAAATTGATGCCTACACTTCATATTTTCATATTTGGTGCGAAAGTTCTTGTTTACATTTTAGGTAATCAAGAGTATTTTTAGATTAATTTCCACCTGAAATGGTAATTTTCAGATTATCCTTTGGTAGCAGCCATGCAAGACACATATCCGAATATCCTAGCAGACAATGCTCTTTCCAACTGTAACTCTAGAGGTCAAGTGCACTTCAGTCCGATTCTATTTTTCATTTCAAAAAAATAAAATCTAGTTCAATAAATCAACAAGGTTAATGAGAATTTTATCAAAGCTTTTTGCACTAAACTTTGACGAGGCTGTCCCATAGAGTCCTGAGATTCCCAAACTGTGGTACGCGTACCACTGGTGGTACGCGGGAAGTTCGAAAATTGGTAGATTCTACCAGAGAATATCAACAACGAAGAAGTATCACTCCCCGGTTTCGAAGGGATAAGTTTAGAATTCGCGCACCCTCCTGGCGCAAGCAGTGTCATGGCGGCCACTGTTTGTTTATGAGGGTTTTAATCAAAACGTTAGCGAGTTTTCTCGAAATACGTTAGTGTTAATAATATTAGGACGTCAGATATTTTTAGTATATAAAAATGGTGAATTGCTGTTGTGTACGGAATTGTAAAAATAATAGCAAAGACAATAAAATGGTTTCGAAAAGCAAACTAAAAAAAGAGTCTATTCCTACTTTATTTTGCTGTGATAAAAGTAAGTTCAACGTTCATAATCAATTTTTATTTAAATATTACCCATTTCACCATAATTACATTCTTTGCAAAGCATGTGTTATTAAATTGTTATGTGCACATCACACAAGTTCAATGTAATTGCCCAATATAAATAGCAGGAAGCGTAATCTATAATTTTATGCAGACATTTGTATTAATTTTACATTGGTAAGTAAAATACTTACTGACGAGTTGTGCCTCGCAACCAGTAAACATATCCTACTGTCTTGGAAACAGATATGGTAAATAAACGAAAAAGCGCAATTGTGCAAAAAGTATATTTTTAATGTTATGTGCAAACTTAATAAAATTACAGTAGATATACTATACCGATCACAGAGCCACTTTTGTCACTAGATTTGTCACCAGATTTGGAAAAAGTCACCAGAAAAGTCACTAGATTTCTAGGTTGGTAACATTGCCTATTTCAAGGTCACCTCGGCCACGTTGTAGGTTGGTAACCCTGCTAAGTCTCTTCAAGGTCACCTCAAGCCATGTTGGAGGAAAGGTTTGTACTCCTGCTAAGTCAAGGTCACGTTGTAGGAATGGTTTGTACTCCTGCTAAGTCATGGCCACGTGGTAGGTTGGTTACCCTGCTTCTTCAAGGTCACCGTAGGCCTCGTGGAGGGTTGGTAACCCTGCTAAGTCTCTTCAAGGCCATGTGGTGTGTTTGTAACTCTGCTTCTTCAAGGTCATCGATTCAAGGCCAAATGGTAGGAAAGGTTTGTAACCCTGCTAAGTCTCTTCAAGTTCATGCTTGCACAAGTCCTTCAAGGCCAGTAACTAGAAAAGTCACTAGAAAAGTTACTAGATTTCTTGTCATTGATTGTCCACGTCAATTGTAGGTTACCTGCATCCTCAAAGTCATCCCATTGCCCTCTGTCTTAAGCCCTAAGGTGTTGTCTATGCATGTTTCAAGGTCATCAAGCAATTTTTGCTTTGGTCACACCCCCTAGCAAATAGCCCTGAAGTGGTTCCGTTCCCCTAAACAGGTAGCCGTTTCCTCAAATAGGTAGCCGTTTTCTAAAAACACGTTTTCTAAAAACAGGTAGCCGTTTCCTAAAAACCGGTAGCCGTTTCCTAAAACAGGGGGTCCGTTTCCCAAAACAGATAGCTGTTTCGCAACCGTTTCCCCCAAACGAGAGAACAAAGACGATCTATTGTTCAGGTCGAGTTATAAAAATAGATTGTTATCTACATCTCAATTCTAGGAAATCAAGAACAAAGACGATGCATTGTTCAAGCCGACGGTTCAAAGTCTATGCTTACAATTTTCAAGGCCACATGAGTGAACAAAGACGATCTATTGTTCCGTTATAATTTCTAAAAATAGATTGTTATCTAAATACATCTCAATTCTAAGAAATCAAGAACAGAGGAAGTCCATTGTTCAAGACGACGCTTCAAAGTCTATACCTACAATTTTCAAGGTCACATCTCTTATAAAAGAACAAAATCGATTCATTGTTCTGTCATGATTCCTAAAAATAGATTGTTATCCAGCTACCACCCACCTCAATTCTAAGAAATCAAGAACAGAGGAGGTCCATTGTTCAAGCCGACGCTTCAAAGAGTCTATGCTTACAATTTGCAAGGTCACAGGAGAGAACAAAAGCGATTCATTGTTCTGGTCGAGTTATAAAAATAGAATGTTATCTAAATACACTTCTATTCTAAGAAATCAAGAACAAAGGCGATCCATTGTTCAAGACGACGCTTCAAAGCCTATGCTTACAATTTTCAAGGTCACATGAGAAATGAACAAAGACGATCCATTGTTCTGGTCGAGTTATAAAAATAGATTGTTATCTAAATACACTTCGATTCTGAGAAATCAAGAACAAAGGCAATCCATTGTTCTAACCAACGCTTCAAAGTCTATGCTTATAAGGTCAGACCTCTGAAAACAAAGACGATTCATTGTTTTGGCTGAGTTATAGCTTCTGAAATTCTAGGAAATCAAGAACAAAGACGATCCATTGTTCAGACTGATTAGGTCATCTAACAAGTAAAATATTTTTTATAAAACTTATAATTTATTAACCACAATATTCATCTATATATACAGATAAAAAATCGATTTAAGTAAATATACAGATTATGGGAAGTTTGATGTACTTAACATTTTGTAATACCTTTGCTGGATCATATCTATTTTATTTATTATTTGTTTTCACATTCAATTTCCTTCAACTGGTTCTCGTTTAATGTGGTCCACGATACATCATCATCTTTCCTAATAGGTATTTTCATCGCTTCATTATAATGTTTACTAGCCATACATTCAGCTTTCCTTAAAGCCTTCATATCAGGATCTGTGATCCTTTTACTTTGAGAACTTGTCCGTGACTTATTACAAACCTACGTCTCTTAAAAGTTATATGTAAAAACACAAATTAAAATCTTTTAATTATACAGTTACGTAAACCCAAATTTCAAAGTTAATTCCGAGAAATATATTTTCAAGGTGATCCAAATTTATCCAACCTTACCCGACAATCAAATAGATTGTCAATGGTTAAAATGTATTTCCATCAATTTTCCAGGTCATAAGTCCTATAAATCAACCTACAGGGGTATCCCGATATATGACCGGTAAATCTATATAGGAGGATGCTCTTCAAAGTCACGTATACTATAGGATTCACCTTTTCGTTTTCAAGACCATTGCGTACACAAAATTGCATGCGTATAGTGATCCACTTAGTAATTTATTAAGAAAAACATGCAAGTGCATTAGGTCACGTACAGTTTCCATTGCTCAAGCAATTCTGGTTGGATCAGGTTCATAATTCATAGAAATTACCTGCATGGGGTATTCAAATAGACTTTTCAAGGTATGAGGGATTCTATTTTTCAGGGCCAGGTCACCAAACTGGTTGAGACCATGTGTAGAGAAATGTTCAAGGTTAGATTTAGTAGCATTCCTAATCAAGGTCGTGTATTCATGGAAATCAATTCCCAAGTTAGGTAAAGTTCATTGAAATTTTGCAAGGTAACACCCTTTTGACGAGACATTTTCAAGGTCACCAAACAATTCTTAGAATTTAGTCGAGTCAGAGCCATGTGTCAATTCCTAGAAATCAATTTTCAAGGTCCCCTGCAGGGGTGTCATATTACAATTCAAACAGATTGTAAAGTAGGTTCATGGCTAAATGGAGTCAAGGTCAAAATTTACTAGTATCAATTTTCAAGCAGGGTATTCATAGAAATCAGTTCCTAATCAATGACTTTTGTATAGGTCGTAGAAGTTATTACAATTCCTAGAAAATCAATTTTCAAGGTCACCTGCAGTGCTATCTATGCTAAAAAATAGGTCAAGGTTAAATGGGTCTTATATTAGCTAAATGCTCTTCAAGTCAAATATAAAAATAGAAATTAGGTCATCAGCAGGGGAGGGGGTTAGATGTAGAAGTGGTTAAGGTATTTAAGCAGTAATGTGCAAATAAAATTGATTCAATATGTGGATGTGCTACGCTGCTGAATCGTGTACCAAAGCGGAATCTGGTCGTGAGGGGTTAGAAATCCTAATTCGTGGAAATAGGAAGGTCCAAGTACAATCTGAAAGTAGAACTAGTTTCATATTATAGAAAAAGCTGCTTAAATCACCTACTTTGGGGGTTTATGGGTCAAGGGGTAGGGGGTAGTTTCTATAAATCCCCTTAAATCACCTACTTTTAGGGGTAAAGGGTAGCTTTTCCAATAGTTATAGGTATTATGTCAAGAGGCTTATCATCTAGGGATGCTTTGGATAAATTCTGACCCCGAGAAAAATGATGAATTCTGCGTCGCTTTTGAGAAGAAGAAGAATGACTTTTTATGTTTGAAAAAAGCTGGAATAAGAAGTAGTGTTGGAAACCATGATTGAGTGTTAGGGTTTAAGTCCTCATTGTGTGTGCAAGAATCAGTACGAAAGTAGTAGTATGTAAGGTAGAAAGTACAGAGGAAGCAGTAAGTGTGGAGGAGCGAAAGAAGAGGTTGGAGACATTAATAAAGCAAGTAAAAGAAGTAAAACTCGATTTGGAGTGTTATATACTGAAAACAAAAATGATGAAGCTGCGTATTAGCAATATGTAAAAATAGTGTAGTAAAGCATGAAATTTTGGGAAGTATAATGTTGGAAACGGATGAGTTTAAATGCATATTACCTCAGCGCTTTTACAAGTAGTTTAAAGAAGAAAATTTAAGACGCTGCTAAGGGTGTGTTGTTATAAGTATCTCACAATTATATGTATTAGGTTTAAGTAACTGTATAATTAAAAAATAAAGACTTTAAGCGTTGTGAATATGTTGTTCTTTTAAGTAGACGTAGACAGTAAAATAACTTTTGTAGCACTGGTTTTCGGTATTCTCTTTTCCAACCCATAATGGTTCCTTATTGGCTCTGCATATCTTTGTTTGTGCGCGGTTCGATAAACGTGAATTTTATCTGATATCGACCTTTATGGAAATCTCCCATAAGGAAACGGAATCACTGACGTACGTTGGGCTTTAAATTGGTCTATATACAACGTATAAAAGAAGATTTATTGGAAAAGAACAATGACAGCAATTCCAGTATAGAAAGGGAGTTATATACATTTAAATTTGGTGTACTACTAATGAATAAAAAATCAATTGGTGATTGTTTTTAATCATTAAATGGCATTTATGCATATGTGAACTAAAATTTCTTTTATTAGTAAAATACTACTCTTATTTACAGGAGTAAACTATTGCTTGGAGGTTTAATACTCTGGACCTGTCGAACTGGAGGCGCTCGGGGCGTTCCTTAAAACTTACAGTGGGTTACCGCACCAAAATTTTTTGAAGCGTGGCTGCAGACTCGCGCTAGCAGGAGGCATATACGAGCATATCTGGGAATATTGGTCCAAAGGAAAGAGTAGTTGCAGTACGACGTGTGCTGGAAGACTGTCGTTTAGGGCCATAGTTGGATATCACAGACCTGTTATTGCTATCTATAGCACGGCTTCGAGCCACTTGTCCCTCTAAGAAGATATGTTTCTCTGTAGACAGAGTAAGAACCGTTTCATTCCTCTTCTTCCAGAATATCTAAAAATTAAATCTTTCTTCCTGTGTACGCACCGGTGTGAAAACAGCGGCCAGTTTTAGCGGCCAGTTTTTCCGAAGATTACCGAAGTTACAGTAACGCATGAATGAAGTAATTTGTAGCCCACGCATAGTATCAAGTTAACGTTTTCACATTATATTACGTACCAATTAATAATAAACGTAAAAAAATAATGTGATGGAGCTGCCGTCTAAGGGGGTGAAAACTGAGACCAACCCTTAATCCTCGATCTCGAAAACCGTGCATAGTATCAAGTTGACGTTTTCAGATTGTATTACTTACTAAATAACAATAAACGTAAAAAAATATGTGATGGAGCTGCCGTCTAAGGGGGTGAAAACTGAGACCAACCCTTAATTCACGATCTCGAACACCGTACATAGGTGATACTAAATTTTCGGTTTTGTCATTAAATACTACAAAGTAGTACGTGAATATAAAAACTGCAAACTTCTATTTTGGATAATAACAAAGATATCTAGTTAACAAACTACTAAAACAAGAAATCGGGACACACTGTACATAACTCTGTTTTCAAAAACGCGGTTATTACTTAATAGTACGTTTATGACGATAATCCGAATAAATGAAATGCTGACCGGCTCCTGCAAACATTGACCTTGTTCACTAGGTTCAATGGTACCGTCTGTTTTCGGAATGTTTACTACCCTTCCCACAACCAAATGTTTTGGATTAGTTGTTAAATCACCTTTGTTAGATATTTTATAACTATTTACAAAATTCAATGTGCAATGCAGATTTTAGTGGAGTTTTTCGTTAATTCTCGATTTTGTCAGTAGACCGTTAACTTCTGTTGCGTATCGTTTAGCTTTGTTATAGATATTAGTGTATATTACTACAAGTTTAAATTAATTTAAGTGCTATATCAGTCGTGGTGTAATAATCGGTTAACGCGATATTTGTTTTACGAAAACATTAAATCATGAAAGAATTATAACTAGTGTGTGTAGTGTAGTAGATTTGAAATTGGAATTTGTTTTTTACTAGTAACTGACATTTTTTGTTATTCTCCCTGCAGTCTTTATATTTTTCATCTATTACCATGGTGTTTCATAGGAATAGGGTCTCCTTAATCAAAAGTACATTCGGTGTGTAAAAGATACCAATTTTACCGAGAGTGCTAGTGATTTATTTAATTTGAAATCAAACGATCCTTTGTTCCATAAAATAAGGACGGATCTTAACATTAAACTATCCTACCATGCGTATAGATTTATGACGCTCCATAAAGCACTTATTCGGGAAATGTTTGAACGTGAAGAGGTGTCTGATGAAGCACTTAATAGTGATTTAAACATAATCCGTAATGTACTTCAGAATTCAATATATGATGCAAATCTGATGAAGAAGTACAGAGATAATGGAAATAAAGCTTACATTAAAATTTGTAATTTAACCCATTACCGCCGACCGTACTCAAATGGGAACGCTAGTTAAAAGCCTCTAGCGTTAAAAATAATGCAACTGTGACAAATATTTTTATCTACATTCTATGTACACGTGCTAGACAATGCGTTATAGACTTTAGTTCCAACAAAACCTCTTTAGTACTGATCTTGCAGCTGACGAAATCACATCGTTTATTTTTCTAACGGCTCCAGAAAGTGTTTATTATAATTATATTGTATAAATAATTGTTGTGTTATTTTTTTATTCATAAATAATATTGATAAACTATACAAATACCGTAGTATAAACAAATTTACTATAATTTAATTTTTCTACGTGTTACAGTTGTTTATTGCCGTCCTCAAATGGGGACGATAGGTAAAAGCGTATAAGTAACATCTGTTGTCTTTCTTTTTAGAACGTAATATTAATAAGTATGGATCCAAAGACTTTCTATGGAAGAAGAGAGTATACTAGATTAGAGCACGCTGTAGAAGATCTTATTAGTCAAGAATCTATTGAAGATGAAGATTTGGAGATTTGCATTTTACCACCACCCGTAGACGAGTTAACAGATTCAGAAGAATTTGATGATGATATTTTACTTGATGTTGATGACATTCCAGTTGATATTCCTGGTTCTGTTGAAATTGCTGGTGAGCATGAGCATGAAGAAGATAAAGAAAATTCAAGACCATCAGAAAAACCTGGTGTCAGTGATTCACCTTCATATGGAGGCTTTAAAATTCCAAAGTGGTCGAAAAGACATCCAAAGTATAACATATTTGGAACCAATGATAATTGTTTTACCACTGAATTCAAAGGTGCAAAAATTGATTTACAAAACTTATCACCTCGCAAGATTTTTGAAAAACTGTTAACGGATGATATTGTAAAGTATACATGTGAGCAATCTATTATATATGCTCGGCAAAAGAATAACCATACGTTTTGTATCACCGATACAGAATTGAGGAGATTTATTGCAATTTTGATGTTGACAGGATATCATACACTGCCACAAGAGAGGATGTATTGGTCTTTAGACGAAGACCTAGGCCTAGCCTGTGTTTACAACATCATGCCAAGAGACCGCTATCTTGAAATAAAGAAATTCTTACATCTTGCTGGCAATACCGGAATTGCAAATTCGCGTGATAGAATGTATAAAGTTAGGCCACTTATGGATATGCTCATCAAACAATTTTGCCAGTGGGGCTTTTTTCACAAAGATCTCTCAATAGATGAATCTATGGTCAAATATTTTGGCCGATATTCATCAAAGCAGTTTATAAAAGGTAAACCAGTGAGATTCGGTTATAAGAATTGGGTGATAAAGTAGCTCTACCGGATTTTGTTATGCTTTTGATGTGTATTGCGGCAAACCAACAACAGAAACAAAGCAACAAAGCAATATACCAGTAGGTGCGCGAGTAGTACTTGATTTGTTAGAGCATATACCGAATCCTTCAAACCACGCAGTATATTTTGATAACTATTTTACAACATACTCGCTGATGGTTTTTTTGGCAAATAAGAAAATAAGGGCAACAGGCACCGTTCGGGAAAACAGAATTCAACAGTGCTCCGTTATGAAATCTAAAGAGATGAAGAAAATGGAAAGGGGAACTTATGACTACAAGTTTGATGTGACGAATAAAATATTATGTGTTAGGTGGAAAGACAATAATGTATGTACTATTCTTACAAACCACGACTTTATTGAACCTCTACAGCACGTCAAACGATGGTCAAAATCAGAAAAGGCTAAAGTAAATATAGAACAACCTGCATTATTCGCGTCTTATAACGGAGGTATGGGCGGTGTGGACAGCCTTGGTCAATGTATATCGTTGTACATAATTTCCATAAGGGGGAAAAAATGGTGGTGGGTGTTACTAACATATATGCTGGATATGACCTTTACCAATGCATGGAAACTGCACCAGATGACAGCAAATGAAAAATTGTGAGAAGCTATTTCAAGGATAAAGTGTCTGTAAAAGCTAATAGACGCAGAAATCCTCAAAGTTCGATAGACATTAGTGAAGAATATCACTTTCCAGAAAAATTAGACAGGCAATGGAAGTGTTGTGTTTGTCATATGAAAGCTAGGTGGTCGTGCAAAAAATCTAAAAAGAAAATGTGCATTGAAAAGGGATGCTTTGAACAATATCGTTTATCCGCCTAGCGTCATTTGAGGACGGCCTTTTTTTCAAAATTGGGTTAATTTTTTTTTTTAAATTTTGACTTTATTTAGTAAAATATGTTATAATCTAACCCTTATATTAAAATAAAACAGTTTTGATGCGTAATTATTTCTTAGACGTTAATGGGTTAATGAAAAAAAAAGTGTACTATTAGAAATAGAATGAGAATTTGTAAAGTGTATAAAACGTATTATAGTGGGGAAACTTATAAACCAAGTATTGAAATAAATCGGAATTTAACAAACGCTTTTGAAAGTTCAATTGAAAATGCACTTCCTGTAGATAATGTAAATAATGGGAACAGCGTTTCAGTTTCAAAAACACCAACAACCTTAATAAAAAGTATAGAATTCGTTACTTCTACTCCAAAAACACTAGAGAATGCCTCCACAGAAAAAATTAATCGTTCATCGTCAACCTCCATCGTTGAAAAATGTAGAAGAAGACGCTGGTCCATTAGAAAATGTAAAAGAAGATAGTGCTTCAATGTTTTAAATTCTTCTTTAATTGGAACCGATATCCCTAATACTATTTTGAACTTTATAAGAAGCTTGGAGTCGACTGTACCGATACCTTCGGACGCAAACAGAACCTATCAAACTTGGATTCAAAAATTGTATAATTCGGGAGGGAGGTTTTGTCATCGAGGAATCTATCTGGGATTACATATATAAGGATTCTCATCTAGAAAATTCGTTATACCCGGACGTTATAAAAAAATATATATGTAATAATGTAAACAACATATGTGACATTGTGTTTCTTTATAAAAAATACTTAAAAAAGTCAAACGAAATAACAATATTCGCGAAATGTTCTGTTTCTAATTGTAAGCGATTCAAGATAAAGATTCTTCCTGCCTCAAAAAGCGGAGCAGTCTTCAGCAATTCAATAAATTTTTGTCACACCGATATGTTTACTGGATATTTGAAAGGATTAAAAAGAAATGTTGTTAAGGAAGATTTGTTACGAAAAAAACCGATTGTATACAAAAGAGAGGCAATTTTAAAAAGTTCTGAAAAGTTCTCGGTCAAAACAAAAAATTTGAAACTAATCAAATCTGATGCCACATTAAGAAAGGCCCGATCTGAGAAATTGGCACAATTTGATAGAGATAAAAACGATATTTTGGATTTGATAAAATTGCAATCAGATTATAGAAACTTGTTCAGAGAACTTTCATTTCCATTTAAGGCAACCTTTTTTAGCTTAGAACAGATTAACGCAGTGCACTCTATTACAGCTGCAGCGATTAATAATATTTATGTTCATTTTGATGCTACCGGTTCTGTTGTGAGACATCCTTGTCGCGAAAAAAAACGGGTATTGTTTTATGCTGGTGTTGTTTTAGTAGACAAGATTAGTAGAATTCTTCCCGTCATGAGTATTTTGTCGTCCTCACATAACGTTAGTACTATTTACAAACTATTTTATGACTTCAGATACTTCTGCGAGGAACATAAAATATTGGCCCCTGCTCAGCGGTCTAGTATCCGACTTCAGTTTTGCTATTATTCATGCTGCCGTTAAAGCTTTCTGTGGGATAACTTTCGTCGAATATCTAGATCTTTGCATGGAGTTATGTACATATAACAATACTGCTGAATCAAAAAACTTGCAAAACCTCGTTCACGCTACATCTTTGCTGTGCACATTTTATTAAAATGGTATGTAAAGATATAGATATTTTCTGTGTGGAAACTGACCAAAAATCGTTTTTTAAACAATCATTGGCTTCCGCAATAAATATCGAATATCTTGCAGATTTAGATGTTTGGTTTAAAAACATTTCTTTTGTTCTTTTGAGCCCTGTTCACAATAAAACGGTGCAAAATTGTATTTTTAAATTAGCTCAAACATCATTTGGAAATCTAGATTGTGAAAACGACATAGGTATTAATTTGGATACATTTAGTGATCAGAGTATGGCCGATATTAAGACTTTATACAAATCTAGTCCGTTTTATAAAAGATGCGTGGCAATTTTGAATAGCGTGTCGGAAACTATTAATGATAGAGAGGAAGGAACGCCTAACAAATATTACAACGAACTTTTGTTAAATATTATCACAAAAAAATATATGCCTTTTGCACCATTATGGACACAACTAATGAATCGTCGAGTCTCAACGCCAAAAAGATTGAGTAATTCTGTTGTTGAGAATTACTTTGGTAATACTAAATGCTTAACTTTAGAGGGAGCAAAAAATATGAAGTGTTCGCGATTTATCAGAAAACATAAATTGGAAATCGAAGCACTGTGCAAAGAAATACGACTGGGTATCGGAAAATCTGTTTTATGTACAAGAGTGAAGAAGAAATCGGTAATAGATGAATGTGATACATTGGATGAAAAAATGTCACAGGATTCCTGGAATAAAAAACCAAGAACTGTTTATAGTCACTTCAATGCAAAATTTTTGAAGAACCTTGCAAAACCATTGGAAATCGGTGACGAAGAAGGCGTGCTACAAAAATCTAACAAAAAAGAAGAATCACACAGTTTAATGCCTGGTACACTACACAAACTTTGCTGTACAAACCTTCATGAACCGAATTTGTCTGAGCAAGAAAGGAAAGATATTGAATATAGTACCATTTTACAACAAAAATCACCTATTTGGCAAGAAGAAAGAAAAAAAAGGATAACTGCTTCGTGGTTTGGCAAAGTTTGTAAAAGTAGGAATTCTGGTAAAATGAACATGGCTAAGTTAATGCTGAGCGATACATCGCTAATAACACCGGTTATGAATCATGGCAGTAAATATGAAAATGTGGCAAAGAAAATGTACTGTGAAGTAAAAAACATTACCTAGTTGCCAGAGCACGGGGCTGGTTATACATAAAGAACATCAATTTCTTGCGGGATCGCCTGATGGATTAATTGAGACAGAAGGCATTATTGAAATTAAATGTCCGTATTCCTCAAAAGATGAAGAACTCCACCAAATTACAATTCATTTTCTTTGTGACGACCAACTGAGGATAAATTCGGATCATTACTATCAAATTCAGGGATTATTGGAGGTTACGGACAGAATGTGGTGTGATTTGGTAATTTTTTCATTTAAAGGCATTAAAGTAATTAGAGTTGATAGAGACTGTTAGTTCTGGCAAAATGCAATGTTTCAAAAATTAAAGGAATTTTATCTTTTCTATTTCCTTGTTTACAAAGCTATAATAGAAAATAATTTACCTATTCGTATGTCTGATACAAAATGGAGGCCCTTAAGGGATCTTCGCTTTTTAATGAATGGGTTAGTTAGCGATCCATCATTTTACAAACGGGTAATGGACCGTTGGCGTTTATCAATCGTTGTTAAACTAAATCGACATAACACAAGGAACTATATTATAGGGCACTACAGTAGTATAAATTGTCCCATTAAAGAACTGTACATTGAAGATTACCTTACACTAGATGACAACCAATTCCTTTCAAGTTTCGTAATAGATATATCGTTCCAGTTATTAAATAGCGAACAAAGATATGAGATTGTGTCCGTGCAATTGGCTTCGATCATGTTTCGTGATGAAAAAGTTCTTTTCTCGTTCAAACAAAATTCAATGTATATATGTCCCATAAATGAACGAGATGTCCATTACTTATTACTGGTTATTAATTTGGATACAACAAAATTCACATATTGAGATCCACTTGATAGAGGGGCGGCTAAAAATGAAAAACAAAATGTTTATTTCAAAAAATTTTTGTCAATAATTAAATGTGATAATGATTCAGCCAAGCTATGGGGTATTGAGGAAGTAGATCACGTTTTTCAGAAAGACAGTTTTAGTTGTGGAGTTTTTCTTATCTATTATTTTAAACAACTTATAGAAAATAAAAATTTATTAGACGAAATAGACCCGAAAGCATTCAGACTGAAGCTCCAACAACTTCTGTTAAATAAGTCTACAGACGTACATAATAAAGGTCTATATTGTCACAGAGAAGAAAATTATAAGAAAAAATATACGTGTAATTCATGCAAAAGAATGATACATCTTCAATGTTTGACAAACAGTAATACGCCAGAAAACGAATTTCCTAACAGTATATGTGACTTATGCCGCCAATATTGAAAATTAACAGCGTACAAGTAAGAAATACAATTTCTAATTACATCATGTGGGTGTGCGTTCCTGCAGGCGTGCGCGCGCTTTTGTGTGTACTTATAGTTAACGGTCTCAGTTACAATGTACGCACAGACAACATTTTAATAAATAACAGTATTTAAAGTTGGTGATAGAAAACAGCTACATTTACTAAATATTAAATCATTGTTTCCTATATGTATTATATATCGTTACTACATTTTTAATAAATTAAAATTTAAGTGAAGTAAGCAAAATGTGATGTAAATACCTAGGCACAACTAAATAATACTGAATATACTTTTCAAAAACTATACAGTCAGTTAAACTGAAGAATCGTCAGCCCAATACCAGTACGAGATCATCAGACTGAAGCAAAATAAAATTTGTCAAGTGCATAGTAATTAACAACTTCGGTAAATATTGACACACATATAGAATTAACGTTCATAGAGGTTGTCTCAATATTAACCTTCTCAGACGGCAGCTCCATCACATATTATTTTTTTACGTTTATTGTTATTTAATAAGTAATATAATTTGAAAACGTCAACTTGATACTATGTACGGTGTTCGAGATCGTGAATTAAGGGTTGGTCTCAGTTTTCACCCCCTTAGACGGCAGCTCCATCACATATTATTTTTTTACGTTTATTGTTATTTAGTAAGTAATACAATCTGAAAACGTCAACTTGATACTATGCACGGTTTTCGAGATCGAGGATTAAGGGTTGGTCTCAGTTTTCACCCCCTTAGACGGCAGATCCATCACATTATTTTTTTACATTTATTATTAATCGGTACGTAATATAATGTGAAAACGTTAACTTGATACTATGCGTGGGCTACAAATTACTTCATTCATGCGTTACTGTAACTTCGGTAATCTTCGGAAAAACTGGCCGCTAAAACTAGCCGCTGTTTTCACACCGGTTGTGTACGCCAGATTCGTGAGAGACAGGCAAAAAATCCTCAACGAAACGTTGATGAGAAGAAAAGAAATAACAGTGTCAGGGATCTTGGTGCTAGGGGAGTTCCTCTGTACGTACAGTGGCTTACGAACGTGCCATGAAGTACTCTCTCCTACGGCTGGTGCCGGCGCAGGAGTATTTGAAGGCCACAGTAGAGCGGTATCTCACGGATCTTACTGAAACCCTTCCATCAGATTGTCATAAGAGACATTGCCTTCCCCACCTATCGGCTGCAGTTGCGTATCCCGAGTCAAACGTTGACACTCCAGGAGCCTCCGAGACAGAAAACAGTCTGCACATTCGGTACTATGACCGTACTACACATGTGTAAAGTTTCAAGTTCCTACACGTAGCTGGAATTATTTTAGAGGATGTCTACTAATTTATTAGATTATTTAATGTTTGCATTGAATTGAATCCCCAGAATTTACCCGATTAATAACAGCAGCACCACTGTTTAGAACTGTATTAACCCTGCGTTAGTGCGGTGGGGTGTACCGAACCCCAGCGCTCTACATTTGGCTGTATCTTTTTAGCTTTTTTAAATTTAATCTGGCGCATCTGTGTACCTTTCAATAACAGTTCATACTTGCATAAAATACTACGCAATTAGTCATGATTGGAAAAATGGCGTGGTAATAATGCGACTTAAGTAGGTGGGGTATATCACACCACGCCGCACTAAAGGCGTTAGTATTTCAGTGATTCTTGTAAGTGTCGTAAGTGTTGTGTTTTGCGTTTTTTATTGAGAGTGTTGGGTTATTTTTTGAATATTTTGATAAGGTAATACAATTATCTCTTATAACATAATATTTCAAAGTGGTGATATCGTTTCGTTTCGCTATTTGACCAATATGGCCAACTTATCATATGAGAAAGAGCAGGAACTTTTACAGTGCTACATGGACGAAGTCGAGGAAGCAACTACTGAAGTAGATAAAGAATTTATTGAAGTGGATAATGACAGCGACAATTCTGATGAAGAATATATCGAGGAAAGCGACCATCAAACCGACAGCGAGCAGAGCGTTGAAGAATTGGATGACGACGAACTAGACAAGTTTGGTAATTCAGTAGAAAATTATTTTATTGGGAAGGACAAGCAAACGAAATGGTTGAAAGAAGTTCCAAAACAAAATGTGCGGACTAGAAGACACAATCTTGTCACTCATCTTCCAGGGGCCAAAGGTGCCGCTAAAAATGCAAGCACCGAGTTACAGAGCTGGTTGTGTTTTTTTACACCAGACCTTTTGCAGCTTTTAGTAAAATACAGCAATGTTTATATACAAAGACAAAAAGGTAATACAAAGACAACAGTAGGACTAGAGATACGAACGAAACTGAAATGAAAGCAGTTTTGGGGCTGCTTTATCTGGCAAGAATTTTCAAAGCCAACCGGCTTAACTTAGATGACCTATGGCAATCGGATGGAACAGGCATTGCATTATTTCGTGCTACAATGAGCCTTCAACGCTTTCGATTTCTTCTTACAAGTCTGAGATTTGATGACTTGATGACACGTATCGAGAGAAGAAAGGTAGACAAGTTTGCTCCCATGTACCTTCCGAGTATGTTACAATTGACGAAATGCTACCCGCATTTAGGGGGAAGTGCCCATTTCGGCAATATATGCCTAACAAGCCGTCAAAATACGGAATTAAAATATTTACACTTGCTGACAGCAAAACTTATTATGTGTCAAAAATGGAAGTATATGTCGGCAAGCAGCTCCCAGGGCCATATGAAGTAAATAATTCTGCTCACGAAGTTGTAAAACGGCTCATTGCACCAGTTACTGGAACAGGAAGAAATGTTTCAATAGACAACTGGTTCATGAGCTATCCTTTAGCATTGGACTTAAAAAATAATTGCAGACTTACAGTTGTAGGAACTGTAAAGAAAAACAAAAGGGAACTTCCCCCAGAATTCATAACTACCAGTAAACGTGCTGAAAATACCACTATATTTGGCTTTCAGAAGGATATAACTGCATTATCATATGTACCAAGGAAAGGAATATGTGTAATTTTGTTTAGCACCATGCATCACGATGCTGCAATAGATCCGGATAGTGGTGAAAAGAGAAAACCAGAAATTATTACTCATTATAACCATACGAAAGGCGGTGTAGATACCATTGACCAGCTCTCTGCTATTTATAATACTTCGCGGAATAGTAGAAGATGGCCACTAACAATTTCTTTACCATTCTGAATATTACTGGAATAAATGCTCGAGTTATTTATACATTCAATAACCAAAAAACCGTAAATCGAAGATTGTTTCTTAAAACTTTCGGTTCAGAGCTAATCTCTGAAAACATGAAGCAAAGAGAATTAAATATCAAATTACCGAGAGACTTGCGAAACAGTATAAAACGTTTTTCAGGTTCAACTACTGATCCCCAACCCTCGAAAGTACCAAAAATGGGTTTGAACAGAAGATGTTCTACGTGTCCCAGAGGAACAGATCGCAAAACGAAATACTTTTGTCAAATGTGTTATAAATATTTAAGTTTGGAACATATTCATGCGCTGTGTAGTGATTGTGCTAATCAAAGACCAATAGAAAATGACAGTGAATAAAAATATATTATTGTTTTTAATAGTTATTTCTAAGTTTTGAGTTTATTTGTTTTACAAGATTGACGATTTCCTTTAAATGCGTTTTGTTTCACAATATTGTTTTATTTTTGACATTATATTGTGTTATTATTAAAAATATATAATAGAAGAAGCAAATGTGCTTATCATTCTTACATATGCTACACAGAGGTAAATAAAATCACGTCAAATTATGAGAAAAATAGTAATAATAGCACTGGGATGTACCACACTCCACCGCACTAATGGCGTTTGAACTAGGTACCGCACTATTGCAGGGTTAATAACGGTTACTAGAAATTGATGCCTACACTTCATATTTTTGTAAATACTGTCTTATTATTTTTATTTGGTGCGAAAGGAATAACTGTTCTTGTTTACATTTTAGGTAATCAATAGTATTTTTAGATTAATTTCTACTTGAAATGGTAATTTTCAGATTATCCTTTGGTAGCAGCCATGCAAGACACATATCCGAATATCCTAGCAGACAATGCCCTTTCCAACTGTAACTCTAAGAGTTCAAGTGCACTTCAGTCCGAGATTTTTTGAACAATTTCCTAACAGATTATTTATGCTGTTACTATGTGTAATAAAACCTGGTGCTTTATATATTCTGTGTATTCGGAAATTAAGGAACTAAAAGAATTCATAATTGAACTACTATCTGAAATTGAGGAATTGAAGCTCTGTAAAACCTTTCAGTGTGCTTTTAAGATTCTGAAAACTACTGAGATTATAGCAACCAACCGGGAGGATTTAAAAGCCACTATCGACCGATTTGATAAATAATTTTCTTCTGAATGCTGGGGAGCAGATTTCGGTGAATCCTGAATTAATGTTACTTCATATTGTTTTGTTTTTTCGTTAGATTTTACAAACTTGGAATTCACTGATTTTTTTATATATCGATAATAAGGTCCACTTGTACTAAATTTTTTTAATTTTTCCAGGTTAGAAGTTGATAATTTAAATTTCCACATATTGTTTTCTTTTTTTGTAATATTTTTTCACTTGTTAGTACCAACATTATTTATTTTTTATATACAGGGTGGGCAAGATAGTTACAGTTCACGTCACAAGAAATGCCAATTATCCATGATTTTTTTAAAAACAAGATTCATAAGTACCTAATAACCGTAGTGACAGTACGCTTATGGAATCCGAACACAAAAAACGCCTTCTACGCATAAATTGCTCTCGCCAGGATTCCTGACGGGAGCTGTAGGTATTGTTAATGTTGTCTTTATACTAACTTGAACGGATTTATCAGACAGCCGTTTCTAAAATTATGTTAATTAGGTATAGTTAACTTTTTCTTTATACTAACAGGAATGGATTTTTCAAAAGAGTAACTGAGGGTAGTAGGAGTAGTTTTTATTCTAGATGATTAAACAAACATCTAATTTTTTCAATATATTTTTTCTAGACATCTGTGTAGTATATAAAAGTGTTTTTTGTTAACAGAAAAGCAGCAAACATTTCAATGGAACGCCCTCAAATTTACTTCCCTACCGGTTGTTTAAGCATTGTCTGCTAGGATATTCGGATACTGTCTTCCATGGCTGCTACCAAAGGATAATCTGAAAATTACCCTTTTAGGTGGAAATTAATCTAAAAATACTATTGATTACCTAAACTGTAAACAAGGACCGTTATTCCTTTCGCACCAAATACAAATAATAAGGCAATATTTACAAAAATATCCAGGAGAGCTTCCAGAGAGTGATTTCGGACGATGGGCAGGGAAGGGTAACGTCTCGTAGCGTCAATCTGATGATGGAGGAGGTTGATGATACCCTCTTCCCTGATGATGAACATCACACAGCGATGAGGGAATTCGGTGTGGGTGGCAGGGAGTGGGCGCAGATCCGAGGGTGCCTTATTTTCTCGCTAAAATTTTCAAGTTACCTTTTACCCTTTCCTTTCCTTTTCGTCCAGAATCCCTAAAAACAAAATTCGTCCTTTCCTTGAGGAATCCCTCGACCCTGCGTTACACCAGATCCGTGAGATACGGGCAAGAAATCCTCACCGCCTATGGGCAGGCCTGCCGGGACCAAAGAGTATGTATATTACATTACTTATTTGTACTCACATTTTCCACTGCCAAAACCGTGATACCAACGTCGCTAACGCTGATGGGAAGCGCCAAACAAAAATATGAAGTGTAGGCACCAACTTAAATGTTTCTAGTAACCAGGGTTGCCAACCAGCATTTTCGGGTACTTTAAAGCGCCGCGATATGTGTGAATAAAATTGAAATATAAAATATGTACCACTTAAATTTAAATAAAGATGTAAAAATAAAATATTAAGTAAAATGTGTATTTTAAAGAGAATTAACTTCATGTATGGGCGACCAATTACATTACGAAAATCGAGTCACATGCACGCTCAAAATACGTAGTTTTTTATCCCAATTTACTACTTTTGAATATTAACACAATTAATGTGAATAAAATAAACATGCTCGAAGCCGAGATTTCAAAATTTGATAATCTGTTATTTCTGTGTTTAGTTGAGACCGGTGTGAATCAAAATTCATTAACAAACCTAGTTATTGAAAATTATGAACTCGTTAGTTACTACTGCAGAAAGACATGCGGTGGAGTAAGTATCTGGAAAAAATCTATCAACTGTAGTGCTGTTGTGAATAAATTTTGCATCGAACAACACTTTGAAGTGTGTGCGATAACTTGCAACGTGAATAATAAAAATCACCTAATTTTAAATTGTTACAGATCTCCTTCGGGAGACGAAAATTTATTTTTTAATAAACTCAATGAGGTCCTTGATAGTCTGTGTAATCCAAATAATGTCATATACATGTGTGGGGATTTCAATTTTGACAGGTACAAAAATCGTTCTTTTAAAATATTGTGCGATGTTTTCTCCAGTTTTAATTGTAAACCGATTGTCAATTGGCCAACACGCATAACGAACACTTCTTGTACTTTAATTGACCAAATATTCACAAATAACGCAACGATGGGCACCTGTTGTGTTATTGATAACGAAATATCTGACCATAAAACTGTATATCTTGAATTGGGAATATTTGCATCTCTTGCTAATGATGTACAAACATGCTTTAAAAGAGACTTTTCCTCGGCTAATGTAAAGAATTTTGATAATGCTGTAAAAAATGAAAATTGGATGGAAGTACTTCATAATAATAATTTAAATGAAGCGTTTAGTAACTTTTATAATATCCTGCAGTATCATTTTGACGTTAGTTTCCCAAAGCGCAAATTTTACCTTAATAATAAAAGGAAAAATTGGATGAATGACGAGGTGAGGATTTCTAGCTCGCGTCTTAAAGATCTGTTTGTCTTAAAGAATTCTTATAGTTATTTAGCTCCTTTCTATGAGAATGCGAAAATTAAACACAATGAATTAGTTTCTTTCAACAAAGAATTATTAGGGCAAAAAATGACACCCGTTCACTTTGGTGTACCGTTGCTACATTTTCAAACAATAACAACAGCGGCAGCAAAAGGGATATTACTAATTTAAATGTAAACGGTAATATAATCAAAGATATCTCTAATATAGCCACTGAATTTAATAAATACTTTGTTAACACTCATCGAGAATTGATAAAGAGTATAAACCCAAATGCCGGGATTGAATATGAAATAGATAAGGGTGTATCCATAAACGCCTCATTGTATCTATACCCATATACCGATCATGAATTACTAACATTATTAAATCATAAATTAAAAAACAAATAATCTGCTGGTCATGATGAAATTCCGTTATTCATTCTAAAAAGTATTTTTGTAGCGATTTTATACCCTTTAACTTATTTGATAAATTTGTCGTTCATAACAGGTAGTTTCCCAGATAAACTCAAAACTGGCAAAGTTATACCGATTTTTAAAAGGGATGATGCACACCTAGTTGACAACTACAGACCAATTACTATCTCTGACAGCTTTTCTAAAGTGTTTGAATATGCTTTTTTAAATCGCTTAATTAATTTTATTGAAAAATATAACACAATAACGTCTAATTAACACGGATTTAGATCTAAGTGCTCTACAAACACAGCTATATGCGACTTTTATGCCCGTATTATGTTTCATATTGATGCATGCGAACCCGGTAGGAATATTTTGTGATTTGAGCAGGGCCTTTGATTGCGTCAACCATTCTAAACTATTAGAACTTTTAGAAAACTGTGGTATCAGAGGTACTGCTCTTACTTGGATCTCGTCATTTTTGTGCGAAAGAGAACAATACGTTGCAGTAAAAAAAACCGTAAATAATCACACTACATATGGTATCTCGGATAGACTTCCTGTTACGATGGGTGTACCACAGGGCTCTGTGATAGGACCTATTCTGTTTATCCCATTTATCAATAATCTTAGCCTGACCCTGAGTGCACAAAATCACATCTTGTACGCGGATGACATTTCAATGATTTTTTCACATCCTGATGATAACGCTCTCAAGACACATTGCATAAATGCGGTCACAACTACTGTGAATTTTTTAGCCAAACATGATCTATATTTTAATTCTAGTAAAACTCAGGTTATTAGATTTCATAACAGACAAAAAACTATATTAAACGTTAACTTGAATATAAATAACGTGAGTTTATGTAACGTAACGCATACCAAGTTCTTGGGCATTTATCTAGACGAAACACTAAACTTTAAAGTGCACTGTGAGAAACTAACTTCTAAATTATCTTCTATTTCTTATATCTTTAGACAATTGCGGTTTGTTTTAAATAGACCACAACTGATATCTGTGTACTATGCGCATATAGATAGTCGTCTACGTTACGGCATTTGCTTATGAGGTAGTTCCACTTCATTTAACTCTGTATTTTTAATGCAAAAGGGAATATTACGCATTATGGCAAATAAAAACATTTTGTATCTTGCCGTAATATCTTCCGAAACTTTAATATACTTACCTTAACGTCCGTATACATTTTTGAACTCTGTGTATATATTTTCAATCATAAATCTACTTACAATATGAACAAGGATATTCATAATTTCAAGAAATAAGAACTTATTCCACGTTCCCTTTTCAACATATAATGTGACTGCCTACTCTCCAAATGTTTTAGGTCTTAAAATTTTTAACTGCTTGCCGAATTATATCAAATCGTGTCAAAATTTAAAAACCTTTAATCATCATTGAAATCCTATTTATTACAGAAATGTTTTTACGATATGTCAGACTTTTTTAATTGCTCTCAAACATCTTAAACTTTCCTGTAAATTACTTATGTTTGTGTTTTCTTTTTGTTTTTGTTTGTGATGTACATGCAATTTCAATGCATATACAATTGACGTGTCTTATACATTATTGTTTGTAATTCAAGACCAAATAGAAGTAAATAAATAAATAAATAATCAGAAGTTACCAAGGAATTCTTACAGTGAAAAGGCATGGTACTTTTCTTGCCGCTACGTAATTGTTTCAACAACCTTATTACTATTTAAAGATAATTAATTGTCATTGTAACAGATTGTTTTTTTGTGTTATAAATAAAGTGTTGATTTACCTAACATAAAACATGACGTTTATCTATAATTCATTCAGTTAATTCTCCAACTAAAGACCATTCGCGCTCCATCTCTTGCCTGGCAAAATTTTTATTTTGTAAATTCGCATTGGTTTAAAGCAATTAAACTCGACATTTTTGAAAATTCCTCCCTTCGCGGTCGGGATTTTCGTCAAATTTGTCTGTTTTGCCTAGCAACCAATCAAAATTATGTTCCAAGGTCAATACATTGGTAGCTCAAATTGAAGATCAAGGTGAGAAGCTTTCTGATAATTTGAAAATGGTACGAATTATTAAGTTTACCTCGAAATTCAATAATTATAAAACCGTGAGGTACAATACAAAGGAAATTCGAAAATTGGATACACTGTTGTCGTCGTTACAATTGGAAGAAGATAATTTAACCTTCGGATGGCAAGGTGGGGTCCAATCGGAAGACCTATTTTTGTTCGTAGCTATTTTAGTAGCAAGAAAATCGGTTTGAGGTTCTTTCTAGCTGAATATTTATCATTTATACATACCCTCATATAACGATTTTGCGTCAACATTTTTCGTTTTTAGAAATTAATTAATTGTTGCTTGGGGTCCGCTTGGACCCCACCTTCCATCCATGTAACGAAATCTAAGTTTGTGTAAAGGTAAATTTTTGTTCAAAATCTAAATTTATAAAGCATATCACTGAACTTTTCATATGGTTCATATGGTTGGCGACTCATAATAAAGTGTAATAAGTAGATTTCTATTACAGGAAATTCAAATTGTGCGGGTCTCGTTGCGAATGAATCACGGGAAGCAGGTGTATGATAATATCATTGCGCAGACCACGTATAGCGAAGTTTAGCACGCGGTTGTGTTCGTTGTGTTCTGCCAAGACACTGCGATAATTATAGTTGTGTGTTATTCAAAAGATAATTCTTTATAACAATGTCAAGAAGAGGGCTAACATACGAGGAATTAGAAAGCATTGCATGAAAGTGACGAAGACGATCTTTTGACGATGAAATAGTTTCAGAAGGTTAGGTTATAAAAATTGTATGTTTTCGTAATTTGATGTATTGTTCGTCTTATAGTTGAAGACAACATTGAGGGTCTGAAAGATGAAAGTTCAGATTCTGACATAAGTGAGGATGATCAGGACACCGCAGAAGATAAAATAACTGCTCGAGATGGTACAGTGTGGAGTAGAAAGTCAAACGTCAATATCAGGCGTCAAAAGAAGAATATTATAACTGTTACTGGGTCTTACAGCTTACAGCCAAAATATTACATCTCCTTCAGATGCCTTCAATTTGCTGATTTCGGACGATATCATTGAAATACTTGTTACAGAAACCAATAGAAAAGCTAAACAATTAAACCCTGCTGATGACAGTTATAAAGATGTCAATTATACGGAGATGCGCGCTTTCATTAGTTTACTTATTGCATCGGCACGTGCCGTAGGAGAAAATCTATAAATGACCTTTGGAACGCAGAAAACCTTGCTTTTCGCAGGCCAATATTTCCGGCTACAATGGCTAGAACCAGATTCAGACAAATTATGCGTTTCATAAGGTTCGACAATTTTGAAACAAGACTTGAACGTCGTGTTGAAAGTAAATTGGCAGCATTTGAAGAAGTTTTTCACTGTTCGTCTCGAATAATAAGCGCTCATACAATCCAAATGCTGTTTTATGTGGATGAGCAGCTGGTGGGTTTTCGTGGTCGCTGTCCATTTGTGTTATATGAAATCCAAGCCCGACAAGTATGGGATAAAAACTTGGGTATTGTGCGACGTCAAAAATGGTTATGCTTATAACATGAATATATACCGGAATGATAAATAATCAATCCGAAAAAGAGCAAGGAAAACGCGTTGTTTTAGATTTAGTGAGAGGACTTGGTAAAGGCTACGGTGTTACATGTGATAACTTCTTCACTTCTATTCACCTGGCTAAGTCTTTGTTACAACAACATAAAACCGTATTAGGAACCATTAAAAAATCTAGACGTGAGGTTCCCAAGGAAAGATAGACCGGTATATTCCACTGCGTTTTATATAATAAAGATGCTATGTTGGCATCTTATGTACCACAGAAAAATCGAGCTGTAACATTACTTTCTAGTCAGCATTCATGTCATACGTCAAATGAGGACAATAAGTATAAACCTGAACTCATTCTAGACTATAATAAAACGAAAAGGGCAGTTGACACGCTTGATACGATGGTGAAGGAATATAGCTGCAATCGAACAACTAAGAGATGGCCTTTAGTACTTTTTATGAATATAATCGATGTAGCAGCTATAAATGCCTTCATACTATTTACGACAAAACATCCCTCTTATAATAAAGGAAAATCAAATAAGAGGATTGTATATTCCTTAGAGAGTTAGGCTTAGAACTAGTTACACCAATTATAAAAGATAGAGTGAAAAATGGAACTTCAGGACTTCATACGCATGTGCAAAATGCAATTTCTGCAATAATCGACCTACCCAATCATGAAAAATCGTCACTAAGTAAACCCAAGCAAGACGATAAAAGGAAACGAGGTCGTTGTGGAATATGCCCAAGACACAAAGATACCAAACAACGACAACGTTGCGACAAGTGTAAATATTTATATGCCCCAGCATCAACAAAAGACTATCGTAACATCTTGTTCCAATTGGCAGGTGTAAAAGCGTTACCTATCAATTAGTATTAAGTGTAATAACCGTTTTTTAATTTATGCTTTATTTTCTGTGTATCCCTAGATTTTTGTATTACACTGTAATAATCGTTTTATGTTGATCCATAAATTTATATTACACTGTAAAAATTGCTTTTGTTTGTAATAATAAAGATGTTTGTCTAAAAGCTACTATTTTTTATTTATTAACTTATTAAATCGGTATATGTGCGAGTATAATTTAACGTAACCTTTATTCAAATTTTCGCTATTCTTTTTAGTCTGATATATTTTGATGCTTATTATAAACAAATACTTCAATTTACAATGAACAACTAGATAAAATAGAGGCACTGGGCGAAAATTCTTGGGGTCCGCTTGGACCCCATTGAGCATCCGTGTAACCAAAAATACTGGCCATCCGAAGGTTAAAAAATTAGGCTTCCGAGTGTGATTCAAGTGGTGTTTATGTTGCAAGAATGAAACAAAATCGAAATCAAAAGCCAAGAAGAAATATTGATGAACTAAATTGGAAGACAAAGTGTTATTCGTACAATCAGATTATGGTCATTGGTCAAAGGAATTTTAAGGTAAAGGAAAACACTGATGGTACGATCCATCGTTTCAAAGCAAGATTGGTGATTCGTGGATTCACACAACAGTATGGTGTTGACTATGAAAACATTCAGTACTGTTGTCAAGTTTACATCAATTCGTGCAATTTTATCATTAGCCAATTAAAAAATGCAGATAAAACAATTTGATGTGAAAACTGCATTTCTTTATGGTGATTTGAGAGAAGATGTCATTTTGTGCAAACGATGAATTTATTGAATTATCTTATGTTTCAAATTAATCAAGCATCGTTTTAAGTTTCCGTGATGTCTACTAATGTATTATATTACATAATGTTTAAATGTGAATATGTTTCAATTATCATCATTTTAAGTTTTTGTGATATGCTACTGATTGTATTATTTTGTTTAAATGTGAATATGTTTCAATGCTCTAATTTGATTGGCTAAGAATCTATTTTACTGTTACGTTTGCTTTCAATTTATATATTTTTTATTAATAAAATTATGTACTAGAAACTATAAGCCGAAAAAGCCAGAAACATTTGTCACGCACTTCCTCTCGAACCTTCCTCTGGGACTTACAGGATTGTGGTCCTTTATGAACATCCGTTTCAAATCTCAGCCTTCTAGGTATTGTAAGACCGGCGTAGGGTTCGATCTCCCAGAGGTCTTCATTTTCCAGAGTTCTTGTATTAGGTAGAGGGCTGAAATTTGGAACGGATGTTTAAAAAGATGACAGTATACTTGTGTAAGTGTTCAAAGTCCTAGTGGCATCTGAGGTATTTTGAAGTCTGTCAAAGTCAACTAACTATCCCATAATGTAGACTTTAGGTGCCTCCAAAATTTTCCTGGTGACACTAGGACTTACTGATTGTACTGTGGTCCTTTGAACATCCGTTTCAAATTTCAGCCATCTAGCTGTTATAGGACCGGCGCAGTGCCCGATCTCCCAGAGGTCTTCATTTTCCAGAGTTCGATAGCCAAGTGCAGACCTCTGGAGATCGAACATTACGCCGGTCTTGTATTAGCTAGTGGGCTGCAATTTGGAACGAATGTTTAGAAAAATGACAGTACACTTGTGTAAGTGTTCAAAGTCCTAGTGGCATCTAGGTATTTTGGAGTCTGTCAAAGTCAACTATCTGTCATAATGTAGACTTTAGGTGCCTAAAATTTTCCTGGTGACACTAGGACTTAGATAAAACTGTGGTTTTATTATAAAATAAGTTAAATTTACAGTAGTATAATCGCAGTAGTTTTCAGAATCCTAAAGACAGGTTTACACACGTAAGTGAAGATTGTGCTATGTCTCCAAAATAGATTTACCGGTGTACATTTGTAATAAAATCTGTAATAAATAAATAATAATAATAAGGTTTATTGTCCAACAGATAATAATCCATTAACAGGACAGTAAATTAAAATAATACAAAATTTGTAGTGTAATCATATTCATTGAGACAAAGTTGAGAATAAACTTCATTTATTTTGGATCTAAGACCTCGAACGTTTTGGTAGTAACTATTTAAATATAAGGTAAAAGAATTAATGGAAGTATGTACATTTTGCACTTATCACAACATACCTTCTTATCAGGATTAAGGTTTATTACAACGAATGCAAGAACTAGTCATTAAATTAATAATTAGAGCAGAGCGAAAGTTAAACATCCGTACACTACTTCAGCTTACATGCAAATATATACTCATAAATTATTATATAATTATTTTCTTATAAAATAAATTCAAATTAATTTTTACATACATATACACATAATGTAATTCCAACTCCTCATTGAAAACATTTAAATTCAAATATTGTAGATACAAGCAAAACGTTACTTTGTAACGGAAAGAGACAGAAGGTTATACTCTTGTTTATATCAACAAGGGTTATACATAAGGTAAAATGTTCATTGTACGATATAAATAAAATATAAATAAAATTTTCTCATCAACGTTTAGTTTGAAGTAATTTAGTTCGCTATTGCAGCACAGGAGGTTCACCAAAAGTTGGAAATCGGACACTATGCCGCTCCTCTAAGAGCTAGCTAGGGCTGAAATTTGAAACATACGTTTACAAATGACCGTGATACATATAGGTGGGGAAGGCAACGTCTATTACGACATGAAACGTGGCTTAGCAGAGGCGTATACAAGCATTTCTGGAACATTGGTCCAAAGGAAAGAGTAGGCTGTACGAGTTATGGGAAGAATTTCTTTTACAGCTATCATCGAACGCCCCATGCAGTACTCACTCCTACGGCAGGTGCCAGCGCGGGAGGACTTGAAGCCAAGACCGGTATCTCACAGATCTTATGGAAACCCACCATTCTCTTCCACCAGCAGTTAATCCTGTAAATAAGAGTATTAATGTATCGGAAAATTCTCATTAACATTGTTGATTTATTAAAGTAGATTTTTTTTAATGTGCGATTTAAGTTATATTTATTAATCATTTCCCCGTAAAATAATTTAGACAAAGATTAAAAAAATTTACTTGTCATTACGATTTAACCGAAAAATACATTTGTATTTTTTGTTTTAACAACGTTGCCATGCATCGTCAATATACAATTCTAAAAATTTGTAGCCTGTGAGGGATGTTTCGGTGAGTACTGTAATTTTGTCCTACTATTACACCAATAACATTAAGATATCAGTTACAAACGTGTGCTTAAATGCATTTTACTTTTACTGAAGCGATGTAATATAAACAACTTATCAAAATTGATAACTTGTTACCAATTTTTGCACGTACCTATACATTGTAAAATTTTGGTTGTCCTGTATTCAAGTCCCCAACATTTGCACGTAATAGCAAGGGTTTTAAGCATGAGTACAATGTCCGGTGGTTTGAACAGTGAATATTAATTACCTACATGTATTTACTTATTAGTGTTAGAGGTGGCTGGTTGCGATTTCGCAGACTGCTACTTTGTCAGTGCTCCGACGACGTCACAGTGGTAACCCGCTCCGGTGTTTCAGAAATCGCCACATTTCAGCATTTTAATTTAATACATCACGTTATATAATGTATTCGTTAGTCCCTTATATTAGGTCTTTTGTACTATTTTCATTTATGTTACATGTTTTCATTTATCCAAAACGTTCCGTTTTTACTTAGAATCACCTCTTTTAATTTTGTAATTTTTGTTTTTCATTTTGATTAGTTTTTCAATAACTAATAAACGTGTTTTATTGAGTTTCAGTGTTAATTTTATTGTATATATATATGTTCCTTGTAGGCCATATTGATACCTTGTTTTTACTTATAATCGCGTTCCTCAGGCCAAAATTCTGTATGCCACTATGTATATACAGGCCAAGAGAAGTTATATCCCTATTAAACCAAAGTAAAAGTGCGCGCTAACGATACATCAGTATTCGGAACATACACCTACCGGTGTATCTTTTGCGATAAACGCGGCCAACACAGAGCTCACCGTGTGTATAGAAAAAGATACATGTGGCAGTCAACGTGTTAAAAATGAGAAGAGCATCATAAATAAGTTTTAACTCTGAAATGTTATGCAACTAACAATACTCTCGTGATATTTATATTCACATTTATATTAAAAAAATTAATTAAGACTGTACAAAATCAATAAATATATAAGATAAATACTGATGTAAATAAAATCATTTATTTATTTCGAAATAATTGTAATATGTTGTTCATCTAAAAAATTCTAACATTTTCTTAATTAAAAAAAATCCTTCTTTAACTGTGAAATATTACAGATAACTATTCGCAAAAATTCTGAATTTTTGTAAATAGACTAAACAAATAACAGCGCAAATGATAGCAGTTAAATAAATTCGGAATTTTAAAAAATTTCAAGACAAATAGTCTTGTGAAAGTAGTACATAAACGTTGATACTTGTATATATTAATAAAATCATAACGGGCTAGTCCTTTACTCAAAAATTCCAATTTTTTGCATGTAGACTAAAAAAAATAACAGCGCAAAATATAGCAGTTCCAAATTTTCTCAAAATTAAAGAATGTGAAAAAAAAACTTTTAGATTGTTAATAGCACGTTTGTGGTTGGCATGTACATAAACGTTGATACTAGCATATACTAATAAATCATAACGCCCTAGTCCTTTACCCAAAAATTCCAATTTTTTGCATTTAGACTAAACAAATAACAGCGCAAAAGATAGCAGTTCTAAATTTTCTAAAAAAATGCGGAAAAACTCTAAGGCCTTCTTTTACTGTGAAATATTACTATCACTATTCGATATAAAACGTACATTTTTAATATTTACCAAATTAATTGAGCATCAATATGAAATATGATATAGTATAACAAAAGTTTAACATATTTGTAAAATATTTGTAATATGTTTTTTCTCTAAAAGATTCTAATGATTTTTTATGAAATAAAGTAATACTAACTCACAATGCATCTTTGGACATTTTACATTTATATACGCAATTATAATCATTTTAAATGGATTGTACTGTAATGAGTAATAAGTATAATTGCAAAATGTTACATATAGTATTATCAGTATGATCTGTAATATTTTTTAACTTGAAATAAAGTATTGTAGTAGAATAATGTAACTCTCACAATGCATCTTTGGACATTTTACATTTATATACGCAATTATAATCATTTTAAATGGATTGTACTCGTAATGAGTAATAAGTATGCAATTGCAAAATGCATTACGCATATAGTATTATCAGTATGATCTGTAATATATATTTAACTTGAAATACAAGTATTGTATAGAATGGAATGTATAATTGCAATTATTGTTGTGTAAACAACGATAGACGTACTTGAATATAAAATTGATGTATGTTTGAAGGTGTGTGATGTAAGTAAGATGTACGTGCATATGTATGGAAAGAGATAAAAGACGACTAGATTTGGACGTCCTCTTTCGCAGGGTGTAGGTGGGGATGCGAGAGGGCATAAATAAAGTCCTAGAAAAGCTGCGCTCCTGAAAATTTAAAATTTGCACCTAATTCTCAGAAAAAAAATTTTTTTTCAACGCAGCTGTGTTTTATAAGTGGCAATTTATTAGTTTCATATATAAATTTATCAAAATATGAAAAATGACTCTTAAAAACCAATTCCATTTTAAACAACAAAGAGCACTTAAAACACAACTTTTTGTACTTACGTAAGCTCAGAAGAAACATGCATGCAATTTATCCATGTCAGTATCGAAATGCTCTTTAAATTAACCAATTCAATTTTGAAACAACAAACAGCACTTAAAACATGACTTGTTTTTAATTTATTTTGATTAGGACTCCAAATTTACCATTTTCGATGGAGCGTGGATATTACTGCATCAAAATTGTAGGATAATGAACGCAGTTATTTTGCTTTGAAAGCATTTTATGCAGGTGTGAATGCGAACATTCTATTTTTATTAGTCACCAATTCACATTACGATCTTGAAACGGATTGCAAATGTATGAATGCAATTATGTCATTTGTATTGCATAAATACATGGCGTAAAGTTTCAGATTTACATGCTTTTGGGAACTGTTTTGACTTTTATTTAACGCAAGCTTTTTTCACTTTTAACTGTATTACATTTTCACACTTTGTTTATATGCATGGTGTTTTACAATAATCTTAGTGTATTTTTAAGTTATCATTTCATATAATTATGAAATTATTTAAATGTAACATTTCGTATTCAACACTTACTCAAATTCAATTATTTCCTTAATTTCACAAATGTTATAAACAAGTTCAAATATTTTTCACATTTTTTAGTTTTGAGAAAATTTGGAACTGCTATCTTTTGCGCTGTTATTTGTTTAGTCTACGTGGAATTTTGGGTAAAGGACTAGGGCGTTATGATTTATTAATATATGCAAGTATCAACGTTTATGTACATGCTAACCACAAACGTGCTATTAACAATTTAAGTTTTTCCATTTTTTAGTTTTGAGAAAATTTGGAACTATCTTTTGCGCTGTTATTTGTTTAGTCTACATGCAAAAATTGGAATTTTTAAAAGGACTAGCCCATTATGATTTATTAATATATACAAGTATCAACGTTTATGTACTACTTTCACAAGACTATTTGTTTTGAAATTTTTTTAAATTCCGAATTTATTTAACTGCTATCCTTTGCGCTGTTATTTGTTTAGTCTATATACAAAAATTCAGAATTTTGACTTAACGATTAAACTGCTATGATAAAAAGAGTATATTTATTTTAAAAAATTTCACACACACATACACACACATAAAACTTTTGTTTACGTCAACATTTCATACAATAGCTAAGATAATGTTATTCACCTTTTCTTTGTAATAGTTTTATATGATTATTATAAGGTTACAATGTCATTTTTAGTACATAATTTGAAATCTATCCTAAATTATTTTACTTTCTTGATTAACACCTCGAGTCTTTTCTCTCATCAATACCTAATAATTGTTTCTTTCTTTCTTGTCATTCTTATTACTTTCACCATTTCTAGCAATAAAAGTTTACGGAATCATGCAATCCCGGAGAAGCCTTTTTATTATAAACATGCATCCTTTCAAAACTGCTAACTTACTGAAAAAAACTCAATTAATTTGGAAAATATTAAAAATGTACGTTTTATATCGAATAGTTATCTGTAATATTTCACAGTTAAAGAAGCATTTCTTTAATTAAGGAAACGTTCGAATTTTTTAGATGAACAACATATTACAAATATTTCCGAAATAAATAAAGGATTTTATTTTACATCAGTATTTATCTTAAATATTGTCACCCAGAAGAAAAGCAAATCTAAATTTCAATATCTTTGAAGTAAAAATTTACCTTAGTAGTAATAGCTATGCCGAAGTTGGCCCATTAGTAGGTCAATCTACCGCCAGGTGGCGCTAGCAGCAGTGTAAGAATTGGGTCAAAGCCCTAGCGATTCAAGATGGCGCTAGGGCTTCGCCCCCTAATGTAGAGGGCCCCCTTGTTGTGAATCGCTTGTGGGCAAGTACAAGAAGAAGGGGCCCTCTGCATAAGTGCTAGGTCTTGAGCCCCTTGCCACAAGAAGGTGAATCTCTACAAGGGGCGAAGTCCTGGTATAGATGTTCAAGGGGCCCCAAGAGCAGCAGCAAGTAACAATACGGTTGTCGTTGGTGGCCCCTTTAATAAGACTGTGCAAGGGGCCCTTATAGAAGGTAGTAACGATTTCGTCCGTCGTCGTCGTCGTCGTGGTCGCTGTAGTAGTAGTAGATGGCGCTAGTATCGGTATATATATATATATATATATATATATATATATATATATATATATATATATATACATGATGGGAGAGCATCGTGGTGTATTCAGTATCTCAGTTTTGCATCATCCAGAGTAGCTGAAAAAAAATGTCTTTTGATGAACCATCATCTTCATCTTGACGTCGTCGTCGTCATCGTCATCATTTTCACAAGTACCGATGTCGCATCTCCTGAAGCAATTTCCTGAAGATGCAGGTCATCCCCTCACAGTGGCCAGGAAACAGTTGAAACGAGCATTGGTTGCGGTAGCCACCGCAAAGGCGGTTGGCTGCCGCAAGAACGAGGGGATGGGAGAAGAGGGAGGTGAGAACAAACCCTACATTATTGCAAAGGCCCTGACATTTAAAATAAAAGGATCGCATGAAAGGATCGCATGCATCGAGAGGAAATACTATCGTGTGCAAAAGCAGATGCAACGGTAGATGTCGCTAGTATCGTCTCCGAAAGTACAATCAGTTAATAGGAATGTGTATCCGGGTGAATGTCCATAAAAGGATCGCACCGCATGCATCTAGAGGAAATAGTATCGTGTGCAAAAAAAAGCAGTTGAAACTGGGTGCATCCATAAAAGGATCTGTGTGTGTGTGGTGCTATCGTGGGTGACGGCGGATGGCGTGTCGTCCTGTGCGCCGGGCTCTGTCGGTTGGCCTGGATGCTGTTGGTGCTGGATGTTTAATTATAACTTGTTTGTTTAATTTTAGGTAAATATATATATATATATATATATATATATATATATATATATATATATATATATATACATGATAAGCATCGTGGTGTATTCAGTATCTCAGTTTTGCATCATAGAGTAGCTGAAAAAAATGTCTTTTGATGAACCATCATCTTCATCTTGACGTCGTCGTCATAAAATTTTAATGGAAATTGTACAATACTATTTTTTAACATGTATTTTTCATACAGATAATTTTACTTGTTAATGTTATAAAAAAAAAACAACTTTGGAGTATTTTTTAATAAATGAATATTGTTAGAATTTACTATTTTCAATTTAGATAAAAAGTGTTTAAGTACTACTTACATCATTTTATACATAAAAAAATATTTTATGGATATAAGTTTTAATCAGAAGTCATTTTTCTTTTATAATTAAGTTGTTCTTGTTGATGGTGACTGCTGACATAAAATTAAAAAAGAAAAAAAAACGTTGAAAAAGTATGGAATTTCCTCACCTTTATCTCTAATGCAATTTTATTTAGATTTTATTCATTGGTAATGTTACTAGATGAAAGCTTAAAAACAGAGAGTTATCGAAAAATGTTATTAAACATTTTTTATGTAAAAACTTCACTGAATAAATTGTTTTATATTTCACGTGTCTGTAATGCACTGCAACTAAATGTTTAAATCCTTCTATTTAAGCATTTCTTGTGTTTATGCAGCAGATGCACAGCTGTAATAATATATAATTATTTCAATATAGATATTCTGGGTTGTATAACGGATGTTACATTTTATAGGAAGCATAGTAGATTTATTATACATAATAAACTTCTAACTGCTCTTGTCGATGGATATTTTTAAGGTATTATTGTACAAGTTATTTATACGATAAAAAAACTATTGCTAACGTGTGTGATGGCTTGAAGCCATTATATGTTACAATGTTGCTAGCATTTAATTTTCTTTGGCACTTACTTTATTTATTTTACAATGAATGTGATGCATATTGTATTTTAAGATTTGTAGCTAATATTTACATACCAAAAAAGCTATTGCTCACGTAAAGCGTAAAATTATTGCATTTAGCGGTATATTTTGATCAATTTGTAGCTTATAAAGGGAAGCGTTGAAATGTTAGTATGATTGTTTTCAAGTATTGCATAAATAACTTCTTGTTTTAATCTGAATTACATTAACAATGAAATTAATATTATTTCTATCACACATAATGTTCGTAATAAGTAATATGAACGTAATGTATTAAATGAAGGTAATAAACAATTGGTTATGAATTATTATTTATTACAATATGGATATATTGAAAAATCAGTATTAGTGAAAGTAAAAGTGATGTTAATGCTGTTTCATCTGATATTTTTTTGTTTGCGCTAAAACGATTTCAAGAATTATTTAATTTAGATATTAATGGTGAAATTACTTTAGAAACGCTAACAAAAATGAATAGAGCTAGATGTGGAAATGAAGATATCCATTCAGAATTCACGCTACATCCAATAAAATGGAGTAATAAAGATATTACTTGGAATTTTCAAAATGGTAATGCAGAAATTATACATTTAACTAAAATTGCGTTTAATACCTGGGCTCAACACACTGATTTAAATTTCGTTCATTCCTACAGTAATCCAAACATTTTGATTTCTTTTCAAGCTGATAAACATATTTATGCCAGAAATAACAACAGATGTCCTTTTGATTTAGTTAAACCTGCGATAGCTCATGCTTTTTTTCCTAATAAAGGATTGTCAACATTAGAAATACATATTAAAATACCGTATGAATGGTATACAGGAATGGGTGTTACGCTTGAAAATCAATCTAGTTTGTTTTATATATTAGTGCATGAAATAGCACATTCACTCGGAATACACCATTCTTTTGTAGAAAGGTCTGCCATTTTGCCAACTTATGAAATTGCAAAACATTTTAATAATTCTGAATTTAAATTAAGCATGGATGACATTTTAGCTATTCAAAATTTATATGGTGAAAGGAAAACTGTTATTACACCTACTATTATTACCACTACTACTACTACTATTAGTCCTATTATTTCTACCGCTGGAATTAACCCAATCTGTGTGCTAAAATTAAAAGTGTTAATAAGTTTTTGTTAGTAAATCAAACGGGGCTGTCAACACATATACTGGGCAAACTTATATATTTTATAATAATGAGTATGTAATGGAAGTAGATGAGTGTACACTAAAAGCTAAAAGACATAAAATTATCAATGATGTTTTTCCTGGTGCACCAACTAAATTTCAGTCAGTATTTAGATATAACAATGGTTTGATTTATTTTTTCACTAACACTCATATGTATGAATATAATGAATTTTCAAATCATCTAATACGTGCAGAGAGTAAAGATTTAAGTATTTTTGGATTAGTTTGCCCTCAGGAAAGTATACTACAACAACTTAAAGCACTTTTGGATAGAATAATCGTAACGCAAAAGTAATATTATGAAATTAGAAGAAGATATTGATTATGACATGAATGGTTATGTAAACGAAGAATAACATTTAATATTTTCATCAGCTTCAGTATTTTTTAATAATGGTAGCACTGTAAATTAAGATACTATTAACATATACAAATCTAAATATTGCATTTACATCTTTCAGTAGTAAAGAAGTGACGTGCAGTACCTATAGTAAATAATATGGATATTATAAATTTAGCAATAAAGCGTTTTATTAGTTTGCAAAACATGAGTACTGACGATATACGTAAACTTCCAGTAGAATATTTAAAGAAACATGCTAGTATAGAAATAGCAAGGTATTTTCAACGATTACCTGAAGAACATCAGCAGCAACTGCAAGATTATAAATATTGTGATGAGCATAAAATACGAGGAAGGGATGAAATTGATGGTCCACCTCCACAGATTTATAGATGTCTTCTATGTAAAACAAAACCGTTGCATGATATGTGAATGTAAACGTAGTATACAAAGAGCTATCATGTCGATAGGTACTAGTAATCTTGCTGAAAATTCTGTAGAAAATATTTCAAAGAGTATTGATAATTTTTTAAAAAGAGTTAAAAAATCACGAAAAGTTTCATTATTTCACGAAGATGGAAGATGATCTAAATATTATAAGTATTACTACTACAAATAATTATGAAAAATCTATTAGTCCAAAAATTAATGGTGAAAATGGTGATGGAAATAATAATAGCGAAGATGAAGGTTATATTGAAGATTATAGTCAATCAAAAACAAGAACAATATTAATGAATAATAACATTTATGAAAAACTGAATGTAAATAATGAATTAATAAATGGTACAGTATATAAATATGATGATGAATGTTATGAGAAATATGTAACGGTTGGCTATATTATATTAAAATATGGATGGCCGGCGATTCGTATAGGATGTTTAAAATGTCGAGAATACGTTGATCTGTGGGATGATGAATGGTTATTACTTACTCAGCTTCATACATTAATAAATTATGATGATGATAATGATGAGGACTATCAATATGAAGAAGAAGAAAGATTATAAATTATAATCATTATTTTCCAACTTTTGTAGTTTTTGTAACATGGATCTGAGAAACTTTAAGAAACTTTTATGATTAACACCAGTTTTAAATTACCACCTTGAATTGTTAAAATCACATAAATTTGAAGCATTTTATCAAAGATATCTGGAATTAATTTGTGAATATATTGACATTTCAAATAAAAGAGATGATGCATGTAGCATCTTCAATACTAAATTCCGATCTAAATATAAATTCTAATAATGTGTTATGTATCCTTGAAATACTAGAGAAGTATCCTGGAGAAATTGTTAAAGATGTTCAAAATATTATCAATCGTAATCGACTATTACCAAATCATCAAGCCACGTATATATAAAATATTTATGAATGGGTGCAAAAAGATGAGAATGGATCACAACACCAACAACGATTGGAAAAACAAAGACTACGTCGGCAACAACTAACCGTATAAACGTTTTAAAAAAGACTTACATAATTATAGTGAAAAATAACGGTAATAAACAATTTCAAAAGATTATCCATTTAAAAACCTTGTAGCTATATTTATTGTAACTATTGTTATGAAGTATTAATGTTAATATTAATTGTTAATGTAATTTAGATTATTAACAAGATCTATACTTAAGTAAAGTATTGTAACACCATTTTTGCACACTTTTTCTTAAGGTTCTGAAAATCTATAAATAGGGTTGTGATGAACTAAATATTGGTAAATGACTCGAGACCGCCGGAAAGGTAGCGACAAACAAGGTGGTGGTGAAGAATTTTAAATAAATTAATCAATAAACTCCCATTTGAACTACATCTCCCAGGATATCAATTTTGTGGACCTGGTACAAAGTTACAAGAACGTGTTGCACGAGGTGAACAAGGTATAAACCCTTTAGATGCTGCTTGCCTTCAGCATGATATACAATATAGAGATAATGTAGATTTAGCAGCACGACATCGAGCTGATAAGATTCTTGAAACTCAAGCTTGGGAACGCTTTCGAGCTAAAGACGGTATAGGTGAAAAAATTGCTGCACTTGCAGTTACAGGTGCAATGAAAGCTAAACGTACGTTAGGAATGTGTATTAGAAAAAGAAAAGTAAGAAGAGAAAAGTTACCGCAGCACTTAAGAGTTTTACCAACTCCAAGTAGTAGTGGTGGTCGGTTACGAATAAGAAAGAAGAAGATTGGTAATCGTAGGAAAAAAGGAGGAATCTGACCATTTTTGATACTACTATTTGCAGGTCTTTCAGCTGCAGGAGCTCTTGCTGGAGGAGCACCTGGTGTGGTTAAAGCAATAAATGATGCTAAATCATCACGAAAACTAACTAGAAGAGTCTAACCGCCACAATGCAATGATGGAAAGTATAGCCTTAGGAAAAAAAGGAGGAAGTAGGATAAAAAGGAAAAGAATAAAACGTAAGAAGAAACAAAAATTAAAAAAGAAACGAGGTGGAGTGATGTATTTAAAACCATATAAAAGCGGTGCTGGAAGAATAAGGAAAAATAAACATTGTCTAAAAAACTAAAAATTCCCGAAAGAGCATTCACCAATCATGATTTAAAAAAAATAATTAAAAACCATCCCATTGAACCACCTTTACGTGGAATATTTATGCGAGAATAATTACCAACACAACCATTAAATAATGAAAGTGGTATTATAAATTTGGATGGCAGTAATGGTCCAGGCACTCATTGGGTGTGCTATAAGAAAAGAGGAAGTGTTGTTAACATTATGACAGTTTTGGTGATTTATCTCCACCAGTAGAGGTTATTAGTTACTTTCGGGACAATAAAATTTTCTATAATTATAAACGTGAACAATTATTTAACACTAGTATTTGTGGACATTTATGTTTAAAATTTTTATACAATAAATCTATATAAAAGATGATTTTGTTTTATATGTTTAAATACAGGTAAGATGTCTCTTTGCTGGTTGTGGAAGGTGTTGGTAACAAATTAGAAACCACTTATACAGATCATATACGTTTAAATCCAAATCGTAATTATACACTAGCATTAAGAGGATTTTATGGATGTAATTCAATAAAGAATATTCATGAAAGACATGATAAGTTTTACTATAGAAAGGATAATGATAACGTAAATAAAGTAATTAGGATTCCACATGGTTCTTACGAAATCAAACAATTAAATTCTTTTTTGGAATCAGAAATTAAGCCTTACGGATTTGTGCAATTGATTGCTAATAATCAGAGTCAGGCAAATATGCAAAATGCATATTGCATATGCATTTGCATATTTTACACCTTTTTATTGAATTTTGCATATATTGAAACGTTTAAAAATAAAATGCATATAATTCCTTTTCAAAACTAATTTTATTTCTATTTCAAATATCTTCCTACCTAATGATGTACAAATCAACAAAATTCTTATCTTAATCTTCTACCTGGAATGGTTAGAAAGTACAAGAAAGATTACCTCTAATTGTGTTTGGATTACAGGATTAAATAGGTTCATTAAAATGTCATTTTATGTCGTTGCTTGCACTTAGGTACTTCAAAACTACCAATGCAGGTAGTTCAGTTTATATTTGAACTTCAACAGTTTCTGTTTAAAAGTACAAAGTGTTATTCTTGAAAGTTTTATTATTAAGTGTTTTGTATCTATCAACAATGTCGAAAGAAGGCAATATTTCTGGTTGGATCAAACCGTATTCGGAGTTACACATAGATATGGGAAAAGTATTTTGCTCTGCATGCAGTAAAATTGTAAGTACCTAACCTACGTAATTTTCTTAAGAAACATTAATTTTGAGGCCCTAGATAAAAAGACTTAAGATTTTTTTATATTTTTTAAATATTTTCTAAATATTTGAAGTCATTTGACATATTTATTCGTAAGATTTTTTGTTAAATTTTAATGTGAAATATTTTGGAACTTTTCGAGCCTTTTTAAACCCATCTTCTGACGTTAGGTAATTTTGTGATATGGGAATATAATAATAATAATAATACATTTTTATTCCCATAATAATATACATATGTATTATCACCCTAATTAATACCTTAAAGTAATAATATCTTAAAATAATATTGTAGGCTTATATGGGAAATGGTTCTGTATGCACTACGCATACAGCCCTGAGTTACAGTATAGCTATCTAATCTATTTAAATCACTGTTTATATTATTTATTGTTCTATAATTGGAACTTGGTACAATGTAGTAGTAAGCGAGAACAAAAAAAAAAAACTAGATATGTTTCAGATATATTTATTTTGTAATTAGCAATATTTTTTTTAAGAGAGGTATGTTATGTAATATCCATTTTTGCAAGGTTTTCCAACGGTTTTTTGTTAGTTTTACCTCTTTGAGAGAACTAGGTAGAGCATTATACAGTTTTGGTCCTAGATATATTGCGCTTTTTTGGAATATCGTTTTATTTACTTTTGGTAATCGTTTTTTCTCTTTGATTGTACTTCGGGTACCAATTACGTTAGAATTCCGCCTTTGAGAACTGTGAGCATCACTTATATTAAAAAACTGACGAAGGACCTTAAAAAGAAATAAATATTTTAGTGGTAAGATGTTCAGTTGGATGAATAATGGAAGAGATGAAGTCATTCATGGTTTGTTGCATATTGATCGGATTGCCATTTTTTGTAACTTAGCAATTGATTGTAATCTAGTATATGCTGCAGCTCCCCAACAAGAAGCAAAAACGTATGCGAATGCATATATGAATGATAGATCATTTTCAGGGCATGAGCGGTTAGAACCTTTCTTAGGGTATATATTTTTCTAGCTGTGCCGTATAGCTTTGTCTTTAAATTATCAATGTGCCATTTCCACGTTAATTTGGTATCTAAAATAACCCCTAGATATTTTTGAATTTTAACCTAACAAACCGATGGACATGTGCAGGATGACTGTCGAGTGCAGTTATTGTGAAATGGAAGTGGCATATGGGTAGTGGTTAATTTTGTTGACAAATTAAAATACACAACATTTGTTTTATCGATATTATGCGTCAGTTTGTTGTTCTTAAACCATACATTCAAATCTTTGATATCTTGGCTAATTTTAGAGTGTATATCATCACAGGTATCCCCTACATATGTGAGTACTGTATCGTCAGCAAACGCTGTGATACTTCCCGCCAGATTGCGATTACAAAGATCGTTACAATATATTAGAAATAGTGTGGAAGAAAGGACGCAGCCTTGAGGAACTCCGCAAGTAACTGATATTGAGTTACTTATAGAATAACCAATTCTGACACATTGTTTCCTGTTGTTTAAATAACTTTCAAACCACTTGTTTGAATTACCTCTAATACCTGCTTTTTCTAGTTTATGTAGCAAAATTTGTCTGTTTAAAGTATCAAATGCTTTTTTAATGTCAAGAAAGAGAGCTGCAGTTTTTTTGTTGGTGTTAATCCCATTGTATATACCTGTTATAAACTTCCCTAAAGCTGATCCAGTACTTCTACTTTGCATGAAACCAAATTGATTCATAGAAATAGTGTTTGTTTTTCGTAAAAAACGCATTAAGCGGTTATTGGTAACTTTTTCGAAAACCTTCGATAATACTGAGACTAACGAGATAGGTCTGTAATTATTTACATCTTGCTTATTTCCAGTTTTGTATATGGGAGTAACCACTGAATGCTTTAAGGCGTCAAGGAAGGTATCAGAAGAATAACTTAAGTTTATTAAGTGAAAAATTACGTTTGCCACTAGAGTATCTACGGATTTAAGTATTAAAGTAGATATATTATCTAACCCTGAGCGTTTATTATGTAAGCTCCGAATAATTGTAAGCACCTCGTCAGGACCTGTAGGTGTTAAAAACATTGTTTTAGAATTGCTAGGTATAGGGAATTGTTTGGTTTCTAGGTTTATATTGTTTTCGGAAAGTTTTTTGGATATATTGTTTGGAACTTGAACAAAATTGCTATTAAATATTTTTGCAATGTCAACTTCATCCCTATACTCACAACCATTGTGAATAATTGAGTTTATAGTTTTATCCGTAATGTTATTTTTACCAAGTACGCGATTAAGAAGTTTCCACTGCTCTTTATTATTTCCATTAAGTAATTGTAAGTTATTTTGTAGGTATGTAGATTTATTTAGCTATTACTATTTTGTTGTCAATATCTTTTTTTAACTCTTTATATTTTTTAAGTAACAATATGTCAGATGGTTTTCGGAATAATTTTCTTTTGAGGATGTTTCTTTTTCTTATGGTTTGTATTATTTCTCTATTAAACCAAGGCATAGTTTGCTTTAGATAATGAAGTTTTGATTTATTATAAACAGTTTTGGTGGAGTGTTTAATTGCTGTACTTAACACAGCAATAAATGCATTGGTTGCAACATTTACGTCAGTTTCGTTAGTTACAGTGTTCCAGTTGGATTTTTGAACTTCGGATATTAATATATCATAGTCGATTATTGAATATTGTGTTTTTTTGTTTACCTTCCTTTTTGAGTTAAGTATCACTATTTTTAATGTTGTTAGGCTATGATCAGAAATTCCGAGGTGAAAAATTTTACTCTCATATTCAAAAAATTTGTTCGTTCTGTAAAATATATGATCTAGGCAGCTTTTAGAATTTGAAAGTATTCTGGTGTAGTCGTTAATACATGACTTAAAACCATGGCAATTCAATATTGACAAATAACGGTCAGTATTTACAGAACTGTTTCATTGTGGGTGTATGTTAATGTTAAGGTCGCCAAGCGAAATGCAATTAGAATTTGCTGGACAGTCCAGAAAAGGCTCGATTTCGTCTAGAAAGGCTGGTATCGTGTAGGCATGTAACCTATAAATTGCTACTATATCGACTTCAATACTTTTGACTTTACCTGATAGGTGAATCATGTCACTACACATTAGATTATTTGGTATAATATGTACACTCGTATATTTTTCTTTTTTAAGGTAGATAACAACTCCAGCACTTTTTTGATATTGGTTACATTTATAATATAATTGGTATCCCGAAATCTGATTTATTTCATCCTGGGATGCCCAAATTTCCGTAAGCACAATAATATCTGGACCAGAAACTTCATAATGTTCGTTTAATAAAGTTAGCTGAGCTATCAGGTATTCAAAGTTTTTACTAATGCTACGAATATTTTGATTTAAAATTAGTATTGAATTCTGGTTAGCAGTGGATTCAAAGTATTCTAGTTTATCTTCCAAACTTGTTAACACATTACAACTACAATTGACCAAGTGACCCGCATTACAAAAGTTACAGTTACGCATAATAATACTTTCCTCAAGTTAATTGGAGAACAGAACAAAAATATTAATTCTTTTTGGTACTATTTTAAAACCTATGTACTAAGTATAAGTATGAGATAAGGATGAGAATAAAACGAATTAATACTAGACAATTTAAATATTTATAAAAAAAATAAAATAAGCCTTTTTCTCTTTTTTTTTCTACACCAAAAAAGACAGAAAACAGGTTAAATTGATGTTCCTTAGAATTTGTAAGATACATCAACTACCGGCTTAATCAAAATTAAGTAAATATTTATTTAGTGGAGTAACTTAAAATGTTAATTCTACTAGTAAATTTGAGAAAATTAATATTATGACACAATTTATTTACGACATATAATGAATTAAACCAAAAATTTATTTGATATACAATTATCAATTATATTACAAGTAAATATTTTATTTGGGTTTTACAGACCTTGTATTATATCTTTTTAACTCCATATGTGACATGTACAATTCTCGCACTTTTTCAAATTCCGAAACTGTCGTAATTACTTTCTTGTCATTGTTGGGTAGCTTCACAAGTATACGACCATCAGCGGTCCAGGAGCTTCACATGCATTACGATATAATACAGAACGTTTTTTTGTTAGAGATTCAGTTATTAAATAACCTGTTCCTTTCAATGTTTTTTTAACAATCCACACTTTTTTCTTGTTTAGATATGACATAAATTTGATTATCATTGGTCGTGGATATTTACTGGTTTTTTTAATTTCTCCAATACGATGACAGTTATCTATCACTGTAGAATCACACGATAAATCGGTGATTTTTAAATGATCTTGGAAAAATTTATTAACTACCTTTAGTATGTTTTCATTGTGTTCTTCTTTTAGGCCGTGAATCAAAATACAATTTCTTCTTGAGTACGCTTCAGATTCATCAATTTTATCTTCAAATTTTTAAATTTTTGTATTAAATTTTTTAAGTCTGAAATGTTTTTTAGAATTGATGATTTAAAAATCATAAATTCACTTTGTATTGCGATTTAGGACAGTTATCGTCATTTTTTATCTTATCTTCAAAATTTTTCATTGTAGATATAAAGTTTTGTTCCAGTTCTTGAATTTTATGTTGTAAGTCACTCATGATTGATTAGTGTAGTTTGTACAAGTATTTAAGAAACGTATTGGTTGTACAGATTATTGTAATCGGTATAGGTTTGGTGACAGCCAATTGTGATATCCTATATAAATCAATTTAAAGAATTTACGTTAATCGTGATGATTATGTGGTTATGTATTTATTTTTATATAAAAGTAACAACACTATTAATTAAACTGTTACAAGCCGGCAGAGTTTAACGTGTTCACACTTTCATGGCTATAACTTAACTCTTTTCAATATCCCTGAATTAAAAATACGGTAATTTTTATATACTTAAAAAGAATTTTTTTGCAGATAACATGTGATAAAAAATTTCAAATAGTTCAGCATTGCAAAACTGCTTTACACATGGCTAACAAAAATAAATTAAAATCGGGAGAGAAGAAACAAGAGTCCATATCCAAATGTTTTCAATCCACTAATCAAAAATCAAATGAACAAGCGATATTTAACCACGATTTATGTGAAGCATTCTTAAGCTCAAATATACCTTTATCGAAATTATCAAACGAAAATTTGCGAAAGTTTCTCGAAAAACATTGCAAATGGAACGTTCCCAGCGAAAGAAGTTTAAGAAGAACTGAAGTGGATTCTGTATATTCTGTAGTATTCAATAAAGTAAAATTAGATATAGGAAATAATTATTTTTATGCATGCGTAGACGAAACAATAGATTCTTCAGGTCGTAATATCGCGAATTTAATAATTGGGGCTCTAAAAAGTGAACAACATTCAAAATCCTACTTAATTGCCTGCAAGCAGCTAGATAAAACAAAAGCTTTAACAATATCAAGATTTTTGCAAGATAGTTTAACGAGTTTTTTTCTCCCTTTAGCTGTTCCCAAAGAAAAATTTTTACTGTTTCTTTCAGATGCTGCACCCTATATGGTTAAAGCAGGTCAAATTTTGCAAATTTTTTATCCAAATTTAATACATACAACTTGCCTAGCCCATGGTATTAATAGGGTCGCAGAACAAATTAGAAATAAATTTCCTAATGTTAATAATTTGATTTCAAATATGAAAAAAATATTCCTTAAGGCTGTAAGGTTGTGTTGACGCACCCTGTATGTAAGATGGTATAATGACGTGTATTACGTGTTTTGAGTACGGGGGTATTGAGTTTGAACGAAAAAAAATTTTTTTTTGTGTATATGCATAATGTATGTGGGTGGATGATACGCCACTGGCAATTTAGGAGAAATATCATTCAGTATACAGATACGTGTATTTGAATGTTATAGAGACATTGGTGTTGGAATAAATAGATTCTGATGAATGTAAATATGAAGAGAAATGTGTCGATGGGACGATAATGTTTTGCTACTGTTGACTACTGGGTAAGGAATGGAATGTTGGAGGATAAATGAGTAATCTTGGCCCGAAGATGTGAATGTATAAGTATAGAATGTTTTAGGAAACAGGTAGAAAAAGATTTAGTATGTTTAATTGTTGATTATAGAAAGTTCTCGTAATGTTGTGCACTCAGTTTTGAGAATACATGTACGTATATGGGATTTGAGACCTTAGACTGTACTTATTTTTGCGGAAGGACGATGAGCGCATATGAGAGATAAACGTTGAAAGTTGTGTAATGGTCCGGAGTGGCCACTGAATGGGGTTTTTCGAAATTTTATTAGAAAGTATTGATCACTTAGGACTATTTAAAAGTAGGCAAGGGTGATAATAAAATGTTAGTTACTTGTTAGTTGTTACTGAAGAGACTACATCATGTCTACTTCTCGAAGATGTGTAAATAGTGTCGATTCCTTCTGCTACATTTGTGGCAGCTTCACCGTTCCCAGTCAAAGGGCACATATTAGTGCTGTAACGAACCGCAATTCATTACTATGGAATTTTTTCAATTAATTATTTAACAATCAGCCCTCGTAAAAGAAATGATGTAAGATTTCTTAGTATTCAAACACCTGCAAGACTTCATCTAATATTTCTTAGTATTCCATATTACTCAGTACCGAATTTAATATTTTTATTATTTCGTTTGATTGCACAACAAAAAATTAATTTGTTTCCCCTCCAACGTAGATTTCATAAAACATCGAATGTTTTATACGTCAGAGTAATCTCCACCAATTAGAGATAGGACTCCCCCAAACGGAAGCCACCACCGCTTACCGAGAGTCCCCAATAAAAACCGCGCCGCGCACCTCACTAAGAAGAGTAGCCGTACCAGTAGCCGTAGCAGACCAGACCAATAGCAGTAGTAGAAGAGTTCCATCGCGCCTCGTGAACGCATCCCGCCGCCGAGAATTATTTAGTTGGTTTTACCAGCTCCTGTATTAGTTAGTCCGTTAGATTAACTCCTGTTCCAGAAAACCTGCACGTGACGGTTGCGTTAAAGTAAATCGCCGCAGACCTAGTGATAGCCACCGCGAGATTAGCTCACTGTATTTGCAAACGCGCACCGCGAACCTTTTGTAAATAAATAGCTATCCTCGATCTTTGTGATTAACGACACGTAAGTCTGTAGAGTAATTCAACACACATACACACACGCACACACACACCCGCGCACGCGCACGCGCGCACCGCACGCACGCCCGCACGCACGCCGCGCGCACGCAGTCCGCGGGTCCCTACACGCACACGCACGCGCACACACCCAACACACACACACCCACACACCCACACACCCACACACCCACAAAACACCCAACAAACAACACCACACACAAACACACACACCCACACAACACACACACACACACACAACACACAACACACACCACACACAACACCCAACACACACACCAAACACACCCACACACAACACAACCCACACACAACCACACACACCACACAAACACACACACAACCCACACACAACCACACACACACACCCAAACACACACCCAACACACACCCACACAACACACACACACACACCCACACACACACACACCACACACCCACACACCACACACACCCACACACACACACCACACACACACACACCACACACACACACCCAACACACACCCACACACACACACACCACAACACACACACACACCCACACACAAACCCACACACACACACACCCCCACACCCCACACACCCACACACCCACACACACCCACACACACCCACACACACACCCACACACAAACCCCACACACCCACACACACACCCCACACACCCCACACCACACCACCCACCACCCACACACAACCCACCCACACACCCACCACACACACCCCACACACACACACCCACACCCCACACACACACACACACACACCCCACACCCACACACACACCCACACACCCACACACACCACACCACACCCACACACCCCCCACACACCCACCCACACACACACACGCACACACACCCACACCACACACGCCCACACACAAACCCACACACACACACCCACACACACCCACACACACACACACACCCACACACACCTACACACACACCCACACGCTCACACCCACACACAAACACACCCACACCCACCCACTCACACACCCACCCACACAGCCACCCACACACACACACACCCACACACACCCACACCCACCCACACACACCAACACACACACACCCACACACACAGCCACACACAGACCACACACACCCACACACAGACCCACACACCCACACACACCCACACACACACACACACACACACCCACACCACACACACACACCCACCACACACCACACACCACACCACAACACCACAACCAACAAACACACCAACAACACAAACACCACAACCACACAAACCACACACACCACACACACACACCCACACCCACACACACCCAACACACACCACACACACACACACACCCACACACCCCACACACACCAAACCCACACACACACCCACACACACAACACCACCAACACACACACAACACACACCACACACACCACACACACACACACCACACACCCACACCACACACACACACACACCACACAACACACAACACAAACCACACACACCCACACACCCACACACACACACCACACACAACAACACACACACCCACACACCAACACCCACACACACACACACACACACACACACACACACACCACTCACTCACTTCCACCACTCACTCACCACACCCACCCCACCCACCACCCACCACTTTATGCCTTTAGGTTTAAATTAAATTTTTTCTTAAATTATTTAACGTTTATAAGTTCAATAATTTTTATATAACTCGTTTATCCGTTTTTTAAACGGATTCGTTAAAATTTTAGAAAAAGTAATTTTTTAATTAATTATTTAACGATTTATAAGTCTCAACTGAATTTATTATATAAAAATCGTGTTATCTCGTTTAAATTTAAACGGATGTCGTTAAAATTTTACGCCAAAACCTAGATAATTTCTTTGTAAAACCATTAATCCAAAGAAAAATTACATCAGCTTCCTAATCTTTGACAAATTTTGATTTAATTGGTTTAAAAATATTCACTGCTTTTGCATAGAAAGAGAACATCTCGAACAAGGATAAAACAGCGCAGTTCAGCCCGTCGCGTCGGTCGGTATTGCATGATGCGGGATTATGAACCCTCATTAACTCATTTCTACCTGAAAACTTTTTAAATTCTGTAGTTTCAGTGACAGAATATTCATGTATAGAAGCTAGCTGCTAGTGTGAATAAGTGCGTTATTTCTGAAAAAATTAACATGCGAACGTATAGTAGACTGCGGAAGCGTAATCGAGCTTCCAATTCACAAACCTTACGCAAAAGACGAGAAAAGGCGCTCCAATTATGTTTATCAAGTGAATATGTGCCAGAAGATTCTCATCTCCCGTACTACGAGGAGTAAGTAATGGTTACTGAGTAATTTCGTAAGATTTAATTGTTAGAGGAAGGCTTAAAGTTTTATTATCACTTATTACTTTCATATTAACCCTATTAAAACATTTGAAACCTTTTATGATTTAAAGAAACAATAGTCACATGCTTTACATAAAATGTATTTCGACCTGAGTTCAACCGACTGTGCATCCAAATTATGAAATCATTTGTAAGTTATTCCATTTATAAAGTGGTGAAACGGTGTATATATTATGACCATTCAAAGATCACAATATCTTTCGCTCCCCCAAACATATTATATCGTACAATAATTATTGAATGGGAGATCGTCAAATTTGTTGTCATTTAAAATTTACTAGGAATCTCAAAAATGTTAAATTTTGACACTTTACTTCTACCTTATTTTTTAATTGTAACTTTCAATATTTCAGACTTGCAGAAGAGGATTTTCCTGATTTGCATGTAGAAGTAGAATCTAATCCCAAAGCTAGTGCCGATGTTGCAGTAGGAAATCGTATAGTCAACATGCATCATTTTCTTGTAGAAATAAAGAAGCTTTCTTCTCACGATAGGAAGTGCACTATGGGGGAAATGATACTTGTGAAGGAAACGCGGCGTGGAGTAATATCAATGTTACATTATCATTGTAATATATGTTCAAAAAACATTTCCATTTCTTCGCACCCGCCAGCTAGCACAATAAACGAGTCATTAGTTTGGGGAGCAACGTCTGTAGGTATGGGTTATTCGCAATCTGAAGAACTTTTTTCTTTAATAAACATTCCCATCATGACTGGACGGTTCTACAGGAACCTGGAGGAAAACGTTGGAAATGTGTGGGAATCTGAACTTTATACGCAAATGTACAAAGCTGCAGACGAAGAAAATGGAGATGTGGAAGACGGAATGCCCTATATAACTGTGATCGTTGATGGAGGATGGGCAAAGCGATCTTACGGTCACGGCTATTCATCTTTATCGGGAGTGGTGTGCATCATAGGAAAAAAAACGAAAAAATTATTAATTATATGTATCAGGAACAAATTCTGTTACATCTGCACTACTACTGGTATCAAACAAATTGAACCGCGCAGTCACACGCGTTTTAAAAACTATACTGGTTCATCCAGCGCTATGGAGCAGGACATAATTGTTCAAGGTTTCAATGAAAGTGAACGGCAATATAAGCTTAGATATAAATATGTTATTGGTGACGGGGATTCCAGTGTGTATTCTAGAATTTTGGAAAATGTTACGTACGGTAGATGTGTTTTAAAACTTGAATGTGCTAATCACATCACTAGAGCATTCACATCAAATCTCCATAAGCTTGTTGGGAATACGAGACACCCAGTTTCAGCAAGACGTATATTAAAGTCTAGATTGACTAGACTTAGTACTTCCGTGAGGTCAGCTATAGCTAGATCTTCTGACGCTTCCATGGAACAATTTTGGAAAATTTACGTAACTTTAGTGTTTTCGGTGACACATTCATTGAGAATCCAATATTTCAAAGGAAAGACACCAAGAAGAAAATTTTAGTTACTGCCAGTACTCCTAAAGGAAGTAACAAAATTTTGAAAACTTTAAGGAAAAATGGTGAAAAGAATTACTAACATCAGAAAGGTTTTGAGCCTATTGCAAAATTTTCCAGGAAAGAGGGAATTTTATGGCCTTAACGCGGTGCTATAGGGATTGCAAAATTTTGGACCATGTGGAAAAATTGCTTGCGTATCTTCTAAAAATTTCCATTGCCAATTTTTGAAGAAAAGGGGAAAAAGGCTTATACGACGTAAATGAAAGAAAATTTGACATCGTGAATAAAAATGCTGGGAATGTTCTTAATTCCACGAAATTTTTAAGGAACCTGAACTAAATTAGAAAAAAATTTTACTCTAAAAAACATAATGTGAATTTAAAGAAAAATAAACAAGGGGCAAGATAAATAAATGGCACGAAGCTCGCGGTAATAGACTGGCCGCTTCTTCTTTTGGGCGAATTTGTTTACGGCGAAATACAACATCGTGCCACTGTCTGATTAAAAGCTTATTATATACAGTACAACTTCGATAATCCGGACGCTCCAGTAATTCGGACAGCGTCTACTGTCCGGACATTTTATATTTTTCACCTCTATAATCCGGACAGTAACATGCGTCAGCAAAATTACAGGTTTCAACAGGTTTAGTGCACTAAATATTCGTATGTAGTACGTAATAATAGTACATATTGAGGTGCTTGTAATAAAGATGGCTCCTATAAAACGGAAACACCTGACACTTACTCTAAAGGAAAAGTGTAAAATACTAGACGCGTTAGATAAAGGCCATAGTGTACGTTCGATTTCGGAAACTTTTAATGTTCCTAAATCAACAGTGTCGGATATTAAAAAACAAAAATTAAACACGCAGTTTTGTTTCGAAGTGTTACAGTGACATTGGTAAGTGTTAACTATTAAATATGTTTGATTAAATAAAAACTACATTCCTTTATTTAGGAAAGAAAAAAGTTATAAAAAAGGCGGAAAATCCAGAAGTGGAAGAAGCGTTGTATACATGGTTCATCCAGCAACGGCAAAATCATATTCCAGTTTCTAGCGAAATTTTACGTAATAAAGCGCTTTACTTTTATGAACAAATAACCGAGAAAAATGATTTTCTAGCCAGTTCAGGTTGGCTTGTAAAATTTAAGTAGCGGCATTGTATCAGATTTTTAAAAGTCTGTGGCGAACGTGTTTCCAATAACGCCGATATTGTAACACCTTTTCAACAGAAACTGTTAACTGTAACTGAAGAGATGGGATTGGATCCAGAACAAGTGTATAATGCAGACGAATCTGCAGCTTTTGGAGAGTATTGCCTAACACAACATGGGTACATCAGAATGAAAATCAGCACCTGGAAGAAAAGTGTCAAAAGACAGGATTACATTTATGTCATGCTGTAACGCAGTTGGAACACATAAGTTGCCTTTACTGGTTATAGGTAAAGCTCAAAATCCGCGGGCCTTTAAACATTTCACGTTGCCTGTAACATACCGTGCAACTAATAAAGGTTGGATGACAAAATCAATATTTTCGGAATGGTTCAATACTATTTTCATTCCTCAAGTAGACATTTCTCTCTAGTGTAAACAAGCCACATAAAGCATTGCTTCTTGTTGACAATGCCCCGTCGCATCCCCCAGAAGTTGAGCTTTCCGATAACCCCAATTTTAAAGTGTTATTTTTACCTCCGAATTGTACGGCTTTAATCCAACCTATGGACCAAAACTTAATTCAAAATATAAAAGTCGCTTATAGAAAGAGACTATTAACCTACATAGTGTCACAAGAAGATGGCGATATAATGAAGCTTTTAAAACAATACAGTTTAAAAGACGCCGTAATCAATTTAGATTTTGCATGGAAGTCTATATCTGAAAAAAATATAGTCAGAAGCTGGTCTATGCTGTGGCCTGAATTGGTAACAAATGATGAACACGATATTCCGTTACCTGTTCTTCGACAGCGCCTTCGTTCTTCGGAAAATGATGATTTTGAGGTAATCTATCAATCACTACGTATCATAGACCCAAATAGTGAAGTAAACAAAGAGGCAATTACTGATTGGGCAACTGGGAAGAATGAAATCGTCAACGATTTGGCAGATGACGAGATAATCGAGTCTGTGACATCAACTCATGATGAAGAAATTGATGTCGAGTGTGGTTTAGATGAAATTTCAGCAACAGCTGTTAAACATTCTGAAGCAGTAAAGTGTTTTTCCACTTGTATCGAATGGGCAGAACAAAATAATATTGCTTATCCAGATGTATTGTTACTCAAAAGAATTGGCGAAACAGCCAGAGATCTCCATGTGAAGAGTATTACTCAAAAAAAATTGTTGATTTTTTTCATAACAATTTATAATTTAGGTGTCCATATGTACATTACATATTATGTATATTCATACTCATATCTATTTCAATATAAATTTTCAAACTTACTAATATTGTAAAACCCTCATTACAATCAAGGGATTAGGAAGGCTTTACAACAATTCAAAAAATATTTACGTACACTAATTCTTCGCAAAACGGAAACATTATTTGAAATAGAAAACTGTAATGTGAGTTGCCTAATTTTTAAATTTGAATTGTTAGAGATTTCAGTAGGGTGTCACATCACCTTAAGAAAATGTATTTTTATTATTTTCAGGTAAAACTTGGTGATCAAGACAAGTCATGGGCTCCACATAAAGTGTGTAAACCATGTGTGGAAAGTTTGCGCATGTGGAGCAAGGGAAAACGCCAGAAATTAACTTTTGGTGTTCCAATGATATGGCGTGAACCGAAAAACCACGTTGATGACTGCTATTTTTGTTTAGTTCAGATCTCCGGTTATAATAAGAAGAATAAGAATAAAATTGTATATCCTAATATCGACTCCGCGATCCGACCAGTGCCTTATTCCGCCAGTTTATGAAGAGCTTCCTTCACTTGAGTACTCAGATGCTGAACCCATGTCAGATGGTATTGAGGAGCAAGATTCGGATGTAAAGTCTGACCATGAAGATATAATTTATAATTGTGGACCACAATGTTTTACTCAAGCAGAATTGAATGATAGTCATCTTGATAGGTTTCCCGAAAATTTAGGTGCTGTGAGCGATGAACAAGGTGAGAGATTTCATCAAGATTTAAAAACCATGGAAACTCGGTACCAAGGAAGATGGGATCCTCATATGATGGCCGACTGCTGTTGGAGTATTCAAAGGGACTGCCAAACCAACATTCACAGCAGAAAGTCTTACAAACGAAAATTTATTCCCTGATTGTTGTTTTTCTTTTTACAAATACTCTTGTAATTTTTTAATGATTATTGTGTAAATACTTGAACTACACTAATATTGTATTTAAATAAATAAATGAATTATTACAATTTTATACTTTGTTTATATCGTATCAGTAGTAACAACTTAGCCGCATTAGTGATTTTTCAAAGAGTATAGTATGGTATAGAATTTAATTTTGACGTGATACGCAAAAACTAATATAATTTTCGGATTCAGCATACCCAAATTAGTAAAAAACAAGTCTAAAATAGAACAAAAAAGGTGTTGGGCAGTGATTAAGCACACAAGCGTGTATATTGAATGCAATATTATTCTTGGAACTTATAGAAATAATCTACCTGCTCATATTATTTACGGTTTTCCTATATCTGTTGAGCCAGGTTTTCGCATGGATAGTGTTCCTAGTAGTCCTATATATTTAGAGGTAAATGTAGATACTATTTATAATATTGAAATCCGTCTAGTGAATCAGAAGGGGGAATTGATTGATTTCGGTGCTAACGTTATTTTAGAGATAAAAGATAATGGGTCTAAGATTTAACTCTCATTATCGTTTAAGTAATCAATCCAATAACAACAACAACAACAGTAATCTTAAACGACAGCAACAAGTGCATAATAACAGTGTATACATTAAAAAAAAGCAAAAGCGAAAACGAATACCGCATCAACAGCAACGATTAACAAAAAGTGAAAAACTGTTTTTAACTTCTATTGGACTAAAACTTAAATTATGAGTGAAGTTATAGATGTATTTCGACAGATAGAGTATGATGAAAGAATAGAACCATATGGTTCGAATAAGTTTTCACCTTCGGATGAAATAAGAATCTTAATTCAAAGTCAAGATTTGATAACGGATACATGTAAAAGTTATATTTACATTGAAGGTAGCATTGAAGCGGAAGGAGACAAGCCAACTTTTAAATTAACAAACAGTTTTGCATGTTTTTTATTTCAAGAAATAAGTTATGGACAAAAAGTTGGCGTTTGTAGACTACCAGGTATTACTACTACAATCAAATCGTATGTATCATATACATTAAATCAAAGTGAGACGTTATCTGTAACTGGTTGGCAACCAAAGAAAGGGATGCTACATGTAAATACCTCTATTAGCGATAATAAGAAAAAATTTTCTGCAGCAATTCCATTAAGTTACATTTTCGGCTTTGCAGAAGATTACTATGAAAATGGAATTATTAACATGCGTCAAGAGCTTATTTTAATTCGCTCTCGAACTGATTTAAACTGTTTTAAGTCGAGCACAGAGAAAGTGAAAATTGAGATAACAAAGATTCATTGGGAGGTGCCTCATATAATCCCTAGTGATGAAGGAAAAATACTCCTATGTGATGGTATCAATAGAAATTCAATAATCAAAATTCTTTTTCGTCAATGGGAATTGTATGATTTACCTGATCTTAAGGAAACGAAATCTGATACATGTCAATAAAAACATCAACACAACTTGAAAAACCCAGATGGCTGTTGGTTGTATTTCAAAAAGACAGCGTTAAGAATAACGCGAAGCATATGCAACAGACTTGATCAACGCTAATCTCTCTAATCTAACGCTTTATTTAAATTCTGAAAAGTATCCTTATGAAAATTGGAATTTAGATTTTACAGCTAAAAGGGATACTATGGAAAATCAGTATGTGAAACTTTATTGAAGTATGATAACCATGAAGTATGTCCAATATTTATAATCGATTGTTCAAAACAGAAAGAAACACTTGAAACATCAACCGTGGACATTAAGCTGGTAATGGAATCCAATGCAAATTTTGAAAAGGAAACAACCATGTATTGTCTTATTTTACATGATGCTATTATTGAATATAATCCTTTAACAGGTGAAGTACATCGAATGTAAATTATATGTATATATTTTAATAGTATTATAAAATCATAACATTTATAATATTGTTTCTGCTTTATGAACTTATAAATATAATGAAAATTAATAAACAAAAATCGACTTTATCTGTATCCAATTTAGATTCTATGAGTGAGAAGAAAATAATGGATGTAGCTAAAAAGCATGGTACACTTTTACCGAACACATGTAGATGCAGGGCTGGCGGAAGCGGGCCTGCAGAGGATGCGGTGCAGGCGGGCGCCGTTACGCAGGGGCGCCGCCGCCAGGTCTCGGTTCATAATTTCATTAAAACAAACAAAATTTCAAAAATGAAAATTAAAATTCAGCGCTATTAATATGGTCAAATGTGCTATGGAGAAAACCGGCAAATACGACTAAGTACAATGATCGTACAAGCGCAGAATACAGTACTTATCTGATTCTGTGGTACAGGTCGCCACAACCACAAATTTCATTGCGGGTGAGTTTCTCGAGGCGGAGGCAATAAATGCCAACTAGCCGTTGCCAAGCTGGTGTTGATAGAGCGTATTTCACACCACTCCGTTGTACCATTGACTAACCTCAATCAACGCTTGTACTGAAAACAGTGCAGGAAAAGAAAATTCTTATGTGTTAATTTACATAATACATTAAACATGTTAGGTATATTATTCCTATTCTGAACAAACACTTCAATATTATGGTATTTTAGCAATGACAAAGAAAAATAAACATCTTTTTTTAGAGAAATAGCGGCGCGTAGTAGTTATCTCATTTCATCCGAATGCGTTTTCACTTCCCCGTGTACGCAAGTATTCAAGTAATCAGTAATAGCACCCGCAAAAAAGACATTTGTGGCGACTTTATTGTCTAGGTCTGTAGTGTAGGTGATTACTCCGGTTTCATTTTTAAATTACTCATTCATAACAGTCGCGCTTTAAGCACTGTTATAAAAAGTGACGTTTTATTCAGGTGAAGTGAATAGTGATTCAAGAGCCTAATCTTACATTACCTATATCTGTAAGTTTACCTACCTTTAGCAGAATTATTTTAGAAATTAAAAATAGATACCTAATATTCGTACAGGTACATTTTGTGTATTTTTTTTTTCATTCAAGGGGCGGCACGCGGCTTTTTGAAGGCTTGAAAGTTGCATCATACTCAGAAAATCTACCGAGACCGACGTCCCTACCTAGTAATTAGACGAGTATAGCCTAAGAGTAAAACTCATAATAAAAAATGGAAACGAACATTAAAAAAAAAACTATCTGGTGCCCAAAATCGTAAGCGCCAAGCTGCGAAAGAGGCAGAAATTAAAAAACAATCTGGGGCTCTTCATAAATTCATCAAAATTGCAAGACATTGTGATTCTGATTCAAAAGTCGATTCATCACAAATCAAAGTCAACGAACCGTGCACGTCATCTCAAGCGTCATCTTCATGCAGTTTAAATGATAATATTCCAACTCTAATTACTGATCAAATTGAAAATGTGAATCAGTTGTTTGGAAAGGATTCAGTTGTAGTTGATCACGAATCTAACACGGCAAATTTGAAAGATCCGGCTGTATGGGGAAATATTGATGAAAAATTACGAGTTGTTTTGATCGATATGGGGCCTATTCAAAATAAAAATTTAATTTATCCCAGAGATAACTGTGGTCGAAAATTTAGTAACACGTATTATAATAGAAAAATGGAAAATGGAGAGGTAGTGCCAAGAACATGGCTCGTTTATTCGGAAAATCTCAATTCTGTTTTTTGCTTTTGTTGCAAACTTTTCGCACCTACTGAGTCAAGTAGTTTTGTAGACGGTTATAACGATTGGAGAAATTTAAGTAAAACTTTACATAGACATGAGACCAGTACCTGTACTGCACATGAAAAATTTCTTAAAATGGATTAACCTTAATGCAAATTTAAAAAATAAAACTACTATTGATTCACATACTCAAAGCCTGTTGCAAATTGAGAAAAAGCATTGGATGAGTGTATTACAACGTTTAGTTGAAATTATAAAATTTCTTAGTGTTCAAAATTTGGCATTCCGTGGTTCTAGTGACAAATTATATGAAAACAATAACGGTAATTTTCTAAAATTAGTTGAACTGTTCGCGAAATTTGATCCTGTTATGGAGAGTCATGTAGAAAAGGCTTTACAACAAAAACAATAGAGTACACTGTTTGAGTAAGGATAGTCAAAATGAAATTTTGCAAACCTTGAGTAGCGCCATCAGGGATTCAATCCTATTAGATATTCGAAAATTTAAATATTATTCCATAATCTTAGACTGCACTCCCGACGCAAGTAAAACTGAACAAATGACAATTATTATGCGTTTTGTTTCTTGTGACAACGGAATTGTCAAAATTAGGGAAAATGTTCTAGGTTTTGTAGATATTACTGATTCTACTGGACGTGGTTTATGTGCGACACTACTGGAATTACTGGAAAAATGGAACATTCCCATTGAAGACATGCGCGGTCAAGGATACGATAATGGGGCAAACATGAAAGGGAAAAATAATGGTCTGCAAAAATTGATTTTACACACAAATCCTAGAGCTTTTTACGTCCCCTGTGCTGCTCATACTCTAAATTTAGTCATTAACGATGCAGCCAGAGTCAATTCAGACACAATTAGTTTTTTTGCAATAATTCAGGAAATCTACAATTTTTTTTCAACTTCTATTAACGTTGGGCCGTTCTTTTAAAATTCATAAATAATTTGACACTGAAACAGCCTTCAGAAACGCGATGGGAAAGTAAAATTAATGCAATCCGTCCTCTCCGGTATCAATTAGGAGAAATTTATGATGCACTTTTGAAATTTTGAATAATGAAAGTTTCAATAAGGAAACCCAGCACGAAGCAGAAACAATTTGTGCTAAACTAAAGGATTACAAATTCATTTGCTCTCTCGTAACTTGGCATGATATACTTAACAGGATTAACCCTGTTAGTAAAATGCTTCAAGACAAAAATATGAACATCACGCTTCCTTTAACATCCATTGCAAACCTAAAATTATTCTTACATGAGTATAGATTAGAGACTAATTTCGAGGAGGTTCTAAAAACAGCTAAGAAAATAAGTGAAGAGGTTGATGGAGAACAAGAATTTAAATCATTTACGGAAGTTCGACAACGGAAAAAGACCAGACAATTTTACTACGAGCATCATGACGAAGCGCCACAATCTCCAAAGGATAAATTTAGGGTGAACGTGTTTTATACACTTCTAGACGTTGCAATGTGTTCGTTAACAGAACGTTTTGAACAACTAAAAATATTTTACGATAATTTCAGTTTTCTCTATAGATTACGTGAAATAAACAATGAAGACTTACGAAAAAATTGTGAAGATTTGGAGATTTTTCTGAAGGATGGCGACAATAAGGACATAAATGCAATGGAACTATACGACGAGTTAAGTGTTTTCCGGGATATTTTTCATAATTTAAATATTGAAACTCCTTTCGACACCCTAAATTATATCGTGTCCAATAACTTGTCCTTCCCTAATTTTTCAATTGCTTTAAGAATACTTCTTACGTTACCTGTTAGTGTGGCCAGCGGTGAGCGGTCCTTTTCCAAGTTAAAATTGATAAAAACTTACTTGAGAACAAGTATGTCACAAAATAGGTTAGTTAATTTGGCTATGATCTCAATTGAAAACGACATATGTGCAAAATTAGACATTAAGACCATAATTTTAAGCTTTATTAATATGAAGTCACGAACCCTCCATTTGTAAGAACAAAATTCATGTATTCTGTCTATTCTTATAATTATAATTAAATTTTCTAGTGATTTTCAAATTTTTTCCTTATGCCCATCTAAGGTTTTTGCTTTACTAAAAGAGCATTTGAATTGTAGGTGATTAATTTGGTACCAGATTTGGATCAGTGAGAATTTGCTGAACGTGAAATTGTTGATAATTTGTCGATGATTTTGTTTCTTAACGATTATGCGCAAAGGGGGGCGTTTGAGTAGAAATGGCAGGCAGACGCCAAAGACCTTAGCACCGGCCCTGTGTAGATGTATAATTGCAGGGCCATCAAATTGTAGAAAAACGAATACGATGCTCAGTTTATTACTGGAATTGAACGGATTGAAGTTTGAAAATGTGTATATATTTTCAAAAACATTAAATCAATCAAAATGTAAATTATTAAAAGAGATACTAACACCAATCAAGGGTATAGGATATTACACGTTTACTGAAAATGATGATATTATTCCACCAAACGAGGCTAAACCAAACTCAATATTTATTTTTGATGATATAGCCTGCGATAAACAAAATAAAATAAGGGATTATTTTTGTATGGGAAGACGTAATTCAGTAAATTCTTTTTATTTGTGTCAAACCTATACACGCATACCTAAGCATTTAGTAGGAGATAATGCTAATTTGATAGTGTTATTCAAACAAGATGATTTAAATTTAAAATATGTATATCAAGATCACGTTAATACGGACATGCCGTTTACAAAATTACAACAAATATGTGATCAATGTTAGTCAATAGGTATTTTTGAATTTCTCATTATTAATAAGGATTGTGATATGAATAGTGGTTGTTACCGTAAAGGTTTTGATTCGTTTATATATTTACAATAAAATATAGAATAATCAGTCTATGTTCAACGTTTAGTTGTTGATCACCTCTGATAGAAACTCTTAAAACTGTTTTTTAATACAAGTAATGGATGAAAAGGAAAATAGTCACAAACGTAAACTTATAAAAGTAAGAAAAGCTATTCGTGAAAAACTAAATTATTTAAAACGCGGTAAACTTGCAACAGAAGATTTTATTCGTGAGACATATAAACCAATGATACAACCTCTCAAATAAACTGCTGTAGATATTAAAGAAGAACAAGCAACAGCTTCTAAAAAACATAATGATGAAACAAAAGCATTTAAACTTAAAGAAAATAATAGTAAAGTTCTACATCAATCTCAAATACCGCAACCATCAGTACCATCTACACCGATATTAAAACGTCAACAGCCGCACCATCCAATTGCAACTTCCACTCCACGATTTCTAGAGACAGAGGTCATTGGTGAAGTTACAAGAGGTGATAGTGAATATGATGGTAGGGAATTACAAGCTGAACAGAGTCAGCATCAACAAGAATACTCTAAACTGTTGGAGGAATCTGCCGCTAACTCATTTCTTGAGCAATACGCTGAGTTACCAAGAAAATATGTAGAAATTATGATACGAGGCATGAAAGGTGAGATTGATACTACTTATGGTGTACATTATGATGTTACAACAGATAAATGGCACATTGGTGATAGTAGAATTAATTTTAACAAAGAAAATATTATAATTAAGGATATTGAATATACGGGTACACCTGGTTTATATGAGTTATTAATTATGAATCATCCCCACGAAGAATGAATAAGAAAACAGGATCAAGTCAATTATGGACGTATTGTGCTAGCAACTTCTGCACATAAACGAGATAATAATCCCCTTGAACAAATAAAAGGAAGTAAGTCACGTAAATATACACATGTGATTAAACCAATACTAAAAGAAATAGAATTAACACCATCGCTATCTACTTCAAAAGGTAGAAGAACTGGTAAAGGTATGCTGTTTAAACAGATTGCACCGATTGAACATAAATACTGGGATAATGTTCATGAATTAGTGAATGAACTTAAGCTTAAATGGGCAGAAAAAGAAGCTGGGCATACGGGTCACCACAACACCATTATTTCAATAGTAGACGAATTATATGAAGCTGGCTACATAGAAAACCCTTTTAACGGGAACAATAGTAATTTCTTAAACCACATGAAAGTATAAGTTATTATAAACTTTAAATAAACTCTTAAATAAATGAATCTTAACATTAAACAATAGCAATTCGTTTGATGCTCAAAATAAGAAAATATCAAATCTAAGTAGTCCTGTTGAGGCTCAAGATTGTGTTAATAAATCGTATCTAGACACAAGTTTAATGAACTTAAATAAACGATTAATGACTCTAATAAATGTATACACAGCCCGAGTGACTACACATCAAGATAAATCTAATAAGTTGTTAGATGAATAGGATATCATTATAACACTATGTCTTTAACACCAAACGAACAAGTTGTAAATGAACTACATAAACCAGCTCGTAAAAATTTTCCTAGAAGACATACAATCATAAAAGGGTATGATGACTTGTGGCAAGAGGATTTAGCAGAATTTGCTCCTTATGCTAAATATAATCAAAAGTATAAATATGTTTTAGTTATAAAAGACATTTTCAAAATTTTTATGGACGAAACCGCTCAAATCTAAAACCGGTGATGAAGTTGTAAAATCTTTTCAACAGGTGTTTAAAAATTCAAAACGTAAACCTAGCAATTTACAAACTGATAATGGTAAGGAATTTTATAATAATACATTTTCAGAATTAATGAAAAAACATAAAGTAAATCATTATTCAGTATCCAGTGTACAAAAGGCAAGTATTGTAGAACGAGCAATTCGAACACTTAAAAGCGAATTGTATAAATTGTTTAGTTTACGTGGTAGTTACAAATGGGTAAACATTTTAAATAAAGTTACAAGTGAGTATAACAATACCAAGCATCACACAATTAAAATGAAACCTGTCAATGTTACACCTAAGACAACTTTAAATGTTTACAATTATATAAAGATTTTTAATGGAAAACATAAATTTAAGATTGATGATATAGTTAGAGTAAGTAAATATAAACACAAATTTGATAAATGGTATACTCCTGATTGGTTAACTGAATTATTTAAAGTAATAAAAGTTAACATTACAAATCCAGTTACATATTTATTAAATGATATGTATGGAAAAACTATATCTGGTTCGTTTTATGAGTTTGAACTGCAAAAAACCGTTAATTCAGACATATATTTACTTGAAAAGATATTGCGAAAACGTGGTAATAAAGTCTACGTTAAATGGCTGGGAATAAACGAAAAGCAATGGATTGATAATAATAATTTACTTTAAAAGAGTAAACTATATTTAAAGATAGCTCTAAACAAAAACATTTATAAGGTGCTTTAGGGTAATACCGCCCGGTCTGAAATATCGCCAGCTTTTAAATTTGGCGCCTGGTTGCTCCATTGCTGTCAGCCAATGCGAGAACTAGTTTGAAATACCGCCTGGGTTATGACCAATACAAGGGTGCTGATGAAATATGCGTAATTTAGTGGCAACCGGCAACAGGTGTTCACTTAAACGTCTCTTATAAGTTCACCAATTTGTATCTTAAGGTTTTTCGAGGTGTAAAATTGTTTCCTGAGGTAATTAATATATCATACAGATGTATGCAAGCTAATTGACAATAATGACTATACTTATTTGTTTGTTTATAATGCACAACGTGAAAAATAACCTCTAAATCAGGAATGTATAGACAGAAATACCGCCCAGCATGGGCGATATTTCTGTCTTGTGTTGTAAATTACGCAAATTGTAAATTCAACCGTTTTTCAGCAAAATGGGTAAAAAATGCAGGGGTATTAGAGCCAATTGGACTACAGAAATGATGGAAGAAGCGCTCAGGTTACTTAAGCAAGGTAGAAGTCAAAGGTATGTAGAAAAAAATTGTGGAAATCCACGAACCACGTTGCGTGATCATCTAAAAAATGGTAGTGGTGAAAGACGACTCGGTAGAAAACCTGTTTTGACAAGTGCACAAGAACAGGAACTTTCTGGTAGCATAGTAAGGCTTTCTAATAAGGGAGTTCCGCTTACACCAAAATCTGTTAGAAGAAGTGTTTTCGCATATTGTAAGAAAAATGGCTTTCCCAACAAATTCAACGACGAAAATGAAATGGCAGGTTATAGCTGGTATAAAGCTTTCATGCGAAGACACCCTGAACTTTCTAAACGAAATTCTCAAGCAATGAACTGGGCAAGGGCGCAAACATTAAACCCCTTTATTGTTAAAGATTACTTTACCAAGCTCTCAAATATTATGGACCAATTGGATGTTAAAAACTCCCCACACAAAATTTTCAATTTAGATGAAAAAGGTTGCCGGCTTACACTACACCATTCACAGTCTGTTTTAGCTGCAAAGGGCTCAAAGCGTGTTCATCTCATTTCTAATGAGCATGCAGAGAATGTAACAGTTGTTGCATGTGTAAGCGCTACAGGACAATCAATCCTTCCGATGGTAATTTACAAAGGGATGAGAAAACAAGACACATTCGGTGATAACTTACCTCCAGGATCTGTCGTAGAAATGGCTAATAAGGGCAGTATGACAAAGGAGTTATTTCTTAAATGGTTGGATCATTTTGCAAAATTCAAGCCAGCTGGATCTGTGCTACTGATTCTCGATGGTGCATCTTGCCATATGGACATAGCTGTCTGTGATCTAGCGGAAAGCTACGATGTGTTTATTTTGTGTCTACCTTCAAACACAACTCACGAGCTACAACCACTGGATAAAGCCGTCTTTAGATCCTTTGAACACTACTGGGACAGCGAGTTGCTCAAATATTGGGAACAGAATCCTTCCGCAAACAGAAGGCTTACAAAAAGTCACTTTGGAAAAGTATTTCAACCTGTTTGGCAAAAGGCTCTAACAATGTCTACTATTCAAAACGGATTTAAATCTACTGGCATTTATCCATTTGATCCGTCGGTTATTCCAGAGTTTGCCTATGCACCATCTTTGCTGACCAATCGAAAAGTAGATTCTCATGATGACGACAATCTTCCTCTGAGTTCTATCAGAAACAAAACTGATCAAGTGCAGGCGTCTTCTACACTTCTTTCGAGGCCCGGTTGTTCCAAGTGGGAAAACTATCCTCAATCTTCACCGATAAATAAAGAAGTAGAGTCTTCTGATGATGATCTTCCTCTGAGTTTCCTTATAAACAAGACTGATTCTCCTAAACAGCAAGATGATTCTCCTCAACTCCATATCAATACAATACCGAATAACAAGATAAAAATATTAGATGTTACAATAATCAAACCCAATGAACCAATTGCTACTAAAGTTTCTAATGACTCCTCCACATTTGGCACTTGTATTCCAACACCAGATTTTGCAAAAAAAAACTGTATAGCCAAGAAAAAAAGCCATTAACTACAAGGCGCAATTACTAAAAAGGGACTTATTTGGTAAGGATCGTGTCACATCCAAGAAACAGAAAAATAAGACCTACAAAGAAAGTTGGCTATGTTCCATATGTCATGAAGATTACCAGCATGACATGAGACAATGTTCACAATGCAAAACCTGGGTGCATGAGGATTGTGTCGGTCTAACGATTGAAGATTTAGAAGACTTTCAGTGTCCAGACTGTTCGCCATAGTTTCTCTATTGTGGGCGACATTTCAGACCATATGGGCGGAATTTCAGTTATGGTGTGAAATATCGCCCATTTGTAGTTTTTGTTTTAAGTGAGTATCACGTGTATTAAATAAAGTTTTTTTTTAATTCTGTTTAAAGGTTATCAACGAATAAAGTATTAGTTTGAAAGTTGTTTTTAAATTTTCTGTTTAAACCCATTTTTTTTCTTTTGATAACAGCAATAAGTTAGGTGGGCGGTATTACCCAAAGGCACGGTATAAAACTGTTATATAAAAGTGTTTCAGCAATCCACGCGCACGTGTCATAATAAATAATATTTTACAAAGTATCTAATTTTAATTTAATTGTGTGTCAAATATTTTTATACATCAGATTCACAACCATCAAGGAAACCTTTAATTTTATCTTTAGCGGGAAAATTAGGTTTAAAGGCTGTACACATTTGCTGTAATTTTCAGTATAACATTTATATTTGTTGAAGATACATAGTATAGGTAATTATACTTTTTCATACGTTTCATTAATTCCAGTCTTATTATAATTTTTTATGTGTATTTTAGAAGCATAATGGACTTTGTTTTTTTAACGAAAGTTAATCAAGTCGGACGTATGAAAAATAATCCTATAAAATCCATGTCTGAATTAGAAATAAATAAGTGTTATCCAATTATCATAATGAAAGTTGTAAAAACACGATTTGGAAGAGGAATAGTATGTGAAATGGATGATTTTTCAGTATATTTACCAAAAAGGGTAGTAGACTCAATGACTAACGAAGATGTTGCAAAATGCAGTGGAAAAACCATTGGCTGAGAGGTAATTGGTTTTACTGAAGTAGACCAAGACACATCATTTCCTTTAATTAAGTTGAATAAATTGTAACAATATCATATATCTATTATTAAAAAGTCTCATTAATGAAATAAACTAAATATGATTTTTAAAATGTTTTAATTAATTTGTAACTGTACTATGTATCTATTACTTACTAAAAACGAAATAAATTCGATTGAAATAGTTTTTATTTTTTTATATTACATAAGTGAATTAAAACTTAACGCTTTTCATTTGATGAGAAATTTTAAAATAATTATATATTTCTAAAGCCCACTCACCAACTCACACCCATTTTCTTAAACTATAAATAAGTATAGTGTTTGATTCAAAGTTCAGTGTGATGATGAAGACCTTAATAGAATTATGTAGTACCTATAATTATTGTAAAAAAAATTTATACTTATAAATGTATTCGATTATTATCAATACCTAAATCTATTCAACTATCACTGCAGTTAACATATATACAAGAATTATTTTATTGCGCTAAACAGCTAGAAAACAGCGACAAAATATCACTTACTGATATTTGTGCTAAAACTATAAAAAATATTATGAAAGCCATACAACTGAGTCCCACTCAAGAACAACTTAAAAAATATATTTGTATAGTTAAAAAAAATATCAGGCTAGTACAAATGTGTTTTAAACACAAAACTGAACAAAATACAATGGGTAGTGAAAATTTATTTAGACTGGAAAATAACTTAGCTCTTGTGAAATCTTATTTCGCGAAATTAAAAAACATTAAACGTGTGACTTGTGCAATTAATAATAAGAAAACAAAAGGTAGTGGACTTAAATCTAAAAATAATGAACAAAACAATAAACGTTGTGAAAGAAAACTATTTTGGTATACACAAACTTCTTGTTTTAGTAATAGACTGCTAACTGGAATTATTGTAAATTTTACATTTAAAGACCCTGCTATATTTTTAAAATGTGCTTACAACAGTTTTGCACGAAAAATTAACTTATTGTTAAAACGTACGATTGTAAAAGTCAACGTAATACTTGCATGTAAATTTGTCCAACCCACATCTTTTAATGTTGATTCAAAGTATTTCAAAACCAAAATTAACATTATAGATATCAGTACTAATCCTAAAAAATGGTATAAAGTAAATGTTATTGATGCACTAACTACGAAATTAAGTGAATTCTCAGAAAAGGATTCGGGCTGGGCACTACAAGAAATATTACATTTAAAGGTTAATGTGAATACTTATGTTCCTTTAAAAGGTAGTGGATTTTCTACATATGTCAGTGTTCCTTCATTTATTGCTAGTAAACATTGTATTATTAATATTAAAAATAACGATTCCTATTGTTTTCTGTGGGCAGTAGTATCAGCATTATATCCTGCAGAAAAACATGCACAAAGAATTCTTAATTATCCACATTTTAGTCAAGTTCTAAAATATGATTCCATTCAATTTCCAATTAAATTTAGTGATATAAAAAAATTTGAAAAATTAAATAATCTGTCTATAAATGTATACTGTATCAAAAGCAATAAGGATATTTTACCTCTAATATTAAGTAATAACCATAATAGTAACAAAAATCCAATCAATTTATTAGTATCAGCGTTTCAAAGAGAAAATAATATTTTTTATCACTTTACATGGATCAAAAATATATCTGCATTACTTTCTAAACAATTATCTAATCATGCACATAAAACATTCATTTGTAATAGATGTTTAAATCATTTTCACTCAAATGCTTCTTTACAAAAACATTCCATTTATTGTACTCGAATGAACAAATGTTGTATTAAACTACCTCAAGAATCAAATAAATATTTACAGTTTCAAAATTTTTCCAATCAAGAAAGAGTAGCTTTTACAATTTATGCCGATTTAGAGAGGATTTTGGAAAAAACAAGAAAAATACTACTACTAATGATAATGACAATAATAGCGATTGCCATAACAACTATGACGATAAAAATGATGATAACAACGACGACGACGACGACAATAAAAAAAAAAACTACATTATATCAAAAACATGTTCCGTTTAGTATTGTATACTACTTAAACTGTTCGTATGATAATACATTATCACAATTTCATATGTATAGAGGAAAAGATTGTATTGATTGGTTTATGATAGTTACAAAGTATTGCCAAATGGGCTGATTCAATTTTTAGTGAAATAGTACTGTTATGTTCTTTACGAGCGTGACAAAAACTTCGTTACTAATAAGTTTTGTTTATTCTTACTACTAATACAGTAATTTTTAAATACCCATTGACTAACTAACTTCTTCTGACTAATACCGACCAAGACTAAAAACTAAGACTAAGTTACAACAACTAAATACCTCTTTTATAATTTATTGATTAAATTGAGTAATCTCATAGTTCAAAAGTTAAAAGATTCCTAATTTAGAAATTTAGAAATTAACAAATATTTAAGTGAATCAAAGAGAAATTGTTATTTACTAAATATCAATAAGTGGAAAATTATAATAGATAAGGTAAGATGCATAACATCATTATATCAATTAATGGAAAGTTATAATAGATAAGGTAAGGTACATAACACCTTCCCCCTTAGCTTGAACATATTAGCAAAAATGTGTTCAAGAAGCAGCACCTTTTACCTTTAATCTCGTACTTCTTCGCAATGTTGAGGTAGTGGCTACTTCGTTATCAAAGTTACAATTTTCTTCAGCGGAGAGTGAGGTAGTGTTTTGATTTGGAAGTTCTTGCAAATGAATTGAGGGATCGGAAATTTGATTACTGCGTCTCTTATTACTACGACAGCATTTCGCTATTGCGTTGATTACTGGGTTTACAGTTATGCTTGATATCCTATTGCGTCTATCATCGGAATAGTTTGTATCTTCATAATATTTCGACACTAGTCGTAGAAGAACTTATGAACCTACGAAAGTGGTAAAATAAATTAATTGGTGACTTGAACATTAAGTTTAAACACTTACACTAACAGTTACAGTGGTTAAAAGTGTGAAATTTTACATTAAAATTATATAAACAATATGAGGTTATGTTATTTCCTCGCATAAAATTTTTGTAAAAAGTATTTTAAATTGAGACAATTTGTATAAAATAAATTAGTAGAGGCAAAAATAGTAAGGTAGCCTCAATTTCATGTTACAATTCAGTATATTTATGTCCATTTTGTTAATTTTAGTTTTTAAGTGTATGGGTAGAATTTAAATAATTTTCCTCTCAAATTGGCCGTAGGCATGTATAAGATCAATATTTGGGTGTAGTAGCATCCCCTATTCATGTAGAGGTCATTTCCAGGCCTGTAAAATTCATAAAATTAGCGTAAATTCAATAAATAAGTGTAAAAATTAACGTAGTTATTAAGTGTAGGAATTAGTTCGTGTTTGGTTTCAAATTATAGAGAAAATTATGTAGAACATGAAAATGTTATTAGTTTTACGAAATATTTAAGGGGGCGAAAGTTATGGGGTTTTAAAAAAATATCGTAATGTAAAAATTACAGTAGCCAATCAGAATTTAGGAAATATTCTTGGTAACTATAGAGAACATTCGAAGATTTGGTCGTCAACCAAAATCATATAAATACAAGTGCTTTAGGTTCACAAACTCTCTTAATTTTCCTCTCTTTCAACAACTTGCCAAAATAAGGTGTTGCCAAATTTTTTTTTTGAAAATAATTTTTTTAAACAAAATAACGTCACTTCGGTAAAATAACAAATTGGGATTTAGTATCGGAAGTGTTAACGAAACAAGTGATAGTCTTTTGTCGGGAAATAATTAAATCAAGGTTAGTTTACCTTTTTAAATTTCAAATCGGAGGTTTTCGATAGTTTATAAAAATATTTCCGCAGTTTCGACATTGTTTGTTCTTAAATTTATATTGTTTATGTTGGTATGGATATTTAATTGTGTTGTCTTCGTGTTTTTATCATTATACACCTTGTTTATCGAAAGTGTGTTTAATTTATAACAACCTTCAACGATCCATGCTTTTCAAAAATTATTTTGAAATTAATTTAAGAAGAAGTGATGATCCTAAAAATAAAGATTCGTCAATATTATAATAACAATAGTGAAACTTACCTAAGTGAATAAGCTGTTTATATAAAAGAAAATTTGGATGGGCGAGGAGCAGAGTTGCAGTTCGCAGGAGCTGTTGTCTACAAGCAACTTCAGCAGCAGTAACCCACAAAAGGAGGACATTTTATGTGAGTACCTTATTGTTGACATTGATACTTTATTGTTATGTTCATAATTTCAATCCTTTGTAATAATCATGATGTGCAACAACATGTATGCATGTCCAAAAGGGAATATTATTTGTTCTAAAAATTTAAATGGTTTATATTAATATTGTTTTTAATTCAAACGTAGTTATACTTACTTGTATGTCGAATTTCACTTTTTGTTGTAGTCAAATCACATGTTTGCGTATTCATAGCGCATGCCCACGTATACTTTTAGAAGAATTTTGTTATGTACAGGGTGTGACAGGTATTAATGCGAATTAAAATTTACATTTCAATTTACTTGATCAATTTAGATACGATAAAAATAATTGGACATTAACTCAATGTGCTTTAGTCATATTAACTATGATTATTGTATTCGAAAAATCAATAAAATTCAAATTAATAATCATTTATTTTATAATTTTAAAAGTAAAGTTTCTTCTAAATTTTGATCCCTATCCCCTTTGATGAGTCTCATGTTCTCCGACAATATTTTTTTTAAATATTTAGAGTTTTAGCCAAATTTAAATTACAATAACAATTTTAAATAATTATAATAATAAAATAAATTATACAATTATAAAATAATTAAAGTTAAAGTTTTAAGGTTTTGATTAGTGTCGAGGGGTTCATCGTAATATATATATATATATATATATATATATATATATATATATATATATATATATATATATATAATACAATTATTATAACTAAAAGTAATCCTACATAATGAAAGAAGTCATAGGTTTTACTTATAATAGGATGATTTAAAACATTATTTATTTGGTTTTCAGTGGTACCTAATCTTTCGGAAGAGTGGTGTAATTCGTCTAAGTTGATATTTGAAATTCTTAGAGGGGATAATTCAAGATCAATGGATTTGTTTTTTTCTTTTTCACAACAGTCATTATCTAATATATTAACTGTTGGAATTATATGAGATAATTCACTAACATATACCTTTGTAGGAGCCAATCTTGCTGATTTTGTAAATAATTTACAATTACTATCTAACGTTATTCTTCCTGTACCATTAAGTATTATGTCTCTTTCAATTACACTATTATTGCAAAACAATGTTCCAGTTCCAGGTTTCGACAACACAAATAACCATGTGTTTGTTTTTCCTAATCTATTAAACATTTCATATTCATTACTAGAAGTTTTGATATTGCAAGAATTTGAAATTTCACTATGAATTGGGTCTATTAATTCGGTTTCGCAAATTGGTTTCAAATTAGTTAAATATAATACATTCATGTTTTGACAAATAAATTGATTTAATTCAATGTTTTTACAATTTGAAATGTCGTTAGAGCTTATATATTGATCTTGAGTTTCCGTAAAAAATAGGTATTTATTAGATGGTTGAACAAAAATGAATCGATGATTATATCGAATTGGGTATGGTATTAGATGGTAGAGCTTAAAATTATATCCATTAACCAAAGGAATGTTGAGTTGATATAATAACTTATTATGTAAATATACAAGTTTTAATTGTACTAGAGCTAAAATATTCTGAATGTTTTTTAATTCTAATTTATAAGGATATGTTAATCCCTGACTCAGATGTGGAAGTGATTGTTTTAAAGTTTTAATTAATAGAGAATGAGAAAGTATTGATGGATGTACAATATTATTTTGAGCAAACAGAATAGCGTCCAAAAGAGTACTCAATTCATTATTACATGTTTGGATTAGTTCTGATAAAAAGTTTAAGTGAGACAAAACATCTCCGTGTTGTTCTTGGCGAATTTGTCGGTTTTGAATATCTGTTATAAATTTATGAAGTTTGTCAAGATTTTCGTTAAAAATTTGTTCGTTTTTATTTAAAGTACTAATGGTTTGATTAAAAGATGAAATTGTAGATTGTACTATATGAGTCTGTTCCTTGAGTATAGTTAAAGTACTTCTGTCGTCCTTTTCAACTTGATCGACAATTTTTGTGAAATATTCCATGTCGTCAGCGTCAGCAGTATCAAAGAGGCATTTTAAACCAGTACCAATAAAATTTAATGCTCCTCTTTTAACTCTAATAGAATTGTGGTTTGTTAATTCCATTAATGATTTATACTTCTCCTTTAAAATGGGCAAAGATATTTTTAAAAGTTCTGGCATTTTGCTGCAAGAAACTGATAGTTTGGTTGAATGACAAAGCGTAAGAGTTTGTTTATACACTGAATCAATAAGTTGTAGATGACCATGCAAACGTTCTGTGTTGATATAAATTATAATTTTCCAAAAATCATTGTAAAACTTAGCTTCTCTCAAGTGTTCGTAAAATATTCCTGAATGCCTTTCCTGATGAATTTCATAAAGATGAGGACTTAATATTGTATCTCCAACATGGAGGATTATTATTCCGAAATAAAAGGTTTCAATCTGTTAATATGAACAACTACATTTTTCCTGTTTATTTTTAAAGTGGTATTTACATTAGAATTGATTTTTGTGATAGTATAAGGCCCTAGGTAATTAGGTGTTAATTTCTTTGATTTATGACTAACCGTTTCATTTCGCAATAAAACTAAGTCACCTTCATTATACGTATAATTATTCTGAACTTGTTTGCCAAGGTGGATTTTGCTTTTAATTTTATTTTCAACTAAATTTTCCCTTGCAATTTTATGAGTTTGCTGTAATTTCATTTTTAATTCATCCAAATAATTTTCATAAGTGTATTTGAACTCTGGTTATTTAGTCAAAGAACTAGGTAATGTAGGTTTACGACCAAATATTAATTCATAAGGAGAGAATTTTGTGGATGTATGTGGGGTAGTATTATACGAAAACATTGCTAACGCTACCCATTGGTCCCAGTCATTTTGTGATGGAGAAATGTAATGTTTTAAGTAGTCAGCTAAAGTAGCATGGCTCCTTTCCAAGGCTCCATTGCTCTGAGGGTGATAAGTATTTTTTCAATTTTAAATAATTTACATGTTTCCTTAATTATATTTGACGTAAAATCAGCACCTTGATCGGTTAAAATTTGATTTGGAATACCAAAAACACTAATGAATTTGTAAACAAATTCTCGAGAAATAGTCTCAGCTTCATGATTACGAATAGGATAACCTTGTGAAAATTTTGTTAAATCATCTTGTTTAGTCTAGTGCTATTTTCTCCAATGGTTTCGATGAAGTTGAAGTGATTTCTAACGGTTGAGTATATCTTTGGCGACTGATTTTATTTAATTGACATTCTTTACATCTGGTGATGTATTTCCTTACATCATTTTTTATATTGGGCCAATTATAATAATTTTTTATTCTATTTAACGTTCGGTGGAAACCTGAATGTCCGCCTATAGGGTTATCATGATACTCCTTGAGAATATCAGGAATTTTATCAAATTCTGGTGTAATGAGTTGATTAAGACAAATAGTGATTTGAATAGGAGTGTTTGGAAATATATACATTATTATTAATTTAACTTTATTCCATTGCAATTGATCTAGTCCACACCTTAATTTAGGAATAGACAAAGAAGTAATATTTTGTTCTATTAGGTTTTGTCTTAATAATTTCAAACAATTAAATAAATCTTTATAACTAGGTTTATCCCAAAAATTTTCTTGGGTGATTAAATGAAAGATTTTAAAACCTTTAAATTTTGATTCTAATACATCAAACACCTTAGTGTCACTATTTTGTAAATTTGGAAAATTATCTATCAAACTACGGATTTCCAATGCAAGTCCGGCTGACATTTCCTTATCGTTACTTATGCAATGAGCTATATTGTTATTTACTCTTAGAAGGTTATGATTCGTCTCTACTATATTTTCAACTGGCTTGATATTGTTTAAATAATGTTGTTTAATAAAATCGTCGTAACTATCGGGCGATGGAGAATCAATATTAAATTGTATGACATTGTTTTCAGGAATGATACGCGAAAGTGCATCCGCATTACTATTTAGTTTTCCTGATTTGTAAATGATTTGATAATCGTACTCTTCTAGTTTAAGTCTCCATCGAGCACGAAGAGGATCCTTGGAATTCATAAGCCAAACTAAAGAACGATAGTCTGTAATCAGTTGAAACTGGAGACCGTATAGGTAAGGACGGAAATGGTTAGTTGCCCAGATAATAGCTAATAGTTCACGATCGATAGTTGAATAGTTATGTTCAGCTTTGTTTAACGTTCGTGATGCAAATGCTATCGGCAAATCACTACCTATTGGACCTTGGGATAATATAGCACCAATTGCAAAATTAGAAGCGTCCGTCGTTAAATTGAAAGGTATTTTGAAATCGGGATACTTCAAAATAGGTTTAGATTTCAATTTTTGTTTCAAGATGTCATAATAGTTTTGTTGTTCAGCTGTCCAATTAAAAACAACATCTTTTTTTAATAACCTTGTTAACGGTTGTGATAGGCTAGAAAAATTAGGTATAAAATGATTTTATATCACGTGGATTTTTAGGAATCGGGTAATTAACTACAGCGCTGATTTTCTCAGGGTTCGGTCTTACACCACCATCGGAAATAACATGACCAAGATACGTGACCTCTTTTCGCATAAACTCGCATTTATCAGGTTGTAATTTTAAATTGTGCTGGCTTAGACGTTTGAAAATTTCTTTAAGTTTTCTTTTATGATCTTCAATATTTGAAGCGTATATAACGAGGTCGTCTAGATAGACAAAACATTTTATTCCTTGTAATCCCGTTAAAACATTATTCATTAAACGTTGGAAAGTGGCAGGTGCATTTTTCAACCCAAACGGCATTCGTTCGAACTGATAGTGACCCGATGGGGTTGAAAACGCTGTCTTGTCGCTATCTTTGGGACAGATCGGAATTTGATGGAAACCAGACGCTAGGTCTAGTGTTGTAAAATATATAGAATGTCCGAGTTGGTCTAGGATTTCTGTAATATTTGGCAAAGGATCAGCGTCACCGATCGTAACATCATTAAGCTTCCTGTAGTCAATGACAATGCGCCATCTTTTCTTGCCTGATGCATCGGTTTTCTTTGGCACTACCCAAACCGGAGAAGACCACGGACTGGAAGAAGGTTTTATAATTTTTTGTCTAAACATCTTGTTAATTTGTGAGTTCACTTCCTCTTTATGAACTTCTGGATATCTATAAGTTTTTAAAATATTGGAACTTGTGAAGTAACTGGAATCTCATGGGTGATAGTGAGTTTGATTAATGAGATATCTGCGCCTGTATCAAGCAAAAGTTTGAAATTGTTGTTGTCGTTAGAAGAACTAGTGCTAGAAGTAGAAATGTACGCTGTTGTAGAATCTACTAATGAAAATATTCTGCCTCTATAAGATTCACTTCCTGTGGATTGGAAGACGTTTCCACAGTATTTTGGGAGTTTAAATGACTTTGTGAAGTACTTGGGACGTCTAAATTCGTAGAAGTGGATACTAATTGAACATTTGATGAAGTATTCACGTTTCGGTTTTCTTGTTCCTTTTTCCATTTTAAACGTCTACAGTCTTTTATTTCATGATTGGATTTTTTACAATAATTACAAAACATTCTAGAGCGATTTGAAACATTAGTTTGGGAATGAGGAGGATTATTAGAATTTATATTGTGAATTTTTGCTTCACTTTTAAGAAACTGATTTTCATTGAATTTAGGGTTAATAGAGTGATTTAATTTTTTGTAGCAATTAGCCGTCGTATGGTTATTTTTCTTACAGAAATTGCAACTATTAGGTTTCTTTAGCAATTGTTCGTGAGAGTGATTAATTTTATTTTCATTTTCTATTTTTAAACAGAAGTATGAAGCTTCTTGATAATTACTTGGTAGATAATAAATTTTGGTAAACGGGTAAAACTCCTGCTAGGAATGCACGTAGAGATATGTTATCCTTCATTTTTAATAGCCCAGGTAATGTTTTACTATCATTATTTTCTAAATTTATTGCCTTTACAAATTTCGAATCTAATATATCTAACCTTAATGTGAAATCCATAATGGACTCATTCGGTAACTGCCTACACGTTTGTGACTCTAGGATTAAATCATCAATGCTTTGCCTAGGTGAAAAATGTTTCAATTAAGAATTCCTTTAACTGTGCCCAAGAAATTATGATTTTGGTAGATACTATCATTTTAGCGCGACCAGTTAGTTGTTTTTTCGCGTAAGCTAATAAAATAATTTTTTGATTTTCACTTGCTAATTCAAAAGCGGTATCGGTATTGATAATGAATTCATTTAATTTATAGTTTGATCCATCGTATTTATCCATCCACTGAAATAATGTGGAAATTTTGTGTTCTTCAAAGAGATCTTCGTGTTATTAATTAAAACTTTAATATCTTCTTCTAAGTTTGGGTATAAATTTTTGGTTGATTGTTTATCAGAGTCAGACATCCATGGAAAATATAAAAGCAATAGGTACTCACAATAAACAGACTAGTTTCATAGTAACGCTTCCTGTAGTTGATGTTAAACTGCTGGGTTAAAACCTTCACTTAACAACCGGCTATAGAACTTTTCTGGATTCTTTCTTCGGATTAAACCACGTAGTGGACCACCAGGATGAATTCAAACGGATTGCTTCTTCTTGATGTTTGCTGAATCCCACTTCTGACACCAATTTTGTTATGTTCTTTACGAGCGTGACAAAAACTTCGTTACTAAAAGTTTTGTTTATTCTTACTACTAATACAGTAATTTTTAAATACCCATTGACTAATACCGACTAAGACTAAAAACTAAGACTAAGTTACAACAACTAAATACCTCTTTTATAATTTATTGATTAAATTGAGTAATCTCATAGTCCAAAAGTTAAAGATTCCTAATTTAGAAATTTAGAAATTAACAAATATTTAAGTGAATCAAAGAGAAATTGTTATTTACTAAATATCAATAAGTGGAAAATTATAATAGATAAGGTAAGATACATAACATCATTATATCAATTAATGGAAAGTTATAATAGATAAGGTAAGGTACATAACAGTACCAATGGAATGTTTAAATCAAGATCAGATTGAAAATTTCTATAAAGCAGTCAATTGTTTTATTTGTGGTAAACCATTTCCACAAATCGATCTTAAGGTTCGTGATCATAATCATTTAACTGGTAAATATCGTGGAGCAGCACACCAAAGTTGTAATTTAAATTTTAAAGATAAACATATTATTCCTATTGTTTTCCATAACCTTAGTGGCTATGATTCTCATTTTATAATTGAAAAACTGGCTACATCTATTCCTGGTAAAATATCCTTATTGCCATTGAATAAAGAAAAATACATCTCATTCACTAAATCTGTACAATATACTAAAATAAAATTCAGATTTATCGATTCATTTAGATTTATGAGTAGTAGTATCAATAAACTAGCTTCCTATTTGGAGAATGATGAAAAAATGATTACAATGTCTCACTGTAATGATGAACAAGAATTTAATCTATTAATTCGAAAAGATATCTTTCCCTACGAATACCTAGATTCTTGGGAGAAATTAAAGGAAACCAATTTACCTTCACAAACAGTATTTTTTAGTCAATTAGTTAATAAACATGTTAGCGATGAAGATTACCAGCATGCCATTAATTTTTGGAACACGTTCAAAGTTAAAACTTTAGGTGAATATTCAGATTTGTATCTAAAAACAGATGTTCTACTATTAGCAGATATTTTCAAAAATTTTCGCAAAACGTGCTTGAAAACATACCAACTCGATCCTTTACATTATTGGTCTCGCATTTGATGCTATGTTAAATATTACAAAAATTAAATTAAAACTCTTAACCGATATTGATATGGTTTTATTTATTGAACGAGGTATTCGAGGTGGTATATCTCAATGTTCATATCGATATGCAAAAGCAAATAATAAATACATGGGAAATGAGTATGATCCAAATTCTGAAACGGTTACTTTAATGTTTTTTGATGTGAATAATTTATACGGTTTATCCATGTCACAATATCTACCGTATGATGAGTTCACATTACTAGACGAAACAGGTTTTGATATTTCTAACATTTTAAATACTTCAGATACAGCTGATGTTGGATACATTTTAGACTGTGACTTAGATTATCCTACTGAGTTGCGAGAGCTTCATAGCGATTTATCATTGGCACCGGAACATATGATTCCACCAAATTCAAAATCAAAATTTAGCAAATTATTACTCACTCTTTATCCAAAACGTAATTACGTCATTCATTATAGAAATCTCAAAATGTATTTACAATTAGGAATGAAATTAATCAAAGTACACAGAGTTTTACGATTCAAACAAGCTCCATGGCTTAAAACAATATGTAGACTTAAATACTTTAATGCGACAACAATCACAAAACGAATTTGATAAACAGTTCTATAAACTAATGGTTAATAGTGTTTTTGGTAAATGTATGGAAAACGTGAGAAAATATAAACAAGTACATTTAGTAGCCAAGTGGGAAGGTCGTTATGGTGCAGATGCCTACATAGCACAACCAAATTTTCATAGCTGTAGTATTTATGATGATATGACAATTATAGAAATGAACAAACTAGAAATTACACTAAATAAACCCATTTATTTAGGATTTGCTATTCTAGACATCTCTAAAACATCCTTATACGATTTTCACTATAATTACATTTTAGAAAAATTTCAAAACAATGCTAAAATCTTGTATTCCGATACAGATAGCCTTTTATACGCATTTACAAACACTAATACTGATATCTATGAATGTATAAAGAATGATATTGATAACTTTGATACGTCTAATTATCCTTCAAATAATATTTTTAAAATTCCCTTAAAAAAATAACAAAATACCTGGCTTAATGAAAGGTGAAAATCAAGGACAAATAATGCTAGAATTCGTTGGACTTAAATCAAAGATGTATTCATTTAGAGTAGATGATAAATTTACAAAAAAATCAAAAGGTTGCAAAGCGGCCAGTCTCAAAGAAATAACAATCGATGATTACAAAAATGTTCTATTTAATAATGAAATCATTAAACGTAATCAATATCTAATTACTTCTAACAAACATAATGTATACACACTGTTACAAAATAAAATTGTGTTAAGTGCATACGATGATAAGCGAATTGTTGATCCTAATAATTGTACAACCACCAGACCATGGGGTTATTATTATTAATACACTAATCAACAAGACAACTAACATGATGTATTTAATATTTATATATGTATGTATTAAATAAATATATCTTTCACCAAAAGGTTTTTACATTTCACAATAATTAAACTACATAACTCTATTAAGTTCTTCATCATCGCACTGAACTTCGAATCAAACACTACGTACACTAATCAACAAGACAACTAACATGATGTATTTATATATGTATGTATGAAATAAATTAATCTTTCAAAAATGGTTTTACATTTTTCTTACTATCCCTCACACACACATATCCCAAATACAAAAAAAATTAAACATCCAGCATCAACCCCCAGCATCCAGGCCAACCCCGCGGTAGAGCGCGGCGCAGGGGCAGGACGATAGCGCCATCCGCCGTCACCCGGGGGACAGGGGATAGCACCACACACACACACACACACAGATCCTTTTATGGATGCACCCAGTTGCAACTGCTTTTTTTTTGCACACGATATTATTTCCTCTAGATGCATGCGGTGCGATCCTTTTATGGACATTCACCCGGATACACATTCCTATTAACTGATTCTACTTTCGGAGACGATACTAGCGACATCTACCGTTGCATCTGCTTTTGCACACGATATTATTTCCTCTCGATGCATGCGATCCTTTCATGCTATCCTTTTATGGACATTGACCCGGATACACACCCTTTTATGGATATACGTTCCGGATATACATTCCTATTAGCTGATTCTACTTTCGGACACGATACTAGCGCCATCTACTACTACTATAACGACCACGACGACGACGACGGACGAAATCGTTACTACCTTCTATAAGGGAGCCCCCTTGCACAGTCTTATACAAAGGGGGCCACCAACGACAACCGTATGTTACTGCTGCTGCTGCTCTCGGGGGCCACCTTGAGACATCTAATACTACACCAGGACTTCGCCCCCCTTGTAGAGATTCACCTTCTTGTGGCAAGTGGGCTCGGGGGCGAAGACCTAGCACCTTATGCAGAGGGCCCCCTTCTTCTTGTGCTTTGCCCCACAAGGGGGCGATTCCCAACAAGGGGGCCCTCTACATTAGGGTGCGAAGCCCTAGCGCCATCTTGAAGCGCTAGGGGTTTGACCCAATTCTTGCACTGCTGCTAGCGCCACCTAGCGGCAGATTGACCTACTAATGGGCCAACTTCGGCATAGCTATTACTACTTACCTTATTTTCTAAACTATTTTGTAATCATTTTTACATCAAATAACGAATGCATAATTTCCTTAGATTATTCATATAATACGCTCTTCCTTTTAGTGACCTACTTAAGAAATGCACGTACATCATTTTTATGTAGAATAACTGACCACAACATGGACTTTTGCATGTCGGCCTATTTTCACACGTGCCAAGATATTTCGTAATTGTCGGGTGAAGCAGGAAACAACTACGTCAATTGACAATTGATATAAATAGGAGTAGAAAGGGTGATTATTACTATCATAATTAGTCTTAGTATAATTATTGTTCAGTATTTCTAATCATAGAGAAAACATTAAGCCTGTGTTGTAAGTATTAGCAACAACCCTACAACATGTTCAGGAACATGTAAGAACTATTTTACTATTATTATATATTTTATTATTGCTTATATTGTTGTACTCTGTGGTGACCATGTCCTAACTTCGGACCGCGCACTCCTCCCTCAATTCCCAAAAGAGATTTTGGTTGAAAGTCACAACCTCTTGCAGCCTAGTTTCTGAGCCAATATTGGTGCCAAATGGTGGAAGCACCGTATATACAGTGCGTTCAATATAATCGGACGCACTCAATAACTCTTCTATATTGCGTTTCACAAGAAAGTGTTTAAATAGTTTTTTATTCATTTATAAATATTTTTTATTTTTTATGCTTCCGGTTTGACCGGAAGCGCACATAATTTTATTTTCTTAAATCACACTGTATATATATTTTGCATTTTTGCATTGCCTATTTTTTTCTCAATACATACGTATAAAATTCTTATAGGGTTTTATAAAAAAAAATTAGAGAAAAATGCCATCGATAGTTTTTCAATTTTATTATATGATTAGAAAAATTAAACAAAACCAGTTATAATTAGCGAATAAATTGTTTTTAAAAGACCCCACAAGAAAAAGTCTAACGGTGTAAGATCCGGTGATCTCGCAGGCCATTCTACCGGGCCGTTAGTTCCTATCCATCGTTCATTGAACGTTTGGTTAAGATATTCTTTTACTATCAACCCGTTGTGAGCTGGAGCTCCATCTTGCTGGACATACAATTGTTGTCGCAGAAGCAGGGGAAACTCATCGAACATTGTTGGTAGCACGTTATCTAAAAATTCAAGATACCTATTGGCGTTTAGATTACCATCATAGAAATAAGGCCCTAGTAATTGGTTTCCAATTAAACCGCACCAAACATTAGTACCCCATACGGTTTGATGGTAAGTTTCCATTGACCAATGAGGATTTTCGTCAGACCAATAACGATTGTTTTGTTTATTAATAACTCCATTATTTGTAAATTTGGATTCATCTATCCATAAAATATGATTTAAAAATAATGGATTGTGATCACATTGCTCAACTACCCATGCAATCAAAGTTAATCTCCGATCAGAGTCTTGAGGCCGCAAGTGTTGAACCAAATCGACTTTATACGACAGCATTTTGAATTTTTTTAATGTCCTGTGAATTGAGCCAACTGATACACCTACTTCTTGCGCTACATGTCTAATAGATGACCGTGGATTTACTCTAGAATAACCCAATATTTGTACTTCAATATCTTCGGTCAAAACATTTCTTTGTTGTTCTAAATTCTGATAATTTACTCCGGGTAATGTTCCACGCATTCTAAGCGATTGTTCAATTTTTCGTATGTAACTTTCGGAAGAATGGTATCTATTGGGATATCTTTGTGCGTATAATTCTACCGCTCGTCGAGAATTACGTTTACATTCACCGAAAATTAACAACAGGTCAACTTTTTCACTGTTATTCATTTTAAACAATTATTTCGATTGAAATCAAATTAAACTTTTATCTGATTGTCAATTGCAATAAACGAAAAAACAATTACAATGCGATTTTGTTGACGTACGCTGCCTATGGTTTGGTTTGATTCTTCTAATCGTATAATAAAATTGAAAAACTTTCGATGGAATTTTTCTCTAATTTTTTTATAAAACCCTATAAGAATTTTATTCGTATGTATTGAGAAAAAAATAAGCAATGCAAAAATGCAAATACAGTGTGATTTAAAAAATAAAATTATGTGCGCTTCCGGTCAAACCGGAAGCTTAAAAAATTATCTAAACCAAGCACTTAATAGAGTATTTGTAAATGAATAAAAAACTATTTAAACACTTTCTTGTGAAACGCAATACAAAAGAGTTATTGAGTGCGTCCGATTATATTGGACGCGCCGTATTGTGTCAAGTGGTAGAGGCCGTGTTTTTCTGTGAATTTAATTTTTTTTACCTTCACAATGGTGAATGCGCTATTTTTTCTAATATGCTAACGAACGGTGAGATGCGCTGTGTTTTTTAGTTTTTTTGTCTACACAACGGTCGATGCGAATTTTCTGATCTGGATATCCGGTCAGACATTTGTTATCAGAGTGAAAAATGGCGTACCAGTATAATAATATTAGAGATATAGCTGCACGTGGCTATGCGGAACAGTATGAAGGATACCGCGAATTAGCGTCGCAGCGAGGTGGCAATCAACGTGGCCGATGGATCATGCGTGGCCATAGAGGTCCAAGCCGAAGAGGTCGTGATGTAGCACGTTTCGAGAATATGCGAAGAGAGAAAGGAAAAGAAACCCAAAGACAAGTTTCTGAGGGTCTTGATGCCAAGATTGGAGTAGGAATGAAAGAGGTAGAAGAAGCGTTAAATCAAATTGAAGCAAATAAAACGCTCAAAACAATAACTACAATAGTGACTACCCGTGGCGTAGGGTTTTGCATTACTGATATCTATTATCAACTAAGTGTGCAACGAAACCCAGTTTATTGTGATGTCTATAGCTATTATAGAGTACAGTTAGCTATGTTTGAGACACGTTTATTTAAAGTAAGAAAGATTCAGCAAGCACCGCACATGTTTATTGATGATGTGTATGAAGTGCCAAATAATCCAACTCTCTTTAGCGCAGTTAATACTATCAATGCGCATAATAATGTAATGGGAAGAATGATTCGTGCGTTAGGACCAGTTGAAGATGGAAATGAGTATTTTGTACCAGCGTTAGCAGCGAATAGAGTTGTTAATGGTAGAGTCTTGCCTATGCCAGAGCAAGTAACTTTTTCAAATTTAAGAACTGTGGTGGCAGCGTTAGCGAATGGTGACACCCCAGCTCAATATAGAAACAATTTTTATATGAATAACCCACTTCCAGGTGCAATCTGGAATCAAAATATTAATAATAGGGTATTACAAAACCCAAACGATTTTATGCCGGTTGATTATAATATGGACAACTTTTCTGATGATGTCCGTGAATATAATAGAATGAATGCTTATGTGCAAAGAAAACTACCAAAATTTGTAGAGGTAGATAGATTAAATTATGGTGCTAAAGGTAATAAAGGCATATTTATTTGTTCTGAGCAAGAGGGATGCCGAGTGATTGATAGACGGCACTAATATGTGCCGTACTTTTAGTTTTTTAACCATTCACAACGATATATAGAGTAACAAATTTATTTTCTTCTTTCAATAATTAATAATGTTAATGTGAATAATTAATTTCATATGTTACATCATAACAATGAATGCACAATTTTATATTACTTTGTTATTAACTTAATTTTTATTAGCATTAATACAAATATTAATGAAAATAGTATATTACGTAATAAGTGTTGTAAAAGGCATATTACGCACGAACGGAAAAATTACGCACGAAGCCGCGTAGCGGCGAGTGCGTAATTCCATGAGTGCGTAATTGCTTTACAACACGCAATACGTACTATACTTTACCTACCACCATCTACAGTGTGCCAAAAAAATATAGCAAATTATGCTTAAACGCGTCGATTTTGTATTTTAGTTGTTTTTTGTTGTTCGTTTCATGTATACAGAGAGGTCTGAAAACTAGTTATGACAGGCTACTTCATTTCTTCAAATGGGATACCCTGTATATTATTGTATCTTTAGATTTTTGAACAATTTTATTTTTCAACAATTTTACAAAATTATAGAGGAATATGTCTCACAACTTTGATGATCATATAGGATATAAATCGTTCTATTACTACTACATTGGTTTAATTAACATCAAAAACATAATAGATACTTGTGTTATAAGGATCACAATAATTATCATTATGATAATAGCCGTGAATATTATCAGACGAAGCGTTAGCCGAGTCTGGTAACCGTGTGCCATAATGGTTGTTTATCCGTACTTTATACAAAATTTTATATTCCGGAGTTTTTGTTTAATGAAATTTTCTTGTTGCATTTAAATTTACATAATAAAAAGTTTTAGTGACGGCAAGTAGATTTCCGCCAAGTGTAAACGTATCTTAATTTAAATATTTTTGCCTACTATACCTATACATTTTTTTCATTATAGTACTTAGCACTATAATTAATTCGTTATAGTACTCAGTCCAATAAAGTGTGTCATTTTGAATCCCTTAATAATGCCATTATGACACGCCGGAATATAATAATTATTTGTGGTTACTGTACAATTATTGATTATATTAGTAGTATTTGTCGATTCATATGGCATTTTAATATATTCATTTGTTAATATATTCAAAGTATGCGTTTTGTTTACGAAAACTGTGTGATTTGTTTACCGTGCGTAATGAGCTATTTACCGAGGCTGTGTGTCGTGTATATTTTACTATTTTCTACAGTGGTCGTAGGTAAATATTTTTATCACGATAGGGAATTTCCTTACCTACAAATTTTTTAATTTAAACTTTCCAGTACATAATTACATTTATAACAAACAGATTAATTTCACAAATGATGAATAATAATCACTGCGCTATATTTTTCCTGTTAATAATTTTTATTCTTTTAAACATAACTGTAATTATATATTTTCTTTTAAAATACGAAATATTACAATCTTAAAACCCATTTACTGCTGATGACGGCTTTGGGCGTCATCTAAGTACATTGTTAGGTGCGCATGACGGCTTTGGGCGTCATCAACATATAAGTGAATTATTTGCTCGTACTGATTCAGTCGTTAGCGGATAATTGTGCGTGTGTGTCAGTCGTTACTTAAGGTGTTGGAGTTTTAAAAAAAATCGCGAGTTCGTGTTCAAAAGAAATATGGCTGACGCAGGACCCTCTTGTAGCAAAAAGCAAAAAACCAATAAAAATACGTATAATTCTCGTCGCCCTCTAAATAAAACGGAACTAGAAGAATATTTAATGGGTTCGGACGATGAATTTTCTGTTAGTGAGTCATCTGAAAGTGACAATGAATCAGAAATAGACGAAGATGCAAATGGCGGTGCAGAAGATTTAAATTCAACTGACAATGTACCTGCTGGTAAAGAAGATGCTGTTACATGGCATTCCGATGGCTCTTTGAAAGATTTGACTTTCACGAAGCAAAGGCAATTACTGGTACTACCTGCAGGTTAGTTTTCATTATACTGATAAACTTTTTGTGCTGACAGACACATTCGATTTGTTGCAGGAAATGAACCCAAGGATTATTTTGATTTGTTAGTTGATGATAATTTTTATCAACTGTTGGTAACTGAAACAAATAGATATGCCATACAAGTTTTTTTGGAGACCACTACAGGGGAATTTACTAGAATGACAAGATGGCATGATGTAACTGTTGACGAAATGCGAATATTTATCGGACTGTTATTACAGATGGGTACAATTCGTATGAACAGGATACAAGATTACTGCAAAACACACAGATTATTCAACATTCCGTGTTTTTCTACATATATGAGTCGTGATAGGTTTTTGATGATACTTCGGTGCTTACATTTTAACCGAAATCCCGAGGAAGGCGAATGTGTACCTGAAGATCGTTTGTATAAATTAAGGCCCCTAATCGACTACTGCAATAATAAAATAAATGAGATATACTACCCCGACAAAAATTTGTCATTAGATGAGTCGATGGTGCTGTGGCGGGGCAGACTCTTGTTTCGGCAGTACATTCCGAACTAGAAGCATAAATATGGGGTAAAATTATATCTGTTGACTGAGCCAGATGGCACAATAATAAAGTTTGCAGTGTATACTGGAGTTTTGGAGGATTATGGGGGAAAAGGCCATGCAGCTAACGTTGTTTTGCATTTAGCAGAGGGAAAATTGGATGCTGGCCATTCTCTTTATATGGACAACTATTATAATAGTAATAACCTTGCCCATAAATTACTTTCTCATGGAACATTCTGCACTGGTACACTGCGGTTGGACCGTAAAGATTTTCCAACTGATGTGAAAGCAAAAAAGCTGGGAAAGGGAGAGACCATTGCGAGGTATGCAAATAATGTTATGGTTGCAAAATGGCGCGATAAACGAGACGTTTCCTATATATCCACGGAATTTAATAACGCAGACAACAGGATAGGCAAAAACCGCGTGCCATTTACATGTATAACAAATACATGGGAGGCATTGATAAAAAGGATCAGCTTCTCTCATATTACCCTTGCGATCATAAAACTTTGCGGTGGTACAAAAAGATAGGGATTCATGTATTTCAAATGCTGTTAGTAAATTCCTTCTTTTTTTTTACAAAAAATACAGAAATGCAAAGTCTTCCCTGTATGACTATAGGTTAGAAATATTACAATATCTTTTGCCCCCAAAAGAAAATCCTCGTAGAGTTCCATTACAACCAAAACACATAATTCAAAAAAATCCGAAATCGGGTGCAAGCAGAAAATACGCCCACAGGCGCTGTACTTACTGCCACAGTAAGAAAGTGAGGAAGGAAACTGTTTACCATTGCCCTGACTGTCCAGGAACACCAGCACTATGTTTAGAACCTTGTTTTGAACTTCACCATAAGGAAAATTAGGTATTAAAAATATTATTATTAACATTTACGGTTTTTTTTTGTAAACGAAAGTGTTTTCTTTATTTGTAATAAATATTTTCTAACGTATATGCTTATTTTTAATCTAAATTTACATATGACGCCTAAAGACGTCATCAGCATCTGATGGAGGAATTCGTTGCAAGGTGCTGATGACGCCGTTGGGCGTCATAGTGTAAACAAGAAAAAATTAAATATTTTTTTCCAAAATTTTTCAATTTTAAAGCTAATTACAGTCTTATTAGCCACTATCTAAAAAAATAAGTTTCAGCTTCTGGGGCACCCTACTAATATACAGTCAGCAGTGAATGGGTTAAATAACTAATAAATTTTTTTTTCTCTTTTTTTTAAATGTCACCGCGCTGCTGGATACTGGTAATTTTGGTATTGATTTTTGTTGTATTAATTGGCCTGATTTACATAATTATTATTCTTGGGACCTCGCATTGCATAAAGTAATGGTTAACATAATGTAATTTCAAACAATAATAAGACTACAATTTTTTTTTTTTAATTAGCCCTAATGTCTCAGTCGAGCACACCAAACCACCCTTATCAAACTAGAAGTACAGCATTTAGACCGCAGCAAACCACTATTTTTCCAAATCTTACAAATGATAATAATTTAATTGAAGACGATATTTTTACACGAATTAATAAAAAAATAGAACTCTTTGAAACTATAAGTTCACCCAATAAAACATTCGTACAACCGCAAAATAAGATAACAGAAAAAACTACTGACATACTTATAAAACCACAAACATATGAATTAAGTACAGTACAATTACCAATGACAATGACTAACAATAATATAACAGTAAGACAGGTAAACGCGGAAGTGTCCACTCCAATATATCCGAAATTCATGACACCTGATACATTTATACCAGGTGAAACAAATTGCATAACTTTTTTACAACAATATGATCGCTGTGGGATATCAAACCATTGGGAAGATAATAATAAAATTACTCATTTTTGTAATTTTTTTTAAGGCAACGCATGTACGTGGTACTTAAATTACCTTAATAATCCTACCAATGCAGAAAGAACTTGGGACGATATAGCATCAGCCTTTCAAATGCATTTTGGCGGTACAACGACCTCATTATTAGCAAAAAACCAATTACGAAACCGCAAACAACAACCAGACGAGACCGTGCTAAAATATTATTACGCTCTTTTAGAATTTTCTGAGCAAATTTCACCTGCTATGGCTTTAACAGAAGTAGTTGATTTTTTTATTGACGGGTTACAACCTGGATTAAAAGCCGATTTCATTTTAATTTGTCCTAATCCGGACGAAGTTACTTCCGATAATTTCAGAGCAGCGGTATTTAAACTATCCAACTTACAAGAAATGCGGATTAAAGAAACTATGATCCAAAAGTCTTCTTCCTTATTTTCAATGGCCACAAAGTCGGTCAACACGGGAGCGAATAAAAAAAACCATCACGCCAACAATACACGTTGGAAAAATTCAGTTGGTTCCAGGACACAACATTTTCTAAATAATTTTAATAATTTCTCAAGGAATAATTCTAGAACAAGTAATGGGAGACCAATTTGTTTTATATGCAACAGGACAGGTCATTTCGCATCTACATGCAGTTTTAATAATTTTAATCGCACATCAAATTCAAATAATTTTGTGCAAAATTCTAGTAATAATACTAGAAACAATTATGGTCATTTTAGAGGAAATACTACTTTCAGAGGGAGTACCTAGTAATTACAGAGATAACAGTAACCTTAGAGGTAACAGAAGGACAGTAACTTTTGAAAATACAAGACAAATTTGATTTAAAGAACGTAGAAGCCCATACGGTCCCCATCTCAAAGCCCATTACCAAAAAATGGGGGAGAGTGCGTCGATCGCGGAAATTAGTAAAAATCGACGCCACATACATTATGAAAGATATTTTATTAAACGTACATGGTAAAATTAATAATTTGTCTACTAAAATTTTAGTTGACACAGGTAGTTTTTATAATATTATAAGTAAGGATTTAGCGCCTAATATAAGGCTTTTATCAAAGCCAATTACATTATACGCTGCTGGGAATTTAAAAATTCCTGTTTTAGGTAAATGTACTATCCACGTTAGATTAGGGAATTTTGAGAAATAATTTAATGCGTTAGTAATCGAACATTTACCAGTTAACGTAATTTTAGGGAACACATTTTTAAGACAAACTAAGGCTTTAATTGATTTCAGTGAACTTAATTTAGTATTATATAAAGATTATAAGAAGTTTAAAATACCTTTTGTAAGGAATATAGATGTTGAAGGTGATGATGACATCATTTCAGATAAAGTATTAGTAACAAAGAAAATAGGAAAACGATATAAAGTTACAATTCGTGATGATGTCATAGTACAAATAAATAAACCTTTAAATATTGCAATTAATATTGACCCATCTTTAAATTTAAGAAATAATGATCTACAAAAATTTAGGTTCGAAGCGTCCCCTGAATTATTTAATAAAAAGTCAATAATCATTACAAAGTATCCTTTCGCGTACAAAAGTGAATTGTATGTGACTGTGCAAGTGTTAGTGCGCAACAAAGAAAAGTTATTTGCTGGAACATCATTAGGAAACTTAGATATGAACTGGAAAGAAGTAATAGTGTACTTAGACGATATTTTAATTTTTTCGGACACCTTTGAGGAACACATCACCAGATTACGTCATGCATTTCAACGGTTACGAAACGCAGGATTAACACTTAAACCATCCAAATGCATATATGCACAAAAAGAAGTCAAACTTTTAGGACATATTATTTCAGACAAAGGCATTACACCTGATAAAAGCAAGCTTAAAGAAATCTCAGACTTCCACACACCACATAATGTTAAAACAACACAAAGCTTTCTCGGACTAGCTAATTACTACAGGAAATTCGTTCGCAATTTCTCACAAATTGCACGACCCTTATACGAAGCCACGAGAAAAAACACCACTTTGAACTTTGCCCCAGAACAGCAATCAGCTTTTGAAGAATTAAAAATAAAATTAACGAGTGCACCAGTATTAACATATTTTGATCCAGAGGCAAGAAAAGAACTTCATGTTGATGCTTCCGGAATTGGTATAGGTGGAGTCCTCCTACAAGACAACGATGGAGCTATGCATCCAATAGCATACATTTCGAGAAGTTTAACAAAGGCAGAACGTAATTATTCTATTTCAGACTTAGAATGTTTAGCAGTTGTTTAGAGTCTTACGTACCTACGACATCTTATACACGGAAGACACATTAATATTATTACAGATCATAACGCTATTTGTTTCCTGAAAACGTTAAAAAACCCAACGGGACGATTAGCCCGATGGGCAATAAAACTCTCAGAATTCGAATTTACAGTAACACACAAATCAGGTGCAGCCCATAGAGACGCGGATTGCCTATCCCGCAACCCAGTAGAGGATCCCACAACAGAAGATGAAAATCTTCTAGAGATACCGACATATGTATTACAAGCATCGGATATAGCAACCTTCCAAAGGGAAGATGGAAAACTTGCAGAAATTATCAACTCAATTGAAAAACCCGAAGAAGCCAGTATAGCACTTAGAAGAAGAATGAAGAATTTTATAATCAAAGATAACATACTCTATAAAAAAAATACGTCGACAGAAGGAAACCCAAACCTGATCGTCATTCCAAATCACCTGGAGAAAGAAATATTATACTCGCATCATAATGAACCACACGCTGGACATCTTGGAATCACTAAAACCCATCATAAAATTAAAACAAGACACTATTGGGACACTTTATTGAAGGACGTAGAAAAATACGTAAAGGGATGTCCAGACTTCCAAGCAAGAAAAGGTAATACACACGCCAAACCTGCCGGGTTCTTACAACCTATCCCAGCAAGGGCGTAGCCAAGATTTATAACAGGGGGCAAACCATGGTCCATGGTCGTTCAAAATGTAAAATTTAGGATAAAAAGAAAAGGCAAATGAAAACAAAACTTTGAGATTTTAATTATACTTAAATTAAACTAATACCAGATAACAAAAAAATATGCAGAACAGGAAAATATGTATATTTTAGATTTAATTTTTTGTTTATTAAAATTTAAAAATTATTTAATTTATTTTTGCTCTTCCAGGGGGGGGGGGCAGTTGCCCCTCCCTGCCCTTAGCTGGCTACGCCCATGTATCCCAGTATCACTACCATTCGATAAAGTAGGCATAGACCTACTAGGACCATTTAGAAAAAGCAAAAGTGGTAACACTATGATAATAGTTGCCACAGATTATGCAACGAGATGGGTAGCATTACCTAATGGAAAGGCTGGTCCGGTAGCGAAATTTCTATTAGAAAATATTCTCATGCGCCATGGGTCACCAAGATTTTTGTTAAGCGATCGAAGCAAAACCTTCCAATCAGACATTGTTACGGAACTGTTGAAAATAATGGGAGTAAAAAATTATTTTAGTACATCGTATCATCCACAATTCAATGGGTTAACTGAAAGATTTAACAAAACACTAGCCGATATGTTATCATTATATACCAACACCAAACAAACCGATTGGGATCAATACTTAGCTATGGTTACTTTTGCGTACAACACATCGAGGCAAGAAAGTACCAGACTTTCTCCATTTTCATTAGTGTATGCTAGAGAACCTGTATTACCAACCGAAGCAATGCTCACGCAAGAAACACCTGTTGAAGATGTACAGACAATCAGAGATCACGCGTTATTCATACGAAATTTGGCGTTAGAAAACATCCAAGCGAGGCAAACGATGGATAAAACACGTTATGATAGTAAGCATCGATATGTAGAGTACAATGTAGGTGATATAGTTAAAGTTTTCACGTCTATCAGAAAAGCAGGTAGGAGCGAAAAGTTACTCCTACGTTGGTTTGGACCTTACGAAATCATAGGAAAAAGAGAAGTAGACTATATCATAAAAATGGGAACATCATCCAATTCTAAAATAGATACGGTACATGTTTCCCGTATCTTACCCTATAATGATCCATGGACAGCGGATGCTGAAGATAATTCTCCAAAGTGAAACGCCAAATTGTTGACATAAGTAAGAGAAGTGTGGCACAGTTAAGACAGTGCCAGCAGTTAAAATCGCTGGCAGATGTCGAAATTGTGTAGCATTTCCTTACTAGAACGTAAAATCAAAAATAATATATACATTATAATCATTAAACAAAATAAATCTCAGAAAAATATTTCAAAGTTTTTTCTTAAGCTAAATACATAACGAAGCATATGTACAGCATCTAAGCTTCAGTCAGAATACCTTTAGATCCCACGATGATAACAGAAGAGAGAGGTACACACTGCCGGGAATTTTATCAAAATTTAATTAAAAGGTACCATCCTCTGCAGTGTGGTCGCTCCAACCCCTTTCCTTAAAGTAAGCAAATCCTAAGAAAGCAAACGACGATTAAAAAAGCCGAATATACAAGCTAAAGTTTGGGAATAAAAGCAAATAATCAAGTATAAATACCTCGAAGGAATTCCCTCCTTGATTTCGGGAAACCCGAAGCACCACATAACGAACGATAGTCCAATACCGAATAGACCTCGTTACTATTAAGGTTTTTTTACATTCCCATGTATGACCTATAAGACGAAAGTTAATGATATATGAGTATTTTACTTCTCAAATGACTGAACACTCTTATATTTTAGAAATAAAATCGAAAGTAATGAAGGAATTAAATATGCCTGCTGCATGCAGGGCTTCCGTAAGGGGAATCAATTCCTCCCAAAGGAATTGGGAATAATTAATTTATGGACGGGACTAAGCAACCACCTAGTGGTACAATCCCCGTCTGGATGGGCTCATCTAAGTTCAAGAGACATGGTGACCAATGCATGGTTAATAGAACGGTACCATGGAATACCATGGACCGCGGGGAACATCTCCTACACCCTACTACCTACTATTCTGCGAAATATCTTTGAGAACAATACCGTTATGAATGTAAGTGCAGAGCAAATTCACAAAGTTACGAAATAGACTACCCATGATGATACCTGCAGGCATGGAGAGTGACGAAGAAGAATGGAACATGTAAAGCCTTCGCTCTCCTGACCCCACTTGTATATTTAACCTACCTTATGTATTTATAGGACATAAATGTTACATGGAACTATATACAAGGAGATTATCATGTCTAATATTAAGCTTTTTATTATTATTAATTGCTTAAATAATCTTAATAACAGTAACTTAACAATATACAATGTTTTGATATATAACGCCTTACTTTTAGAATTTTTGTTGCCTGTGCCTACATAGTCCAATCTATCACTGTTCAAATAAGCACTGGATCCTATTGGACACGACTGCCCGAAGTGATCTCATATAGTGCTACCATACCTTTAATATATAAAATTAAATGGCAATCTCCAAGTTTCCAAACGGAAGAACTACCGTCCACTCCCTTGTGTACTACAAATGAATGCGAATTAGAAAGTAGTTTAAATGATGTAAATGATCTAGTAGAGAAAGACTTAAAGAGATTAACTGAAGCCATACGACCCGAACTGTGGGAAGAAATTTCGATACAAGAAAACGAAAAACGGGACAAACGAATGATATTCCGATTACGAGAGAGAAGAGGCTTAGATTTTATTTTGTTTTTCGTTTTGCTGTGGGATAGCCACGGAGAGAAAAGTTGACAACTTAAAAGACCAGAATCACAAAATTCACGACTTCCTGAGAAGAATCGATGTAGAATTACAGAAGAATTTACAAGGAGTCACCAGCAACTCTAAAAAATTTAACGAGTATCATCAAGACGTAACCAAGAATTTAGAAGAAATTAGACAAAAGATTATTGAAATCCATAACCGTGACCTCCAGTTCAAGAATAAATTAGCTACAGATCACGTAGAATTTAACCGTAGAATATTGCAAACAGGATATCAAGTTTATAAAACTATAATGAACATATTTTGGTTAGAACAAATAATTAACGACGCCGAAATTTTACTATACTTCATCCTAATGTATTAGCAAATGATTTAAAGAATCTCGATACGGAATTAATGATTGATAACTATACACTAGCTCTAAGTCCTAGTGAAGTGTCACGATATTATAAGCTGGCTATATGCGATTGCACTATTGCCAATGACGAATTGATTATCCATGTACGGATCCCTATAACTTCACGGAACATGAATTGGGAACTATATGAATTAATTTCTACTCCTTTTGCATGGAAGAGTCACACTTGCGTATTGGTGCATGAAACCCTATATTTAGCTGTATCTGACCATTCTACCAATCCGATATTAAAGCCTATTTCAGGAGTCGGTCTCCAACATTGTAAACCCTACACTGATAAATTATGCTTCCTTCCCCGTTATAGTTCTGATACTGTGTATGGACCCCAATGCGCATTTAAAATATTTCTGGGTTCCACGGTTCAAGAGTTAGAAGAGCATTGTTCTTTTCGATGTCATTCATCAACCGCCATGATTATTTCAGAAATTAAAGATGACACCTTCATCATTACACACCCGTTACCTATCACCATAATAAAGTGTTTGAACCAACAAACAACGCTACCAGCGAACGCTTATGGACAACCGGGAGCACTACAGTAGAGCTGCCTTGTCAGTGTTCATTAATAGTAAATGATAACGAAATAATTTCATCTCGATATCCATGTTACCAACGAGGTAAGAAGATACCTAGGACCATCCACGTGTTACCCGCGGTTTGGTCGAATCTAAAAACTTACGTTATTAAGTCTAATGACCAAGACAGCGTGTTTTAGAATATTACTGAATGTTTGAATAATAATTGGACGACGACCGTCCCGCATTTAAATATGACTACAACATCAACACTGTCGAATATTGTAGAAAATTTAGAAAATGCCATACGCACAACCTATGACGAATCTTATACTTATCAAGGAGATACAACGTATTTTGTATGGAATACAATATTGACAATTTTAGTAGTAATTTTATTTTATAAGGTATTACAACGGAAATTATCCCTTATGACGTTTATCCAGTCCACCATAGCTATTACGGAAGGAGAATAATTAACAATTGAACAAGGATTAATGTATACAAAATGGACATTTTTATTAGTGTTTTTTATATTTTTAATTATACTAACTTTATACTATCGATGTAAAAGGAAAAATCCCAAACATATTAAGCGTACACAAAGATAGGATCTATACTCAAAACGTTGGTTATCAGTAGTTCCTGAAGAACCCAGCCAAGAAGAAGATGACATTGAAAACCGAGGAGTAAGTCTCTCCACGAGCTTCGAAAGTCTTCGCAATCCCTTAGGAACGGAGCATGTGTTTGTAATTAGTGGACAAAGAAATTCTCCCAGAAGTACCCAACTCTAAGTGAGTAAGTAAGTATACCTCTAATACGAGAGTTGTTCACAGATACAACGCCACTATTGGAATATCAAACAGTTAACAATGGAAAATAACGAATATAAGTAAGTTAAGAAGAAAAAATTTATAGGATCAGTGGTATGTATATTAATTATTGATTTAAAGTGAATTATGTTTATGAGTATATCGCGATTTAAGTGAATTTTGAGTAGAAAAAATTGACGTCACGGAAGTCAATTGCACCTTGTTCGCAATTGCATATTATAATTTAAGACCGTTTTACATCAAATTGTTTAAATGTGATTCAAGGAAACGAGTAGTAAATCTTCGTCTCCGAGATAAACCTTCATAAAATTTTGGAAATTCATATTTTCTCCTAGTCGACAATGGGAAAACAAAATTTTTTTTCTCAGTTAATACAAACAACCAATCTATCTCTAAGTGATTTAGTTACATTATTTTATACCTTGAACGCCAAAAATAAATGGTGAAAACAAATTTAAACTAGAGTAAAAGTTAATGAAATAATAAGAAGTTGATAAAGAGTTAAAGTATTAATTTTTTTTGAAAGAGATAAGTAAGATATAATTGTTTATAGAGGAAGTAGTAATTGAAAAGTAGAAGTTATAACAGAGATAATTTTCGTAAATGAAGTTTAGTATAAAGAATCGAACATGTTTGTGATAATATTAGTGTTAATTTTGATTAATAATGTAAAAGATAGTAAAACAGATATAAAAATAACGTCAGGGATTTATATCGAAAAATTGCCAAATGTTACTTTTTATCGAACTACAAGACAGATAATTTTTAAGATAAGGCAACCACAAAATGTTTTAGACAACATTATGTGTAAAGAAGTATTTTGCGCGAAGTATAAGTATATTTGTCAAACAATGATATATGATTTAAACTATTTTCAAAAGATACAAGCTAGTGCGCTTGAAATTGAGCAGGACATTCTATTGAGTGATAGCCTACTGTTCGACTTTCAACTTATTACGCGAAATCATCTTAAAAAGGTGTTCTCGAATGATTTTGAAATAAACGGTATTTTAAACTTAATTAGTGAGCGAGATCATGCAGAATTTCGCCAAAGTAAATTTTCCTAGTTTCGTTAGAGGAGATTTAAATAATATCTCATGTATAGATCCATTATTATTAAATTTAGTCTTATTGGAACTACAGATGCGCCATGAAACAAGTAAGACAATTGTAAATATGTGTCAACAAAAAAGATTACCCGTAGATCTAGTACCAATCGCTACCTTAGAACGTATATTGCAATCTGTAATATTGATTTAATTAAAAGAAATTGTTTTAGCATTGGGCTCAACCTCCCAACTATATATGTACTCTTAATTGAATGTATTATGTCACAACACATCATTTTGGTTGGACTACATTTACCACTATTGCCGAAACACTTGCAAGGTTTACACATGATGAATGTGATCACTCCAGCCTACGCCTGGGGAAATTATACCTGCTCAGTTGATGTACCAGTAACTAACATCGCCCTTTTAGAACTACATTCCAGTTGGAAAATCTTTATCCCTCGCTGCGACCCTATCAAAGGGAGATATGTTATATTAGTGACTACCATGATAAAGAAATTTTGGGTTTATCATGCATTCAACAAGTATTGAATGGAGGATCATTTAAACAGTTCGCGACCAACTGCCCTATAATATGTCGTGAAACAGGAAATAAGCTTCAGTACATCACGCCTATAAGTAGCCACTATACAATCATTACTCATCCAAGACGATCCTTACGTTTAAAATGCAGCACCACTACCATCCCATAAAGCACTATGAAGAAATCGGAGCTGTCAGCCTGAACATTCCCTGCCACTGTCAACTTGAAGACGACGACTTTACCATATATCCTAGTTATCCATGTATTGACAAATTAATGAAATATGGAGAAGACCAGCTTATACCAGCTGCATGGACAAGATATGGAGGATTATCTCTCCCAAAATGGCAAAAACCTACCTTACATTTTGAAACTCTAGATGATTGCCTTGAACCCTAGTGGATCTACAAACAGTTTCCGACCAACAATGTGCCTATTAGCACCTATTTCCTTATTGTTTTATTCCTTTTAATAATGATTTTGTTTTCCTTTGTTACCTACACTTTTTACACCTTACGAAAACTAAATATTCATCCTACCTTAAGTACATCCTTCCACATGACCCCCACAACTACGTTGGTAAGCACCAGCCCGCCAAAACCACGTCGTCAATTACCTATACCAAGATCGAAATTACGATTCCAAGAAGTTGAAAATGAATATATCGAACCGACATCAATTTCGCTGGCACCAGTGCCACCAACAGTGCAACGATCATCAACAACCGACACACCCACGAAGGGAGAAAGTGAAGCAAACGCCCGAGAAGAATCTCACTACGTAACGTTGCAGCGATTACAGTCATACAGTGCAAAAAACTAGTTAAAACTAAAAGTGTGCGCCGCGAAAACTTATTGATTTTATTTTAAAAAGTGATCAAGTTATATTTAAATGCAAGTGAAATATTAACTAACCGTTTACGAACACATATGAACACGTACTAAGTTAGAATTTGTGGTAATAAAAACTTACCGGGAAATAAACAACTTTCGTGGTAAAAACTTCTGAGTAGTCCTACTAAAGTATGTTATCTATCTTAATTTAAGTTAACAAACTGTATAAACGTTTTGTTTTTTTTTTGCATTGTATAACTTTAGATATTTCTATTAGTAATCGCATGAACGAAAGTTTAAATTGGATTATATCGTCGGCTTAGTCAGAAAAGCTCGTAAGTCCACTTTTTGTCAAAAATGACATTTTACGCTTAAAATAAATAGAAAAATGAACTCTATGAGCCGAGGCAATAGCAAAAGGTTCCATAAGTGAACAAGAATACCTCGTAAATCCATGCTGGCTTTTACTGACCGGAAAATCTCGTAACTCCACAAACGTTGTAATGACCGCCGTGTTGTTTTGTCTAATGGCATATTGTGCTCCGTGTTTATTCTCCAAATTATTTGGTTTGTATATTCCCTTTTTACATTTTTTTATTGACTGTAGGGTTAAATATTGATAATATTTGATATATGAAACAAAATAAAATATAATATATCTTTTTAGTCTGAGAAAGTCACTATTTAAAAGATAAGTGGAGTTATGCGATTTTCTCTAGACAGCTTAACCTCAATATTAAATATTGTGCTTTGGACTTACGAGATTAGTTTTCAAAAATTCAATCATTATGTTTACACCACGAACTCAGAAGATTATGGATATGCTGAAAAATCAACCAGTTATTAACTGTTTGGTTAGTCAGACAGGTGAATTAGTAGCAGAGTCTGAGACAGAGAATATTTCTGAAAATGTAAGTTTACCTTTTGTCGAATTAAATGTAATTTCAATAATTTACCTGTTCATTTTAAGGTTGATAAAGATAACAACGATCCTATAAATGTTAAGCTGAAAAATGGCTCTGATAATAATATCACATATTATTTAGGTGTTACAACCCAGAGTAGCACCATTGATAACTATACTTTTTCTTTTCCAGAGGTACTTATATTATTTTAATTGTGCTGTATTGAGGGACTTGTCATTGATAATACTATTTTTAACAGATCTCAGATAACAATGCTCATGTAGAAGCAGAGGTTATGAACATTGAAGATTATTTGTTAGGCATAGAAAATCAGGAAATTGAAGAATCTGATTTTTATAGAGAAGAAGCACAAAATACCGAACAAGGAAAAAATACACTAAAGGAAGATGTAAACGTGGCATCAATCAAGGAACATAATTTGAAAGAAATAGAAGGAAGTCCTTATCCAGCAGTTCAAAGTGGTACAAGAAAGCGATCTGAGTAGGTAAGATTGGAGACTTTTGGGACATACACACACCACCACATTTCCAAGGTCTCACATTTCCAAGGTTGCCACAAAACCAAGCTCCCCACCGTACCAAGGTCAAAAAAGCGCAATGTGTGACCTAATAACATATCATTACCACAAAACCAAGGTCACAAACCCCGCTTTCCTGTTCCACAATTACATGGCTATCCGTGTGACCTAATTACATATCATCACCACAAAGCCAAGGTCCCAAAACCACGCTTGCCTGTTCCACAATTACAAGGCCATCCGTGAGACCTATCATCACCACAAACCACGCTTTCCTGTTCCACAATTACAAGAACATCCGTGTGACCTGTTTGCTACTCTAGCCCACTTGTATGTTTTTTGCCCACTTGTATGTTTTTTGCCCACTTGTATGTTTTTTTGCCCACTTGTATGCTTTTTTGCTCACCCACACTTTTTACCAAAAAAATAAAAGAAAACGATATGTTAATATATTTAATTCATGTAGAAATAAAGAAGTACAAATTACATTAGAAACATGTATTACTCATATATGATTTTATTTAGGTATAAAACATTTTGATTTAGTACAAGTGGAGAAGGTCCTCTCCACTTCCGTGTCATTACATCTGCGTGGTGCAAGTAATTGGGCATACGTGCAGTGTGGTGCCCATCGGAGATGCTCCTGTAACGGATTGACATCTGGCTGCCATCGGTTTTATTCTAACCCCACACATGAAACATTCAACCGTATCGTCTGCAAATGTGGAAATGAAGCCTCGTACAGCATGCGGTGGGAACTATGCAAAATGATAACTTAAATTAAAAAAGTATACGATAATTGCAGTTAGAAATATAATAGGGTGAAAAGTGAAAATTTAAAGAAAAAATAATTTTTGTTCATTAATGTTGATTCACTATTCAGGGAAGAAAAATAATACTTATTAGTTACAGTTATGAAAGCGTTTTGGCAAATCTTTTTTCTTTGTAACATGTGTAATATGGTAGTAAAGAAAGTATAGTATAATGTATAAAAGGATAAAAATTAAAGTTACTGTAAATGTTAGATCATTTTAATTACAGCTGTTAACCTCCACGATGGATAGATAATCTGTAAATGCAAAAAAAAACAGTTCTTTATTAACTTACTCATAAAAAAAATTAAATATTTATGATGCTATAAAAATTATGATAAATAAGTATGATGGAAACAAACATATATTTATAATGTTTGTAAAGAACCACGTCCTGTACTTATATGTTTTAGAATAAATTATGTGCGGACCATCCTGTATGTAAGATTTCATAAGTTTACGCGATATTGCACAACAAATAATTTATTCATCACTGCTGACGTGTAGTTCTAAGAAACCGTAAGTTTCTGCACGTCAGAACGATTTTAACCAATCCCATAACGGCATCCCCCGCACGGTAGCCGCGAAACCGCCCACAGATGCACCTTTATAAACTCGCGACGCGCATAGAAAGAGATGAATCTCCGTAGATTCAAGTTAAGCCGATATCCAGCAGCCGCCACCGTACCGTTGAGTAAGCACCGACCTGTTAGTCACCGACGAAGGAGAGGAATCTCCGTAGATTCAAGTTAAGCCGATATCCCGCAGCCGCCACCGTACCGTTGACCGTTCCAGAAACCAGTAGCCGCAGCCGCTCCGTTTGCTTAGCGTAAGCACCGACCTGTTGTTCACCGACGAAGAGTCCTTCGCGATCGGGCAACCTAAAGTTCAATTCTGTACTGCTATTGATAGACACGTAAGTTGTAAAGTTATACATTCTGACAATTTACACTCAAACACTACAGATCCGGGCTGAGCTCCAGGAGTTATACTACACAAAGTATACCTAGAGTAGCACGCAGGGTAACCCGACGTAATACCAAATCACTAACACCTAGAGTCACGCAGGGTAGATCCCATCGTCACTGCCACCACAAAGTATACCTAGAGAAACGCAGGGGTAACCCCCGACGTATCTCGTCACCACTTGAGGGTGAAGGGTTGTTACAGGGCTGTAAAGACCTACGACCTTTCTCTTAGTATATACAGTAAAGACAGGCCGTCGCCTATGTCTTCTGGACATTACTAAAATCCGCTCGAAACTCACACTTCCTACCAGTACTTAATAACCGTATACAGTGTCTGTGAATCGCAGAAGAGTACCTCCATAACCTGTTGTATAAATCAGTAGCATAAATTTGTCGTCCACCGAACCATCGTAAATACCTTGTGCACGAACGTTTGTAAATAAATTAGAGAGTACGTAGATTTTTCTATCTTTACGTAAACCTATTAGAGTAGTTTTTAATATTAAGTATTTTGTTCCCTAGATTAATTATAAATAATTAAACTCAGTACAGAGATCGGTAATTAGTTAGTTAGATAAATAATCTAATTGCCAAAATTAAACCCGTAATAATTAAAGAAAGATCGTCCCAATACCTCGCGTTTGTATACGTGCATTTCGCGTGTATTACTTCCAGGAGTAGAACATCCTTGCTTCAGCGCTCCAGAGTTACTAACGTATAAACACGATATCGATTTTCTCAAACGAGTCGAGTTCATTGCGCTGGCGTCTCGACCAACAACGGTATCAAGGCTGACGACCTCGCTACCGTACATACAGGACCGTAACCTAACTTTGCCTCTTAGGTAAGGAATAGATTAAAAGACTATCTTTTGTTCACAGAAGCGATTACGCACCCAGTGAAGCCCAGGACCTGGACTAGGGCGGTCGTACATATATATTATTAGTTACGTTTATTTTATTGTAAATATTGGTCTAATATACGTGTTAAAAATACTTTACGAATTTTATTTAAGGTTGCAGTGTTAAGCCCATCCAGTAATTACTACGAACCACGTTTATAAAATAAACCCGATTGAGCAAAGCCGAGGCAAGATAAAACCGCGCTGGGTTACCAAACCAGAAGGGCGCAATATAAGTAAAAGTATAGAACCCATAGCACTTAAAAATAATAGGTTATATGTTAGCAAAAAAATAAGAAGCGCGTTTATTAATATGTGTAGTAATTACATTCATTACAGAATAAAATAAAAGGTTCAAACTTCTAATGCCATAGATATGAAACTATTTAACGTTGATATATATATATATATATATATATATATATATATATATATATATATATATATATAATTATAGAATGAAATTATGTATTTATGTGTACTGAATTTCTGAATATCAAGTATATAAAAAAACCAGTCTCACGTCTAAATATGCAAATAAACAGTAATCATCATTGAACTTATTTGGTTTATTATACTTTGAAGTGAATGAAATACCAGTTATATGCGAAAATATATTCAACTATTGACATATATAAAATGTATACTTACCTAAAAAATGAAGTAAATAACATGTTTGTTTTGCACTAATAGTAAATACATAATATATTTGTACTTTAAGTGCTATATATTTATCTAGGAATATATAATTATAACTGAAAATAATTGTTGAAAAGAAGTGGTACATATAAACAGCAACATTTTTTATGTCTATCATACGGGAGGTAATTTACATATTACAATGTAATTTCGACATTGGATGTAACCTCTCCATATATGGTGATATAGAATTTATTATTCTGCGTATGCAGGTGTAGCCTTGCTTTTTTGATATAAATAGCACGCGTTTTTAGTGTATTGTTTACAGTTCCACTTGAAGACCTACAGTAACAACAGGGTAAGAAATATTTTTTTATTAATTAATAATTTATTTTAAGATATACTATTTATATAAGTACAGTTTATTATTGCAATAATTATTTTAGGGATGAACAATTAGAAGTGTCCTGGAACGACAATCTCAATCTCAAAAGCATCATGGTGGATAGCGTAAAAATGTGAGTAGAATAGATATTATTCAATTATTTTTACATACTTTATTGATTAAAGCAAATTAATTTATGATCACTTTATTATATTCAAAAGAAGTTATAATATTTTTCACAAAATTTGGTGGACAACTTTACGAATGTTACAATGTTTGTTTGTTTAAGTAATCCACAAAGATGTGCAGGAATCAGAAGCTCTAAGGAGACAATAAAGAATATTGGTAAGTGAAGATTCATATATATTTTATCTATTGTGCTAGAAGTGATTACGTATCAATTGCATCAATCGTTCATCAAATGTTTAGAAGTATTTGTGACATATCTAGAATCATAATTAGGCTTCAAAGTGATATAAAAAGTGCTTTATTTCTAGTTACAAAGTTTATGACAAATAATTGAGTTATTGTTTTTGTTCATCATGAAAGATATACAGGGTGTCCGGTGAGGAACTGTACAAACTGAAATGGTATTTTCCTTGGGTCAATTTAAGTAAAAAAAGTCCCATAAACATAGGTCTGATTCGCAATAGTTACCCAGATACAAGCGTTTAAAGTTTATAAATGATCACATATTTTTTCAAAAGTAATTATTATTAGTTAACTGGAAAAACAAAACCGAAACAATCTGTCATTTATTCGTTTGTGTTCTAATAATGACAAAGTGGATTGTAGTATAAGATGAAAATCCACATGGTACAACAGAGGTTAACTTTCAGCGCAGATTTTCTGTTAATGTATGGTGTGGTATGATTGACGATCAACTTATTGGACCTTTTTTGTTTGAGGAACGTCTTACAGGAGAAGCATATATCAACTTATTGGACCTTTTTTGTTTGAGGAACGTCTTACAGGAGAAGCATATGCTAACTTTTTGCGGAATGAATTGCTACCGCTTTTGGAAGAAGTACCTTTACTAACAAGACAACAAATGTTTCTTCAACAAGATGGGGCTCCTCCCCATTTTAGTCGACAGGTGACAGAATATCTAAATGTTGCTTACCCTAATAGGTGGATTGGGCGTGGAGGTCCGCATGCTTGGCCACCGAGATCGCCCGATATCACACCTTTGGATTATTATTTGTGGGGTCATTTGAAAAGTTTAGTATACGAGGTGAAAGTTAATACCAGAGATGCACTAATACAGCGTATTCGGGATGCGTGTCAACAAATACGAAACAACCACTAGGTACTTCGAGCGGCTACTCTGTCCATTTTACATCGCAGCCGTCTTTGTATTAATGCCGAAGGACGTCATTTTGAACATTTGAAGGACTTTTTTATGTTTCTTTGTTTAAAATGTGTTTAGTAGTTCCATTTTCTGTTTTCAATAAAAATTAATTTTCAATAATGTGTGATCTTTTATAATCTTTAAACGCTTGTATTCGCACTTGCGAATCAGACCTATGTATATGGGCCTTTTTTTACTTAAATTGACCCAAGGAACATACCATTTTAGTTTGTACAGTTCCTCACCGGACACCCTGTATTACAAAAAATATATCTTTATAAGATGGATCAAGTGCAGAATGCAAAACGCTTAAGAATTTCAAGTGATTGTTTCTTTTACAGTTTGAAATATATATAAAGTGAAACAGGTCCATTGTTATTTACGAGTTAAATATAAAGTTTGTTACAAAAATCAAGTAATACTTTTAAATATATATTTAATTTTTACATAGATATTCAAATTCGATTATAGGAGATTTATATAAAAAATTCGTTGTGAGACATTTTATAAATCATGCATTTTATTGCTTGTAAAACAACTTAAATCTTTTCAATTTCAAATTATATATTTGTGTAACTAAAAGAGCAGTGTGATAATTTTTATTAGGTAGTCGAAATCATTGTGTACAACTAATTTTTTTTTAAGTCGTCTAATGGAAATTGTTTTCTTTATAATCAATTCAGTTAATACATTTCTTAATTTTTTTTTTACATTTAAACAGATCCTAAAGCAGCTATACAGATCTAGTTCTAATTTCTTTATTACTCGCTCTTATAAAAATTACATACAGTTTACGGTTGTCTAACAAAAGTTTACAAGCAAAACCGAGTTTCTTTATAGGTTTAATTCTTGTTACGTACCTAGTAGATGCATTATGAAAAAAAAAATTTTTATACTTACATATTATTAACAAGATTTCACAGTCTAAAGCAGGTTTATTAGTTTTAATCCTTTGAAACTATTAATAATTTAGTGTATCTCTAAATCTGGTAGTGTATATTTGCAGATAATAATTTGATACTTATTATTTTTTATTCAAAATTTCACATTATGAGGTGATTGACAGGTTTATAGTCATTTTGAAGTAATACTTGTTAAAGGAATTTTATTACAGAACTTTTCAGTTTAAATATTAATGCGTTTTAAAATAATTTTTCATCCCAATTGAACTATATAAAAAAAAATTATAATTGGTTCTATTCGAGTTTAAATATATACCCTTTGCTATGTATTTAGGTACACAGTATTATTAAATATTTACATATTAGTGACTTAATTGGATCAGACTATTTAGTAGGCTAATTGCAGTATATATGATAGTTAATACTTATTGTATTGTTTATGGAAAACAGATATCTGTTTTGATCTGTTTTGAACTGTATTTGAGCTGTATTTAAGCTGTATTTGAGCTGGTTTTGAGCTGGTTTTGAGCTGGTTTGAGCTGGTTTGAGCTGTATTTAAGCTGGTTTCAGCTGTATTTTAGCTGGTTTTGAGCTGGTTTGAGCTGTATTTAAGCTGGTTTGAGCTGTATTTGAGCTAGTTTTGAGCTGGTTTGAGCTGTATTTAAGCTGGTTTGAGCTGGTTTTGAGCTGGTTTGAGCTGTTTTTGATCTGTATTTGAGCTGGTTTGAGCTGTTTTTGAGCTGTTTTAAGCTGTTTTCAGCTGTATTTGAGCTGTTTTCAGCTGTATTTAAGCTGGTTTGAACTGTTTTTGATCTGTATTTGAGCTGTTTTGTGCTGTTTCTAGAAAAAAACAGATGCCTGTTTAAACCCCCCCCCCCTTGCTATAATACAACACCCGCATGGAGCCCCAATACCTACTATTTTTGATCATATATTCAATCTCTCTGAAGTGTCTCGGTAGTATAATGTAGTAGGGAATTGTTACGGACGCTCTTTTTGTGTGGGGTGCGGGAAGAAGAATGAATTAATATCACGCGCGCGGTGTGTGTGCGCGCGCGCGTTTGTGAAGGTGTGCTTGCGCACACTGAACACTACGTTTTTTCTTTTTTATTTTTTTTTTTATTTTTTTTATTTTTATTTTTTTTTTATTTCTTTTTTTCATGCGTACAGACGTGTACGTGTACGTGTACGGTCAGCAGACATTCTAAACAAAAAGTACCTCCCCACGCGATATATATACCACACCGCTTCTTGTGTTAGCACTCACAATCTAACTCTGTACCTGCACGTAGCAGCTTTATAATAGTCTGAAACCATCTTGTCTGTAAATCAGGGTAAATACATAACCCCCTACCCAACATAATAATTAGAATATTTTGTCTTCAATGTTATTTCAGGTGTAAATAATCGATTCCGTTGCAAATGCATGAAGATTTCTCCAGGAGAGATTCCCTCCTTCGCCATAAAAAAACTGCGTGCTGGATGACAGTATCTACTCCACCATCTGGCATGCAGAAGGTTTCGTTGCAAAACCAAACCACAGGGAGCAATGTGGTGCAAGGAATCACTTCCGACGATAACAAAGCGGTACATAGACACGATACTGATTCCTTTGCGCAACCAGGACCATCTGGGGTAAACTACGCGAAGGATAATGCGAAAACCGGACCATCAGGATTGAGCAACTCAAGGAAGCGGAAGTCTGACCAATGCGATGAACCGGAACCGAAAAAAAGTGGTGAGTGTGCACTGCACAGATTGTTCAATGGATATACCTCGGTATGCGTTCCAAGGACACCTCAGAAGCAATAGGCATAAAGCTAATATCTGTTTACTAGTCGATACTGGGGTCGAAGTTATTCGAAATGCGTTTAAACAACGCATTGTGTCGAACCGACTGTCTCCATGCAATATGCATACTGATGTGTTCACCTTTATGGCAGACGTTTAAGGAAACGTATTGAAAGTAGTACAAAGTCAGTTGCAGAAACAATTCTCCTTAAAATGTAATGTTGAACTGTTTGGTTTATACTTTTTGAACAGTAAGGAATGCACAGAACTGAAATCCTTTCAAACAAAATATGATATTTTAAGTATTGGGACGGTGTTCGAAGAGTATTTCCAAAGAATAAGTAACATATTGGATGCGAAGCAATCGGAATTTCAACATAAGATTCTGGTAAGTGTGACTAATGGTGTAACCGATTAGTAACAACTGTTTTAGGGTGGTCCCTGGTACAATTCGTATATTTAGAGGTGAACATGCTAAAATTTGCGCCCATTACGGGTTCTTCATATATGGCTGTCCCCGACGAAATCGCACATAAACACGCCATAGTCAATGTAAAAAATAATGATAATTGCTGCTTTGCATGGGCTGTTGTATCGGCACTAGTGACACCAAAGGGTCTACCCCAGCGGACGACGTCTTATCCTGATTTCCAGACGTTATTCAACTGGAATGGTGTACAGTTCCCTGTTAAGGTGACGAATATTTAAACGTTCGGGAACAATAACAACATTTCCATTAATGTTTATGGGTTAGACGATACGTATCGTGATGGAAAGCGTGTCACAGAGGTAGTGGGGCCTCTGTATTATACCAAAGCCAAACAGGCAGTCCATGTTAATTTATTATTATTAGTCAGTAACCAAACAGATAATCAGCATTATGTATGGATAAAATTTTTTCTCGTTTACTTAGCAACCAAATATCCCGGCGGAACGGAGCAATGTATTTTTGTGATGCATGCTTGTATTACTTTAGATCCGAGGAGCAATTAACCCGACACGTGTCACATGACTGTAACTTCGTATACACAAAATTACCTAACTTGAAACAAAAACATAACTGGGGAATTCTACGCGGAAAATATACTCGCGTTTCGAACTATCAGAAACAAATGGTTCTACCATTCGTAATATATGCAGATTTTGAAGCGCTCTTAGTACCGGTAGATACGGCTGAACCAGATCCCGAAAACCGTTCACGATAAAACGTGTAAACACGAACCATACTCGTTTAGTTATTATATTAAGTGTAGTATAAACGATGCGTGGTCTAAATTAGAGCTGTATAGGGGGAGTAATGCATGGGAGATATTTATAAGACGACTAGAAAGTGATGTAAAACGGGTATATAATGAACATTTCAAAGCTATTGTTCCAATGACACCATTAACGGATGAACAACAGGTTACGTATGAACGCAGTGTATGTTGTTACATATGCGGAAAGCGCTTTACGGGGATCCGACAAACTGAAAGTACGAGATCACTGTCACGTTACTGGTAAGTATCGTGGTGCAGCACATTCAACGTGTAGCTTAAACTATCAGGTACCTACATTTCTCCATTTTTTCTATATAATCTCAGTGGTTATGATGTTCATATGTTCATTAAACAGTTAGCGAGTGAAACGGAAGAAATTACCGTACTACCTGTTAACAGTGAAAATATATAACGTTCGGTAAACACATTTTGTGGATGAATATGTAAACAGTCATGGTATCAGGAAAAGAAATACATTAATTTACGTTTCGTCGATAGTTGTAGATTCATGGCTGCATCCTTAGATACTCTATCTCAGAATTTATCAGATGATCAATGTATGGAGGTGCGGAAATATTTTAGTAATGATAGCGACTTCAACTTAGTGAGAAAGAAAGGTAGTTTCTTATGCGTACGTAGACAGCTTTAGTAAATTGAACGACGTCACGGTGCCATCATATGACAAATTCTACGATAAAATGCGCGATGCAAATATTTCCGATGACGAATACTGTCGCGTTCTACTGGTATGGGATCACTTTAAGTGTAATACACTAGGTGATTATGCTGATATTTATTTAAAATCAGATGTGTTGTTATTGGCTGACGTGTTTGAAAACTTTAGGAGATTATGTATGGGTGTATATGGGTTAGAACCTGCACAGTATGTCACTTTGCCTGGATTGGCGTGGGATGCCATGTTGAAATGTACGAAAGTAGAGCTAGAATTACTGACGGATATGGATATGTATCACTTTTTTAAACAAGGTATTCGGGGTGGAGTAAGTACTTGTATCAAGCGGAGAAGCATCGCTAATAACGAGTTTGATCCAAACTATGATCCTAAACAACCGTATTTTTACAATATTTAGATGCCACGAATTTATACGGATGGAGTATGCAGCAATACCTGCCGACGACGGGTGGTTACCTCAAGAGGAAATAGAACACTTTGACGTATTCAAGATTGATGATGACGCTGATGTTGGATTTGTACTGGAGGTTGATATACATTATCCCCACCATCTGCATGACAACACAACGATTATCCGTTTTTTATGAATAATGGTGTGTTTGGTAAAACAATGGAAAATGTCGATAAACGTAGTTATTAAACTGTTAACACATTGGGAAAATAACGGTCGACGGGTAGGTCTAGCACGGTACGTTGCAAAACCGCAATTTAAAAATTTTATTCAATTCACTGACAAATTGTTTGCGGTGGAATTGTCGAAACAGGTAGTTACGTATGACAAACCCGTCTATGTCGGATTCAGTATTATAGATCTTTCCAAAATTATAATGTATCGGTTTTTTTATATCTTACGAGCTCATTATGGCAAGAATATCACGTTGCTCTATACTGACACGGATTCTTTAATTGTTGAGATAGTAACTGATGATATGTATGTACACATGCGAAATAATTTAGACGAATATGATACTTCCAACTATCAAAATCAGTTGCATGGTATTCCTACGAATGCTTCCGTCGTTGGACGAATGACAGATGAGTACGCAGGGAAAGCGATTCAATATTTTTATGGTGCAGGATCGAAGTCATACTGTCTGAAGCTTGCTGATAATGAAGTTGTTAAGAAAGCGAAAGGTGTTAAAGTAGTACAGCTACCCCACTTCTGGAGCACTTTTGTCACTAGATTTGTCACCAGATCTAGGAAAAAGTCACCAGAAAAGTTACTAGATTTCAAGGTTGGTAACATTGCCTATTTCAAGGGGTAGACCACAGGTGTGTAACTCTCTTCAAGGTTATGTGCCCTGCCTCTTCGAGGTCCCCGCTTCAAGGTCATTATAGTCCTGAAGGTCCTCGGTCTCAAGCAAGTCTAAGCATGTTTCAAGGCCACGCCCTATTCAAATCAAGAAGGGGGCCCATTGTTTAAAGTCTATGCTGTCACATGAAAGAACAAAGACTATCTATTGTTCAGTTAGAAATAGATTGTTATCTCAATTCTAGGAAATCAATAACAAAGGCGATGCATTGTTCAAAGTCTATGTTTACAATTTTCAAGGTGAAAGAACAAAAGCGATTCATTCTTCTGGTCGAGATATAAAATAAATTGTTATCTCAATTCTAGGAAATCAATAACAAAGGGGCCCATTGTTCAAAGTCTATGCTTTCAAGGTCACATGAGAAATGAATAAAGACGATTCATTCTTCTGGTAGAAATAAATTATTATCTCAATTCTGAGAAATCATGAACAAAGACGACGTATTGTACAAAGTCTATGCTTATAATTTTCAAGGTAAATGAACAAAGACGATTCATTGTTCAGTTAGAAATAGATTGTTATCTAAATACATCTCTTTCAAGAACAAAGGCAATCCATTGTCAACGATTTAAAGTTTATGCTTATAAGGTCACACCTCTGATAACAAAGACGATCCATTCATCTCAATTCTAGAAATCAAGAGCCCTGAGGTGCTCTAAACAGGTGCCGTTCTAAACAGGTAGCTGTTTCAAAACAGGTAGCCGTTTCCTGTAAACAGGTAGCCGTTTCTTAAACAGGGGTCCGTTTATAACAGGTAGCTGTTTCCAACCGTTTATACGACCACATCTCAATTCTGAGAAATCAAAAGGGGCCCATTGTTCAAAGTCTATGCTTACAAGGTCATATGAAAGAACACAGACGATCTATTGTTATGGATGAGTCATAGCTTCAAAATTCTGGAAATCATGAATAATGTATTGTTCAAAGTCTGTGCTTATAATTTTCAAGGTAAATGAACAAAGATGATCTATTGTTATGGATGAGTTATAAAATAGATTGTTATCTAAATACATCTCTTTCAAGAACAAAGGCAATCCATTGTCAACGCTTCAAAGTCTATGTTTATAAGGCCACATGAGAGAACAAAGACGATCTATTGTTTTGTAGGTTATCGTACACATCAGCTGTATCCTCAAAGTCATTGCCCTCGGTCTCAAGCAAGTCTATGCATGTTTCAAAGCCACGCCCCCAAAACAGGTAGACGTTTCCTAAAACAGGTAGCCGTTTCCTAAAAACAGGTAGCCGTTTCCTAAAAACAGGGGGTCCGTTTCCCAAAACAGGTAGCTGTTTCGCAACCGTTTCCCATGTTCAGGTCGAAAATAGATTCCGCATCTCAATTCCAGGAAATCAAAAAGGGGGCCCATTGTTCAAAGTCTATGCTTACAATTTTCAAGGTTAAAGAACAAAGATATTCCATTGTACAGGTTGAGTTATAAAAATAGATTGTTATCTCTATTCTAGGAAATCAATAACAAAGGCGATGCATTGTTCAAGTCTATGCTTACAATTTTCAAGGCCACATGAAAGAACAAAGACTATCTATTGTTCTAGTTGATTTATAAAAATAGATTGTTATCTAAATACATCTCTTTCAAGAATAAAGGTGAACCATTATCAATGATTTAAAGTTTATGCTTAGAAGGTCACACCTCTGATAACAAAGACGATTCATTGTTCAGTTAGAAATAGATTGTTATCTCAATTCTAGGAAATCAATAACAAAGACGATGCATTGTCAACGCTTCAAAGTCTATGTTTACAAGGCCACATGAGAGAACAAAGACGATTCATTGTTTTGGTTGAGTCATAGCTTCTGAAATTCTAGGAAATCAAGAATAAAGGGGGCCCATTGTTCAAAGTCTATGCTTACAATTTGCAAGGTAAAAGAACAAAGACGATTCATTGTTTGGCTCTGTCGTAGCTTCTAAAATTCCGAGAACAAAGACGATGCATTGTTCAGACTGATTAGGTCATCTAACAAGTAAAATATTTTTTATAAGACTACCACAATATACAGATTTAAGTATTATGGGATATAGTCACTTTTGTAATACCTCTGCTGGAGCATATCTATTTACTATTTGTTTTTCACATTCAATTTCCTTCAACTGATTCTCGTTTAATGCGGACCACACCATCTTTCCTAATAGGTTCATTATATTGTATACTAGCCATACATTCAGCTTCCCTTAAAAGTCTTCATATCAGGATCTACTTTGAGACATTGTTCGAGACTTATTACAATAAGCAATGTCACGCCTCCCATGTGCCCTCAAGTGGTCTAAACAGCTAGACGTTTCCTAAAACAGGAGCCCGTTTCACAAAACAGGGGCCCGTTTCCAAAACAGTCCGTTTTCCAAAACAGACGGCTGTTTCTCAACACAGGTAACCGTTTCACCAAGGTTACACGAGAGAACATAAGCGTTCTGATTCCTAAAAATAGATTGTTATCCAGCTACCAACCCACCTCAATTCTAGGAAGTCAAGAATAAAGGAGGGTCCATTGTTCAAGCCGACGGTTCAAAGTCTATTCTTACAGTTTTCAAGGTCACATATGAGAAATGAACAAAGACGATCCATTATTCCGTTATTCTAAAAATAGATTGTCATCTAAATACATCTCAATTCTGGGAAATCAAGAAACGCTTCAAAGTCTATGCTTATAAGGCCACACGTCTGATAACAAAGGCGATTCATTGTTGAGTCATAGCTTCTGAAATTCTGAGAACACACAGACGATGCATTATTCAGACTGATTAGGTCATCTAACAAGTAAAATATTTTTTATAAAACTTATAATTTATTAACCACAATATTCATCTATATATAGATAAAAGATCGATTTAAGTAAATATACATATTATGGCAAATTTGATGTACTTAACATTTTGTAATACCTTTGCTGGATCATATCTATTTTATTTATTATTTGTTTTCACATTCAATTTCCTTCAACTGATTCTCGTTTAATGTGGTCCACGATACATCATCATCTTTCCTAATAGGTATTTTCATCGCTTCATTATAATGTTTACTGGCCATACATTCAGCTTTCCTTAACTCTTCATATCAGGATCTGTGATCCTTTTACTTTGAGACATTTTCCGTGACTTATTACAAACCTACGTCTCTTAAACTTATATGCAAAACACAAATTAAAATCTTTAATTATACAGTTACGTAAATTTCAAAGTTAATTCCGAGAAATCTATTTTCAAGGTGATCAACCTTACCTGACTATCAAATAGATTGTCAATGGCTACTATAAATTTTCCAGGTCCTACAAATCAACCTACAGAGGTATCCTGATATATGACCGGTAAATCTATAGGAGGATGCCTGCTTGAAGCAACATCTTGATACGCTGCTTCTAAAAATTTTAGGTTGTCCGGCGAAATCTCAAAGGGGTCCATTGTTCAAAGTCTATGTACAATTTTCAAGGTCACATGAGAAATGAACAAAAGTGATTCATTGTTTTGGTCGAGTTATAAAATAGTTGTTATCTAAATACCCTTCGATTCTAAGAAATCAACTTTCAAGAACAAAGGCGATGTATTGTCAACGCTTCAAAGTCTATGCTTACAAGGTCACACCTCTGAGAAAAGAACAAAGGCGATCCATTGTTCCATCATAATTTTTAAAGATAGATTATTATCCAGCCACCCCCCACCTCAATTCTAGGAAATCAAGAACAAAGGCGATCCATTGTTCAAGTCGATGCTTCAGGATATATAAGTAACAGTGAGATCAGTCGGTTAGTAAGTTGTTAAACATGGAATTAGCAGGGTTAAACCAAAGCACCTATTGCAAACTCTATAAAAATACATGTGACCTAGAGATATCGAAAAAATATAAAGTTATTAATGTTACAGTAATCAATACGAAGTATGGTGAACGTATAGTGTTAGAAACAGAGGAGTTTAAATGTGTTTTACCTCAGCGCTTTTACGAGTATTTCAAACAAGAAGAAAATCGAATTGAAGAATTTAAAACGATGCTAAACACAAAGGATGTATCCATGAGTAGTCTGGGTGCAGTCGGAAAACGATAAACATAACATTTAGTGCATCCAACCGTATGTAAACATGCTCATTTCGAAATTAGTGTTTAGTTGTGGAAAAGTCATGCAAGCAGCAATAAATCACTCCTGGAACGATGTTTACTGCCGGATACTTCATACCGCTGTAATAACAATATGATGATTAAAAATAAATACTGTTGTTAATATGGTGTTCTTTTAAGACACGTAGATATCACCAGCCACCATTTGTCAAGGTCACGTCATATTACTATTCAGGAAATAATTTTCATGGTCCAATCCTCTTCAATCCATATTTTAACCGAATGCAACTGGTGCATCTATATAGGGATGAATAATTTTACGGTAAACCTAAAGTGCTGTGAAGAGCAATTAGATATTAGTCAAAGTTAGTGCGGTTTAACACACATGCGTTCTTGTGCATTTTAAATTCTAAAATTGTGTTTTGAAAATTGTGCATATGTTTTGCGGGGTCACGCTACAGAGACAATGATTGTAATAGTTGATGTACAGGGATTCAAAACGGCAAAACATGTATTTACACCCAAAGAGCAATGGAAATCAAGCTGCCCATTTTGTGTTCAAACCACCATTTCCTTGGCACCTCTTAGATGTAAAATTTCAACGACAAGCCATCTGGTTAATCAATAATCATCACTGCATCAAATGGGAATCTGGATATACCTCTACACATCTCTTTCCACATATACTTCGTGAACTAATATCGGTAACAGATGATTTGTACGTTAAAGGGCGAGAAAAAGCCGATTACATTCGAAAACTGTTGAGACAGTCAGTTATAGAAATTGAAGAGAAACCATCTTTACCCAAAATGAAAACAACTTGTTTCTTTCATACACAAACCACCTGTAATTGTGCTTTAACGAATGTACACTTTTATATAATAACTATGTAAGACAATATCAGTAAAGGTTCAAAATGTGTGCTTACAAGTAAAGGAAAAGTTTGTAATATTTACAATAAAATGCTATTATTTTAAGTGTATTATTTTATGTAAAAGCCCTCTGATGCAAACTATTTCTATGGTCCAGCCTATCCATCTAGGTCAACAAGTCAACTTTTAACATTCCTTGAGGTAAAATTCTGGAAATAGCAAATAAGAGTTCCTATTACTGAATTCTAACAATAGAATCAGTTCGTGGAAACAAGAGTTGTTGTCTATGCTGAATGTTTATCAAGGTTCCTGTATTGGCTAAACGTTATGCTTACAGTATCTGGTTGTTGGAAATTCTCAAGGTCTCCAAGAAATTTTCAAGACCATATGTTCTACAGGCCGATCTTACCCGACATCATCCGAAATATAGCCGAAACCTGCAGGACCAATTCTAACGAGTCATGGAAATAAGGTCTATGCTAATAAGCGTGGGCTCATATTATGGTCCGCCAGGATGTTCCCCAAATACAGATAACCGTTTCCCAAAACAGGGAGCTGTCACTCAACACAGGTTTCCTCAGAGCCATTAATCATAGCTGAGGCTGACCAATTCTAAACGAGTCATGGAAACAAGAAGAATGATGGGGTCTATGCTAATAGCGTGGGCTCATATTATGATCCGCCAGGATGTTCAAATACAGATAACCGTTTCAAAACAGGGAGCTGTCACTCAACACAGGTTTCTCTAGAGCCATTAATCATAGCTGAGGCTGACCAATTTAAACGAGTCATGGAAACCAGAAGAATGATGTCTATGCTAATAAGCGTGGCTCATATTATGGTCCGCAGGATGTTAAATACAGATAAGTTTCAAAACAGAGCGCATCAACACAGGCTAAACTGAACTAGGTCAAAACTAAACATCTGGTCATGAGGGGTTAGAAGTCCAAGTGCAATCTGAAAGTAGTTTATATTATAGAAAAAGCTAATCACTTTTAGGGTAAAGGGTAGTTTTCAATAGGCTTATCATCTAGGAGTGCAATGCTGACCCGAGAAAATGATGAATTCTGCACGCTTTTGAGAAGAAGAATGACTATTTTTGAAAAAGCTAGAATAGAAAGTAGTGTTGGCAACCATGATTGTTAGGGTTTAAAAGTCCCCATTGTATGTGTGCACAGTAGACTCTTGATTAGCAGCAATGACGAAAGTAGTAGTACGTAGGTAGAAAGTACAGAAAAAGCAGTAAGTGTGGAGGAGCGAAAGAAGAGGTTGGAGACATTAATAAAACAAGTAAAGAAATTAAACTCGATTTGGAGTGTTATATAGTGAAAACGAAAATGATGAAGCTGCGTATTAGCAATATGTAAAATAGTGTAGTAAAAGATGAAATTTTGGGAAGGATGAGTTTAAATACCTATTTTAAAGAAGAAGAAAAGACGCTGCTATGTGTTGTTATAAGTATCTCACAATTGTATTAGGTTTAAGTAACTGTATCATTAAAAATAAAGACTTTAAAAGTTAAAGAGACGGTTTCGGTATTCTCTTCTCCCATAATGGTTCCTTATTGGCTCTGCATATCTAGGCGCGGTTCGATATCCACCTTTACCGAAATCTCCCATAAGGAAATGGAACCCCTGCCGTACGTTGGGCTTTAAATTGCCCTATATACAACGTGTAAAAGAAGAAAAGATCAATGGCAGTAAAATGATCCCTAAATAAAAGCAATTTACTGGTTTTAATGCAGATCGTTATTGTTTTTAATCATTAAATGGCGTTTATGCATATGTGAACTAAAATTTATTAGTAAAGCGTTATAATGAAAAATACAATGACTTTCCTTTGTATAAGGGAGATTTAAATTGATTTTTTTGCAAGAACCTAAAAAATTAAATGTCAGCCCTATTCCTAAATTGACTACCCTTGGACTTAAAAGAGTAAACAGTGACAGCTTGCAGTATAGAAATGGAGTTAATTTGATATAATTTTATATAAAAGGTTAAGAAAATCGATTTATAGTTTTAATGTTGCAGATAAGGAGACCTGACTGTTTTATATGAATAGTTTTTATTGTGTGTTAGGCGTTAGAATGGGTTTTCATTGTGTTAAAGGATACAATAGACTTGCATTCATACAGAGCCCCATTCGTATTTGGATAACGTGTCAATGTATAGATTTTAAGATGTTGCTTAAATAACATTTGTAAACACGCTTTTAATTATATGTAAAAATCTACTTTAGTATACTTCATTGAATTAGATAATTTAAAGCTTACAGAAAGGTATTATATACATTAAAGAGTAACCTTTACTATGCATTCCTTTAATGAACGTTTTTTTTTGAATTAATAACAATAATAAATTGATAATATAATTCCTATTCCCTAACCGATGGCCATATTAACTTTTATAGATTACCCTCTACCTAAAAGTGTTTCTTGTTTCAGTCGTATGCATTTTAGTTGTTTTCAAGCTTAAGAATATTTTCATTGCTAATATATCATTCAACTAATCATACAGGTAGGACAATTTATGTCTTAGTTACTGTCCTGGTATACTTTTGGTGCCTTACCGATAATGTAATATACATAGAATTTTACTTATTATTGAAATAAAATATCCTGAAAACTTTTATTTATCTGCTACATTTGTAAAAAGTACTAGGTTGGAAGCAAGTGTCACACAGATCACGCTAAATGAAAAGAAACGTAAGGTGGTTAAAGAGCTGTGTTTTAGTAAAGGAATGTGTATAACAATATATGTTTATATTAATAAAAATGTTTATTCTAGATTATTTATCCTAACTACATATCTCTAGACCATCAATAAAATTTCCAATCTTTTTAAATAGAATAAAATGAGATGTAAGTATATAGATGTTACACTTCTAGGTTTTGTAATGTAGTTAGCAGTTGTTGAGTTGTTTCTTTGCTCAGTCTAATGTCTTCTAATTGCTTGACTCAGCCAAAATTGGTGACCCCAAAGGTAGAATCCCCACGCCTTGAAGATTTTATTTAGTACTCCTGAGAATTGGTTTATAAGAATTAACATTAGCTCAGCAAAGAACCTTGAGGAATATACGTAAATGTGTATTATGGCCTTGAAATACAACTTTGACCTTGAAGCGTTGGCAATGGATCCTTTTGTCCTTGATTTCCAGAATTGAGCCTGAAATGATTTCTTAGCAATTATGACTCAGCCAAAACAATGGATCGCATTTGTTATTAGAGATGTGACCTTGAAAGCATAGACTTTGAATAATGGATCGCCTTTGTTCTTGATTTCTCAGACCTGAAATGGTTAGCTGGATAACAATCTATTTTTTATAACTCAGCCAAAACAATGAATCGCCTTTGTTGTTTTCTCAGAGTGTGAACTTAAGGTACATTTTTTAAAAATTACATGCAAGTCTATTGTATCCCTTTAACACAATGAAAACCCATTCTAACGCCTAACACACAATAAAAACTATTCATATAAAAACAGTCAGGTCTCTTATCCTGCAACATTAAACTATAAATCGATTTTCTTAACCTTTTATATAAAATTATATCAAATTAACTCCATTTCTATACTGCAAGCTGTCACTGTTTACTCTTTTAAGTCCAAGGGTAGTCAATTTAGGAATAGGGCTGACATTTAATTTTTAGGTTCTTGCAAAAAAATCAATTTAAATCTCCCTTATACAAAGGAAAGTCATTGTATTTTTCATTATAACGCTTTACTAATAAATTTTAGTTCACATATGCATAAACGCCATTTAATGATTAAAACAATAACGATCTGCATTAAAACCAGTAAATTGCTTTTATTTAGGGATCATTTTACTGCCTTTGATCTTTTCAATAAATCTTCTTTTATACGTTGTATATAGGCCAATTTACCTCTTTAAAGCCCAACGTACGGCAGGGGTTCCATTTCCTTATGGGAGATTTCGGTAAAGGTGGATATCGAACCGCGCCTAGATATGCAGAGCCAATAAGGAACCATTATGGGAAGAGAATACCAAAACCGCCTCTTTAACTTTTAAAGTCTTTATTTTTAATGATACAGTTACTTAAACCTAATACAATTGTGAGATACTTATAACAACACATAGCAGCGTCTTTTCTTCTTCTTTAAAATAGGTATTTAAACTCATTTTACATATTGCTAATACGTAGCTTCATCATTTTGTTTTCACTATATAACACTCCAAATCGAGTTTAATTTCTTTTACTTGTTTTATTAATGTCTCCAACCTCTTCTTTCGCTCCTCCACACTTACTGCTTTTCTGTACTTTCTACCTTACGTACTACTACTTTCGTCATTGCTGCTAATCAAGAGTCTACTGTGCACACAACAATGGGGACTTTAAACCCTAACAATCATGGTTGCCAACACTACTTTCTATTCTAGCTTCTTCTTTCAAAAGCGGTGCAGAATTCATCATTTTCTCGGGGTCAGCATTGCACTCTAGATGATAAGCTATTTGGAAAAGCTACCCTTTACCCTAAAAGTGATTAGCTTTTTCTATAATATAAACTACTTTCAGATTGTACTTGACCTTCTAACCCCTCATGACCAGATGTTTAAGTTTTGACCTAGTTCAGTTTAGCCTGTGTTGAGAGGCAGGCTCCCTGTTTTGGGAAACGGTTATCTGTATTTGGGAACATCCTGGCGGACCATAATATGAGCCCACGCTTTTTATTATAATTTAGTCAATAACCTTGTAGCATAGACCCTTCTTGTTTCCATGACTCGTTTAGAATTGGTCCTGCAGGTTTTCTACATTATCGGATGATGTCGGTAAGATCGGCCTGTAGGACATATGGTCTTTGAGGAAAATTTTATTTACCGATGTGACCTTTACAAGAATGTAAATTTCAGCTTTCGCACAAAATCTCATATAATTAGACACTTTCCAATCAGAATTTAGTGTCAACGTTTGCCTATGTTGATAATTTAATTGGCCCATAGTTTTACGATTAGATAGCAATGAAAATCATATTCATACTTATAAGATAGCTGCATGACAATGACCTGACAGTCTTCGATTTTTTTATCTTTCCTGAAGGAGAGATGGTATTCCGCTAATCACGAGAAAATCTTATATTGAATTGAAGACTTGTGAAATATGTAACAATCAGCATCAACTTGGTCGGCAGTGAATTCACGTCGTTGTCAAAAATGCATCGAACGGATGGATATACGTCGCAATTATAAAATTTAATAATGTTTACCAAGTCGTTAATTAGTATTTGTTTATTTATTTTATTTAAAGAAACGCAAATTATCTGGACATTATCATTTGAGAACAACTGAAAAAAGAGATAATTAACACTAGGACGATTTTTATTTTTATTCTCAAACGGTGTATTGTCGAAAAAAGACAAGATATCTTTTTATTCAGAATTGAATGCAGATTACAAACTTGATTTTATTTCGAGAAAAAGCATGGCGAACGTTTTCTTTTTCTTTAAAAATATTCATAGTGCATGCACGCCACTAAACTAAAACTAAACACTAATTTCGAAATGAGCATGTTTACATACGGTTGGATGCACTAAATGTTATGTTTATCGTTTTCCGACTGCACCCAGACTACTCATGAATACATCCTTTGTGTTTAGCATCGTTTTAAATTCTTCAATTCGATTTTCTTCTTGTTTGAAATACTCGTAAAAGCGCTGAGGTAAAACACATTTAAACTCCTCTGTTTCTAACACTATACGTTCACCATACTTCGTATTGATTACTGTAACATTAATAACTTTATATTTTTCGATATCTCTAGGTCACATGTATTTTTATAGTTTGCAATAGGTGCTTTGGTTTAACCCTGCTAATTCCATGTTTAACAACTTACTAACCGACTGATCTCACTGTTACTATATATCCCTGAAGCATCGACTTGAACAATGGATCGCCTTTGTTCTTGATTTCCTAGAATTGAGGGTGGCTGGATAATAATCTATCTTTAAAAATTATGATGGAACAATGGATCGCCTTTGTTCTTTTCTCAGAGGTGTGACCTTGTAAGCATAGACTTTAAGCGTTGACAATACATCGCCTTTGTTCTTGAAAGTTGATTTCTTAGAATCGAAGGTATTTAGATAAGAAACTATTTTATAACTCGACCAAAACAATGAATCACTTTTGTTCATTTCTCATGTGACCTTGAAAATTGTAAGCATAGACTTTGAACAATGGACCCCTTTGAGATTTCGCCGGACAACCTAAAATTTTTGAAGCAGCGTATCAAGATGTTGCTTCAAGCGGCATCCTCCTATAGATTTACCGGTCATATATCAGGATACCTCTGTAGGTTGATTTGTAGGACCTGGAAAATTTATAGTAGCCATTGACAATCTATTTGATAGTCAGGTAAGGTTGGATCACCTTGAAAATAGATTTCTCGGAATTAACTTTGAAATTTGCGTAACTGTATAATTAAAAGATTTTAATTTGTGTTTTTTGCATATAAGTTTAAGAGACGTAGGTTTGTAATAAGTCACGGAAAATGTCTCAAAGTAAAAGGATCACAAATCCTGATAGGAAGGCGTTAAGGAAAGCTGAATGTATGGCCAGTAAACATTATAATGAAGCGATGAAAATACCTATTAGGAAAGATGATGATGTATCGTGGACCACATTAAACGAGAATCAGTTGAAGGAAATTGAATGTGAAAAACAAATAATAAATAAAATAGATATGATCCAGCAAAGGTATTACAAAATGTTAAGTACATCAAATTTGCCATAATATGTATATTTACTTAAATCGATCTTTTATCTATATATAGATGAATATTGTGGTTAATAAATTATAAGTTTTATAAAAAAAAAATATTTTTACTTGTTAGATGACCTAATCAGTCTGAATAATGCATCGTCTGTGTGTTCTCAGAATTTCAGAAGCTATGACTCAACAATGAATCGCCTTTGTTATCAGAGGTGTGGCCTTATAAGCATAGACTTTGAAGCGTTTCTTGATTTCCCAGAATTGAGATGTATTTAGATGACAATCTATTTTTAGAATAACGGAATAATGGATCGTCTTTGTTCATTTCTCAGGTGTGACCTTGAAAACTGTAAGAATAGACTTTGAACCGTCGGCTTGAACAATGGACCCTCCTTTATTCTTGACTTTCCTAGAATTGAGGTGGGTTGGTAGCTGGATAACAATCTATTTTTAGGAATCAGAACGCTTATGTTCTCTCGTGTAACCTTGGTGGGAAACGGTTACCTGTGTTGAGAAACAGCCGTCTGTTTTGGAAAACGGACCCTGTTTTGAAACGGGCCCCTGTTTTGTGAAACGGGCCCTGTTTTAGGAAACGTCTAGCTGTTTAGACCACTTGAGGGCACTGGGAGGCGTGACATTGCTTATTGTAATAAGTCTCGAACAATGTCTCAAAGTAGATCCTGATATGAAGACTTTTAAGGAAGCTGAATGTATGGCTAGTATACAGTATAATGAACCTATTAGGAAGGATGGTGTGGTCCGCATTAAACGAGAATCAGTTGAAGGAAATTGAATGTGAAAAACAAATAGTAAATAGATATGCTCCAGCAGAGGTATTACAAAAGTGACTATATCCCATAATACTTAAATCTGTATATTGTGGTAGTCTTATAAAAATATTTTACTTGTTAGATGACCTAATCAGTCTGAACAATGCATCGTCTTTGTTCTCGGAATTTTAGAAGCTACGACAGAGCCAAAACAATGAATCGTCTTTGTTCTTTTACCTTGCAAATTGTAAGCATAGACTTTGAACAATGGGCCCCCTTTATTCTTGATTTCCTAGAATTTCAGAAGCTATGACTCAACCAAAACAATGAATCGTCTTTGTTCTCTCATGTGGCCTTGTAAACATAGACTTTGAAGCGTTGACAATGCATCGTCTTTGTTATTGATTTCCTAGAATTGAGATAACAATCTATTTCTAACTGAACAATGAATCGTCTTTGTTATCAGAGGTGTGACCTTCTAAGCATAAACTTTAAATCATTGATAATGGTTCACCTTTATTCTTGAAAGAGATGTATTTAGATAACAATCTATTTTTATAAATCAACTAGAACAATAGATAGTCTTTGTTCTTTCATGTGGCCTTGAAAATTGTAAGCATAGACTTGAACAATGCATCGCCTTTGTTATTGATTTCCTAGAATTGAGATAACAATCTATTTTTATAACTCAACCTGTACAATGGAATATCTTTGTTCTTTAACCTTGAAAATTGTAAGCATAGACTTTGAACAATGGGCCCCCTTTTTGATTTCCTGGAATTGAGATGCGGAATCTATTTTCGACCTGAACATGGGGAAACGGTTGCGAAACAGCTACCTGTTTTGGGAAACGGACCCCCTGTTTTTAGGAAACGGCTACCTGTTTTTAGGAAACGGCTACCTGTTTTAGGAAACGTCTACCTGTTTTGGGGGCGTGGCTTTGAAACATGCATAGACTTGCTTGAGACCGAGGGCAATGACTTTGAGGATACAGCTGATGTGTACGATAACCTACAAAACAATAGATCGTCTTTGTTCTCTCATGTGGCCTTGTAAACATAGACTTTGAAGCGTTGACAATGGATTGCCTTTGTTCTTGAAAGAGATGTATTTAGATAACAATCTATTTTTATAACTCATCCATAACAATAGATCATCTTTGTTCATTTACCTTGAAAATTGTAAGCACAGACTTTGAACAATACATTATTCATGATTTCCCAGAATTTTAGAAGCTATGACTCATCCATAACAATAGATCGTCTGTGTTCTTTCATGTGACCTTGTAAGCATAGACTTTGAACAATGGGGCCCCCTTTTTGATTTCTCAGAATTGAGATGTGGTCGTATGGGGGAAACGGTTGCGAAACAGCTACCTGTTATGGGAAACGGACCCCCTGTTTAAGGAAACGGCTACCTGTTTACAGGAAACGGCTACCTGTTTTTAGGAAACGGCTACCTGTTTAGGGAACGGCTACCTGTTTAGCCACCTGTTTAGAGCACTTGAGGGGCGTGGCATTGAAACATGCACCTCAGGGCTCTTGATTTCCTAGAATTGAGATGAATGGATCGTCTTTGTTATCAGAGGTGTGACCTTATAAGCATAAACTTTAAATCGTTGACAATGGATTGCCTTTGTTCTTGAAAGAGATGTATTTAGATAACAATCTATTTCTAACTGAACAATGAATCGTCTTTGTTCATTTACCTTGAAAATTATAAGCATAGACTTTGTACAATACATCGTCTTTGTTCATGATTTCTCAGAATTGAGATAATAATTTATTTCTACCAGAAGAATGAATCGTCTTTATTCATTTCTCATGTGACCTTGAAAGCATAGACTTTGAACAATGGGCCCCCTTTGTTATTGATTTCCTAGAATTGAGATAACAATTTATTTTTATATCTCGACCAGAAGAATGAATCGCTTTTGTTCTTTCACCTTGAAAATTGTAAACATAGACTTTGAACAATGCATCGCCTTTGTTATTGATTTCCTAGAATTGAGATAACAATCTATTTCTAACTGAACAATAGATAGTCTTTGTTCTTTCATGTGACAGCATAGACTTTAAACAATGGGCCCCCTTCTTGATTTGAATAGGGCGTGGCCTTGAAACATGCTTAGACTTGCTTGAGACCGAGGACCTTCAGGACTATAATGACCTTGAAGCGGGGACCTCGAAGAGGCAGGGCACATAACCTTGAAGAGAGTTACACACCTGTGGTCTACCCCTTGAAATAGGCAATGTTACCAACCTTGAAATCTAGTAACTTTTCTGGTGACTTTTTCCTAGATCTGGTGACAAATCTAGTGACAAAAGTGCTCCAGAAGTGGGGTAGCTATACTACTTGTTAAGAAAGTTGTTATTCAGAAAGGCTGACGGAAGTAGATTACAAACCGGTTGCGGAGGGGTCTGATAAAACAGTAATGTGTAAAATGCTTGTGTTTCGATCAACCTTACATGATATATATACAGAAATGGTAAACAAAATTGCCTTTAGGTCCCAGGATGACAAACGGTATCGAGTACGTGATACGTGTTCCACATTGCCGTGGAGGGCATTGGCGAATACCGGAATTGGAGAATGCTGATCCTTTGAGCGAATTCTTGCAGGTTGCTAAGCAAATATCTTTGTATTAACCGGAAGGAAAGAAGAATAGTTTGGGTACTGACACTTGCTAATTTCTTTACTATATTTTCTCCATAATGAAACTAATATTAATACTAATTTGTATTGTTCCTTTAGTTGTTTAACATATATTAATATTATGTACTAATTCGTTAGTAAGAGAATATATGCTATACAAATACTGTGTGATATAAATTAAAAAAAAACGAGAATGACTATTTACTATTTTTTATTAAAAAATGTGTACAAGACTTATTGCATTATATATGTATCATATAAATAGTATACCGCACTCAAAGCACAGTGACATAATGATTTACAATGAAAGTAACAAACGGGTTTCATAGCAGGAAGAGGTGGACTTTCCTCAAGTTCAATAACAGGCTGGGTCACAAATTTTCTGATGTAATCTGCTTTCTCTCTGCCCTTGACATAGACAGAATCTGTTGGCTGAATCAATCTCTCGAGCATTCTTCGAAAGTGGTGTGGTGGTGTATACCCTTCTTCCCAGTTAATACAGTGCTGGTTATGCATTAACCAAGTAGCTTGACGACGACTCTCTGCATCTAACGTATGCCAGGGATACGGTGATTTAAAAATAGAATGGGCAATTTGTTTCCCATTATAAATGGCGAGTTCTTTTGGTATAAAAGCTTTTGCAAATTTAAACCCTTGTACATCGACTATGACGGACATTGTATTACAACTGTCGTACTGCTTTAGTTAACGCGTTGTATGTAGCTAAACGATCGTAGAGTATACCATAGTATGCTGTCGTATTGGCAGCTATGTTTGCCGCTGTTTCAAACTCCACACGAAGAACTACTGCTTTACAGTGTAATGCTTCTTTTTAATTTGAGCAATCTACGACAATCAACGGTGCAGCTGTGGTAAATTGCATGGGGGTGAGTAATGGTTGCCCCTCTCTTTGATAATACGACATTTGGAATTTAGCAAACATTTCATACAACGTAGCAAAGCAATTGTTATCATAATTAACGTTGAGATTGTCATACGGATAACGATCCGTGTTCAGGAACACGCGAATATTATTTAGTGCACATTTATCGAATCTGCTCGTATCTTGCATAACATTATTTTCTCGCCCAGTTTGATATCCTATAATAATGTACCTAGGTGTTTCTATACTAGTAGATGTTTTGATTGCCCATGTATGCTTATCTGTTGCGGGAACGGCGGGATATATGTGGGTTTCCCAACTTCGAAATGCTACTGGCGTATTACATTTTTATCAATGTATTTCGTTAACTCCAACTCCTCTGCTAATGCTGGAATGATGTGTGGAACTTTCCAACATATCTTATCTATGTTAACTTTTAATGCTTCTTCTACAGTTGATATTACTGCGTCGGTATCAATGTTACTACGAATTAATACCAGTTCTTCTCTAATGTTCAAAATCACTTTTTTGTAATCTTCGGCAAAGCCAAGTAGCATTCGCAACGGTATACAAACGTTAAAGTATCCTTGAGCATTTGTTAGTGTACTGTTTGCAGTAGGAAACCAACCTGCATTTTCATGACGGGCGAGATCATTGGACGTCAATCATACCAATCCTTTAATTGTCGACGTTAATCCTACTTTCGTTACGGAATCTACCACTATTCCATTCATTTCATATCTAATTTTAATGAATAAAAATGCAATACCGTTATTAACGAACCTTGCGGTGTTAGAGACAGTACCATCCTGACGTAATAATCGTCCCTCTGCGTAGACATAGCTTTCGGATGGTAGAGTGCACATGTCTTCCTGAATGGGTATCCTGATTTCATCATTGTTTCCAAATCTGGTAGCGTATGGCTGATGGGTTTGCAGTTCGGAATTAACGATCGCATTATCAACGACAACTTTTTCATTAACGTTTAATATACTCATTGTAGTACTGTAAAGCCGAGACTTTCCAATAATGCTTTGTTCTGAGGTGTCAATGCTTTGGGCGCTGAACGCTTACTGACTCTCACCTTTCCACACTTTGATCTTTTATAGTTTGATTTGCTCTGGTTACATGCACATGTGTTATAGCGCGTCATCATATTTTCTTTAAATGTAGTCCTATCGTTATGACTTCCCCGTTAAAATTGACATGTTGAGGGGACTCTATTATTTTATACCCCGCTGGTACACTGGGAAAGAACTGATGAATTATGTGTGATGTTTCACCATTCTTAAAACTACCACTTGTTATATTGCACTCGATAATTAATGAGTTAATTTTGATAATGTTAATAGGAGTATCAGAGGTATGCACTTTCCGAGCCTGGTAAACAGTCTTATTAAATCCCAGCATTGGTCCTATCGAATTTTCCACATTGAAGTTAATGTCATGGGTTGCTTTCATACTGTTAAAGAAAGAATCACATCCAGCGATGCGAACGAGGACGCAACGTAACCTATCGCCAGGACTAGGAGAGGTTAAGATGGATAGTTCAGGTTGATGTGAATAAGGGTACTATACGTGTTGGATAGGGAGGGTAGTCGGGAGAGAGTGTTGCTGACTACACATCTTCCACCCAGCATTATACTTCACCCTACTATGTGCTGTGGTCTGGAAATCAATTGGTTGACAGAAACTCCGCAGCACATGTAGGGCTCAATACACTCTGGGGTGAAGATACTGCGTTTTACATAATGTAACTAAACGGTGATGGCGCAGGTATTATATACAGCATCGGTGATGCAGGGCTCCTAGAAAGTGATGTCGTTTAATGACCAGTCACTGTCTAGGAACTCCGCAGCAACTGTTGGACTGAGGATACAGTCAGACCCTTCCTCCATTGACTCCACTCGTACCGAAGGGTTTAGCGGGCTCCACTCCTCCGCAAACTCCTCCATACAAGCAGGGCTCAGGACAAGCGCCGCAAGCTGTTTCCTGACCTCTCCTCCCACCGTAGAACTCTGGTATAACCACTCCTCCATGAATTCTGCGGTAGTAGCAGGGCTCAGCAAACCATCCAATGGATCACATACTACTCTACACTCTGCGGGCGTTGCATATGTGGACGACTGCTCCTCTGCAATACAGTCAGGGTGTAGAGTGGTATGTAATCCCTCCATCCCCACTCCTGGCTACGTTACAGGACTTGCAGATGAATGGTTTTCTGCCACAGGAGCCCAGTCCTCCGCAAATCCCGAAATGCACCCAGGACTTAACACATACTGCAATACGACCTGATCTTCTCTCACGAGTACCTCTGGGTCCTCGTACGGATCACGTACAGGTTGTAAGGTGAGCAGTACTTCGTCCACGGCTGACTGATCATAGTTTCGGAATAATACCACATCCAAGTCGTCCTCTGGCGGTGGTGTAACCAAAAGCCGCAAAGCTATTTCACAGTCCTCCTGGTCGAAATACTGTTCTCCCTCCACCAAGTCGCCTTCAACACCTCCTTCGTGGAGTATCTCTCTAGCTTCCTGTACGTGATCCGTAAGAGGTTCAACTCTCAGCAACCCCCTCAGGATGGGATAATTCTCTTGCGGCACTAGTGTTATATGACTTATAATGTTGATGCGATCAGTGGGTGGAATGGGACGATTATAATCCACATACGACCGTGACGTACCTAAGAAGGCACACATCATACATTAGTTATCTGCTACAGTAATGAATGAGAGTGCGTTCTTACCTAAATGAATTTAGTTGAAAAGATTCTAAGTGAAAATACTTTTAAGTGAATAAACTACAAGTCCTAGAATGAATTTTTTTGAAAAAAGTCCCTACACAATTTTTTTTGAAATTTTTTTTTCTAAATCCCAAAAATAAAATATACGGTAAGTATCAAAAACTCATGCAATAATAAAAATAAAGACTTACCATTATTTGAATACATGATGCAACACCGTATGAAGACGGAATGACTCTCTAGTGGAACCCATCCCTCTTAAATACAAATTTTGAAGTGGTGGGGAGAGTGGGGGAAAGTGGAATAGGGTAAAGTGGAAAGTGGAATAGTAAAAGTGGGAAAGTAGGTCAGTAGGTCAAATCCTTATATATGTATGGGGGGCCAGAAAACCCTGAAAAAATGTCCTCTAAAATGCATGAAAAACACCGTTTTTTGTGGGGGAAACGCCTATATTTAGGGAAACGAATACAGTAAAAATCATTCGTACAACTGCTTCTATAGTACAGTACAACGCAAAAAAAAGAAAACAAACATGAATTCTTCAGCATCTTCTTCATCTGGCAACGATGAGTTGACTCAGGTAAGTCAATTTTTACATTTTTAATTTTTTTTTTCCATTATTGTTGCATTTCTAACATTTTTTTTGTTTTTGTTTAGGTTGATATTCCTATGATCATTTCTATAACGCCTGAGGCAACTTCATCCACCTTTACTCCCGATGTCCCCTCTACTCCATCACCTCAACTTCCTTCTTCCCGCTCACCCTCACCTCTGCATCCTACTACTTTTACCCCTGTCGTTTGTTCCACCCCTATCCCTGACGTCCCTACCACTCCAACACCTACCCTTGCTTCCGGCTCCCCTGATGTAGTGTACATGCCTCCCGCTGTTTCCAGTCCTATCCCTGTGGGTACCTCAACCAGCGACGAGAGTATCTACCAGATGACGACCGTAGTCCTGGATTCTCAACAGGAGCACGACCTAAATGCTGAGACAATCATACTCGACTTGACGAATGCTGAATTTCTCACTGTCAGTGACGACGACAACGATAACGGTATTATACTTATTACGGACGATGATAGTGATGACTTCAGCGAACTCTCTTCCAGTGCTGAGGCCATCTGTTCCTCCTGTGCTGGGAACAGCTACCTCAACACTGGTGATTACGACTCTGACGTAGTAATGGACCCTGTCTACAGCTACGATTCTGACGACTATGACAATGATGCACTAAGACAACAACGTATACTGAGACGTAGGGAGTTCTGTATTGAAGTCGTCGTTGAAGAGAGCAGTGATGAAGACGACTCCATGCAGTCTCTCATTAACAATGCACAGAGACTTGAACAAGGCGCTCAGGAACTTGAAGACATTGTTGAACAAAACCGTGCACAGGAACATGACAACAGTCTCAGTGACAGGGTCCCAACGGACAGTGACGCAGCTCCGGAGATCCAGGACGGAGAGAATGACGCCAACAATGAGATGCACGGTAATGATGACGACATGGACGACACTGACGACGATGATAGCTGGTTTTGGACAACCCACATTCCTATGACCATAGGCCGTACTATGCTCCCCCCGTCTACAACATCATGTGTGCGATGGCGTCAGGAGACTGTACCGCCCAAAGCAATTCCGCATTCCTCATTATTGCCGAGTGGTACTGGATCTTTTACGCGCATCGCATCGTTACCTGGGAACGTCTCATATTCACGGTATGCATTCACATTTCTACTACTAATGCACTAACACCCCTGTTTTTTTTCAGCTGGCCACCATAGTTCCCTTTGTCCGGAATTATAATGTCGTGATTACGGAGAGCTCCCTTGAGGAGCAGCTCGACCGGGCCCACACTAGGCTTCTTACATTATACGAAGTATCAAAAACTCATGCAATAATAAAAATAAAGACTTACCATTATTTGAATACATGATGCAACACCGTATGAAGACGGAATGACTCTCTAGTGGAACCGATCCCTCTTAAATACAAATTTTGAAGTGGTGGGGAGAGTGGGGGAAAGTGGAATAGTGGTAAAAGTGGGAAAGTAGGTCAGTAGGTCAAATCCTTATATATGTATGGAAGGGGGGGGGCAGAAAACCCTGAAAAAATGTCCTCTAAAATGCATGAAAAACACCGTTTTTTGTGGGGGAAACGCCTATATTTAGGGAAACGAATACAGTAAAAATCATTCGTACAACTGCTTCTATAGTACAGTACAACGCAAAAAAAAGAAAACAAACATGAATTCTTCAGCATCTTCTTCATCTGGCAACGATGAGTTGACTCAGGTAAGTCAATTTTTACATTTTTAATTTTTTTGTTTTTTTCCATTATTGTTGCATTTCTAACATTTTTTTGTTTTGTTTAGGTTGATATTCCTATGATCCTTTCTATAACGCCTGAGGCAACTTCATCCACCTTTACTCCCGATGTCCCTCTACTCCATCACCTCAACTTCCTGCTTCCCTCACCCTCACCTGTGTATCCTACTACTTTTACCCCTGTCGCTTGTTCCACCCCTATCCCTGACGTCCCTACCACTCCAACACCTACCCTTGTTTCCGGCTCCCCTGATGTAGTGTACATGCCTCCCGCTGTTTCCAGTCCTATCTCTGTGGGTACCTCAACCAGCGACGAGAGTATCTACGAGATGACGACCGTAGTCCTGGTTTCTCAACAGGAGCACGACCTAAATGCTGAGACAATCATACTCGACTTGACGAATGCTAAAGTTCTCACTGTCAGTGACGACGACAACGATAATGGTATTATACTTATTACGGACGATGATAGTGATGACTTCAGCGAACTCTCTTCCAGTGCTGAGGCCATCTGTTCCTCCTGTGCTGGGAACAGCTACCTCGACACTGGTGACTACGACTCTGACGTAGTAATGGACCCTGTCTACAGCTACGATTCTGACGACTATGACAATGATGCACTAAGACAACAACGTATACTGAGACGTAGGGAGTTCTGTATTGAAGTCGTCGTTGAAGAGAGCAGCGATGAAGACGACTTCATGCAGTCTCTCATTAACAATGCACAGAGAGACTTGAACAAGGCGCTCAGGAACTTGAAGACATTGTTGAACAGAACCGTGCACAGGAACATGATAACAGTCTCAGTGACAGGGTCCCAACGGACAGTGACGCAGCTCCGGAGACCCAGGACGGAGAGAATGACGCCAACAATGAGATGCACGGTAATGATGACGACATGGACGACACTGACGACGATGACAGCTGGTTTTGGACACCCCATTCCTATGACCATAGGCCGCACTATGCTCCCCGTCTACAACATCATGTGTCGATGGCGTCAGGAGACTGTACCGCCCAAAGCAATTCCGCATTCCTCATTATTGCCGGGTGCTACTGGATCTTTTACGCGCATCGCATCGTTACCTGGGAACGTCTCATATTCACGGTATGCATTCACATTTCTACTACTAATGCACTAACACCCCTGTTTTTTCAGCTGGCCACCATAGTTCCCTTTGTCCGGAATTATAATGTCGTGATTACGGAGAGCTCCCTTGAGGAGCAGCTCGACCGGGCCCACACTAGGCTTCTCACATTATACGAAGTATCAAAAACTCATGCAACAATAAAGATAAAGACTTACCATTATTTGAATACATGATGCAACACCGTATGAAGACGGAATGACTCTCTAGTGGAACCGATCCCTCTTAAATACAAATTTTGAAGTGGTGGGGAGAGTGGGGGAAAGTGGAATAGGGGTAAAAGTGGGAAAGTAGGTCAGTAGGTCAAATCCTTACATATGTATGGGGCCAGAAAACCCTGAAAAAAATGTCCTCTAAAATGCATGAAAAACACCGTTTTTTTGTGGGGGAAACGCCTATATTTAGGGAAACGAATACAGTAAAAATCATTCGTACAACTGCTTCTATAGTACAGTACAACGCAAACAAAAAACAAACATGAATTCTTCAGCATCTTCTTCATCTGGCAACGATGAGTTGACTCAGGTAAGTCAATTTTTACATTTTTAATTTTTTTGTTTTTTTCCATTATTGTTGCATTTCTAACATTTTTTTTGTTTTTGTTTAGGTTGATATTCCTATGATCCTTTCTATAACGCCTGAGGCAACTTCATCCACCTTTACTCCCGATGTCCCCTCTACTCCATCACCTCAACTTCCTGCTTCCCGCTCACCCTCACCTGTGTATCCTACTACTTTTACCCCTGTCGCTTGTTCCACCCCTATCCCTGACGTCCCTACCACTCCAACACCTACCCTTGTTTCCGGCTCCCCTGATGTAGTGTACATGCCTCCCGCTGTTTCCAGTCCTATCTCTGTGGGTACCTCAACCAGCGACGAGAGTATCTACGAGATGACGACCGTAGTCCTGGTTTCTCAACAGGAGCACGACCTAAATGCTGAGACAATCATACTCGACTTGACGAATGCTAAAGTTCTCACTGTCAGTGACGACGACAACGATAATGGTATTATACTTATTACGGACGATGATAGTGATGACTTCAGCGAACTCTCTTCCAGTGCTGAGGCCATCTGTTCCTCCTGTGCTGGGAACAGCTACCTCGACACTGGTGACTACGACTCTGACGTAGTAATGGACCCTGTCTACAGCTACGATTCTGACGACTATGACAATGATGCACTAAGACAACAACGTATACTGAGACGTAGGGAGTTCTGTATTGAAGTCGTCGTTGAAGAGAGCAGTGATGAAGACGACTTCATGCAGTCTCTCATTAACAATGCACAGAGAGACTTGAACAAGGCGCTCAGGAACTTGAAGACATTGTTGAACAGAACCGTGCACAGGAACATGATAACAGTCTCAGTGACAGGGTCCCAACGGACAGTGACGCAGCTCCGGAGACCCAGGACGGAGAGAATGACGCCAACAATGAGATGCACGGTAATGATGACGACATGGACGACACTGACGACGATGACAGCTGGTTTTGGACACCCCACATTCCTATGACCATAGGCCGCACTATGCTCCCCCCGTCTACAACATCATGTGTGCGATGGCGTCAGGAGACTGTACCGCCCAAAGCAATTCCGCATTCCTCATTATTGCCGGGTGCTACTGGATCTTTTACGCGCATCGCATCGTTACCTGGGAACGTCTCATATTCACGGTATGCATTCACATTTCTACTACTAATGCACTAACACCCCTGTTTTTTTCAGCTGGCCACCATAGTTCCCTTTGTCCGGAATTATAATGTCGTGATTACGGAGAGCTCCCTTGAGGAGCAGCTCGACCGGGCCCACACTAGGCTTCTCACATTATACGAAGTATCAAAAACTCATGCAACAATAAAGATAAAGACTTACCATTATTTGAATACATGATGCAACACCGTATGAAGACGGAATGACTCTCTAGTGGAACCGATCCCTCTTAAATACAAATTTTGAAGTGGTGGGGAGAGTGGGGGAAAGTGGAATAGGGGTAAAAGTGGGAAAGTGGAATAGGGGTAAAAGTGGGAAAGTAGGTCAGTAGGTCAAATCCTTATATATGTATGGGGGGCCAGAAAACCCTGAAAAAATGTCCTCTAAAATGCATGAAAAACACCGTTTTTTGTGGGGGAAACGCCTATATTTAGGGAAACGAATACAGTAAAAATCATTCGTACAACTGCTTCTATAGTACAGTACAACGCAAACAAAAAACAAACATGAATTCTTCAGCATCTTCTTCATCTGGCAACGATCAGTTGACTCAGGTAAGTCAATTTTTACATTTTTAATTTTTTTTTGTTTTTTTTTCCATTATTGTTGCATTTCTAACATTTTTTTGTTTTTGTTTAGGTTGATATTCCTATGATCCTTTCTATAACGCCTGAGGCAACTTCATCCACCTTTACTCCGTTGTCCCTCTACTCCATCACCTCAACTTCCTGCTTCCCGCTCATCCTCACCTGTGTATCCTACTACTTTTACCCCTGTCGCTTGTTCCACCCCTATCCCTGACGTCCCTACCACTCCAACACCTACCCTTGTTTCCGGCTCCCCTGATGTAGTGTACATGCCTCCCGCTGTTTCCAGTCCTATCTCTGTGGGTACCTCAACCAGCGACGAGAGTATCTACGAGATGACGACCGTAGTCCTGGTTTCTCAACAGGAGCACGACCTAAATGCTGAGACAATCATACTCGACTTGACGAATGCTAAAGTTCTCACTGTCAGTGACGACGACAACGATAACGGTATTATACTTATTACGGACGATGATAGTGATGACTTCAGCGAACCTCTTCCAGTGCTGAGGCCATCTGTTCCTCCTGTGCTGGGAACAGCTACCTCGACACTGGTGACTACGACTCTGACGTAGTAATGGACCCTGTCTACAGCTACGATTCTGACGACTATGACAATGATGCACTAAGACAACAACGTATACTGAGACGTAGGGAGTTCTGTATTGAAGTCGTCGTTGAAGAGAGCAGTGATGAAGACGACTTCATGCAGTCTCTCATTAACAATGCACAGAGAGACTTGAACAAGGCGCTCAGGAACTTGAAGACATTGTTGAACAGAACCGTGCACAGGAACATGATAACAGTCTCAGTGACAGGGTCCCAACGGACAGTGACGCAGCTCCGGAGACCCAGGACGGAGAGAATGACGCCAACAATGAGATGCACGGTAATGATGACGACATGGACGACACTGACGACGATGACAGCTGGTTTTGGACACCCCACATTCCTATGACCATAGGTCGCACTATGCTCCCCCCGTCTACAACATCATGTGTGCGATGGCGTCAGGAGACTGTACCGCCCAAAGCAATTCCGCATTCCTCATTATTGCCGGGTGGTACTGGATCTTTTATGCGCATCGCATCGTTACCTGGGAACGTCTCATATTCACGGTATGCATTCACATTTCTACTACTAATGCACTAACACCCCTGTTTTTTTTCAGCTGGCCACCATAGTCCCCTTTGTCCGGAATTATAATGTCGTGATTACGGAGAGCTCCCTTGAGGAGCAGCTCGACCGGGCCCGTACTAGGCTTCTCACATTATACGTAGACTGGAATAATGTGATAAGCCTAGCTGTACTCAGTGGGTACGATCACGCCATTATACATCTGGAGATGATATTGGAAACTGTCTAAGAGATTGCAGGAATCTACGAACTTATCAGAGTTCGTAATGCAACTCTTCGGCAGATGGTCTTCACCAGTGATCGAGACAGACATAGTAAGTATACCTACTGTCAAGGATCTATACATACAATACTATCTTTTCAGAGAAACAGCGTCCTCAATAGTGCGGTCGCAGACTGGACAGGCAACTAACTGAGCGCACCGACTTACTAACTTACTGATTGACTGACTGACTGACTCACTGACTGACTGACAAACACGCAGTGACTGATAGACAGACAGACAGACAGCCAGACAAGACACCACACTTTGTATATGCTCAATCATATCTCTATGGTGCTCACCATACACTGCTGATGGATATCTACTACATCAAGGTTCATTTCCACATCTGCAGATGACACGGTCGAATGTTTCATGTGTGGGGTTAGAATAAACCGATGACAGCCTGATGTCAATCCGTTACAGAAACGTCTACGATGGGCACCACTGCACGTATGCCCAATTACTTGCACCACGCAGATGTAATGAAACGGAAGTAGAGAGGTCCGTCTGCACTTGTACTAAATCAAAATGCTTTATTTCTAAAGAAAATCATATATCTGAGTAATACATGTTTCTAATGTAATTTGTACTTGTTTATTTCTACATGAATTAAATATATTAACATATCTATGGCATTAGAAATTCGACCCTTTTTTTTTATTCTGAAATGAATTAATTTTTTATAGCATTATAAATATTTAATTTTTTTTATGAGTAATTTAATAAAAAACTATTTTTTTTGCATTTACAGATTATCTATCCACCGTGGAGGTTAACAGCTGTAATTAAAATGATCTAACATTTACAGTAAATATTATTTTTACCCTTTTATACATTATACAATAATAACTTTATTACCATATTTTATACATGTTACAAAGAAAAAAGATTTGCCAAAACGCTTTCATAACTGTAACTAATAAGTATTATTTTTCTTCCCTGAATAGTTAATCAACATTAATGAACAAAAATTATTTTTTCTTTAGCTATTTGTTCCCATTCTCCTTTTCGCGCACGCCTGTGCGCCAACTCCCATACTATTATGTAGTGAACCACGTTTTTGGACTCATGCACACCTTCTTCTTCACTGGGTGAGTCGTCATCTGATGGCTCAAAATTCGGTAAATATCTTTCTATTTCGTGTATAAATTGATCCAATGATATTTCTTTAAGGTCTTCTATTAATCGCTTTATACAACAAATACACTCTATACCATCTACATGCGATTTTAAGTATTTTTTCACAAAGGCGTATTCCTCCCCCATACTTATTAACTAGATTATTTAAATAGTCATCACTAAATCTACCCATTCCATACACTTTTTCATGATCAGCATTGAATTCTAATGATTGTAACTGGCAGATTAGTCTTTGGACTGCACTAACACAATCTACAGCTTTAGGCCACGACTCCGCACTATAACACATCCACATATTGACTAACATCTAATACTATCCACTATTGACTACAAGCGCGTTACCCCCTCTCAGTTATAGGTTTGGCAAGATCCATATCCATATATAGTTTCTCCTTGGCAAATTCTTCCATTTCCAGAAGGCAGGCTATGTTCACCTCAAATACATCATCCAATGGACCTATAACTTGGTGAATGTTACATTCAGGAATTGCCGCTGCCGACTTTATTAGGTTTTTATAAAACTCTGGAAAGTTCACAGTATCTGCCAACTCCAATCGGTAATATATTATCTTCAAAAGCTTCCATAACTGTTCTATAGACTCCCATCCTAAATAGACATCAACTTCTTCACTATCACAGAGGCGTATAATTTTTTTCTTGTTAATATTTTCGTACGAGACAGTCTTCGATCCCAGTTTGGTAGGTAGCCATGTTCCTTCAGGACTGTAGAAATAATTAGTAATTACCCCTTGATTACCCATAAGTATACGCCATTCCTGCTTGTCAAACACCACTCCACCACTCTTCGATCCACCGAGTTTTACGACTGGCTCAAATCCAAATTTGGGTGATAGACCGACACTAACAAATAGAGAAATAATGCACATTATTAAGCAAAATATTACAATATTTACTTGAACCTATAGCACCGATAATCTTCGCCTTTTCTATGGCTTGACGTAATATGTTATCCATTATATACGATACTGGCTTTACATACATTCTCTCTCTTTTATATATGACACTCCCCACTATGTGTCCGCCTCAAGGCTACCTACGTGACCTAAGATTATACCACACATTGTTTCAGCAACCTTAGCAGTGACACCTTTTCAAGGTTTTCTTGTCGTTCGAGGCTGTTACTCATTTTGTTTTTTTTCCAACCTTGTATTCACCACTACTTCAAGGATTCCTAGGCATACTTATTTCCAACGTTGTTTCCCGTTCCACTTTGCCACAACAAGGTCACTACACTAGGTTACATATCCCCACTCAGTATTACTCGTATACTTAAAGGGAGGGGGTTTTACATATACCATAGTTACCGATCTTCACTATATCAGTTACTCCAGTGCAAGACGATTGGAAGACTCCTGCAGTGTACCAACCACAAACCCTATTTCAAATTAGTGCGCGACGGACATGCCAATTAATTCCGAACTGGGTAAATTTTGAAAAGAAAGGAATACTACCGGCTTCCATAACTAAAGTGCTACGAAATAAATATGAAGATGTTCAGTGGAACTCTGCGTGGTTTGCCAACTTGAAGAAGTTAATCCGCGAGCATTTTTCGGAATGCAGCGTAACATCATATGCCCATATTGTATCAATATATATTCGCTACCATCCAATGGGTCATATGCATTTGTGTCACTCCTGTTTTAACGTGTTGAGGCAAAGTGATTACCGCAGTATTGACCACCACACACACACATGGAGCGCTGGACGGCTTGGTACCACCTGTCAAACGGTGAATACTGGTGTTCCTCATGTAGAGCACCCCTAACACAACTTTTTGATGTGTACGATGACGACTATTGTATATTATGTGATGAAGTATGTTATGTTGATTATTGATATTTTTTTTTATGTATATATTGTATAGAATAAATTATTTCCTGTCAGTATCGTACTGTTTTCGCTGATGTTAACATGTGTGACCCAAACTTTTATTATCCTCAGTATTACAACTGTTTCGATAAACGATTACTAACGTATCGAACATGGTCTGGAGTTCACTCACCCTCATCGCTTGCTGCAGCAGGATTCATTTCCACATCTTCAGACGATACGGTTGAATGTTTCATGTGTGGGGTTAGAATAAACCGATGGCAGCCAGATGTCAATCCGTTACAGGAACATCTACAATGGGCACCACACTGCACGTATGCCCAATTACTCGCACCACGCAGATGTAATGAAACGGAAGTGGAGAGAACCTTTTGCACTTGTACTAAATCAAAATGTTTTATTCCTAAAGAAAATCATATATCTGAGTAATATATTTGTACATGTTTCTACATTAATTAAATATATTAACATATCGTTTTCTTTTATTTTTTTTTGGTAAAAAGTGGGCTAGAGTAGCAACCAGGTCACACGGATGTTCTTGTAATTGTGGAACACGAATGCGCGCTAGGTCACACGGATGGTCTTGTAGTTGCGGAACAGGAAAGCGTGATAGGTCGCACGGATGGCCTGGTAATTGTGGAATAGGAAAGCGGGGTTTTAAAGTAGGTCACAGTGATGGCCTTGTAATTGTGGAACAGGAAAGCGGGGTTTGTGACCTTGGTTTTGTGGTAATGATATGTAATTAGGTCACACATTGAGCTTTTTTGACCTTGGTACGGTGGGGACCTTGGTTTTGTGGCAACCTCAGAAATGTGGGACCTTGGAAATGTGGTGGTGTGTGTGTGTGTCCCAAAAGTCTCCAATCTTACCTACTGATCTGGTAAATGGGATATAAACAAAAATAAGTCGAATGAAAATATTAATAGAAAAAAAAGGGAACGTGGAGCTGAGTACAGAGGTAGAAAAAAGATTGGTGGCAAGATTGTGTATGATATATTAAAGGAAAAAAAAGTGATGGGTAAAAGATGCAACTGCAAAATACATATGAAAAAAAAGTACATCCTTAATTGTGATAAATTTAGTGAAGAGGAGAGAAGAGACATATTCAATCAATTTTGGAAGGAAATGAACTGGGGGGAGAGGAAGGTTTATGTAAATTTAATGATTGCTATGAAGGTAATTAAAAGAGCTAGAAATAGAAAAAATGAAAACAGTACGTCTAGACGGAAATTTTCTATTGAATATTACATGGCTAAAGACCAAGACAAATTGAAAGTTTGCAAGCAAATGTTCTTAAATACTCACGCACTTGGTGAACAAAGTGCTTTACAATGGAAAAAAAATGCTGATATCAATAGTTCAGATGAACAGCAATCTAACAAAAAAATTCTAAACAACAATCCCTCAAACCACAAATAGATTGCTTGAAAGAATTTTTTGACGCACTACCAAAAATGGAGTCGCATTATTGTCGTTCTTCGTCATCAAAACTTTACATAGAACCATGCTGGAAAAGCAAGCGTTCTCTTTTTAAATGTTATAAAAATGAGTGGTGCCTGGAAAAAAAATATTAAACCTTTATCTATTTTGCATTTGAAAAATATTTTTCGCGTCATAACTGGAGCTTATATATTCCTAAAAAAGACCAATGCGAATTATGTGCTGAACATCAAGTTGGTAACGTAACTGATGAAGTATACCAAGAACACTTACGACGGAAGGAAGAAGCCCGTAATGAAAAGCAGAGGGATAAGGAGTCTGGTAACCTGGTTTATACCGTCGACATGCAAGCGGTGCTTTTAAGTCCCATGTCTAAAGTTTCAGCGAATTATTTTCGAACAAAATTAATAACACACAACTATTCAATTTTTGACTTAAAAACTGGTAATGGTTTTTGTTATTTGTGGAATGAGTCCGAGGGTGGTGTTACGGCTGATATTTTTCATCTCTTTTGGTGCCACTTCTTAACCGAAGAAGTTATTCCAAAACTTACAACTGAACAAGATGTCATTATCTATAGTGATGGATGCACTGGGCAGAACAGGAATACACCACTTGCGAATGCTATTTTGAATATAGCCAACGTGACTATAATCCAAAAATATTTAGAAATAGGTCACACCCAGATTGAAAGGCGCCTACGAAATGTGAAAATAAATGTTCCAACAGACTACGTGCATTTATGCAGTTCTGCTCGAGTGAATCCAAAACCTTACAGTGTATATTATTTTACTCATGGCTTCTTTAAAAAGTTTAATGCAGTACAATCTTATGCAAACATAAGACCTGGAAATAAAACAGGAGATCCACATGTTACCGACTTCAGAGCTCTTGCATATTTCCCTGATGGAACTATTCATTACACACTAAACCATTCAGATGAATGGAAATTATTACAGGTAAATTTTCTTTTCATCTACAATAATAGTTTTCAAGTGTAGTGATTCAAATGGAATTACAGGTTCGCGCTAAAAACATACCAGCTATTCAAACAGAGCAACTACCACCTCTTTATACATCTAGGCTGCCTATTAATAGGAGTAAATATAATCACTTACAGTACTTGAAGAAATCATAATTACCTGATTATCACTGCTACCATGACAACATACCAGTAATAGACGATTAACGATGATTAATAATTAAATTTACGAATTTTCATTATTTTTATACAATAAGTGTGTTATGATTTCTTTACTCTGCGTTCTGAACACAACGTCATGTTTTGTGATTCAGAGAAAAAATATGTTATAATTACAGTGAGCCCTGGAAAAGATTTTCGTGTCTAGAACATTGTTTCAAATAAAAATTTGATCACAGGAATGAAAAACTATAGTTTTCCTAATCTGAGCTCTTTTTTACACCACAAGGTAGGAATAATTATAATCATGTTGGTGAGAAGAAAAACTTGTAAGTCCGCTATTCCTGTTATGCAAACAAGATGAAAACCAATATTGTCAATTATTATACTGTGAAGGATTACAGTCACTCGAATTTTCATTAGTTTGTTCAAATGTTTCCCTATTTAATGTTGAACTACTAGTTCGCTAGATAAAATCATTATATTATATTTAAAACAGTTTTTTGTCCGCCCTGTAAAATTTACTTATATGGACTTACGAGGTTTTCTGACTAAGCCGACGATATGTAACCTTCATTCTTTTACTAACAGAAATAATTCTTAATTTTAAGATTTTTTTTTTTTGTAAATATATTCATTAGATATGTGAAGCACCCTTTCTACTCGAACTTTAAATTTTTACAACAGTGCTTGGGGACAAGGACTATTTCCTGGCCGGAGAGATATGTGACCCAGAAGAAAAGCAAATCTAAATTTCAATATCTTTGAAGTAAAAATTTACCTTATTTTCTAAAATATTTTGTAATCATTTTATATCAAATAACGAATGCATAATTTCCTTAGATTATTCATATAATACGCTCTTCCTTTTAGTGACCTATTTAAGAAAAAGCACGTACATTATTTTATGTAGAACAAGTAACCACAATATGGACTTTTTTCATGTCGGCCTAAATTCACACGCACCAAGATATTTCGTAATTGTAGGGTGAGGCAGGAAACAACTACGTCAATTGACACTTAATATAAATAGGAGTAGAAAGGGTGTTAGAGATTATTACTATCATAATTGAGGAGTTGACATTCAAAACGCATTTTGTCCAAAATTTTCACTTTTGAGATTTAGGTGGCGTTGCATTCCTAACAAACAAATACACCTTCTGACATCATATTTGCAATTCATATAGCATTTTGTCCAGTACAATATGTGACTGAATATTGCCTTGACATTCAAAACGCATTTTGTCCAGTAGCATTTGACAAACAAACTGCAGTTTGTCACAGCACCGCGTCGCTCTGTGCGAGCATCTGTTATTTGTGTGTAGGACAGTGCAGCGAAGTGTGCGTATATTTTTTATGCAAATGGAGGTCAGTGAGGGAGAGCATATTGTTGGTGACATCAATAAAGGAACCAAGATTAGACAATGATCCGTGACATCAAGAGAAAGGAAGAAACAAATAAGGTAAGAACTGTTAATTTAATTTCATATTATAAAAATTTTAGGTTAACTTGCTCATCTTCTTCGTCTTTCTATACTAGGTATTCCGACCTCGACCCGGAACTGTTAAATTTTCTTGTCCCATGTAATCATAAACGCGGTAGTTTCCAATGCAGTGAAATTAATCAAGATGACATAAAGGCTTGTAGATTAAAAATATTTAAAGAGAAGAATAAAGAATGGCAAGACACTAAAATTGCTGGGTTGCTATCTGTGATAACCCCAAAAAGAAAGAGATCTAGGCAGGAAAATGGAAAATCTCACAATTTTACTATAAAGTATCAGGTAAATCGGATTTATTTACTGTTTACCTTTTTATAGACTTATTTTTATGATTTTTAGTTATGGATTAGGAATAATGATCAACTAAAAACGGTATTCCAGAAGTTTTTTATTGCTGCGATTACTGTTTCTCAGAGAAGATTACATACAATAGCAAAACGTATACAAACTGGTTCGGGATTTAAGGAACGTCGGGGTAACCGCAAAACTGTGAAAATGCCAACAAGCTCAAGAAAATTAAATGTTTATAAGCCAATTAAAAGCTCGCGAAAGTCACTACAGCAGAAGTAAATCAAAACGCATTTATTTGTCGTCAGAATACAATGTAAACTGTTCTTTGGAAACTTTACAATGACAATGTAGACCAAAACATGCATGTGTCATACAGATACTTTTACCGAGCATTTAACAAGTTTTTAATATCGGTTTTGGCTCCCAGCAACTGATGTTTGTTCCTTTTGTGTTGGGAGCAACACAGAAATAGCTTTTTGCACGAATTCAAGTAAAAGGGCAAAAAATTACCACAGATCTGCGAGTACGTAAAGTTAAAGCAAAGCAGTTCTATGCTTTAATGAAGAAACAACAGCCGAATACGCAGACATACTGTTTTGATTTACAACAGGTACAGGTAGTACCTAAAGTACCGATACAAGAGGCTTTTTATGCTCAACAAATTTCTCTGTATTTTTTCTGCATTACCGATATTGCTACAAAAAAACCGGTATTTTATACATGGTTAGAAAACCAGGCAGGAAGGGGGGCCAAAGAAATTTGTTCCGCATTAACAGATTTCTTGTCAAAGACAGAGTTTCCAGCAAGAACTGCGACTTTTTTGTGATGGTTGTGCTGGACAAAATAAGAACAGCTTTTTGATACATGGACTTATGATTTGGTTACATAAAAATGCCCCTAGAACTTTAAAATCCATTAACATTACATTTCCTGTAAGAGGCCATTCTTTCTTGCCTGCTGATCGAATTTTCGGAAGAATTGAAAAAATCACTAAACGGCACAGCTCCATAAAGAGTCCTGAAAAGTACTGGGAGTTATATTCACAAGTTGGAAACGTTCGAAAATTGGGCCATGACTGGTCAATTTACGACTTCAAAAGCACATCTTCTATCTTCAAAAAATTAACTGGCATTAGGAGGCTAAACGAATTCGTATTAAAAGATCTACACGGGACGAAAATCGCATATTGATAAAGCCTGAAATATTTTACCGAAATGATGATCCCACAAAAACGTTTCAGACGTTACTGAAGCCTGTAAAGAGCATCGATCAAATTCAATTGTCCCAGTTGCCCCTTCTGCATACTATTAAAGAAAAAAAGATACAAAGTGTCATAAAATTAGCTGAAAGTTTATCCGGCCAAGATTGGAGGAAAGATTCTGATCTACAATGGCTGAACTCTTTACTGGTACAACAGAGCGACGAAAACGAGGGATTGCTTGAGAAAACTGCAAATAACTGCAACTGTGAGGAAGAAGAAGAAGGTTACAAATTACAGTATAGTACTTTGATATGTTACTAAGATGGTCGTTAATGTTTTTTTCATTTGAAATAAAGACTTTCTTTAATTTCAAGTTGCACCATTTTTTAAGTCTTAAAAATAGGCTAATTTGCCAAACAAAACGCTTTTTGTCCAATTTTAATTGAAGTTTAGCGCTTATTTCTGAATTATTAATATTGAAATATTTTTGAAAACTATGCTCCCTACCTACCCTATTAATGCTGTAAACATTACCAAAAATAAAAATTTTAAATAATCAATAGTCGCTAAAAGGTTGGGTTTTTTACATTTTCTGAAAATTTATCGAAATGGACAAATGCCTTTTTGAATGTCAACTCCTCAATTAGTCTTAGTATAATTATTGTTCAGTATTTCTAATCATAAAGAAAACATTAAGCCTGTGTTGTAAGTGTTAGCAACAACCCTACAAGATGTTCAGGAACATGTAAGAACTATTTTACTATTATTATATATTTTGTTATTGCTTATATTGTTGTACTCTGTGGTGACCATGTCCTAACTTCGGACCGCACACTCCTCCCTCAATTCCCAAAAGAGATCTTGGTTGAAAGTCACAACCTCTTGCAGCCTAGTTTCTGAGCTACATAAACACAACCCCCGATATTGGTGCCAAATGGTAGAAGCACCGTATATATTGTGACAATATTTATTGATTTTGTACAGTCTTAATTCATTTTTTTAATATAAATGTGAATATAAATATCACGAGAGTATTGTTATTTGCATAACATTTCAGAGTTAAAACTTATTTATGATGCTCTTTTCATGTTTAATCGTTTTTTTTTTCAAACTCAAAGCTGCCTCATTCTTCTGTTTTTTTTTTCACATTCTTTTACTTAAGCATACTCGTATAACACTTAGTAATAATGTTATTCATCTTTGATTATAATATAAATTGATAATTGTCAACCATATACGATCAGTCCTACTTGTACACTTAGATCATAAAGAGGTTTTTGTTTTATACTAAATTAAAATAATGGCTGGTAAGTAAATTTCATGCACTTTTTTTTATTGAAAGTTAACGTGTTCATTATAGCTTTAGTAGAAAACTCACAAATTAATAGAATGGAGGAGGGTATGTAGGATATTATATGTAACTTATGTTTTAACTTTTAATTTTTCAGATATAATAGTGATTCAACATATCAATCAAAAATATCCGGACGTGAGTAATTTTTGTTGTTTCAGTTTTAAGTATTTACGTTTTAGCATGATATCGTTTTCATTAATGGTGATGGAACACCCCTTAGTGGGACACATGCTATTTGCAACTATATATATATATATATATATATATATATATATATATATATATATATATATATTCAATAGTCCCTTGCATGTCATCATCAATCAATACTATGTATTCTATATATATATATATATATATATATATATATATATATATATATATATATATATATATACATATAGAGACATGCAAGGGACTATGGGGTTGATGAGGGTATATATTTCTATACATAATCATAATTTTTTTAATTTAACTGATTTTTTATTTGTTTCAGATCACATCTTAAATTTTAATTTAAATATTTTTGATATTATATATAAAATTAAAATTATATTACGTACGTTTTTTTTTTTTTATTATTATTTTCCCTAACCGTAATTATTTCAGTGCTTCATAAAGTTAGCAATTACATAATTTGTATAATTCCATTAATTGTGACATAATTACAAGTGTTTTTTTTTCTGTTTTATAAACAGTACTTATACTAATAAAAAGTTTCAAGTTGTACTCTTTGTATTGAGCAACCAGCAAAGCTATATAAATCTTTTAATGCTAGCAATGATGAAACTTATTAAGAAGGGCAAGAAAAGAACAAGTATTAACTATTGTTGGCCGAAAAAAGAGGTTGGAGGTGTTTATACGAAAAATTAAAGAATTAAAAGTAGATGACCAATTCCATTTTTAAACAACAAAGAGCACTAAAAACACAACTTTTTGTACTTACGTAAGCTCAGAAGAAACATACGCATGCAATTTATCCATTTCATATATCGAAATGCTCTTCAAATTAACCAATTCAATTTTGAAACAACAAACAGCACTTAAAACATTCCCGGAGAAGCCTTTTTATTATAAATACGCATCCTTTCAAAACTGCTAACCTACTCAAACAAAAAACTCAATTAATTTGGAAAATATTAAAAATGTACGTTTTATATCGAATAGTTATCTGTAATATTTCACAGTTAAAGAAGGATTTCTTTAATTAAGAAAACGTTAGAATTTTTTAGATGAACAACATATTACAAATATTTCCGAAATAAATAAAGGATTTTATTTTACATCAGTATTTATCTTAAATATTTATTGATTTTGTAGTCTTAATTCATTTTTGAAATACAAATGTGAATATAAATATCACGAGAGTATTGTTAGTTGCATAACATTTCAGAGTTAAAACTTATTTATGATGCTCTTCTCATGTTTAAACCTTTTTTTTCAAACCCAAAGCTACGACTACTACGACTGCTAGGTAAACTTTTCATTTAAGTATTTAACAAAATTAATAATAATTTTCAGTTTCCTTAACTTATTTGTTTTCACTTAAAATGCTCCCATGAAAAAAACAAAAGAGCAGCAAAAACTAAAGTGATCTTTTTAAATGGAACACCCTGTTATTTTTTTTAATTCTATTAAATTCTACATATGACACCATTTTTATTTTTTCTTAAAATCGATAAATAAGTTAGTTAGGAACAACAAAAGAAATTTCCGGTAGTTGGTCATTCTTGCGGCCATAAATGCGGTCCCATGTTACCAAACTACTTATTACCAAATTCTCCATTTAAAAAATTTGTCACTGGTGCATTATGTGGCATTATCATTATTATTATTATTATTATTATGCATTATTATCCTTAAATTATGTGGATTTTGCAACAAAATTGTCGCTAGTAGGCCACATTTGCGGTAGTTATGGAAATAACTTAAATGTCACTTTGTTGTCAAAATTGCCAGAAATTAGTTTAATAAATTAATAAGTAAATTTGTTCCGTTAGTCGAACGTGTTTTTGTGAGTTGCAAAAAAAGAAATGGCATTTACAAACGTAGAAAAAACAGATATGTTGCGCTGTTTCTACTTATCAAATGAAAACAGCCGCCAAGCATCATATTTCTATAATAATCAATATCCTGATAGAAGACAACCTCATTACAGAACTTTTTTAAATTTGCACGTCTCAGTAACAAGATTTGAGAGTTTTGAAAAACCACGTAATTTAAGGATTAGAAATGTAGATAGGAATGAGGACGAGGAAATAGACATTTTAGCTTATTTTAGAGCTTTTCCGACCTCATCTACCCGGGATGCAACTCGTGAGCTACAAATTTCAGGAAATAAAATACGGAAAACTTTAAAAGCATATGGTATGAAGCCCTTTAAAGTACAACTTGTACAAAATCTACAGTCACGTGATTCTCAAAATCGAATAAATTTTTGCAATTGGGTATTAAATGATGGAAGACAGTATTTGCCTTTTATTTTGTGGACCGATGAGTCAAATTTTCATCGGAATGGTGTTTTTAATAAACATAATAATCATTTTTGGGATGATGTAAACCCTCATAAAGTTCGCGAAGCAAGGAATCAAGTTCATTTTTCTATGAATGTATGGATAGGTGTAGTTGGTGATCATTTATTAGGACCATATTTTTATAATGGAACACTTAATCAACATCGCTATTTAAACTTTCTTCAAAATGAACTTCAAGATTACTTAGTTAATCTCCCTTTAAATCTTCTGACTCAAATATGGTTTCAACATGATGGTGCACCGCCGCATAATGCACAACCAGTGACAAATTTTTTAAATGGAGAATTTGGTGATAGGTGGTTTGGAAACAGGGGACCCCATTTATGGCCGCCCAGATCACCTGATTTAACTGTACTCGATTTTTTTGTTTGGGGATTCTTAAAGAATAAAGTGTACAGTACCAATTCTCAAACTTTGGAAGAGCTGAAAAATAAAATAAGAATGATAGCCCAGCAAATAACACCCGAAATGTTACGCAAATGTCAACAGAATTTATTCAGAAGAGCACAGCTATGTCTTAATAACAATGGTGGACATTTTGAACAATTAATGCATTAATATTTTTCTTCATCTTTGTTATTCATTTTAGTTTTTTTAAACAAATTAGTGTTTTCACAACAAACCGACATTTGAATGTTTGTATTGTTTTTTACCGCAAGCATGGCCAACTACCGGAAATTTCTTTTGTTGTTCCTAACTAACTTATTTATCGATTTTAAGAAAAAATAAAAATGGTATCATATGTAGAATTTAATAGAATTTCACATAATAAAAAACAACAGGGTGTTCCATTTAAAAAAAATCACTTTAGTTTTTGCTGCTCTTTTGTTTTTTTCATGGGAGCATTTTAAGTAAGAGCATTGAAAGGAGCGGAAAAAATTATTTTTTGAAAGGTTTAAATATCTTGATATTTAGAAACTTACGGGGTGCGTAATGCAAACTCACCCACACTGTATATGTGATAGAGATATTTAATAAGAAATAAAACAATTACACATTTATTTATTATAATCCGTAAATGCATAATATGTAAAAAATTATAATTACACTTAAGTTCCCTACCCTACAAAAACTAGAACTAAACACTACTTTAAACAATAAGAAAACTACTTGTGTCGAACAATTTCCACATTTTTATTAGCTTCAGGTAACTCACTGGTTAAACGTTGCACTTTTGACACTTTCAGAGACTATGTATGTTCACAAAATGTACTGCAACCACCTAACACTTTTGATTTTAAAAGGTTTGTGGGATGCTGCGTTTGGAGGGTAGGGTCTTGAGTTATGGGTAGTTGTGGTGGTGAACCCCTTGGTGTGATTAATTCCAAGTTTTCCGTCCATATGCATATTTTACAATAAATCTGCTTTACTTAGATGACGAAATTTATACATGAGTACATGAGTAAGTCTGACTTCCAGATGTTTTCAATTTTTTCCTTAACGTAGATCATTTCACTTTTCTAGCGCAAATTGAACTATCGCTCACATTTTTTTTTAGCCGTAGAAAAATTTTTTTGGAAAATGAGAACTTGAACTGCTTTCTGGAATACTTTTCACACGACTTAGATTACGCTGCAAGAGCCTCAGACAGACGCATACTTTGCGTTTTCGCAACTGATAATATCTATCACTGATATCACGTCTGCTACTCATGATTGTGGCATTCTTTTTACACGCTTTAGATTACGCTGCAATAGCTCCTGACAGATACATACATCGCACTTTGTAGCGTTTACTAATAATATCTTGCTGATGTCAATACTTTTCTTATGTCTTATGCTGCGTCACCCTTGCCTACAGGGGTCAGTTTCGCCCATAGTAACTACTTCCACTTTGGCCCAATTCTGTTAACGTTAGCAGATTTACATGTATATAGGGGTTAAAGTTTTATGTGAATACTCATTCATTACCTAGTAGTAGTAGTACTCATGATGATGACTCCACCTACTAAGAAATCTAAATTATCGCCGAAGAAGAAGAAAGTTAATATTCTGCAAGATATCTTGCTGCAACCCTCAACAGCCCCGACACTTTCACTCACCACAGCACAGGCCTTGACACCTCCTATCTCATCAGAGATAATGATCTAGAGAATGATGACTTTGCTAGGTTGTTTGAAAAGTGAGTACCGATTTATGTATTGATTAACACATTAATGTAAGTTATTATTTCTCTAGTAATACACTGTTTAAGTTATCGAAAGATGGTGGTACCTTACAATTTTAACCAAAAATGCAAAAATAACGTTGTCTTGGACATGTATTTCATCGGAGAAGGTGTAAAGTAAAGTTTGCTTAAACATATTTTATTATTTTATACTTCACATATTTTTACTATGTTTCTGGAAGCTTACAATTTACTGACCATTTTACCGCATTGTAGCGGTGTTTTTACAATAGTGTGCGTAAAAATGAGGTTACACTTGACGTTTACAAGATTGTAATGTCAATTTTACGTTTCAGGAGGCTAAATATGTATTGATGTATGATGAGTGTACAATCAAATAAATGTTATGTAAGAATAAGCATTTGTGTAAAATGAGTTGCATACACGCCTGGTGCTAATGTGCACGGTATAGGCATCCACACAAAGTGATGATAAACTTCATCACTCACTCCCTCCCTCCCTCCCACTCACTCACTCGCACTCGCACTCACTCACTCACTCACCCACTCACTCACTCACCCAACCACCCACCCACTCACACACCCACCAACCCACTCACACACCCACCCACCCACCATCTCTGTAACTTAGCTACAACAACGTAACTCTCACTAGTTGTATAAATATGGAATATTAATAAGACGTAGAAGATAAAGATATGTAGCGGGAGAAAGTATGGTACACAAAAGTATATGTGTATAAGTAATGTAACTAAAGGAAATTTTTGAAAACCGACGGTCTTTACTGCGTAAAGACATTTTGAAATGCCGGTTAATTAACATAGAATATAGCCGATAAAACACCATCGCACATCTGGGTTGGTTTTCCGTATGCAATACAGTGCTATTATACAAAACCCTGGAAATAATAGCAGGCTTTGTAAACAGCATACATATGAAATTTTATCGATGTATCTTGATTAGTTTTGAAATAACAAGGCCGGTTCCATACATTTGGTACGCATTGTATGTAAAATATATCAAATTATTGGTGGTTTGGTTATAACCAATTAATTGCACTCTTTATTCTAACGTGAGAACAGCTTTTTCATTAATTTATAATACTGTCGTGCTGAAATAACAAGGTCGGTTCCATACATTTGGTACGCACTGTACATTTTCATTTAATATAAATTACATTGTAGAGATCGTTTAAAATGGCATGGGTGGTGAGGTGCGCGTCGGGAAAATTCGTAAGTTGACGAAGATGTAATATAAATTCCATATTAAAAATATCAGCTGTACACATGATGTCACCTTTCATTTGATTTTATACAAAAATTAATTTATTGAATGATTAAAATAAAATTTCTTTATGTTTGTTTACATAACACGTATCTCTAGCCAAGCCACATATACTGTAAGTGAGTAACTCAAGTTTGTGGTTATGTTTATTAAGCCAGCATTTTTTTTTCTGAGCGTCAACAGTAAGTATGAGCCCCAATATCAATTAATTAAGAAGTAATGAAATATTTTAGGTGTAATAATGATGTGGTCTATAAAGTTAATAATGGTTATTAATCAACTTTAAAGAGATGTTCCGATACTCCTTACGATAGTTGCTTTCAATTCTACGTGATGTCGTTATATGTGTATATAAGTATGTGTCATAAATGAAAATCTTTACTCATTATTTACTGTATTTTAGATGAATTGATCTCATTTGCATGCACATTTGAGATCTAAAAAACAATGCACCACACTATAGGAGCAGATGTTTCGATACTTTCCTTTAAAGTTTATACCTAAATGACAATCTTTATGCATTATTCGCTGTGCTTTAGATGAATACATACAGATTTGAGTCATTTTAAAAAACAGTAGGTACATCATAACGTAGAAACCCTTATGAAATATGTAGACTGTATTGTTATGCATCTTTAGTTGCTTAAAAGTTAAATGTAAAATATCAATCTTTGGAAAATTGTATGTATTCCTAATTGCTTTATAAAATGACTTGGTGAATGGTTCCATACAAAAGGACTAATTCAGTGATATGTAATCTGAAATAAGCTTCTATTTTGAAATTAGAATGCAATGCAAAAGTGATATGTAGCATTAAGTTAAATAAGTTCTTTTTTTCCATTATAATGTATTTGTGATGATCTATCAAAGGGTACAGTCAAAGCTTACAGAAAAAATTGTGTAAGTGGCTTACTTGTGCTGAATATGTTGAATGTACACATTTATAATAATAATAAACTATGCAGTCATACATGTAATTTGTTTTCACTAATATTATTTAACAAATATACCATAAGTACATCGATTTCTGATTAATCACAAATCAATTTTAAAAATTCATTTAAATGTTTTAAATGCCATTGTAAAGGTTCACAATCTAAATCGTCATCATCAGATGAAAATGAGAAATCAAATTCGTCACTGTCATTATTAACATTTATTACCAGTTCGGCAACATCATCCAATATTACTTCTTTTTTAAAATATTCACTCTCCACTTGTACATGTTCACACACTTTCTTCCAGTTCTCAGCTGTAATTTTTTCAAATTCTTCGTTTGCCAATTGCCTAACATCTTCCATTTTAAACGTCACATTCCTCGCTGCTATACGATTTTTCACAATTCCCCATATTTTTTCAATTGGATTTAATTCAAGGTGGTACGGAGGGAGACGAAGGACAGCATGACCATTTTCAGCTAGTAGCTTCTCTAGAATATATACTTTATTTTATGGTTTGTGCTCTTTAATTTTCTCGTATAGCTCTACTTTCAATGCAGTAGCTTCATAAATTATTCCTCTATCAGAGAGCCAAGCCCGCATGTCACCTTTTTTCCAAGCTGTTGTGGGTGCAGCTTCTGTACTTACATTATGATAAGATACATTGTCAATCACAAAACTGAATTTTAGGTAAATTTGGTATGACCTTTTCTTTTACCCATTTAATATCATTTGTGTGGTTCATGTCATCATGATAGTCTCCTGTTTTCTGTCCTGCCTTAAATATTAAAACAGCATTAGGAATAAAGCCTTCTTTTGCTCCACAATGAACAATAATCAACTTCCTTCTTCTTTATATTTCTTTAATTTTCGAAGGAGCTCGATTCGTTTAGTTCTAATGTCCATTTTTTCCATTAATACTTTTCTATTATCCTCGGTCTTTTTCCAACGAAATCCTAGCTTTCTTAACACCCTCCAAAATGTGGTTTTCTTTCCATAGAATTGAACACCAGCACTTGTCACTTTATGTAAAACCGTATTTATGGTCGGAGTACATTTTTATGATCTCTTCATCGCATGCATCTACCGTTGACTTAGGGCTTGGTTTATTGATAGTTTTTCGTGGTGAAGAGAATTTACTGTTGCCAGGGTGACTTGGTCCAGGTGTACCGTTTCCTTCTTTAATAATTCTTCTCACAATGTTTAGACCCACACCTGCAGTTTCAGGAACACGTTCTTGTAATTGAGATAATGGCATTGTCATCGTTCCTTCTTTTTCATTTTTCATAAATTGGTAAACATTGTAGATAATTTGCCGCCCTTTCGATTATTCATTTTCAACCTGACAACAAAATTTATACATTATTGCCTATATCAAACCACTCATGTCAATACAATCAAAAAGAACATTAAACGCTCATCATAAACAGTTTCTCTAAACTGTAAATTATTCTCCTAACCAAATTGAGGTTAAAAAAGCAAAATTTTTTTTAAACATTATTTTTAGTATGGAAAAGCACTTACAAATCTTGAATTTGGCCAGAAAATACAATGTGTTGGTTTATTACACCAAAAATCCGCCTTGGAAGTCTGTAATTTGAATTAAAAATACCTCGTTAGTAATTGATAACTTTTAATGCAATTTGTACCCACCTAATAACAATTTTACCTTGAAGGAGTCTTAAAAAAGACTGTTTCTTAATGAGGCAATCCACACACATACAATATATCAAATAAAAGTAGCAAAAGCGTAGGAAGTTGTAGAATAGATATGAACAGGTAAAACACAAAATGACAAATGCCAACATTTTCACGTTAGTTGATATATTTGTATTCGGTGTAATATTGGTTTCTGCGCAATCACCCATGAGGTTTGAGACGGTCTCTACATACACATTTGCATAGGGTATTACAATTTCGTCGTACGAAGTGCATTAAAACGTTACCACTGAGTAGTTACGTGGCCAATTGGTATCAAATAGGGAATGGTGAGAACTAATAATTCCATTCCTTGTTTTATACGGTATCACATACTAATTTAAAGCGTTTCCTTCTTTGGAACCTTGTGCAATTGTTACCTACATTATAACCTCAGTTCGCGTATCCATCCATCTTTATATAATCCATCCAAATCAAATCTCGAAAAACTCAGTACTGCCGTCTTTGTAACTTAGCTACAACAACGTAACTCTCACTAGTTAAAAATGGAATATCAATAAGACGTAGAAGATAATACGTAGCGTCAGCGAGGATAGAAGGAGATAGTTGTAAATCATTTGGCAATTTTTGAATACCGGCGGTCTTTACTGCGTAAAGAAAATTTATCATGCCGGTTAATTAACATAAAATATAGCCGGTAAAAACACCAACGCACAACTACGTTGGATTTCGTATGCGATGCAGTGCTATTATATAATGTTTGTTTGGGATTAGAATAGAATAGAATATTTCCTTGTCTGATTTTACATCTAAAAATATGAAAAAATGTTTTTGCAATCGTTACTTTTAATACATAAATAGAAAAGTGGTATATAACTAAATATATAAACTTTTTTGCTTATATATTTAATTTGACATTTGTCAACAAATATTTCAAAATTTAATTTTTTCTAATTTTATGTAAACGATTACATTTTGTTCAAACGTGCTGACATTTTTGGTACTGGCCTTATATTTTATCCCTTGGCTACGCCTCGGGTAAAAAAGAACGGCCTCGCACCAAAAAATGTGTAAACAGCGCACTAGTTGCGAAAACTACTATTATGCCTGGGCACGGAAATTCCTTGTTTTTATGTTACGAGATGTTTAAACTTTTGCATCTATAATAGACTATTGTGAACATTCATTTCAAATTTCAGCTTGCTGGCTCTTATAGGGGTGGCGTAGTGGCCCATTTACCGGAAGTCTGCATTTTACGTGTTTCAGCGGTAATTTAATGGAGTACAAGGTGATATTTTCAAAAAAAAATTTTGTTTTGATAAAAATGCGTATATACCCTATTTCGAGGGCGTAGAAAACGAATTTGGCCACTTAAAGTAGTTCAAGCGTCAATGAGAGGCGCCGCGGCGCTTTAAAGTATCGGTAAAGCACGTCAAATGCAGACTTCCGGGAGATGGGGCACTACGTCGCTTCTATAAGAGATAGAGTGCTGAAATTTGAAACTTATGTTCACATGTGATATTGAAGAGCTTTCAAATTTACCGTCCATTTTTTAAGACATGGATCCTGTAAATGATAACCAACAGCCCTCCACTTCCTCCGGTCAGCATTATTATAAGATTAGGCATCGTCCTTTTTTGTTCCTGTGACTGCAACATTTATTCATTATTATACACTTAAATGTTGTTAAATATCTTAAATTTTTTTGACAAAATTTTATAAAGCATACATTTGACTAATGAGAGTGTTGGTGTATCACAAATAAAACACCTAATTGTTAAACTACAATTTCTTGCATTAATAGAAATACATTTACAGTGATATGAACTTATATGAAATTACAAAATAAAGTTGTTTTATCAAAAATTTGGCCAGTTTTTTTTTAAATCCTAACCTTATCTTTATCCTGCAATAGTTCCTGTCCTGCTACTAATCTTTTTGTTATTAATCTGTGTACGTGAACACGGACACTCTTCCTGTTAGTATAAATTGATAAACAAATTTAAGATATTTAACAATTAAACTCCAGGCGATTTTCAACCAGCCGACGAGACTGTCTCATCTACAGAGGATTCTGCAGGGGTATGTCTGGCATGAAGATGTGGATATCCAGGATGTCTGCAAGAACTTTTATAGGAGGTGGTTACGCAACATCAAAAAACGGAACTGGCTCAATTAATTAAGGACAACTTCCATCGTTTTCAGCGACCCTTAATTTATGCCTCCCCCCCTTGTAGCCTTTTGCAGCCTGGCTATCTTCAAAGGCATAGTGGACATGCTACTGCCGAATTCTAAAGGTGGGTCAGGCCTCGAAAGACCAAAACAAGTTTTAGTAAGAATATTAGAGTGTCCAATTACCAGCCTTTCGGATGTTAGTGTCCGAAAGTTGCAAATGCTACGTCGGTGGAGACAGTTTCGCTCTACAATAGAAGGATGTAGCGACTTGCAACTTCAGGACAAAGACATCCGAGAGGCCAGGGAAAACCTTTCCGAATACCTAGATGTCCCATATCCACCACCACCCCCCCATCCTAACGTCCTCGACACAAATCCTTCAAATCAGTTGCCACATCCCGAACCTATCCCTCAACCCCAATCCTTCCCCGAGCCAGTTCCTGGTCCTAGTTCCACGTCCCCAAATCCTCCTCGACCTAAAAGATCTAAAAAACCAAACAGAAAAGAGTGTTACGTATACTATTAAAAATACAGAGTACTTAGATCGGATGCAATTTCGTTCTTAATTACCTATACATCTTTGTTTTTAATGTGTTCAAATATAAAATCAATAATAACAACATTAGAATGTGTCTAAATCATCTACATTCTCATGTAGGATGTGAATAAGTCATCTACATTCTCAAGGTGTCTGATATCACGCCAGTAATTCTTGACTTTATGACATGGACCACAGAGGGCCAGATACCGAAATTTGATCAATCTCTCCAATCTTGATGAAATTTTGGTCTTAGACTAAATCGGCTAAATACGAGCACCCCTTCATACCGAAAAAAATTCACAAAGTCCAAATTTCGCGAGTACCCCCCTTTAAAACGCCCTGTCTCCGTTATTTATAGACTTAGAGGGATGTTTGATACCTTTTTGGAAAGAGGAAGGATAAGGGAATCGATCGGAGGTACAGGGTCTGCGCAAACTTGGGGCCGCGGCGCTTTAAAGTTTCGGTAAAGTACGTCAAATGCAGACTTCCGGGAGATGGGACACTACGTCGCTTCTATAAGAGATAGAGGGCTGAAACTTATGTTCACAAAGGACCTTACTCTACATGTGTAAAGTTTCAAGTTCCTACTCCCAACTGTAATTATTTTAGAGCCCCCTCAAGATCAAATAGCTAGAAATCGAAATACAGAATTCTGGTACTTCAAAAATTTTTTGGGTAGAAGTGGGCCTTTGAAAAGTTACGTGAGAATAGTATGGTCCTTTGTGAACGATCGTTTCAAATGTCAGCGTTCTGGCTCTTATACGGGCGCGTACTGTCCGATGATCCAGAGGTCTGAAATATGAAACGCACGTTCACAAAGGACCATACTACACTCACGTAAGTTTTCAAAGGCCCACTTCCACCCAAAGAATTTTTGAAGTACCGGAATTCTGTATTTCGATTTATCGCTATTTGATCTTGAGAGGGCTCTAAAATAATTAGAGTACGGTCCTCTGTGAACGTATGTTTCAAATTGCAGCCATCTAGATCTTATACAAACGACGTAATGCCCGATCTCCCAGAGGTCTGCAGTTTCCGAAGTTCGAGTATTCCGGGAGTGCAGACCTCTGGATCATCGGACAGTACGCCGCCCCTATAAGAGCCAGAAAGCTGAAATTTGAAATGAACGTTCACAAAGGACCATACTACACGCAAGTAAGTTTTCAAAGCCCCACTACCACCCACAAAATTTTTGAAGTACCGGAATTCTGTATTTCGATTTCTAGCTCTAAAATAATTAGAAGTGGGAGTAGGAACTTGAACCTTTACACATGTGTAGTACGTTCCTTTGTGAACGTATGTTTCAAATTTCAGCCCTCTAGCTCTTATAGAAGCGACATAGTGCCCCACCTCCCGGGAGTCTGCATTTTACGTACTTTACCGATACTTTAAAGCGCCGCGGCGCCTCTCATTGACGCTTGAACTTCTTTAAGTGGCCATATTCCTTTTCCACGCCCTCGAAATAGGGTATATACGCATTTTTATAAAAAAAAATTTTTTTTGAAAATCTCACCTTGTACTCCCTTTATGTTTGATACCTTAAAATTCGAAGAGGTGAACGTCTAGGATTACGGCAAAAATACCCGGTTTTTTTTTATTTTTTGTGGCCAAATCCGGTTTTTGTTTTTTGTATTTTTGTTGTAGTCAAAGGCCGTTTTTGTTTTTTATATTTTTTTGTGGCCAAATCTGGTTTTTGTTTTTTGTTTTTTTGTTGTGGTCAAAGGTGGTTTTTGTTTTTTGTATTTTTTTGTGGCCAAATCCGGTTTTTGTTTTTTGTATCTTTTTTTTTGTGTTATAATTTTAGGATAATATTTTGATGTTACCAACATCTGTCTTTAGAGTTTACGACATGCATATAAAAAACCTTATTTAATCCCTGGTACATAATTTGTCTGATTAACACAGTTTTCGTATATAGTTCATTGGCATGATACACATTCATAAAACTGTACAAAATTTGGAGATGAAATCGTATCACGCGTTTACTAAATTTCGATTCCGAAAAACACCAAATTCAAAGTCACTTTCTGGACTTATAAAAAATAACTACATCTCAATTTTTGGATATGTTATGCAGACGATATGATAAGCCGCATGTAAGATAACCGAATCTTAATAGGTAAAGGTAAACGTAATGTTTGCTCGAACCAGGACTACCAGCACATATGTTGTGGCTACTAAAGCGGGCGTAACTAACAGCCTACGTAACGTGGTCTATTTTCATATATGATGACACAAAAACAAATAAATTGCTTCATCAAAAGTACTATATGCACGCCATTTTGCCTCGTGACGTCATTCGCGCACGCTTTCTTCATATGAGATAAAACCCTGTATCTTCAATTTCAAACGATACGAAGTTTTCTTAACCCTATTAGATATAATAAATTAATACGAAAATGTAATTAAAGCAGTTGCATACCTTATCCAGGAAGTCAACTTAAAATACATGCACGCCGCAAGGTAGGCGGAACGGAAATGAATTCAAGTTCGACTTGCACACAAAACAAAATCGATGTGGCTATTTACTCATTATAGGCGATAAAAGTATATACACGGATACTTGTAATTATATACACTAAGGAGAAAATATCGACATATCCACCCAAGTTTAATTATTGAAACAATAAAAGGATGCCTAACTATGCTCAAGTAATGTAAATATATTTACAAATAATGACACAACTTCAAAAACTTGCATTAATATAACGATAACCAAAAATTGGCACGATACACGTGAAAAAAATAAACGAAATAAATTGCTGATCTTCTGGATTTCTTTGTCTCCTTAACCAGTGGCAACACTGACTGGAAGTCTGCTTCAGAAATGGCTTGCTTACTCTCTGTGAATTGTAATGATACAGCTGCTGCTCGTGTTTGGTAAATCTCTTGTTTCTTTCAAACGAATATGCGTTCACTTTTCCATACATAAAATGAATGTCTGTCGATTCTTGAACTGAAGAATTCACCATAGTAAATGCTTATTTTGTAGAGAACTTATTAAAAATTAATTAAAACAACACAAATGCAAAACGCGAGGCACTTTGTCATTCCTTTTGTGTTTTAGCTTGTACTGGGTTCCCCATAATCGATTACCCATTTTATTTTATTAATACGAGATAACTAAATAAGTTGTTCTCTGTGGGATTATCTTCTGTAGTCTTTGGGATTTAAGTTAATTATTAAACAGGTAGGCTGTTACATATAAGTTATAAATTAATAATTTCGTATAACGTCATTTTACTACGAGAAGTTTGTTAGTTTTCATCAATAATAATTATTTAATTTTTTTGCTTTGACACATTATTTCAACATCCGTTTGAACTTTCATGGATTACTCAGTCCAACAATGTGTTTTGTGTAGAAACTTACATAAGAAGCAATTCGATAGAAGAAGTTAGGCGTGCGTTCCGACGTCAGTTTAATAACAACAATAGGGGTCATGCGCCAAATCGTAAAACTGTTAAGTTATGGGTTCGTCATTGGCGTGAAAATGGTTCTGTACAAAATTTGAAGAAGCCTGGACGTCGAAGAACAGTTCGTACACCAGAAAATATTTAAAGAGTTAGAATTGCGTTTACGAGAAGTCCTAAAAGGTCTGCTAATCGACAAACACATCCTAGGAATATCAAAGGGAAGCTTACATCGAATTCTTGAAAGGGATTTAAAATTTCATGCCTATAAATACCAAATGGCACAGCACCTTAACAATCAAGATAAAGAAGCAAGGTTAGCATTTTGTCAAGAATTTTTCGATTTACATCAAGGAGCAATTCACAGTCTCCTAATGAGCGACGAAGCAAATTTTTATTTGAACGGCATGGTTAATAAACAGAATTTTAGATACTGGTCAAATGAAAATCCTCGTGAAATCTTTACACAGAACCTCCATAATCCAAAAGTTGTTGTGTGGTGTGGAGTAGGGTCTTTTGGTATTATTGGTCCATATTTTTTTGAGGATGAAAATAACCGCGCTGTAACAGTAACATCCGAGCGCTACGTAAACATACTAGAGATATTCCTCATTCCAGAATTAAATAGACGAGGATTACTAAACAATGCCTACTATTCCAACAAGATGGGGCAACAGCTCATACCGCCAGAAACTCAATGAGTGTTCTGCGAGAAATGTTTAATGGCCGACTCATTTCTCGATTCGCAGATTTGCCTTGGCCTTCGAGGTCCCCCGACTTAACGACACCCGATGTGGAGATATTTAAAAGCCAAAGTGTTTGCGAGTCGTCCAGGTACAATCGAGGAACTCAAAGTCAAAATTCGTGAAGAAGTTGAAGGAATAGACGAAGGTTTGCTACGCCGTGTAATGAACCACTTTTTATCTAATATTGAAAAATGTGTTGAAGTTGGTGGAGGTCATTTAGAAGATGTGATTTTTAAAAGTTAGAATTAAGTAGCCAAATATTTATAAGTTATCATAAATCCCAAAGAGTTAGCTGTAATTTAGTATAATAAATAGTTTGTTTTGTTAACTACAAAAATTTTAATGCAAATATTAATATGGGTAGCCTATTGTGGGGAACCCTGTACAATAAATTTATGACGTTTACAAACAATGCCAACGCGATTACTATTGTTTAATTACGATTCCGTCAACAGCTTGTTGTACTGATTAATAAAATAACTTTTTTTTCGAAAACGGTGCGTCAGAACGAAAATGCCCAAGATGCACTTTTAATCACAATTAATCTGCCTTTATGAAAGAGATACTAATCTTTGCAGAAATTAGTGGCGTACATAAAGACTTGCCGGCACTGATGTATGGGTTTATAAAAAAACAATTTGGACATAGAAATGTAACCTTTAATGATACATTTGCCTGTACCCAAACTGATCTCAATATCTCAACTATATACCTTTCGTAAAATGTAAAATAGTCTATTATAGATGCAAAAGTTTAAACATCTCGTATCATGAAAACAGGAAATTTCCGTGCCCAGGTATAAACATTTTTTCATATTTTTAGATGTAAAATCAGACAAGGAAATATTCTTTTCTAATCCCAAACAAATATTATATAATAGCGCTGTATTGCATACGAAAACCAACGCAGTTGTGCGATGGTGTTTTTACCGGCTATATTTTATGTTAATTAACCGGCATTTCAAAATGTCTTTACGCAGTAAAGACCGCCGGTTTTCAAAAATTCCCTTTGTTACATTACTTATGTGTTCGATTCTCGCCCCCGCTACATATTTTTATCTTCTACGTCTTATGGATATTCCATTTTTATACAACTAATGAGAGTTACGTTGTTGTAGCTAAGTTACAAAGATGTTTCGAGATTTGGTTTGGATGTATTATATAATGATGGATGGATACGCGAACTGAAGTTATTAATCAACTTAGCGGGGTGGTAGATACCTTTTTGGAAAGAGGAAGGATTGGAAAATCGGAAAAAAATATTTTGGGTCGATTGGACCTGCCGTTAAGGCCCTACGTATCCCCAAATTTGGGCAGACCCTGTGCCTCAACACCAAAGCTTCGAATTTTAAGGCTCCTCTGTAGTCAACTTCGATTTCAACTCTTATTGCAACTATTAGGCCACCAACAATACGTCTTCATTGTTCCCCTTGCGTCCTTGAGGTTTCATAGAGAAGGTATGGAATCGTGTTATTTTACTACCTACACTAAAGGAGGGATATTTGTAGAACAAATTAGAAGGTAATTATCACTAAATTTTTCTCTTTTTTTAATATCATTCCATATTTATAGAGATGATACTTTTTGGGAATCGAAAATGGTAAACAAACTCTCAGAGTTCTTTCTAAATTCGTTATTACCTGAGCTCATTGATCCTAGACGATGTCGTGATGAGGACATACGAGAAATACATATGTCGTAATATATACTATGTGGAATTGTGCATTAGATTTTTAATAAAAATTTTAATACACACATTTTTTATTTTATTATGTGAACTGTCATTTGAGTTGCCTAACTTTATCTTTTTAATTTGATTTTTTTGTAAATCGCGCAACTCTTTTCTTTAAATAATCCATATTATCTTAGAATATGGAAAAAGAATTTTTAAGTACCGCCTTAGAAAATAATTCTACGTTTCCATACCACTATTTACTTTTTTTCTATTCAAATTACATCAGATGTTATTTATCAAAAACGGTTTTTCTATTATTGCGATTAATTAAAAAACTAAGAGCGATAAAGCCGTTCTGTTTAAGTACAGTAGTTCTTCCTATCATTGCAAAGACTATACGGTATCCATAATTTCTTAGACTTCAATTGTAAAGACAGCATATCATAAGAAAGTTTTGTAATTTTTTGAATATGAAATATTGACTACAGAGGAGCCTTAAGGTACATAATGGAGTAAAAGGTAAGATTTAAAAAAAAAATTTTTGTGATAAAAATGCGTATATACCCTATTTCGAGGGCGTAGAAAACGTATATGGCCACTAAAACTAAAATAATTTTTTTTAGGGAAATGTATATGGACGACGCATGGCAACGTTGTTGAAACAAAAAAATCCAAACACAAATCTGATCTATCTTATTGACAAGTAAATTTTTTGTTCAACCAAAGTTTGTCTAAATCATTTTACTGGGGAAATGATTAATAAATATAACTTGAATCGCACAGCTATGTTCTATTTTTCATTTCAAAAAATTAAAATCTAGTTCAATAAATCAACAAGGTTAATGAGAATTTTATCGAAGCTTTTTGCACTAAACTTTAGTGAGACTGTCCTATAGACCTATACGATAATACCACTCTTATTTACAGGAGTAAACTATTGCTTGGAGGTTTCGAACATAACTCTGACTCATCGATGTGAATGGTTTCGGAATACTCTGGACCTGTCGAACTGTAGGCGATCGGGGCGTTCCTTAAAACTTACAGTGGGTTACCGCACCAAAATTTTTTGAAGCGTGGCTGCAGTCTCGCGCTAGCGGAGGCGACATATACGAGCATCTTTGGGAATATTGGTCCAAAGGAAAGAGTAGTTGCAGTACGACGTGTGCTGGGAAGACTGTCGTTTAGGGCCATAGTTGGATATCACAGACCTGTTATTGCTATCTATAGCGCGGCTTCGAGCCACTTGTCCCTCTAAGAAGATATGTTTCTCTGTAGACAGTGTAAGAACCGTTTCATTCCTCTTCTTCCAGAATATCTAAAAATTAAATCTTTCTTCAGGAAACCCTGTGTACGCCAGATCCGTGAGAGACAGGCAAAAAATCCTCAAAGAAACGTTGATGAGAAGAAAAGAAATAACAGTGTCAGGGATCTTGACGCTAGGGGCGTTCCTCTGTACGTACAGTGGCTTACGAACGTGCCATGAAGTACTCTCTCCTACGGCTGGTGCCGGCGCAGGAGTATTTGAAGGCCACAGTAGAGCGGTATCTCACGGATATTACTGAAACCCTTCCACCATCAGATTGTCATAAGAGACGTTGCCTTCCCCACCTATCGGCTGCAGTTGCGTATCCCGAGTGAAACGTTGACACTCCAAGAGCGTCCGAGGCTGAAAACAGTCTGCACATTCGGTACTATGACCGTACTACACATGTGTAAAGTTTCAAGTTCCTACACGCAGCTGGAATTATTTTAGAGGATGTCTACTAATTTATTATTATTTAATGTTTGCATTGAATTGAATCCCCAGAATTTACCCGATTAATAACAGCAGCACCACTGTTTAGAATTGTATTAATAACGGTTACTAGAAATTGATGCCTACACTTCATATTTTTGTAAATACTGTCATTATTTGTATTTGGTGCGAAAGGAATAACTGTTCTTGTTTATATTTTCGGTAATCAATAGTATTTTTAGATTAATTTCCACCTGAAATGGTAATTTTCAGATTATACTTTGGTAGCAGCCATGCAAGACACATATCCGAATATCCTAGCAGACAATGCTCTTTCCAACTGTAACTCTAGAGTTCAAGTCCACTTCAGTCCGAGATTTATTGAACAATTTCCCAACAGATTATTTATGCTGTTACTATGTGTTCGGAAAGACAAACCTATGAATGTCGACACGAAGTTTGCAAAATGTTTGTTTAATCATCTGGAATAAAACCTGGTGCTTTATATATGCTGTGTATTCGGAAATTAAGGAACTAAGAGAATTAATAACTGAATTACTATCTGAAATTGAGGAATTGAAGCTTTGTAAAACCTTTCAGTGTGCTTTTAGGATTATGAAAGCTACTGAGATTATAGGCACCAACCGGGAGGATTTAAAAGCCACTATCGACCGATTTGTTAAATTATTTTCTTCTGAATGTTTGGGAGCAGATTTAGGTGCATCCTGAATTAATGTTACTTCATATTGTTTTGTTTTTTGGTTAGATTTTACAAACTTGGAATTCACTGATTTTTTTATATATCGATAATAAGTTCCACTTGTACTAAATTTTTTTAATTTTTCCAGGTTCGAAGTTGATAATTTAAATTTCCACATATTGTTTCCTTTTTTTGTCGCTTGTTAGTACCAACATTATTTATTTTTTATATGCAGGGTGGGCAAGATAGTTACAGCTCCCGTCACAAGAAATGCCAATTATCCATGATTTTTTTAAAAACAAGATTCATAAGTACCTAATAACCGTAGTGACAGTACGTTTATGGAATCCGAACACAAAAAACGCCTTCTACGCATAATTGCTCTCGCCAGGATTCGTGACGGGAGCTGTAGGTATTGTTAATGTTGTCTTTATACTAACTTGAACGGATTTATCAGACAGCCGTTTCTAAAATTATGTTAATTAGGTATAGTTAACTTTTTCTTTATACTAACAAGAATGGATTTTTGAAAAGAGTAACTGAGGGTAGTAGGAGTAGTTTTTATTCTAGATGATTAAACAAACATTTAATTTTTTCAATATATTTTTTCTAGACATCTGTGTAGTATATAAAAGTGTTTTTTGTTAACAGAAAAGAAACAAACATTTCAATGGAACGCCCTCAAATTTACTTCCCTACCGGCTGTTTAAGCATTGTCTGCTAGGATATTCGGATACTGCCTTCCATGGCTGCTATCAAAGGATAATCTGAAAATTACCATTTTAGGTGGAAATTAATTTAAAAATACTATTGATTACCTAAAATGTAAACAAGGACCGTTATGAATTAAATTGAAATATAAAATATGTACCACTTAAATTTAAATAAAGATGTAAAAATAAAATATTAAGTAAAATGTGTATTTTAAAGAGAATTAACTTCATGTAGGGGCGACCAATTATATTACGAAAATCGAGTCACGTGCACTAATCAGAAGTTACCAAGGAATTCTTACAGTGAAAAGAAAGCATGGTACTTTTCTTGCCGCTACATAATTGATTCAAGCAACCTTATTACTATTTAAAGATAATTAATTGTCATTGTAACAGATTGTTTTTTTGTGTTATAAATAAAGTGTTGATTTACCTAACATAAAACATGAGGTTTATCTATAATTCATTCTGTTAATTCTCCAACTAAAGACCATTCGTGTTCCATCTCTTGCCTGGCAAAATTTTTATTTTGCAAATTCGCATTGGTTGCTAAAAGGCAATTAAAATTTTTTGGAAAAATTCCTCCCGCTTCGCGGTCGGGATTTTTCGTCAAATTTGTCTCGTTTAATTGCCTAGCAACCAATGCTCATGCAAAATAAAAATCTTTCCCGCAAGAATTGGAGCACTCGTGATTTTACGTATGATATATAATGTCAAAAGTTTAATTTTTAAAGGTTTTATTTCTTATAATAGTTTACCAGACAGTATAAAAAAACTCCAAGAATCTAATTGAATTTAAAAGAAATTTAATATTATATTATAAATAGGTAAGAAAACATTTTGTATTTGCATTTATGTTAATATATTGTAAAACTGACTGTTAATGTACGTTTATGTAATTTAATAGTTTTTTGTAATTTAGGTTTCCTATTTGAATAATAAACTTTACGTAGTAGTGCATGAAAAAATTACTACTCACCCGAACGTGATTGGAACTGGCTAGAATTTTTTTAGGGAATTGTATATTGACGTTGCACGGCAACGTTGTTAAAACAAAAATCCAAGCGTACGTGTTATTAGAAATAGAATAATGACAAGTAAAATTTTTCTGCAATTTTTTCTTTATTTTACGGGGGAAATGATTCATTGTAGCTGGAATCGCACAGGTATGTTTTATTTTTCATTTCAAAAAAATAAAATCTACTTCAATAAATCAAGAAGGTTAATGAGAATATCAAAGCTTTTTGCACTAAACTTTGGTTAGGCTGTCCTATACAATATACTCTTATTTACAGGAATAACTGCTGGTGGAAGAAAATGGTGGGTTTCCACAAGATCTGTGAGATACCGGTCTATTGTGGTCACCGCTAACTAGCACCAGCCGAGTGAACTGCCAGAACGTGTTCTCAAGAGAGCTATGGTCACAAGGGAAAGGTAGCCCATCTTGGAGAACACACGATCGTCTGCCTAGATCACTATTGATTTGTGTCAGCGCTAGCTCGCGGATCGCCTTAAACGGCCGGTAGGCCTTGCATGCAGTATGGTGTTGACATCTAACTTTTATAGATGGCTGAAGAATACCTTTAATAGTGTATAAATATATTATGTATATAATATGTAGAATAATTTTTTTATTTCTTTTTGGAGTATGAGGCATTAGTTAACTTCAAATAAAAAAAACCATATTACAAATACTTTACAAATATGTTAAACTTTTGTTTTACTATATCATATTGCATATTGATGCTCAATAAATTTGGAAAATATTAAAAATGTACGTTTTGTATCACAGTAAAATAAGACCTTAAAGTTTTTCCACATTTTTTTTTGAAAATTTGGAACTGCTATCTTTTCCACTGTTATTTGTTTAGTCTACATGCAAAAAATTGGAATTTTTGGGTAAAGGACTACCGCGTTATGATTTATTAAGCTATTATCAAAGTATACGTAAAAATGTAAACGACAATTCTACTATTAAGATACAATTTTTTTTTCACATTTTTTGTTTTGAGAAAATTTGGAACTGCTATCTTTTGCGCTGTTATTTGTTTAGTCTACATGCAAAAAATTGGAATTTTTGGGTAAAGGACTACCGTGTTATGATTTATTAAGCAGTTATCAAAGTTTACGTAAAAATGTAAACGACAATTCTATTAAAATACAATTTTTTTTCACATTTTTTTTAGTTTTGAGAAAATTTGGAACTGCTATATTTTGCGCTGTTATTTGTTTAGTCTACATGCAAAAAATTGGAATTTTTGGGTAAAGGACTACCGCGTTATGATTTATTAAGCAATTATCAAAGTTTACGTAAAAATGTAAACGACAATTCTACTATTAAGGCCGTTTGACATTTACGTAAATTTAGTAACAAATTTGCATATGAATTTTGTCAAACAATTTACATACGTGGAAAGCAGTTAAAATGGATAACAAATTTTATATCAAATGTTGAATGAAGTGCACATGTTTGCAATGTATATAAATTATTTACAGATGGAGATTGCGCACATCCCACTTGCGAACAGCTGATTATAATTTATTTTTATAGGTTTACATTATTGTGTGGTAATATTTTAAAATCGTAGTTTTGCCGGTAATCGGAATTAGAAGGATGAATATGTATAAAGATGATATAGAACATGCATCAGCTATCATTGTCTTCATGATGAACCGTGCTCATGCAATGCTATTGAAAAAAAAAAGATATTCACGAAAATGGTGTCGTGAAGATCCAAATTCATATAAGAACTTTATAAGAATGTCTGTACATCAGTATAATTATTTATTAAATTTACTTGAAGGTGACATAAAAAAGGAAATAACATTTATGAGAGAACCTATATCCGCAACAAACAAGTACAAGCAGATACGTACTTGGCATTATTACATCACATATTATGTTGTAGGTTGCAAGTAACACTTCGATTTCTTGCAACAGGGGAGAGCTATAGGTCGTTAATGTACAGTACCAGAGTACATGAAAGCACCATCTCTAGATTTATTCCTTTGGTGTGTGCTGCAATCATAAAACACTTGTCTCCAACATATCTAACGGTAAAAAATAAAACTTGGAAAATAATATAAAGATTTCACATGTTATAGACCCCAAATACTGAAGTAGAGTGGAAGAAGATAGCACAAGAATTTTATGAACTTTGGAATTTCCCACACTGTATAGGTGCCTTAGATGGCAGGCATATTAACTTTAGGCCTCCCATCTCTGACGGAGCCTATTATTATAACTATAAGGGCACACACAGTATTGTTTTGTTAGCTATGTGATGCTAAATATCGCTTTACATATGTAAATCTTGGTGTAAATGGAAGGGTTAGTGACGGTGGTATCTTTCATCGTAGTTCATTAGCAATGGCTTTAAACAATAATAAGCTTAATCTACCTCCACCTGATTTTTTGCCTGGTACAAACAAAATTTAATAAATTTAATGAAGCCCTACCCACAACGAGGTCTTTGCCATGATACTAGAATATTCTATTACCGATTAAGTAGAGCTAGGCGCATGATTGAAAACAGCTTTGGAATGTTAGCCAATCGTTTTAGAGTAGTATTAAATCCAATTAACCTTAGTGTTAATAAAGTTCAAACTATAACTCATGCATGCGTCGTCCTGCATAATTATTTATGTAATGAAAATGAGCATATATGTAATAATGTTTTCACCGAAGAAACCAGTGTACCATTAACTTTAAATACATTGTGCAAGCAAGGATCAAATAACTCTAGTAATAGTGCAAGGGGTGTTAGAAATAACTATAAAATTTATTTTAATTCGCCAGAAGGGGCAGTTACATGGCAAGACAACTGTGTTAAAACTTACAATTTATAGCCATTTAATCAGATGTTAAAACATGTCTGATTCACTAATTAATTCGACCATTTATTTATGATTACTGTTTTATTTATAACTTCAAATAAAATATTTACAATAAGATATGGTTACATATTTTTTGACTGCTTTATACCTTCAAATAAAATATTTACAATTTGCATTTCTATATCTACTCTAATTTCGTCATGAATCTCTGCTAATTTCGACACAATGCAGTTAGCCAAAGTTTGGTTTTTATCATCTGGCAACTTGTGATGCTGTTTCAACTGCATTGCTGCTGTTAAATTCTGCAGGGCTTTAGTTGACTCCATAAAAAATTCGGAATTTTCTTCATTAACATTCCTTCTTTTTCGCTTAGTGTTGCTATTTATCTTGGGTGTATTGAGCAATAGAGCTTCATCCATATCAATCTCGCTATTATCATTTCATTCTGGGATGAGTATTCCTGTTTCACTATCTAATGTATACACTTGTTCTTCTTCCTGACATTTAGAAGTTTAATATCACCAACAAACTATGAATGTTGCTCACCGTTAATTCCTCTTCTTGACTTTCTACATTGGTTTCATTCTCCATTTGTGATGATTCATTTAAAGAGTCGTATGCTGATCTGGTTGCACAGTGTTGCAGTATAAACAAAAGGTGATCATAGTACCACAGTGAGGGTTTATACACCTGTAACTTATTAATGAATTTAAATAGATCATTGATGTATGCAAAACGTACTTCATCAGTGCCTGCACCACTCTTCTGTGAAGCAATTACTTTTCGATGTTCAGTAAAAAAATTACTTCTGAGGCCATTAAATTTGGATTTTATGTCATTTTCGGTAATTCCGGATCTTAATGGCATCAGTGTCTTCACAATCTCTGCTAGTGCTGCTTTGCGTGCATGTTTATTTTTATAATTGGCAGATTTAACCACGTACAGGCACGGGTACTTTTGTATTTCTTTAATTAACATTCGAACTTCTCTGTTTGACCACGACATTATTTTATTATGAACAGGACACGATTTGCCACAAGACAAGGTTTTATTGGATCAGTACCTCTACCTGCTATCACAGATTAGATACATCTGTGCTGCTATTCTAACCTAACCTCAACAATTTTAAATTCCGTTTGGTATGAAGTTCTGCGCAAATTTGTGCGTTGATTTACACAAAATTTAGAACAAGTTCTATAATTTTTATAATTTAATATTTTCAGAAAAATTTACGTAAATGTCAAACGGCCTTTAAGATACAATTTTTTTCACATTTTTTTTTAGTTTTGAGAACATTTGGAACTGCTATCTTTTGCGCTGTTATTTGTTTAGTGTACATGCAAAAAATTGGAATTTTTGGGTAAAGGACAACCGAGTTATGATTTATTAAGCAATTATCAAAGTTTACGTAAAAATGTAAACGACAATTCTACTATTAAGATACAATTTTTTTTCACATTTTTTTTAGTTTTGAGAACATTTGGAACTGCTATCTTTTGCGCTGTTATTTGTTTAGTGTACATGCAAAAAATTGGAATTTTTGGGTAAAGGACTACCGAGTTATGATTTATTAAGCAATTATCAAAGTTTACGTAAACGACAATTCTACTATTAAGATACAATTTTTTTTAGTTTTGAGAAAATTTGGAACTGCTATCTTTTGCGCTGTTATTTGTTTAGTGTACATGCAAAAAATTGGAATTTTTGGGTAAAGGACTACCGAGTTATGATTTAATAAGCGATTGACAACGTTTACGTACATTTAACGACAATTGTGCCATTGACAAGATACAATTTTTTTTCGCTTTTTTTTTAGTTTTGAGAAAATTTGGAACTGCTATCTTTTGCGCTGTTATTTGTTTAGTCTATATACAAAAATTCAGAATTTTTGACTTAAAGATTAAACTGCTATGATAAAAAGTGTATATTTATTTTAAAACATTTCACACACGTATAATTTTTGTTTACTACAGCATTTCACACAGTAGCTAAGTTAATGTTATTCACCTTTTCTTTGTAATAGTTTTATGTGATAATTATAAGGTTACAATGCCATTTCTTCCTACTTAATTTGTATAATTTAATAAATCATGATAAGAAACTCGTTTTATATGAAAATTCAATTAAACCATACGGAAACTTCTTTTTAAGAATTTTTCGTTTGTAATTCACTTTTTCTTAATTTATTTTCTTCTTTTATGCCTACACATACTTTATTTTTTTATTCAAATGAATACTGTTAAAGTGCCTTTTCTTTATGCAATATAACATGCACTACTGTAATTAATTATTTACTTTTTAAAGTGTCTTTCATTCAAATTACAACACACCTTTATTTAATACTTTTCATGCACGGTATAAGCATCCACACTCTCCCTCAACGACCCCAATAATTTTTTCTTATTTCTAAGAATTACAGCTATCTGTATTTGGGAAAAATGATCCAGTTCTTCTTTGAAATACTCATAAAAGCGTTGAGGTAATACATGCGAATAAGATATGTATATATAGATGTCAGTTAATAAATCTTTATTTATTAGAATCTCATTACAATTTTTTCATATAAATGATATACATGAGCCAAAGCGCAGTGACAAGTGTTTTGTGTATGAAAAAAACAGCATGGATGAAGTTTGGGTAAAGTAGGTTGTTCTTCAAATACCGTAATGCGTTGTTTTAAAAATTTTTGAATAAAATCTTTCTCTCGTCCTTTAACGTACACCTCATCTGTTGTTGATATGAAATCACTAAGTATACGAGGGAATAGACGTGGAGCAGTATATCCATATTCCCACTTGATAAAGTGGTGGTTGTGAATTAACCAATTAGTTTGTTTTTGAAATTCACTACCCAAGGTGTGCCATGGAAATGGAGGCTTGAATACATAATGAGCAATTTGCTCTCCATTATATATCGCTAGTTCCTTAGGTGTAAATATATTTCTTGCTGTTTTGAATCCTCGCACATCAATTATAACAATCATTACTTTTCTATATTTGTCTGGTTGTCTTCGTTAGAGCGTTGTAAATACGTAAGCGATTTTAATGTGCAAAAACAGTGCTTTAACATATATACTTTTTAGAAAAACATGATGTCGAAGCAAATGATATGTGATTATAAAATTTAAACTTATATAGAAGGGTAGACTCAACGAGGATACCCGAGCAATACCGAGCATGCACAAAGTCTGACAATACTCACAAAGCCAGTTACATGTGTCATTGGTTAAGAATGCCTAACATAAGAACTGTAATACGATACCTTCTCAATACCTTGTCAATAAAATTTAACCTTGAAAATTGGTTTGTATGAATTGTAATATGATACCAATAAATTTTAACCTTGAAGAGCTTAGCCAATATACCTGCAGACACCATATTATACGCTACATTTTTTTAGTCTCATCAATAGCAGCTCTCTTCATTATGATGTACCTACTCTTCATTTAATCAAAAAATAGAAGACATTTTTTTTGCAACAAAAAATATATAATTTATTTCCAAACAATTATACATAGATATATTGTAACAACCTTTTTTTGTGGTTGTATTAAAAAGTACATTAATTTAAGAATCGTTCATCTATTTGGCATAATATTAGAAAAGTTTTTAATTATTAATATGTAGAATTGAAAATGGCAATTTAATTGGCATTTCCTAGAACAAATCTTTTGGGTGTAATATTACATAAATAGTTTTAGTTCCCTTTCTTAAAAAAATTGGATTTATATTAATGTATCCGCGCAAGCGTTAAGATTTTTTAGGGAAATATACTTGAGTTATTCTGAAAGCTTTTCTTAATTCACTTAATACTGAATGTTAACCGCAATAAGTATGATTTTTACTTAATTTTTTTATATTTTGGTGCCATCAGAATTTTGGTGGTGTTATTTTTTTCCATTATATTTTAAAACTAAAGCCTTTGCTTTTTTAGGCACCTTTCACCTCCTTTTTTTCACCTTTTACTTACTTTTAAGTACTTATTTTCCAAGTATGCACCTTTGTTAATCATTTAATTTGTATATTTTAAATGGCAAGTTTTACATGAGATACCTTTACAACGCAAGTTCTACATTCTTTTACAAATAAATTTGGCGAATAAACTTCAAGGAAATTCCATATTTTAATGACAACTAAGCAAGACATTGACCGCACCATATGAACCATTCTGCTTCATAGTAACTGTAAAAGTGTATATAACAGTTAAAAGGTAAAGTTTTTTTATAATTTAGTATAGTTCATGACTTTTGAATTTTTTCTCATTTTCAAACATTTATAAATAAACTTATGTAACTTGTTATTTTATTTTCATTTGTGTTAATTGTTTTAGTATTCAATAACTAGGTTTTGTTGTTCCTAGAGATATACATATATATATATATATATATATATATATATATATATATATATAAAAGAAAGACAACATGGCGCTCGAGAATTTATTATTTTATTCATAATTTTTTGATAACATTTTGCCATTAAGTGAAAATAATCAAGCAGAAAAGAAGCAACTAGCATTCCAGGTAGGTTAACCAAACTCTAAATTATAACCCACCCTTATATTCATCTACCGATGATCCGACGGCACTTAGCGATTATTAAAAGGTAATTTTTTATATTAATTAAATTATTTGATCAATTACGAATGTTATATTACATCATCGTTTTTTTTTTGTGTTCAACAACTAGCATTACAGCTATATTATTATACTCCGTTTGTAATTGATATACTTTGATGCCTTTTAATAATTGTTTATATACTTTGGCTTAAGTTAAAGCATTATAATATGTTATTATTATTTTTTTACAGGAATGTTAAATTAGTCGTCTTTCCTACAGTTCCGGCGCTGGTAATGTATACGTCATTCTCAACGAGATATTGTTTAACCCTTTCACTGCGGGAACCTGGTATATACGCAAAATAATCTTGTGTTCGAATAACGGGAACCGGATAAATACGCGCACCCTTTTTATGCACTAGCTGCGGGACCCGACCGAATACGATGTATGTATGTAATATGTGTTGCCTATAGAAGATATTTGATTTTGTTTAGCAAGGCATTTACCACAAATTTAAACATATTAACGTTTCACTGCGGGAACCGTATAGATCAGCGCTTTCTTCTCAGATACGTACTGTCATTTTTTTTTTCACTTGGTAGTGCGTCTGCATTGTAATTTTTGGTTCTCTTTTGGGTAAGATAATTGTTCAATCAACACCCTTGATAACTGATAAAATATATTATTTTTTAAGTTTCGTGTTTTTCATATTTGGAATTAAATATTTAACCGAATTGTGGTTTGATCTCTTAGATAAGTGGTTAGTTGAACGTAGTAAGTATATGTTATTAGTCAATAAGAATATTTTATTCATGCTTCCTTCATATTTTAGATATAAGAACGAATTGCACGAAGTTCTAACTTAGTTTTGTTTAGTATGGCTCGCAAATATCTTACCGAATCCAAACTTTACGAAATTTTAATGAATAGTGACAGTGATTTGTTTTGCATGAATCTGATCAAGAAAATGATACATCTGACATCGAACTGGAAAATGAGGAGAATGTAGCATCCTCATCAAATTCTAATAAAAATGATGATGAATTGGAAAATGAAGAGATTGTAGCTTCCTCATCAAATCCCAGCACTTCAGTTCCAAAAGCCAAATCTCAAGAAGTCTCAACGTTTGATTGGGAAAAAGGAAATTTACAACCAGTTATTCATAATTTTGTTGATAACAAATCAAGATGTATGAATGAGAACTTTATAAGTAACCAGAGTATTGTAAGTTGTTTTAAAATATTTTTTACGGTAGAGTTTGTAGAAAAAATTGTTGTTCAAATTAACAATTTTCACAAATACGTTGTGGAACAAGGCACAATTGAAGATTCATTTATTGGACTTAAGTTTGCTAAACGCCTATATATTATATAATATTACCACTGACAAAAGTATTCCACTCGCAGATTTTCAATTATCACTTGTAAAAGAAATTATTGCTGAACATTACAAAATAACACCCCGAGCCTCAACCAGTAGTAAGCCCGACGATGCTCATTCTCATTTACGTCTCATTGAGAGACATTTTCCTTCGATGTATGAGGCCACCGAAGAAAATAAAAGACCGCCATGTAAACGATGTGTTGTATGTGCAAAGCGTAAAATTCGGAAAGAAACTCGCTACACTTGTGTAAATTGTAATGTTCCTTTATGTGTTGTTCCATGTTTGGAAGGATATCATGTTTTCAAAAATTTTTACTTTAGTATTATTTTAATTTGTTCATTATTCTTTAACCTTTCGGAACTGGCGCCTCGTCTGACAGGCCGAGCAATACTGAAAAACCGGTTAATTTTATAGTGGGGTGAGAACGAGGTCGTCGCATTCGTGTAGCTTCCTAATTCTCAGTCAGTTACAGCGTAGTCAACGGATGTAGTGGTACTTTCTATGATTTTCGGAAAAATATAGATTTCGGCCTGCGAGACGAGGCGCCAGTGCTAACGGTACTTAAATACAAGTAGAGTTATTTTTTTAAATTTTAATTAATCCAGACATTTGTTGATGTTTTTGAAGTGGGTAAGTGTATTTGTCATCCATATTTTACAACTAGACATTGAATGTAGTGGTCTTTACAGAAAAAATGGATTATGAAAAAGATCAGCGGCGATTACAGCAATTATTAGATAAAGAAGGGTATCTGTCAGATACAATTTATGATGATCAATCTGAAAGTGATAATGAATATAATATCGAGGAGCATTTAGATTCAGACTCAAATTCAGAGCAAGATGGCGACGACAGTGAGGACGAACCACCGGCGCCGAGAAATAAAAGAGAACCTTCATTTACTGCTAAAGATGGAATGGAGTGGAGAAAACATTTTACAAGGTCAAGTTACAAGGTCAGAACTCGTCAAGCCCATATAGTGATTCACCTTCCTGGAGTAAAACCCCGTGCAAAATCTGCAAAAACCGCTGAAGAATGCTGGAGACTCTTTTTTTCAACAGAAATGTTGAACATTATTGTTGAAAGTACCAATAAACGTTTTCTCTTTCTTCTGCGATGTTTGCGTTTCGACGATTTTAACACAAGAATAGAAAGAAGAGAAATCGATAAATTGGCACCGATACGGGAAATATTTGAATTATTTGTAAATAATTGTAAAAACTCATACACTTTGAGCGAATTCGCCACAATTGATGAGCAATTACTGGCCTTTAGAGGAAGATGTAGTTTTAAGCAGTTTCTACCTAAAAAATCAAACAAATATGGCATCAAAGTCTTTGCGCTTGTAGATGCTGCTAAGACATGGTATACCTCAAATTTGGAGATTTACCTAGGCCAACAACCGGATGGTCCGTATCGTAGGGAAAATAGTTCGCTTCAAATCGTGGAACGTCTAATAGCTCCTATTTCGAAAACGGGTCGAAACATTACATGCGACAATTGATTCACTACCTTTCCATTACTGACAAAACTTGTGAAGGATCATAAATTAACATATGTTGGAACTGTCCGCAAAAACAGAAAGGGTCTTCCAAGTGAATTCAAAAATACTAAAGGTCGTGTAGTAGGGTCTAGCATGTTTGGGTTTCGAGACGAGATGGGACTAGTTTCATATGTTCCAAGGAAGGGAAAAATTGTCCTCGCAGTTTCTAGTATGCATGATGATGATGCCATCGATCCAAGCACAGGAGAACAAACAAAGCCGAAAATAATAACATTCTACAATGCTACGAAAGGTGGGGTAGATACAGTAGATAAACTTTGCAAAACATACAACGTGGCAAGAACTACAAGAAGATGGCCAATGGTCATATTTTATTCCCTCCTCAATATAGCAGGAATAAATTCTCAAATAGTTTATAATGCGAATAACATACCAAAAGACGGGGATAAAATCAGAAGGCTATATTTAAGACAGCTTTCATTATCCCTTACAGAAGAGCATTTAAAACGAAGAGCCTCTCTTACAAACATACCACCTGCAGTAAGGCAGAGAAGACAAGCAGTTGCAGGAACATCTTCGTTATGTGCAACATCAGAAGATTTTCCACCAGGCACTAGAAAACGGTGTTATAAATGTTCCAAAGAGAGAAGAAGCAGATACTTTTGTAAATTATGCAAAAAGTTTATTTGTTTATCTCACGCAGAATTTTTATGCTCTACCTGTACAATTTCGGTAGTATCTAAAAGATTTTAATTACTTGTATAGTAAGTACTACCGTACTATTTTTTTATACAGCGTTTATTTACTTTTAAATGAAATGTATATAAAAAAGCCACGTTGGCTAACTAGTAGAACTGAATTACTGAATTTTGAAGTACTGTTTTGGTTTTTTATTTTTTACCTATAAAGCATTGTTTGTTTATTTGTTTATTTTTAAATTAAACATATATAAAATAAGTCACGTTGTTAGTAACTAATAGAACTTGATTACGTTGTTATAGTATCACTGTTTTGACTTTTTATTGACTTTACAAACAATCGTTTATTTATTTTTCAATTAAATATATATACAAAACCATTATTGTTAAAAAAAACTAATTTTTCTATCCGGGCCTGACAAGACGAAGCGCCAGTGTTCGTGTTCCACTGAAGGGCGCCAGTTCCGAAAGGTTAATTATTATGTGAATCTGTTTTGTATAAATCAAATATAAAATAAATATATTTCGATTATACACTGTGTCTCTTGAATTTCTGGACATAGGGAATTCCCATGTTAAAATAAGCTATTGTAAATATTGGCTCCCCTAATCATTTTACAGTAAAATGTCAAATGTAAAACTTCTTAAGGAAAAAAGGCTGCTTCCTATGTTACAATTGCATTTACATTTGGTTCATCCGTTTTCGAGAAAATTAGGAAAAACTTAAGGGCTTTTTCGTAACCGGTAACGTTAATAAGCCATGTTAAGTGTCAGGATAAATACAATAAGGAGCACAAATAAAATAAGTCTGTTATAAACAACAAGATGATATTCTAAATAAACAAATTAATTATGAAAATTGGAAAATAAATAACAAAAAATAATCATTTCTACTATTTGATCAAGTAATAAATCTCCGTTTTTTTTTCTTCAATGGTGTAATAATTCATTTTTATAAACAAACTTTTCTTTAAAAAGTAATAATCTGTCCCAAATAAAGGTTTAATGATGAATGAATTCGTATTGTATAGCAATGGATAATTTGGACGTAGAACTGTTTATTGAAGAGGTCAAGAAACATCCTGCAATATGGAATCCGGCTTTCGAAGAATACCATGACAAGATAAAAACGAGAAAGGCCTGGTTAAGTGTATGTGAGACGATTATTGGCGATTTTAACTCAAAACCAGAGAATGAAAAAAACGAATTGGGAGTAGTATAGCTACCGCACTTCTGATCCACTTTTGTCACTAGATTTCTCATCAGATCTAGAAAAAGTCACCAGAAAAGTCACTAGATTTCTAGGTTGGTAACATTGCCTATTTCAAGGGGTGCTAAGTCAAGGCCACGTTGTTGGTAATCCTGTGAAGGTTGAAGGGGTAGTAACCCTGCTAAGTCAAGGCCACGTGTTAGGTTGGTAACCCTGCTAAGTCAAGGTCACTCCTGTTGGTGAAATCGGAACGGTTTAAAATTTTGGTCAAGGTAAACATAAGTTAAAGGTAATCAAAATAGTATTCAAGGTCGAAGACTTACGGTGGTGTCATATTACATTTCTTAGAAATATAAAAAGGTGAAAAGCTAAAAATAGAAATTGCAAGGTAATCATAAATGTAAGAATATAATTTTCAAGGTCAAACTTTTGGAACTGATCATCATCATATTATATTTCTAGTCAAGGTCAAAAGTAGGTATTTAACAAGTTTAAGCATGTTGTAATATGTAGGACGCACATTTCTTATATAAATTGCAGCGAGCTGTATGTTGAGATCAGTCTGCAACTCGTAATTGTTAAATATGGAATTAACAGGGTTAAACCAAAGCACCTATTGCAAACACGAATTGAAGAATTTAAAACACTCCTAAACACGAAGGATGTGTTTATAAGTAGTTTGGGTGCAGCTGGCAAAACAACAAACATAACATTTTCTTTTTAATAGTAGCACCCCCACCATATGTAAAATTGAAATACTAGAATTATTTTCTTAAGCAGCGTTTAGTCATAGTGAAATTGTGAGCAAGTAAAGTCATACAAGTAGCAATAAAATCATTTCTGGAACGATCCAAACTCAGAAGTTCACCGTTATATATGGATACCTCACATCATTGCAGTAACAATCTGAATAATAATTTAACATTTTGTTGTGGTGCTGTCAAAATAGTGATGGTAGTAGTAGTAGTAAAATGAAGAGAAACACGATGAAGGTTATTCTTCTGCTAAGACTGGACATCATCATTTCAATATAAGGATGAAGTGTATAAACAAGCAGCTAAGGAATACTTAATCGATTGTACTTATTATAAACTATCGAACGATACTCATCTGGAAATTGGATACAGTACACACCTCAACCTTGCACCAGTGGTGCGTATTGGGTGTGGTAATTCTGATCAAAGCAATAATGTAGTGTTGGATATGAAGGAATGGAATGAGCTTCTAAGATGGTATTCATATGTAGAATTACAATTTTTCCGATCCCAAGAAATTGAAAATAAAATTGATTGGTCAAATGTAAACGAAGAAGAAGATATAATCTATGATCAAGATTATGAATCTCTATCTAGTAATCTTGGTATTTATTACAATTGGGAATTAATTAAAGGATATGACAGAATTTTGAAAACTGTTATGATAGAAAACTACAAGTGCTGTTCTTGCACATTCAACTCACATAGTATAGAAGAACTATTCAATTTAAAGGATATAGTAAGCTATAGATTGGAATTTTTGAATCTTACAATCTGATGTGTTTTTATGAAAAGTTCATACAACAAGTTGTTGACTACCGTCGTTTTCGTGAGAGAGAATTCAGTGGTGGTGATGATGACATTTATAAAGATATTGATGATGTTATAAATGCTAAGTATAATATTAATTCACATAACACTGTATGTTTAATGGAAATTTTGTATTATCGTCCTGCTTATCTAATGTATAGCATTTACTGAATAAAGAAATAACTATGATTTGTTTTTCTCAATTTAGGTATAAATCCATCCATCCATGTAAACAATGCTAGTTAAGAAGCGAAAATCATATCAGTTTAGTCCTTTACCCAAAAATTCTGAATTTTCGTATATAAACTCAATAAGTAAGAGCGCAAAAGATAACATTTTCCAAAATTTCTCAAAAGTAAAAAAAAATATCACATCAATGAAAAAAATTTGTTAAGTATACGGTGTTAATTGCTTAATAAATCACAACTCCAATGTCCTTTACCCAAAAATTCTGAAATTTCGTATACAGACCCAATAAATTAGAGCGCCAATGATAGCAGTTTCAAAAATTTGCCAAAACAAAAAAAATGTGATAAAAAAAGATGAATTTTACCAATGAAAATTTATATGTAAGTGAACGTTGTTAATTGCTTAATAAATCACAACTCCAATGTCCTTTACCCAAAAATTCTGAAATTTCGTATACAGGCCCAATAAATTAGAGCGCCAATGATAGAACTAAAAAAATTTGGAAAAACTTGAAGGTCCTCTTTTACTATTAGAATATTAAACATACATTTTTCCCAAATAAATTGAGCACCAATATGAAATATGATATAATAAAACAATAGTGTAACTAATTTGTAAACTATTTGTAATACGGTTTTTTTCTAAAATAGATTGTAACGATTTTTCATGAAATAAAGTAATAATAACGCTCACAATGAATCTTTAGACATCTTACATATATATACACAATTGCAATTCAAGTTAAATGGATTGTACTCGTAATGAGTAAAAAGCATGCAATTGCAAAAATGCATCCATATAGTATTATCAGTATGATTTGTAATATTATATTAAAATAGAATTACAAGTACTGTACTAGAATGGAATGCATAATTGCAATTATTGCTGTGTAAACGATAGACGTGTACTTTAACTATGAAATTGATGTGTTTGAAAGTGTGTGATGTAAGAAAAGATGTATGTACATATCTATGGAAAGAGATAGAAAACGAGTCAAAGAGGACGTGCTCCGGTGCAGGGGTTTAGGCGGGGTTTGGGGGGAGGGAACCAGTAAAGTCCTAGAAAAAATGCGCTCTTAAAAATTTAAATTTTTCACCTAATTCTGAGAAAAAAAAATTTTTTTTCAGCGCAGTTGTGTTTTAGAAGTGACAATCTATCATTTCATATATAAATATTTTCAAAATATGAAAAATTACACTTAAATTAGCCAATTCCATTTTGAAACAACAAAAAGCACTTAAAACACACCTTTTTGTACTTACGTAAGCTCAGAAGAAACATATGCATACAATTTATCCATTTAATGTATCTAAATGCTCTTTAAATGACCCAATTCAAATTTTGAAACAACACTTAAAACATGACTTGTAATTTTCGGTGCAGCGTTAATAATAATAATTGTAGGATAATGAACGCAGTTATTTTGCTGTGAAAGCATTTAGCAAACATTCTATTTTTATATGTCATCAGTTTACATTACAACTTTGAAACGGTATTTGAAAATGTATCAATGCAATTGCGTCATTTGTGTTGCATAAATACATGCCATAAAGTTTTCAGATTTACATGCATTTGAGAACTGTTTTGACTTTTATTTAACGTAAGCTTTCCTTTCTCTTTTAACTGTATTATATTTTCACACTTTCTTTATATGCATATTTTGCAATAACCTTCTTAGCGTATTTTTAAGTTATCATTTCCTATAATTAAAATTATTTGAAATTAACATTTTGTATTCAACACTTACTTAAGGATTCAATTATTTCCTTAACTTATTATAAGTTAAAAATTTGTAACGCAGCATGCAATTAAAATTTGCAAAAAGGACTGCTTTACTTTGATGTAGAAATTTATGCATGAGTAAGTCAGACTTCCAGATGTTTTTAATTTCGAGATATATAAAATCATATGTATATTTCCAATGATATACTGCAATTGAATATCTTATTTTTATGCATTAAATTCATATTTTAGAGGTTATGTTTCAAATGAAAATTTTAACACTTCATCTTCTGTTCACTTAAAACATCGCTTAACTTTCTTTATATATGTGTTAATGAAAAATAATAAAGTATAAAAATTTTTATTGAAAAAAAACACAACACTACTTAGTACCTAATTATAAACTAACTTAAATGTCTAAACTATCCAATATTCTTAACGCATTTTGTGTATTTTTAATGTTCTGTCGTGCAACTTGTAAGTTGTTGTTCGCTGCAGCCAACTCATTATTTAATCGCTCCACTTTTGCCACTTCCGATTTTCAGAATTAATGTATGTTGATAAAATGTTCTGCAACCACCTAACACTTTTTATTTTAAATTGCTGCAAGTCTGTAGGATCCTGAGATATTGCTTGTGATGGTGGTGGTGAACACACTGGTCGTATTAATTCTAAATTTTTCTCCGTATTGGAGGTGTAGTTGGCTGCGGTGGTGGTGGTAGTGAAGCTTCAATTCCTCCATATTGGAGAGTGTAGGTGGCTGCAGTGGTGGTGGTGAAGCTACAACTGTGGTTGCGGGCGTGATGCTAGAAAATAATTGGTTTGGTTAATAATATATTTATTAAGGAAATCACCACAAAAACAATACATTACGCAAGGAATACTTACTTTTAAAAACATTGCAAAGTCGTCGTCCTCTACATCACTGTCGCGTATAGAGATGATTGGTATCTCATTTTCACTTACAAGTGTCTCAACAACTTGTTTTGACCCCACACTAATACATCTTGCAGTATGTTGGCTTTCTTCTTCTTTTGTAGTGACAGTTTTGAGCGTTTGCTGTTTGATGCCATTTTGTCTGTATAGTATGTATGTAACTACTGAATATTGAAATAAAATTATTATGATTATATACATGTAAATTTGTTAACGTGTACAAAAAAAAGTGGAAGTGGTTACTATTGAGCTGTGCAAGCAAAGGTGATGAATGCATCATAATCTAGACATGAAAAGGTATTTCATGCCATGTCAGCAATGTTAGGTTATTAGATATTACCAGTAAACGTCCACTAAAGATAATACTAAAGAAAGTGCAATATCTGCATCTTTCTGAACTGAGCTCTTGGGAATAGGCAATCTAAAGGCAATGAACTAAATAGTGTGAAAGTATCAAATTTCATTTTCATATAAGTCGAGTTTTGTATGCTGCATAAGGTCAAATACAAGTTATAACAAGTTTGTGATATTTAACCTTGAATTGGGGAATTGGGGAAGCGTTTTTAGTCATCTTAATAATGACGGAATCAATGATGTTAGTTTTGCACATGCGGTTAATGTTTGGAACAAATTTCATATTAGATCGTTAGGGAGTACTCAGATTTGTATTTAAAACGGACGTTCTACTTTTAGCTGATATTTTCGAAAATTTTCAGCAAACTTGTTTAAGTACTTACAAACTTGATCCTCTGCACTATTGTACAGCCCCAGTTTAGCATTCGATGCTATGCTTAAAATTACACAAGTAAAGTTAGAACTATTTCCTGATATTGATATGCTAATGTTTATTGAAAGAGGAATTAGGGTGGTGTGGCTCAATGTTCTAATCGGTATGCTAAAGCTAACAATAAGTACATGGGGAAAAATTTGATCCCACTTCCGAAAGTGTGTATTTAATGTACTACGACGTAAATAATTTATACTGAGCCACCATGTCAGAATTTCTACCATTTGGTGATTTTTCTTTGTTGATAATATTGAAACTTTAGATTTAATAAACCATCCCGATGATTCGGAAATTGGCTATATAGTCGAGTGTGATTTAGACTATCCCATAGAATTACATGAGAGTCACAGTGATCTACCATTGGCACCCGAACATATGGTTCCACCGTACCTGATTCAAATTTTAAATAAAAAATTATTACTTACATTGTATCCAAAACGTAATTACGTAATTCATTACAGAAATTTGAAAGTATATTTAAAATATGGATTAAAGTTGGTAAAAGTGCATCGTATATTACGTTTTGAGCAATCACCATGGTTATAAAAATATATCGATTTAAATACAACCATGCGTCAGCAATCTCAAAATGAATTTGACAAAATTTTATAAGTTAATGATTAATAGTGTTTTGGGGAGCTGATGGAAAATGTATGTAAATATAAGGATATACGTTTAATAACAAAATGGGATGGTCGCTATGGTGCTCATGCTTACATATCAAAACCAAATTTTCATAGTTGTACAATATTTAGCAATGATATGCTCATCATTCAAATGAACAAGCTGGAAGTATATCTAAATAAACCCATATATGCAGGCTTCAGTGTTTTAGACGTTTCAAAAACTTTTTTATACAATTTTCATTATGGTTACATCCTACCTAAGTTTCCAAATAATTCCAAGCTCTTGTACACAGATACAGATAGCCTTACATACACATTATCGGTTCCTGATATCTATGAGTACATTAAAGAAGACATTGATAAATTCGATACATCTGACTATAGTCCTGAAAATATCTTCGGAATTTGTAGGACTTCGTGCAAAAATGTATGCTTACACTGTTGATAAAAAAGTTGTAAAAAAATCAAACATATTTTGTTTGATGGTAACGTAATAAGGCGATATCAATATTTGATAAGGTCAAAGAGACATGATGTGTTTACAATAAAACAGAATAAAGTAATGCTTAGTCCTTACGATGATAAACGATTGGTAAATTTCAATTTCACAGATACTAAACCTTGGGGATTTAACTTTACTTTAACTTCTGTTTCAGAAAAACAATAATTATGAGCAGTCTCGAAAATAAACTGCATGATGAACTATGGTACAGTAGTGATTAAATCTACAGAAAGTACATGAAGCGTTCTTTGATGGGGGAGTGTTCCTCTGAAAGCTTTGTATTGCATATACTACAACATATTATTATTCCTGATGAGTGTTTTAACTGGTGTGCTATAAATTCAAAGTGTGCAAATGAAGTTATTATTAAGACATTATTTGATAAAAAAAATTAAATTGGACAATAGCATTAAAAGTTTTACAAAATTTTGCATTAATAAAGGTTACAATTCATTAACTTTTAATGAAGTTGATAAAATCTTAGATCATCGGTTCCCAACCGGTGGGTCGCGACCCCCAAGGGGGTCGCCGTAGCTTTTTTGGGGGGTCGCCAACGAGTTGCGCGTTATTGAAAAGAGTTCTTTCGAAAAATTTCTGTATTATTTTATGAGATAATTTATCTGCCGTATTGCACTTTTCTTATATTGCTTTTAATCCATTCAGCGATTTTACAACAATTAAAATGCCCGATTGCTGCGAATCTATTGCAAAGAGCAGCGAACACTGTGTTTCGAAGTGAGAGTTTACCAGATTGCTCGTTGCTCGTTGCAATGAATACGGAGCTTAACAAACCGCGCGGCATAGGAACCACCGCCTCAGCAGCGGCCTGGTCAGATCACGCCAGGGTGACTGCTTACTGAATCGTTACGGGGTGTGGTTGCTTCACTGATTTCCTGCTAATAATTGTTATTTATAGTTAGTTTTAGAAGAAAATAACTGCTTCTCAAGTGAAGTCATTGCAGTGTTCTTTTTATGGTTTATGTTTGAACAGTTTGTTGCTAGTTTATGTCTTGTTTGATGCAAAATTTGATGCAATACTAATAATCACTATTTGTTTTTGATAAATTCAGACACAAATATTATTTATCTTATTATTTCTTAAAATTTGGGTAAGTAAAAGTTTTTAAACACTATTAATCTAAAATTTTTATATGATGGGAAAAATATTTTAAAGCATTTCATTTTTTATCCATTTTAGATATTAACATTATGGAGAAAAAAAGGAAATATTCGGAGGATTACTTAAAATTTGGATTTTCGACTGTAGTTAATAACGGCATAGAACGGCCACAGTGCGTTTTATGCAATGTTGTTCTTAGTGTTGAATCTATAAAACCTTCAAAACTTAAACGTCACTTAGAAACAAAGCATCATGAACATGTTGCAAAAGACTTGAACTTTTTCAAACGACATGAGGCGGTTTTGAAGAAACAAAAGTTAGATTTAACTGGTACGTTTCAACAACAAAACCAGGCTGTAGTTCAGGCATCATATGAAATTGCTCTGGAAGTTGCAAAAATAAGAAGCCTCATACTATTGCAGAAACTCTCATTAAGCCTTGTTTATTAAAATCGGTTAAACTAGTTCTTGGAGAAGCGAGTACAATTAAAATTCGTAACATTTCTTTATCCAATAACACTATTCAGAGACGTATTTCAGACATGTCTATGGATGTGATGAAACAAATTTGATCTGAAATTAAGGCATCTCCTGTCTTTTCCTTTCAACTTGACGAGTCCACGGATGTTAGTTCATGTTCCCAATTACTCGTTTGTGAGATATATTTACTTAGATGACATTAAAGAAGAGTTTTTGTTTTATAGACCACTAAACACAACTACAAAAGGTAAAGACGTCATGGAGATGATAAGCTCATTCTTTGAAGATAATGATTTACAATGGAATAAATTGTGTGGATGTGTACTGATGGAGCTCAGCCATGCTTGGATCCAGGTCGGTTTGCAGACGAAAGTTAAGAGCTTGCACCAAGCAAAAGGATTGCACTGCATGATTCACCGTTTTGTCTTGCTACCAAGACCCTACCAAAGTCTTTACAAGAGTACTTGACTCTTTGGTGACAATTGTCAATTATATAAAATCTAGTGCTCTTAATACTCGGCTGTTTAAAGAACTATGCAACAACATGAACTCTGATCACGAAGTTTTGCTCTTGCTACCAAGACCCTACCAAAGTCTTTACAAGAAGTACTTGACTCTTTGGTGACAATTGTCAATTATATAAAATCTAGTGCTCTTAATACTCGGCTGTTTAAAGAACTATGCAACAACATGAACTCTGATCACGAAGTTCTTCTTTTACACTGCAGTTCGTTGGTTATCAAAAGGAAACGTTGTCAACCGAGTCTTCGAATTAAAGAACGAAATTAAGCAGTTTTGGAAATTGAAGGAAAACACGAGTTTATTACATACTTTAATAATGAATCATGGATTCAAGAGTAGCTTATTTATCTGATATACTAGATCAGCTAAATAAGCTAAATTTAAAACTTCAAGGAAAAGACACTAACATTATTCACTTCAAAGATAATATACAGACTTTTATATTAAAGTTACAAAATTGGCGCCGTAAAGTAAATCTTGCAAACTATGCCATGTTTGAACACCTTTCTACAGAAACTGAAGCATCAGAAACGGGCATCGCAGATAATCTAAGGGAGGAAATTAGTAACCACCTTCAGGCCCTTGAATCAGAAATTCAACGCTATTTCCCGGAACTTTCAGAACAAGAAGCTGCTTTAGTTCGAAATCCATTTCACATATCCTTGAATGTTGCCAATATTCCTGATGAAATACAGGATGAATTTTTGGAGTTACAAAATGACTCTTCAGCGCGTGATACTTTTCAAGAAAAATCATTAAGTCAATTTTGGTGTGCAATGCGGCATTCGTATCCTAAAGTTTCATGCTTGCTTTTCAAACATTAGTGCCATTTGCTTCTACTTACCTCTGCGAAAGTGGATTTTCAACTCTTCTTCAGATTAAGACAAATGCTAGAAATAAGCTGGATATTCAAGATGACATGAGATTAGCTTTGACAACAACTCCACCAAGAATTACAATACTTGCTGAGCAAATGCAAGCTCAGTCATCACATTAATAATAATTAATGCTAAATAAAATATCTTACAATAAAATATTACTTTTGTTTAGTTCTAAAATTTATTTCAAACCTCTTCTTTTTGTTTTATATATCAAATATTCCGTACAAAAAAAGGGGGGTCGCAAACATTTTTTAAAATCTAGAATGGGTCGCGATTAAGAAAAGGTTGGGAACCACTGTCTTAGATGATATGAATTTACTTGGTAACGTACCGCTTAAAATGTATGTATACAATTTATTATGGTGGTGATGATGATTCAACAAATGTTAAATCTAGCTTAGAGAATATTAATTCTGCTTATAAAGATACATTATTTATTATAACTGAATGTATTGAGAAAGCAGCATATTATGCTAATTACAAATGCCTCGATATTTTGATTGAAATATTATTAGAACAAAACATTAACTATAAGTTTCAACCATGGGAAAACGAGGAACATCACAAAATTTATTACTGGATACTAGACAACATCAATAAAGGTGAAGCAAATTCAAATTCCTGCTTGGGATGGAGGTGTGGGCCAGATTCGGGTATATGGTCATCCAGTAATTCAGAATTTTTGGGTAGAATGGAATGTATAATTGCAATTATTGTTGTATAAGCAACAATAGACGTGTGCTTGAACTATGAAAGTTCTTATTACTTTCAGCATTTCTAGGAATAAAAAGTTTACTGAATCATGCAATCCCAGAGAAACCTTTGAATTTTTTAGATGAACAACAAATATTTTCAAAATAAATAAAGGGTTTTATTTTACATCAGTAGTTATCTTAAATATTTATTGATTCTGTAGTCTTAATTCTTAATTCTTAATTTTTTTCAAACTCAAAGCTGTCTCATTCTTCTATCTTTTTCACATTCTTTTACTTAAGCATACTCATATAACACTTAGTAATAATGTTATTCACCTTTGATTATAATATAAATTGATAATTGTCAACCATATACGTTCAGTCCTGCTTGTTCATTTATTTCGTAAAGAGGTTTTTTAAATAATAAAGTAATGGCCGGTAAGTAAATTTCATGCAAATTTTTTTTTATTGAAAGTTAACGTGTTCATTATAGCTGTAGTACACAACTTAATGTTCAATCGAGTGGAGGAGGGTATGTAGGATATTATATGTAACTTATTTTTTAACTTTTGATTTTTCAGATAAAATAGTTATTAACGACATCACCCGAAAATATCCAGATGTGAGTAATGTTTGTTATGTTTCAGTTTTAAGTATTCACGTTTTAGCATAATGTCATTCTAATTCATGGGGCTGGAACACCCCCAAGCGGGGTACATGGCGTCTGCCAATATTTTTGCAACCATATACATTACATAGTTTACATGGATGAGGACATACCGGAAACTCTGTGGTTGATGAGGGTATGTATTTCTATACATAATTATAATTTTTTTAATTTAACTGATTTTTGTTTCAGATCACACCTTAAATTTTATTTTCAATTTTAATTTAATTTTTTCTTTGTTTATATAAAATTGCTTGCTTCCACATTCTTTGTAATATAAGTTTTATGTCATACTTTTACAATACCATTTCATCATTCATAATTTGTATAATTTAATAAATCATGATAAGAAACTCGTTTAATATGAAAATTCTATTAAACCATACAGAAACCTATATATTAACTTGTAGTCTTCTCTTCAAATTTTCAGTTTTTCTCCATCTATGCCTACACACACACACACACACACACACACACACACACACACACACACACACACACACACACACACACACACACACACACACACACACACACACACGCACGCACGCACGCACGACGGCACGGGACGGACACGGACGCACGGACGGACGGACGGACGGACGGACGGACGGACGGACCGACGCACCGACCCACCCACCCACCCACCCACCTCCCACAAACCCACCTCCCACAAACCCACCCACCCACCCACCCACCCACCCACCCAATCAACCAACCAACCAAGCCCGCCCGTATAACTTACGCTTAAAAGCCTTTTCCATAAAAATGCACAAAACAATTTAATCTCACTCACGCATGGAAGCGTTACAAACCAAAGTCTCTTAACCACTGCCGGTAACGAAGTCACGCGAACCGCCTCCCTCATGCGGGAGAAGGGATGCACAATCTAGTGTTGTTGATTTTAGATGGGCATTCCACCCATACTAAGAATATTGACTTCATTAGACTAGCTGGGGTTAACCATACAGCCGTTATATGCGTACCACCACACTGCAGCCACAGACTCCAGCCGTTAGACGTATCGTTCATGGGGCCCTTAATACATTTTACGTTCAGGCAATCGAACGGTTCTTAAGAAACAATCCCAGACGAGTGGTATCACAATTTCAGGTGGGCTGACTACTTGGGAAGCATACATGAAGGCTGCTGTTCCACTCAACGCAGTAAACGGATTTAAAAAGTGTGGCATTGAACCACTCAATGAACATATTTTCACAGAAGAAGACTTTGCTTCAGCAGAAGTTACAAACATACCCTTCCACCAGCTACAACGGTATCTACCGAAAATATTATAGAGCCACAACTCACTCATAGGACCGTAGTTTGTTCACCGCAAACACTCCTTCCACCAGCTACAACAGCATCTACCGCATCTACAGCATCTATCAGCAAAACTAACATTCGATCATGCAGCTTTTGGACTTCGCCAACCACAATCATCTTTTGCCGTCAGTCCAAAAGTTATCGTTCCTGTGCCTCAAGTAGTATCTGAAGGAAAACGTAAGAGCAGTGGTCGGAAAAAGGATATGCAGCTCTGTTATCGGGAAGTCCTTATAAAAACGTGCTGGAAGCCGAAAAGTTGCTAAGGAAGTAAAAGAAAAGGCAAAATCCATTAAACGGAAAATAGCCGATGAAAATGAAAGTGTGAAGGATATTCATCCAGAGACACCCGCAAAAAATCCTGGTTAAGACCACTACAAGAAATTTCTCAAAAGGCTTAACGAAACAGGATGGTAACAAAGATGGAGAATGTCTATACTGCCTTGAAAAATTTTCTATATCAATTGCAAATGAGCGTTGGGTTCAGTGCCAAGGATGTTCTTTGTGGGCTCATGAACTGTGTGCTGGTGTCGATCCAGACGACGCCTAGTTTCTAGCTCGATGTAAAGGTAGTAACAAAAAATAAAAAGCATTAGCCTGGCCATTATGCCCGTCCTTTCCCTATATGCCTGCATATCATGCATATTGCAACTTTCAAAAGGGATACTATGGAAAATCAGTATGTGAAACTTTATTGAAGTATGATGACTATGAAGTATGTCCAATATTTATAATCGATTGTTCAAAACAGAAAGAAACACTTAAAACATCAACCGTGGTTATTAAGCTGGTAATGGAATCCAATGCAAATTTTGAAAAGGACACAACCATGTATTGTCTTATTTTATATGACGCTATTATTGAATATAATCCTATAACAGGTGAAGTACATCGAATGTAAATTACATGTATATATTTTAATAGTATTATAAAATCATAACATTTATAATATTGTTTCTGCTTTATGAACTTATAAATATAATGAAAGTTATTAAACAAAAATCGACTTTATCTGTATCCAATTTAGATTCTATGAGTAAGGATAAAATAATGGATGTAGCTAAAAAGCATGGTACACTTTTACCGAACACATGTAGATGTATAATTGCAGGGCCATCAAATTGTGGAAAAACGAATACGATGCTCAGTTTATTACTTGAATTGAAGGGATTGAAGTTTGAAAATGTGTATATATTTTCAAAAACATTAAATCAATCCAAATATAAATTATTAAAAGAGATATTAACACCAATCAAGGGTATAGGACATTACACGTTTACTGAAAATGATGATATTATTTCACCAAACGAGGCTAAACCAAACTCAATATTTATTTTTGATGATATAGCCTGCGATAAACAAAATAAAATAAGGGATTATTTTTGTATGGGAAGACATAATTCAGTAGATTCTTTTATTTGTGTCAAACCTATACACGCATACCTAAGCATTTAGTAAGAGATAATGCTAATTTGATAGTGTTATTCAAACAAGATGATTTAAATTTAAAACATGTATATCAAGATCACGTTAAGACGGACATGTCGTTTACAAAATTCCAACAAATATGTGCTCAATGTTGGTCAACAGGTACTTTTGAATTTCTCGTCATTGATAAGGATTGTGATATGAATAATGGTCGTGACCATTAAGGTTTTGATTCATTTATATATTTACAATAAAATATAGAATAATCAGTCTACGGTCAACGTTTAGTTGTTGATCACCCTGATAGAAACTCTTAAATCTGTTTTAATATAAGTATTGGATGAAAAGTCACAAATGTAACCTTATAAAAGTAAGAAAAGCTATTCGTGAAAAACTAAATTATTTAATACGCGGTAAACTTGCAACAGACGGTCTTATTTGTGAGACTAATAAACCAACTGTAACAACCCTTTTTGTGTTGTACTAAATATCCTTTAATCCAAGATCTTTCATTCATTTAGTTGTCAATAGAAAGAAAAGTTTTAAGTTTTGCATTATAGGAATGAGGTAGGTAACTTAATTTGCATATCTTCAAAGTGTATATATTTCGTGAAGGTTTATATTCCACTTCAATTTTTATTCTGCCGCGCAACACGTTGTAACTTAATTTGTGCGCAAACTCTTTCGCGTACGACCAGATGATCTACTCTGAAAGCCTTTATTTAATTCACTTCCTGCTTAATGTTATAGCATGAAGCATTGTTTTGGGGGTTTTCCCTAAATTTAGTGTAAAGTGCCATCGATTTGGTGGTAAGTTACCTTTTAATTCATTATATTTTAAAACAAAAGTAATTGCTCTTTCCAGGTACTTTTTACATGGGATTTTTATATGGTATTTTATAATGCACTATGATATGGCATTTTTTTGAAGGCACTATTTTTTTAATTTTTATTATCACTATATTTTTTAAATTTAACCTCAAGAATGCAATCAATTCATTGAATAGAAAATTTCTACGAATAAATAGTGGATTTAAATTTCAGTAAGGGTGCGGCTGATCGTGTTATTTCAAAATTGCGTTATGATAATGCAGAAATGATATCATGCTGGTTGACCGCTCCGTATTCATATTTAAATACAAGAAGTTGTCAATAAGAAAGTCAGTGTATAAAGGTATTTATGTAGTAATTTTTTAGTTCTTTAAGAATAGTTTTAAGACCCTTTTTTTTCCTCTCCTTGATCATCCATCAATATGGCAAATAAACATATTTGCATGTTGTTATTTCTTTTATTTTAATACAAGCAATTATTGTTCACTAACTAGGTTTAGCTGTTCCAAGTATAACAAAAACAGTTTGGGGCTCGAGGTATCATTTTATTGTTTTTTTTACATTACATTTTTTATTAATAAGGTTAAGAGAAAATAAGCCAGCAGTATTGAATGACAATTCATTTTATTTGAACCCCCCCTACTTAATTTACCGACTGGGACGAAGGCGCAATTAGAGGTACCTTTAAATTAATTACATTTTTATTTGAAGTGTTATTATTTTACTGGAGCCTATTTTACTAGAAAATGTAGACCTTAACATTATTACACAATGATACAACCTCTCAAAGAAATTGCTGTAAATATTAAAGAAGAACAAGCGACAGCTTCTAAAAAACATAATGATGAAACAAAAGCATTTAAACTTAAAGGAAATAATAGTAAAGTTCTACATCAATCTCAAATACCGCAACCATCAGTACCACCTACACCGATATTAAAACGTCAACAGCCGCACCATCCAATTGCAACTTCCACTCCACGATTTCTAGAGACAGAGGTCATTGGTGAAATTACAAGAGGTGATAGTGAATATGATGATAGGGAATCACAAGCGAAACAGAGCCAGCAACAACAAGAATACTCTAAACTGTTGGAGGAATCTGCCGCTAACTCATTTCTTGAGCAATACGCTGAGTTACCAAGAAAATATGTGGAAATTATGATACGAGATATGTAAGGTGAGATTGATACTACTTATGGTGTACATTATGATGTTACAACAGATAAATGGCACATTGGTCATAGTATAATTAATTTTAACAAAGAAAATATTATAATTAAGGGTATTGAATATGCGGGTACACCTGGTTTACATGAGTTATTAATTATGAACTATCCCCACGAAGAATTAATAAGAAAACAGGATCAAGTCAATTATGGACGTATTGTGCTAGCAACTTCTGCACATAAACGAGATAATAATCCCCTTTAACAAATAAAAGGAAGTAAGTCACGCAAATATACACATGTGATTAAACCAATACTAAAAGAAATAGAATTAACAGCATCAGTAGTAGTGGGGCACCATGCGACATCTTGGATTTTGACGTCACAAGGATACCCCACGTGTGAGACTGTATTTTCCACCCCTATGGTTTCAGCCCTTTCCATCCCTAATTATTTTTTACACACCCACGTGTAGGACGTGTTTTTTCACCCCTATTTTATGACAGCTCACGTGAAGGGTGTATTTAGTGTTTGGTCTTGGGCTGGGGGTTAGTCTTGGACTTGGGGGTTGATCCAGGCGTTGGTCTTTGGGGACTGGGGCTGGGTGACGGCTTCTTTTCGGTGGTCAACCCTTGATGGGAATTTTAACCCTGATTAAGGCCTTTTTGATTTTTTCATGCCTACGTGTAGGAGTCGTTTTTTGTTGATCATTTTTTATTAATTAATTAATTATTTTTTAACCCGGGGAAATTCTCGATCCTAATCTTTAGCCTTATAAGATTATCTTAATTCCGATAAGGGTGCGCAAATAATCATTAGATGTAAAAGACACCTGTGTCTACTATTAACATTTATTAGAGCTCATTTAAAGGATTGATTAGGTAATAACTACGTCCCGGAAAAAGTGATTGTATTTCCCCATATTACTTTATTAGCGTATTTTTATCAAATGAGATTGTTATTACATTTATTTTAATGCCTATCTACAGATTGTTTAACATACGAAATTTATTTATACATCGACTACGTGTTAACTTGTAAGACACGTTTCGCCGAAGGGTACAATTGTAAGCGCGTCCTAACTAATCTGCTAACTTATAAGATGATCTTAAATCTGTATTCAAGTATAAAAGTTTTCATAATAAAATATTATTAGAGTCGATATGCCGTTTATTTCAAGTAATTGTTTCAATATATATAAAATGCGTGAGAGTGGAACTATATTATTTGTTGTAATATGTGTTATTACACTTTCTTTTTAATTGCCGGTTATACACGAATTAATAACGACCTCCATTAGTTTATAACACTATTGCTTGGTACCGCGTTTTATTTACGTCGAACTAATATAAAGTTATTTACGCTTTATATTAATGGATCCATCACCTATTGAAAGGTCAACCATTTAAAGTATGCATTGAAGGTCGTCTTAATTACATGTAGAAGGTTATAACATACAGACGGTATTTCGAAAATATTTGTATAATCAGTATTTATATTACAATCCACATTCAGAATAAAAAAATCGTTATCTGATTAAGACGTATTTTGTTAACAGGTGCATAGCGTAGACGACCAATAGGTTTTAATATTTATTAGGATTGTTTTTGACAAAACGATTGGAATATACCACTGTATTTTTCAATGTTAGTAAAAGGCTGTATAATCAATCAATATAAAAAATTCATTATTTACAAAAAAGTAAATGGGCGGTTTCGTAAAACAAGAAATTTCATATACGATCCACGTACAGGTTCTAGCTCAGCTGAATTATCTCAATAAAAAAAGTACATATTTAGGTTAAGTGTATTAGGCCATTATTAGAAAAGGCCATCTTTTTAAAACACATCGAAATTTTATCTGTAAGGGGTGGACCAAGCTATTACATAAGATGGCTTTACATGCATGCATACTAGTTCTATTTCCCCTGAAAATATATCAATCCAAAAAGGTTTTTTTAGATTTATAAACATACCCTAAAGCTTATAAAGGGTGGGGCATAGGAACCAAGTGTTTTTGGTTTGAGTAGTACTCAGCCATTGCAAAAGGGAGGGGCGCGGAGAATGAAAACATGTTGTTAGTAATGAGTGATGAAGCCCATTTCCACCTTAATGGCGCCGTCAATAGACAAAATTTCCGGTACTGGGCTGACGAGAATCCACGACAGTTACATGAGATGCCATTGCATAGTCCTAAGGTAACAGTTTGGTGTGCGGTGGGAAAATTCGGAATCATTGGCCCATATTTTTTTGAATAAAATGGGGTCACCGCTACAGTAACATCTGAGCGTTACATTCATATGGTGAATACCTTCTTCATACCTGAATTGCAAAGAAGAGATGTGGATATTCGAGATTTGTGGTTCCAGCAATATGGGGCCACGGCACACACCGCCAGAGCATCTATGGCTGTTCTTCGCCACCTGTTTCCAAATCGTCTAATTTCGAGATTTGGTGACGTTTTGTGGCCTCCTCGGCCCACCGACTTATCGATTTGTGATTTTTTCTAATGGGGGTGCCTCAAGTCACGTGTTTACGAGGCCAAGCCCGGTACGTTACACGCATTAAAGGAAGCGATTCGTAATGAAATCTCCCTAATCAACAGGGACATGCTGGAAAGAGTGGAGGGCAATTTTCGTGAACGGCTGCAACAGTGTATCAATGAAAACGGACATCATTTGCCAGATGTAATTTTCCGTACTTGAATATTTCAAAATGCTTTATTATTAGCTATGGTGTACTACCAATAAATTTTTTTTACAGTAAAACCTAATAATTTTATTGTTATTTCAAAAACACTTGATTCCAATGCCCCACCCTTTATTAGAGTTTGCTACAGAAACCAAGTGTAAATCTACAGTGAGAAATTTACTCAAGGGTAACCTTTAGGTATTGTGCAGTTCTTTTGTGATATGCGAGAATTTAAGTAAACACAATAGTGGATGCAGTTACATACTACACTAGACTTGTTTTTAGCATGAGGGCCTGGGTGTGAGCTTGCTAAAACGAAGATAAATGTATCTGGAAAAATTCACGGATATTTTAAGAAAACGATAACTTCTTTGAGCAAGACAAATATGACAAATAATCTGGTATAAAAAATATCTGTAGCTGAAAGATAAAAACATTAGGGACAAGAATGTGACGATACTTTACAGTGATAATGATATGATAAACACTTACGAATGGAATGCATTTTCTAGTCATTATTTTCATATTGATCAAATTCTTGGCAAACAATATTTTTACTAATCAATGGTTTAGAGTGATTCTCGACACATGGAATGGAATTTCTAGCTATTATTTGTGGATAGGAAAAATTTCTAAATTGCAGACGATAGTGCTTTTTGGGAAAATAGTATGCGCTTCTAATCGTTATCTAAATATGAGGAGTTTCAAATCAAATCAAAAAAAGACGTTTTTACTAATTGATTGCTTGTGTTATAATGATTCTCGTTTTGAATGGAATTTCTAGCTATTATTTACAGTTTGAAAATTTTTAGAAACGGTTACGTTAAAGTCCATTTGATTAGGGTACTTACTGATAAATAGTATGCGCTTCTAATCGTTATCTAAGTATGCGGAATATCAAAGCGGGTATTTAGCGAAAATCACCAGACTTTCTTTTCTATACCTTTGATAATTACTTTTCAGTGTATATATATACGTACCAATTATATCTTACAGTGTTAAAGTTGCAACAACCGATACACAGTTTTATCAAAGATGGAAAACTTCAGCATGATTTTACAGTTCGATGGCGAATACCAACTCGGCGCTCTAGAAAAAATGAAACAGCTCCGGGGCGTAATAAGGGCTCAACTCAATGTCCAACAGCGGCGTTTCGTGGAAGGCGACGTTGCACTGGAGCAGCACGAGATGGGGGTACGCCGTAATTTAGGGCCCAAAGAAAAAAGAAGAGGTCTGAATGAGTGCAGAACGGCAGTAGTCGGTGGTTATGGTACACCTCAGAAGAGGATGAAGAAAACAGTACAGACGACCGTGATTGCTGTAGACAGTGACGTCGACGAGGAAGAGGCAGCAAGTCAACGCCAAGCATCACAACCCTCGACGTCGCAGTAGGGTGAATGTTAAACTCAGGCCGATACATCAGAAGCAGGTGGATTACTAGAAGAGGAGCACCTGCAGCAGCCGGCAGTATCGGAAGAGGAAGAGGAAAGGAGGTGTTCTATATTGGAAGATCTCCTTAGAGCTCCACCCGAGCCTCTTCCGACGCCATGTCAAACGTACAGTTATGAGGAAGATCTGGACGACATCCTAGCTAGGTTAACTTATATTAATTAAAATAAAAGAATTTACTGATTTATCTGTTTTTTATTATTTATTCGTTACATCCGAATGGAAGAGAGTATCAAAGTTCTCAATTCTCCGTCGCTTAGAATAACTTATTCTATACTGTTTAGATTCAGGCCTACTTAACACATTGTAGCACCTGTATCTAACTATTTTTCTATCATTATACACAAAAAGAGAGTCTTTACTATTACTAAGCACCATATCCTTCATCGATTCAAAGTTTATAACACAAGAGTTCTTATAGTTTAAGGTAATACCCTTCACTTTACACACTGATTTAATTGTTTGATCACTGGTTGAAAACACATTATAACTATAGTTTTTCAGCCCTGCACTAACAAATTCGGCTATAAAACTTCCTTCACCGTACGCCTCCTCGTCGGTCATCTGGCCAAGGAAATCTCCGCAGGTTGGATTCCAGTCGTCGGGTTTAGCGAATATAATTCTAAATAAGCATGGTCAGTCGTGTATGCGGCTATGGACACATTAATAGTTTTTTGTGATTCACCCTCACCCTCCGGTCTATCCCAATTTACCATTACAACATTATCATTAATAGGGGTGATGGAACTTGAACTTGAACCAATGGATCGGTAAACAGTTTGAAAAAGTCCTTTGGTTCAGATACAATACTGTACTGAGTTAAATTTTCGCGTTGACCAAACTTACCCCAAAAAGAATTCAGCATTAGTTTAGTCAAGTACCTTAAACCGGGATTCTTCTTAATATTATTCGCGTCTAATTCAATCCCCTCCTTCTCATAATATTCTGTTACGTAACTCAATTTCGTGGCTTCTGACGTGCAATGGCTAGGCCACCCTAAACCATTCCTGCTTAAGTTTTAAGAAATTATCTATGTACCCGCTAAATAACACTCTTTGTTTAGTTGCCTTGTCATATGTGGTTACCTCATACTCCCAAACTTCAAAAACATCCAGGACTTAATAGTTTTTAGAGATAGCCTTACGCAGTTCGTCAGCTACACACGTCCCAACGAAACTGCGTTCGGCTTCACTATGCCTACAAACCCCTTGATTTAACTCAGCACAAGTCCCAAACTTCAAAAACATTTAAAACTTTATAGTTTTTAGAGATAGCCTTACACCACTCGTCAGCTACAAACGTTCCGACGAAACTGCGCTCAGTCTCATTATGCTCACACTCCGTTTCATTTAACTCAGCGCCGCAAGTCCTACACAACAAAAACATCAGCTTGTCATGCATTTTTAAGGGTAAAACAGGGTGGTAGATATTAGAGGGCGGTAGTACTCGACATTTAATTAAACCCTCCACTGTGTTCAATGAAATGTTTTTACAATCTAGACCTACATGAATTTTCGGATGACCTACAGGACACTGACAGTATTTATTTACATAAGGGTATAATGAGCACACGTCATAATACATTATTTTCTCGCTAATGCCGTCACATTGATGATAAAGCTTGCTAGCATTAGTGCGATCTCCGTAAAACGGGTCACGTGGGTTTAAGGGTTCGTCATCTTGATTACCTAGACTCTGAATAAACGCTCTAGTTACATTAGTAAATTATCTTTTAAATAAATAACCAAATAGAAATATAAAGTTATATTAGTAAATTATCTTTTAAAACAATTGAATGGAGATATAATTTAATTACAAGAAAATCCCGAATAACAACATAATCTCATTATATATATATATATATATATATATATATATATATATATATATATATATATGTAACTACTGTTGTAACATCAGTTCTGATTAAATTGTTCAAATGCAATAAAGTTTATTTTTAAAACTTCATCAACATCTTCACAAATTTAATTGACGCAGTCGGTAGGATTCGCTGACGTTTAATAGTTCATTACAAAAAACGGTCGGTTTCAACCGTCTACAGCGAAAAAAAAAAGAAGAAAATTTAAACAACATTTTGAAATTTTGAGAAGAAACCAACATCGCTAGAGCCAGGAAAATTCGAGAACAAGAATTCAGACTCAAGTCTACACAGCCCGTACAACGAGAGCCCAGACAACGATTAAGAAGTAAATCCAGTTTGCAATCCTTTGTACAATAGTGTCCATCATACTGTAAGTGACTTACTTTAAAATTATATTATTTTTATATTTGTAAAATTTGTAAATTTATCATAATGCCAATGCCCGAATTGAAAGAGTTCCATGTTCGGTTAATCCCAGAATTTAATGGAAACCCCAAACTATTAGCAAGTTTTATTGATGTTTGCGATAAATTAATAAATACATTTTATGACGTTGCTAATCCACAAAATTTTCAAAATGAATTTTTAATATTATGTATTTGAAACAAAATCACCGGACATGCAGCTAAACAATTAGCAGGGATAGTTATAAAAACTTGGGTTGACGTAAAAAACGCACTTATGAATTCTTATGAAGATAAAAGAGATGATTTAACATTACTAATTGAAATTTTTAGCTTAAAACAGGGAAATAGAACCTATCTAAAATTTTATAATCACTTGTCAAACTTAATTAATCTATATTGTGCTGATGTACAAAACCATTATCGAAACCCTATTACAGAAGAAGTATTAAAATTAAATATTAATTGTAATTCAAAATTACCTTATTTAAAAATAAACCAATACATAGTCGTTTTGGATACAGGATCCTCAGTAAATTTAATTAATAAAGATTATGTTTACAATAATATTCAATTATTCAAAATTTATAAAGAAAAATTTTCATTTACCACTGCAACTGGAAAATCATTTGGCGATGAATTTATAATTATGAGAATTGAGAACATACCCATCAAATGTTATTTATTTAACTTTCATAACAATTTTAACATTTTACTGGGAACAGTAACCTTAAAATTGTTAAAAACACGAATAGATTTAATAAATCAAACAGTCAAATTAATAATAAACAATTTAAATTAAATTACTTTTCTTCAAAGGAGAACTGTTGTAATAAAATAGAAAAAAATATTAATTTGCGGACGGATCACCTAAATGATATCGAAATTAAAGAATTAACAAAAATTATAAAATCTTATGAGGACCTTTTTTTTAAATAATAATGAACAATTAACACACACTAATGTTATAAAACATCAAATTAAAACCACTGATGACAACCCTATTTATACAAAATCATACCGATATCCGAAATTTATAAAACTGAAGTAACACAACAAATTGATAAAATGCTAGAAAATAAAATAATTCCAGAAAGTTATTCTCCTTGGTCTTCGCCAGTTTGGATAGTTCCAAAGAAAACTGATGCTTCAGGAAAGAAGAAATTTCGAATGGTCATTGACTACAGAAAATTAAACCAAAAACCATCGACGATAAATTTCCAATCCCAAATATAACCGAAATTTTAGACAAATTAAGGAAAAGTATATATTTTACTACTCTAGACTTAGAAAGTGGATTTCATCAAATTGAAGTAGACAAAAACTGCCTTCAGCACAGAAACAGGGCATTACGAATTCTTAAGAATGCCTTTTGGCTTAAAAATGCACCAAGCACCTTCCAAAGGTTAATGAATTATGTTTTACGAGAATATATAGGTAAAATATGTTTAGTATACCTTGATGATATCATCATATTAGGCACATCATTGCAAGAACATTCAGAAAACATAAGAAAGGTATTCCAGAAGCTTAGAGAAACAATTTGAAACTACAAATACAAAATCTGAATTCTTTCGAAAGGAAGTTGCGTATTTGGGGCATATAGTCTCAAGAGAAGGAGTAAAACCCAACCCAGACAAAATTGAAGCCATACAAAATTATACATTACCCAAAACAACAAAAGAAATTAAAGGATTTTAGGATTATTAGGATACTATAGAAGATTTATATCAAACTTTTCAAAATTACGAAACCTCTGACTAACTGTCTAAAAAAGGGTAATAAAATTGATATCACTAATGAAGAATATCTAAAGTGTTTTAAAACTTTACTAACAAATAGTCCCATACTTCAATACCCAGATTTCACTAAAGAATTTATTTTAACCACGGACGCTAGTAATTATGCTCTCGGTGCAGTACTATCACAAAATATTAACGGAAAAGACCTTCCAATAGCTTACGCGTCAAGAACTCTTAATGGACATGAAATTAACTATAGTACCATAGAAAAAGAGCTATTAGCGATATTATGGAGTCCTAAATATTTTCGTCCTTATCTATATGGAGTCAAATTTATTATACGAACAGATCACAAACTATTAACTTGGTTATTCTCTCTTAAAGACCCAAATTCCAAATTATTAAGATAGAAAATAAAACTAGACGAATATAATTATGAAATACAGTACAAAAGGAACTACTAATACAAATGCAGACGCACTATCTAGAATAAAACCAAAACTTCAAATTAAAGAAATATCAGGTAATATATTAGATAGTTGTAATAACATTGCTCATTGTATTTCTTACAGTTATATAAAAGGTTCATTTGCAAAATTATTTGAATAACTTAAACACATTAAAACCTGGAGATATTGTCCCACAAATTCAAAACAACCGATTAATATTCCATTTAATAACAAAAGAGAATTATTTGGAAAACCATCTATAAACCATATAAAAATTGTTTGTTAAAACTAAAGAATTATTGCGAAGAAAATGAAATAACAAAATTAGATGTACCACGGTTATGTTCAGGATTAGACAGAATCGATTTTAAAACAATAAAAGGTTTAATAGAAGAAATAATCTGTGACACAAACTTAGAGCTAACGATATACAATTTCGAAGAAAAGAAATATTTATTTCAGAAACTGCCAGTGTAATAGCAAATTCAGGGTCAGATGTAGATACCATTCATTCGGCCGAAGAGAACGAAATAAATGAAATCACCTACATTGAAGGACACGTAAATATTGGTAAAACCAGTGTATTATTTCACAACATGATGGACCTACTGATATAAACATTATTAATCTTTTCAAAACACAAAAAAGAATAATAGTAAAATTAAATCATAATAACATTAATGAGGAAATAATCAAGTTTCTAAAGGAATTCCTAGTGTCAAATATCAAATATTACTGTTATTTTGATAACGATTTACATTTAAAATTCAATAATATAATACAACAAACTTTCGCTAATAGAACGGTACATTTAATAAAATGCTCAACGATTGTTGAAGATATAGAATTACAAGACAAGCAGATAGAAAAGGTAATTAATTACCATGAAGGTAAAACAAATCATAGAGGCATCAACGAAAGTTACCAAAGTTTAGGAAACCGTTGCTATTGGCCTAACATGATTAAAACAATAAGCAATTACATTAATAAATGTGAAATTTGCTTAAAAAATAAATATGAACGTGACCCGATTAAAATATCTGATAATTTAACGCCAACACCAAATACACCATTTGAAATAATTAATTTAGATACATTGTCCTTAGAAAAAATAAGTTTCTAAGCATAAGAGATCAATTCTCTAAGTTTGGGCAAATCTATCACTTAACTAATTGTAATTCCATTGAAATAACTAATTTATTAATAAAATATTTTGCAACCTGTACCTTTCCTAAGCAAATCATTTTCGATCATGGAACGGAATTCAACAATCAATTAATTAAAGAATTATTAAAACTTCATAAAATAAAACTCCATATAACCTGCGTAGATAATCCAAAATCAAATTCACCCATAGAAGGTTCCATTCGACTATTATAGAACATTTACGAATATTAAAAGATAGACCAGAATTTCAAAAGGAAACTTTATTAAACAAGATTAATTACGCCCTTATAGCTTATAACCATTCAATTCATTCATCAACAAGAAAAACCCCACGAGAAATTTTATTTGGAAATTCGGAAACTGCAAATATGTTTCAAACTAATAACAGCACTAACCAAGATATAATAGAAAACCATAAACAAAAACTAAAAACAACATTAGACTTAATTAAAACATATATGATAAAAAAAGAAAAACGCCATAAACCTCGCCCTAATCCTAATAAATTTCCTCAAGACGCTTTCTAAAAGAACATCCCCGTAGATCCAATAAAATATCAAAACCCATTTATAAAAAAATCAATATAAGGAATTATAATAAAAAATTAGGTGTAATTAAAGATCAATATGATAAAAAACACAGAATTGATAAACTTAAACGTCCTCGTCTTGTTTCAGATGGACAAATATTCCTATGGAGAGGATCTCCAAAACATAGACGAAAACATTGGTATAAATATAATAAAATTAGGAAAAACCAAAATTTTTTCAAACCCGTATTATATATACTACTCTTACAATTTAACCAATTTATTATTTGAATGTTATAATTTAAAAAGACAAAAAGAATCATTACAAGACATATTGCAACACGCCACAGCTGACAATCTCAAAGAATTAGAAACACATAAAAATATTCTAAATTTTCATTTTAATAGATTAATGAAACATAATGCGATTAAATCATATTTAATCGCAGAAATAAAAGGGGGGCTATAAATGGCCTGGGATCCATAATAAAGGCTATCTCTGGTAATTTAGATGCAGCTGACGGTGAAAGGTACGATAAATTATTTAAACAAATAAACCAAAATGAAAATAAATTACAAAGGCTAAATTTGGAAAACATCAGAATCAACAAGGAATTAACAACAAACTTCAATAAACAATTAGAAAACATTAAATTTAATGAAGTAAATTTAAAATTAAAAATAGAACAAATAGAGTCATTTGTAAAAAAACAAATGGAATGGCAACAAATATTTTCAATAAAAGAAGTCTTTAATCAGATAATAAATATTAGCATTAATTTGATTGAAATAATAGAAGAGATAGAAACGTCATTATCATTTTGTAACATTAATTTAATTCATAGCAGCATTATTTCACCGAAAGATCTCTTTAATATCACAAAACTAATATTTGACGAAGCTAAATTATCGTTTCAAAACTTCTGGTCATTCTACAAATTAATCAAAAGTCATGGCAAAGTATCTGGCAATATGATAAAGTATTTATTAGAAATACCATTGTATTTAGAAACCAATTATGACTTATATCAACTAACAGCAATTCCAACAATTGTAAAAATAAAATTATAACACTAAATATTCCCCAACAACTGATATATAAAGATAACTATAAAATTTACGACATAAAAACTGTATATTTAATAATGATTATTACTCTAAAACAAACTACATTGAAAAATGAATGTATATCACAATTGTTTCAAAATCATCTAATTTAGAAAATGTAACTATCACGAAGTCGAAAGAGAATTCCACATGTATCAAATAGAAAAATCACCTTACGTCATAATCGTCAGCCCTGATACAAAAATAATATCCATCGAATGTCCAAGCTATTCCAGAAAAATTAAGTTAAAAGGAATTTACAAATTCAATAATAAAAACAATTGTAAAATTAATGATATATGTTTTTCAAAACAAATAAATGGTAAAGAATTAATCTTTGAAAATTTTGAAATCAGAAAATTAACAAATACGATCAAAGAAATGAATGCCAAATATAAGAACGTTCCTATAATACAAGACCTAGATGTAAAGTCTAACCATTATGTATACATTTATGTACTAATCCTTCTTTATTAATTGTTATAATATTTTTAAAATAACGCCTAGAATAAAAAATTGCTAATTAAGAAAAATGTAAATGATAATGAGATGAATTTAACGAATCTTCATTTACTAATGAAGCTTCTTTTAAGGAAGGAGGAGTTCCATTAGTAAATTATCTTTTAAAAACAATTGAATGGAGATATAATTTAATTACAACAAAATCCCGAATAACAACATAATCTTCTCATTATCATATGTACTTTCGATTATTGTAAACTATATATATATATATATATATATATATATATATATATATATATATATATATATATATATATATATATATATATATATATATATATATATATATTATATATATATATATATATATATATATATATATATATATATATATATATATATATATATATATATATATATAATGAGAAGATTATGTTGTTATTCGGGATTTTGTTGTAATTAAATTATATCTCCATTCAATAAGATAATTTACTAATTTACTAATGTAACTCCTCCTTCCTTAAGAAGAAGCTTCATTAGGTAAATATATATATATATATATATATATATATATATATATATATACACAATTTTGAAAGGTAGAATTTCTGCTCACAAATCAGACATAAAATTTAAAAGACTAGGATGTCAATTGGCTACACTCAGTCGAGAACAGTCACTCTTTCGATTTCGATAACCCAAAATATTGGCTAAAGAACGTAATATACAAAACGCTTATTCCTTGAAATGTGTCATATACTTAAGGATGAAAATTCAATTAATAATAGAACAGACATTAGTGGCCTCAGCTCTATATATAATTATCTATTAAATATGCAATTCATCAATCATTAATTATTTGTTTTGACCTTGTACTATTTTAAAATTCGCTTTACTCTACTTAAGTAAAGGTGGAAGATTAGTACTCATCCTTGTCCAATATACAACTGACATTTCCCTAGTACACATGCTTCCTATCAGTTAAAATTGCAGTAACACGCATTTTAAGAATAACGTCTCCATCTTGTATACTAATTGTAAGTCCTTTTACAATAACTTCTTATAAAGTTAATTATAATTTTAGATTACCTGTTTTAAGTACTTCTTACATGTATTTATTCATACATTCATCAATATTTATTAAATGTTACATTGTCACATTCCGTTCCAATCCATCACTAATTTATGTAAGTCTGTACACTTTGTAAATTTAATTTTATAATTCCTGACCACGATGTCTTTTAGTATTAGTCCAGATGAAGAAATAAAATATTTCGAAATATCGACTTAATAATGGAATTTTAAATCTTTTTAAAATTAACAGTCTGCTTTCTGACCTGAAAACCAATTAACGTTGCATTATTGTATTTCAAAAAAGTAGGTCAAATTACTTCCCATCACTCTTATTACAGATAATGGGTTTTTTCACGTATATTGAACACACCTTTGGACCATTTGTAAGGAAGGACTTAAAAAAATGGATATCTCTAAATAAAAACAAGGCTTCATTTGTAAATCGAAGACGTTTCCTATTGCAGTGCAAAACACTGGGCCTTTACCCGGACCATATAGCATCTGGAATAAAAAACATTCACATGTTACTGGAATCGGCAAAAGGGAAGACAGCAGCAAGAATCTTCAAAATGGAAAAAAGGTTGAAATACAATATACTTAATTCTGAAATTACTATCACTTGCTCTAAACTTAAAAATATTGATTTATCACTCAATTTCATTAAAATAAATTAAGTAGGGCTCTCACATTTGTTTCACAGTTTTAAAAGTAGGCAAGACTCCGAATTCTATAGAATGTTCAATAGGATAAAGAGGTCTAACACAAAGAAATTAAACCAACTTAGGGTGTCTCACAATATTATCAATAAAGTCCCTATAAAGGACGGGTGGATCAAAAATATAAGTTCACAACTAATACCTGAGGAGGTAACTAATTTCTTGGCGTTGGGCCCAAAATTTAGTATACAACCTCAACAAAACAATTTCTCCATTTTTAATACCTATCTGAAATAGAAAATATTATTAACATTATCCCTAAAAATAATCAAAATTATATAAGAGCTAGAATCACTAATGTCGTCACAAATCATATTTTAAATAATTTCAACATAAAAGAATATAATAAGAATAATGGCCTTAATAATGACAAATTTCAAATAACTATGTCCAAATCCTCTATAAATGTAAAAAATTCCTAAAAGAACATAACAACATTCTCGTTTTAAAAGCTGATAAAGGCAGCACCACCGTTATAATGGATAAGGATCAATACTCTGAAAAATTAACTGCTATCATTTCAGACCACCATTAATTATGTGGTTCTAACTAAAGATCCCACACCTCGTTTTACAAGAAGATGCATTTCATTTATAGAAAAGCTCGTCAGCCTAAAGCATATAACTTCAGAAAAGGCTAAAACCCTAAAACCAAAATACCCTCTTCCACCAAAGATATTCTGTAATGTAAAAATCCATAAAGAAAATCATCCACTAAGACATATAGTAGATGCTCACAATTCTCCTTCTAGGCGATTAGAATCTTTTATTACTGATATTTTAAAATCTTCTTATAATACCGATAACCCATATTTTGTTATATCTACATTTGATTTAGTACAACAACTGAAACATTTCAAACTACCTCAAGGTTTTGTGCTTATTAGTTTAGATGTTGTTAGTCTCTTTAATAATATTCCTTGATTCGCATACGAGAAGCCATAGAGATCAGATGGGACTCTATTTCTTTACATACTACAATTGATTTAAACCTATTCATTGAAATTATAAAATACATTTTGATTCTACATATTTCACACATGATGGTAATTTCTACAGGCAATAGTTAGGCGTTCCTATGGGTGCTATAATCAGCCCCATACTCAGTCAGGTCGTTATGGATACCCTCCTAGATCAGACTCTACCAAAGCTTTCTTTCAAACTTCCATTTATTAAAAAATATGTTGATGATATCATATGCAGTGTTCCATTAGATCAGATCGACAACACACTCAGTATTTTTAATAGTTATGACCAACACATTCAGTTTACAGCTGAGGTAGAAAATGATAAAGGAGCGGTGCCCTTCCTAGACACCCTACTAGTTAGGGATGGTTCGAACAGCATTAGTTTCGATTGGTATCAAAAGAGTACACATTCAGGTCGTTATCTCAATTACAGGAGTTACCATCCTTTGAAATATAAAGTAAATTTAATAAAGGCTTTAAAATATAGAGTTCTAACTATCTCTGATGCGTCTTTTATCAATAAAAATTTAGAAAAATTATCGAGACTCTTCATCGAAAACTCTTATCCAAAAACCCTGGTTAAGAAAATACTCTTCTCACAAGAAAGTCCTGCTAGACAAAACCATAATAATACTTCACAGCTTGACAAATAATACTTCTCAACAGATACAAAATAATAATATAAATACCTATAGGCCTTACGTACTTAGAAAAGTCACTCCACAAATAAAATATATCATAAAACCATTCCCAATTATAATAGCAGATAAACCCTTAGTTACTCTTAAAGTCCTCTTCTCTCCTTTAAAGGAAAAAACGCATTTTCTATTACTTTCAAATATCGTATATTCTCTAAACTGTACTAAGTGCTCTGGCACGTATATAGGCAAACGTCACAATTTTTGAAAGGTAGAATTTCTGCTACAAATCAGACATAAAATTTAAAAGACTAGGATGTCAATTGGCAGTACACTCAGTCGAGAACAGTCACTCTTTCGATTTCGATAACCCAAAAATATTGGCTAAAGAACGTAATATACAAAAACGCTTATTCCTTGAAATGTGTCATATACTTAAGGATGAAAATTCAATTAATAATAGAACAGACATTAGTGGCCTCAGCTCTATATATAATTATCTATTAAATATGCAATTCATCAATCATTAATTATTTGTTTTGACCTTGTACTATTTTAAAATTCCCGCTTTACTCTACTTAAGTAAAGGTGGGGGAAGATTGGTACTCCCATCCTTGTCCAATATACAACTGACATTTCCTAGTACACATGCTTCCTATCAGTTAAAATTGCAGTAACACGCATTTTAAGAATAACGTCTCCATCTTGTATACTAATTGTAAGTCCTTTTACAATAACTTCTTATAAAGTTAATTATAATTTTAGATTACCTGTTTTAAGTACTTCTTACATGTATTTATTCATACATTCATCAATATTTATTAAATGTTACATTGTCACATTCCGTTCCAATCCATCACTAATTTATGTAAGTCTGTACACTTTGTAAATTTAATTTTATAATTCCTGACCACGATGTCTTTTAGTATTAGTCCAGATGAAGAAATAAAATATTTCGAAATATCGACTTAATAATGGAATTTTAAATCTTTTTAAAATTAACAGTCTGCTTTCTGACCTGAAAACCAATTAACGTTGCATTATTGTATATATATATATATATATATATATATATATATATATATATATATATATAATATATTTTAAAACTTCATCAACATCTTCACAAATTTAATTCTCTCAATTCGTCGTTAGAAAGCAATAGTCTTTTAAAATCGCATTTACGCATCTCAACTAGATTATACCCGCACTCGCGTAGAAACTGGGATCGTGCCGCCATGTTTTCGTTCCGGGCAAGCCTGGAAGTACTTACACCAAGCTTAGGATCCATGTTGGCCTGATTGGGTAAACATTCCTTGCAACCGTGCCAATAACACCCCTGAGATTCAAAAACCGTATTCGACTCTGCACAATACCCGTCGACCTTCACACCTTCAGGTGTTCTAAACTCGCGAGCTTTCCCAGCGTGCTGTATGGTCACTTGCTGTGAATGTTCCACCCAACGTAACCATTGTATCGCGACTTTTGATTGGTTGTCGCTACGTCTATAACCGCCTTTCGGAATGAGTCCTATTGTGTTTTCTTTGAGGAAACGTCTACAAAACACTTTATTGCACGCACTAGCAAAGCGGTGGCAAAGGACCCTCGTAATTCTGATTCTCGGATGAGTTGAAAAGATATGGGAAATAACCCTTGGACTCGGGGAAATTGAAGGTTTTCGAAAATGCCGAGAGTGGCGACGGGATGAAGTTAAGGGAGTCAATAAACCTGATATCGTCACACTGAATAGAAATTAGTTTTAGACCATTGGAGATGACTTTAGGTCTCCACTGATTATTATTAGCTAGCATGCATCTAAGCACCAAACATCCGTTGTACCCCTTCATGTTATGTGCGATGCATGTAACTTTAAATTTTCGCGCTCTCTCGGCAACAAATGACAGAAACCATTCAACAGAATCTTCCCTGAAAATGTGCACTCTTTTGCTACACGTCGGGCATCGCTCAGCCAAATTGTCGGTGTATTTGATACAAACAGAACAAACATTCGCGGCCACGCATAGATTGAGCTCATGCAGAAATCTATCATTCGTTCCCTCACACACCTTCTCTTGCATGCACTCGAAATCGTAAAAGATAAACATAGATGGTTTACCATTACTACCGTTGCGTCGAGCTTCGTTAATGGCCATGTAGCAGAAATGTCCTATAGGTTTTTGACTCTGGCACGTGGAGCAGTAGCTGTATCCGCATATATGTTTACACTTTACTTCATGGGTTTTAAGATATTTTAAACATCTACGCAATTTTTCGCATAGTTCAGTGTCGTTATGGTTTTTAAGACATTCTACACCGTAAAAAAACTCCTGCAATCATTGCAAACAATTTTAGGAATTTTAACGGAACATGGCTGGTTTTGATAACACGCGGGGCACTGGTACATACATTTCGCAAGATTTTTTTTATTATAACGTTTCTTACATTGTTCGCTGTAATAACTAGAAGTAAATGCTGGAGTGAGACTGATAATGACATTATAATGCTCGTCTTCTAATATTAAACTTAAAACGACTGTAGCACGTTCCCCCTAGGACCCTCAAAATAAACCGAATCACCTATGCGCGAATTATAAACTACAATGGTATATGAAGCTAAATGGTTTTGAAATGCCTGAATATGCTCGTAACTACCGCCCTGGCTAAGATCTACCCCACTGTTTGGCAAAGCTGTACAGCTCGCTCTTGAAGTAAGGGATAACCCAATACCACACTATTACGCATTGTATCGTTACTTCTAAATGCAATAGCTATAACTAGAGCGCGAGCTAAACAATTATTATCGTTTCTTGCTGCAGGTACAACAATAATATCCTTTGTTATTGCTTTGCAAAAGTCTTCAGATTTTAACCCTGTCAAGTTTTTGCGCCCATAGCCTACAGCTACCGACTCTCCATCAACGTTTAAAACTAACAAGTCACTGGAGAAAAAATAGCATAGCTCTGCATTACCTTTTCCAGCAGCGACATTATCACTTTTACAGACAACTGGTCCACTCTTCTAAATGAAATGCCAATTGGCTTATCTGGGAAATTTGGATTTCTTAGCGTGATACCGACACGATCTAATGGATCCGCATCCTTTACAATATATGTATATAGTTCTTGGAATGTACTCTGTAAAAAAGATATGTATTAGATAAATAACATTTTAGTAAATAGCATATTTTACCTGTAACCACATTAAGGGATTATCCTTGCATGTCTCGTCATTGAAGTTAAATCGTAGCGTTTTACAGGTTGTATTAAATTTTTTTATAAATTTACTGTCTGACTCTCCTATTATATTTATATGATTGAACCCTGAGGATGGTCCGGCCTGTTGCTGGGAACGTGAGTCCGTTTGGTTTTGCTGTAATGTACTCATTCAGTAAGCGAAACAATAAAAATGAGAAAAGGCATACCGTCATCAAATCCGCCGCATCTGTAATTTACAACATTTCTTCATTATCAAACACACCATCCATGTTTACCTGAGCAGGGCTATAAAATAATAATTAAAACTTAAAAATAAAAAACAAGCATATACTTACATTCCACCAACCCGTTGTGCAGCCTCCACAAAATCATTATAAACATTTATCGAATCGATAGTGTCATTTTCACACAACATCTTATAAGTAACAATATTGTATGCGTTTTTTAGCCCCTCATCGGTTAACGCGCCAGCACTGAATAACCCAAAAATTTGGTTAACAGTTAAACACTCCATAGCGATATGATGCTCTTCGGAACAGAATTAAATTAACTAAACCCTGGCGTACGCTTTTATAGTATTTTACAGGGTCAAAGGTCAAATTAAGTTGTTTTGAAATTCACAAGGCTAACTTCAAGGCCAACTTCAAGGCCGATGACTTTCTCAAGGTAAATAAGTACGATGTTTATCTTTTAATACCGAATGACCTTATTGCTGAAGGTGAAGTTAGGTAATAATAATAACATAATTTGTACATACGAAGCCAAAATTGGCCTTAAAAGAAATGTAATAATTTTAATAACGTTTTTTATTTTAGCTAAGCGTTTTTATAACATATTCATTACGGTATAAAACACTCATTGTTAGACTAAATCAGTCGTTTAACTTCATTAGAAAAATAATTTTAATTAACTAAAATGTAAAAATACACTTAAAATCTAAGACCTTTGTTTAAAAGAACCCTATTATAATTTTATTACAGAAGTCTTTGATAGTAATCTTTAAATACACTTTTATTCTTATATTTCAGGTTTTAAATGGACATAATTAAAAAAGTCTATTTTGTCTGGACTGATCCACATAATTAAGTTTTTAAAATTGAAAATACAAAGGTATTAATCATCTTTTTAATATCAAGGGCGTTATTGTTCTTGTTTTAATTGCATGATGCATTTACAGGAGTCCACCAGATAAACATTTCGAAATACCACCTGACGTGTTTTAATAACCTTGCAATTAGGAACACAATTTTAACAGTTGCCCTTTCAATAGTTGATAGCCCCATTAAAATGAAACGTTAATAACTTTATGAGTTCGACGTAAACAAAAATGCGGTACCAAGCAATAGTGTTATAAACTAATGGCGGTCGTTATTAATTCGTATATAAGGTGACGGTTGTGTAGGTAGAAGGTTACAACCGGCTATTAAAAAGAATGTGTAATAACACATATTACAACAAATAATACAGGTCCACTCTCACGCATTTTATATAAAATATTGAAACAATTACTTGAAATAGACGGCATATCGACTCTAATATTTTATTATGAAAAATTTTATACTTGAATACAGATTTAAGATCATCTTATACGTTAGCAGATTATGTTAGGACGCGCATACAATTGTACCCTTCGGCGAAACGTGTCTTACAAGTTAACACGTAATCAATGTATAAATAAATTTCATATGTTAAACAATCTGTAGATAGACATTAAAATAAATGTAATAGCAATCTCATAGCAATCTCATTTGATAAAAATACGCTAATAAAGTAATATGGGGAAATACAGTCAATTTTTCCCGCACGTAATTATTACCTAATCAATCCTTTAAATTAGTTTTATATCATTCAAATATCTGATAAACAAACTCTAATAAAGGTTAATAGTAGACACAGGTTACTATCTTTTACATCTAATAATTATTTGCGCACCCTTATCGGAATTAAGAAAATCTTATAAGGCTAAGGATTAGGATCGAGAATTTCCCCGGGTTAAAAAATAATTAATTAATTAATAAAAAATGAACAACAAAAAACGACTCCTACACGTAGGCATGAAAAAATCAAAAAGGCCTTAATCAGGGTTGAAATTCCCGTCAAGGGTCGACGACTGAAAAGAAGCCGTCACACAACCCCAGTACCCAAAGACCAACGCCTGGATCAACCCCCAAGTCCAAGACCAACCCCCAGCCCAAAACCAAACCCTAAAACCATCATTCACGTGAGCAAGTACAAAAATACTGTCAAAAAGGCTCTTAGTACAACATTGAAAATTCCATCAAGGGTTGAAATGTACATCTCTCAAGTAAGTGAACACAAAAGACCTAGCTATCAAAATGGCCCTTAATACTATCAATAATAATTAAAGTTAAACATTTCATCAAGGGTTGAAAAAGGTCTCCGAAAAGAAACCATAGGGGTGAAAAATACGGCCCCCACATGGGCCTGACCAGAAGTGACGTCAAAATCCAAGATGGCGTCAAGTGCCGGACTACTACTAGCATCGCTATCTACTTCAAAAGGTAGAAGAACTGGTAAAGGTATGCTGTTTAAACAGATTGCACCGATTGAACATAAATACTGGGATAATGTTCATTAATTAGTTAATGAACTTAAGCTTAATTGGGCAGAAAAAGAAGCTGGGCATACGGGTCACCACAACACTATTATTTCAATAATAGAAGAATTATATGAAGCTGGCTACATAGAAAACCCTTTTAACGGGAATAATAGCAATTTCTTAAACCACATGAAAGTATAAATTATTATAAACTTATAATTTATTAATAATAGCAAAATGTAAATGTAATCCTGTTGAGGCCCAATATTGTGTTAATAAATCGTATTTAGACACAAGTTTAATGAACTTAAATAAACACTTAAATAAACAAACCTTAACCCTTTCGGTACTGACGGGACCTATTTATCCCACACCTCGTTTAAAAATTACTATTGGGCTCATAAACCGTCTAAAATGCATTAGTCGATATCCCAGTAGTAATTTCAATCCGCGCGACATGCACTTTTGTTTGCCGCCTGTGATAAAACAGCTGATCAGCCAGTTTAAGCTAAGAATTTCACGAGTGCACATAGTTGAAGAGTTTCTCAAGTGTTTTTTTGGTCTCCCATGCCGTTTCTTTTGTAAATATGAGCAGGTAAGTTACGTGTTAGTGTGTTTAAACTATTAATCATTTGGGGAATAATTAATAGTAGTGTATTTGTAAAAAAAACTGCGTCACATGTGTTATGGGACATATATGTCCCTATAGTGTTTTAACTCGGAACTTCTTTTCAATCATAGTATTTTTAATCCTTTTCAGACGAAATAAGCCTCTAAGCCGAGAAGAACAGCAATATTTTAGTGAGCATTTATCTGAAATTGAATCGGAGCTTGACAATCAGTATGATACAGATAGCGACTCGTAATACATTCCTGATGGTGAAGTAGATAGCGCGTTATGCAGCGAGGAAAGTGAAAATGAAGTTCTTTTTCATGACAGTAATGTAGAGCAGGATTTGTCTTCGTCAAGCGACGACGATTTAGCAGGGAAACACGATCAGCAAAGAGGAATAAAGAGAAAACAAAACTCAGAATCAGAAGAAGAAGAGATTATCGAGCAAGATCAAGGGGTAGATATTTCACAACCTACAGCTGTTATCTGGTCAGATGCAACTGATTTATTTTTACCTCGAAAACAAATACCGGTAGAGCAAAGTCCTGTTATACTTGCAGAGCTAGATCGTAGATCCTCAATACTAAATGTATTTTTTAAACTTTTTCCTAGAAGTCTCTTCATATTTATTTCGGATTGTACCAATCAGAGGTTGGAAATATTGGAACAAAACAAAAAGAAATTTGATTCAGAAAACTGATCCTCATGAAATGATGGTTCTTGTAGGTAGCATGTTGGTTATGTGCTACAATCGTGTCCCGAAAGTTCATATGTACTGGTCTCAAAATACATCATTAGGTAACGTAAAAATCAAAACAGCTATGGGTAGAGACAGATTTCTTTTACTATCTTCAAAGCTTTATTTCAATCAACCCAATAAACCAAAAGATGCTAGTAAGACATACTATGTGGATGAATTGATTTCTTGTTTGAAGAAATCATTTCAACGTGTGCGATCAGATTCGACATTTCAAAGCATTGACGAGACGATGGCAAAATTCAAAGGTAGGTCTTCTCTCAAGCAGTACCTACCTTTGAAGCCGATCAAATGCGGCATAAAACTGTGGCAGCGTTGCGACTCTAAGACAGGATACATTTACGATATGAACGTGTATGCTGCTAGAGAGGAATCAACTGCAACCGGAAACATTGGAACATTAGGAGAAAGAGTTGTCAAAAAGCTATGTGAAACTATTAGGAAGAAAGATGTGGCGATATGCTTCGATAGATTTTTCATGTCAGTGGATTTGGTTTCTAGAACTGCCAAAGATGGCTCAAAGAAAACCTTTCCTTGCCCAGAAGCCATTTCATTTTATAACACCTACATGGGCGGCGTAGATCTCGCAGATCAATTTTCAGCTTTGTATGACCCAAACCGTAAATCAAACAAATGGTGGAAAAAAGTATTTCAGAAACTTTTGATGTCAGCTGCATCAAATAGCTGGATAGTTTACCAAGAGTTGCAGTATAAGAAGGTACCTTTCATTGATTTCTTGGTTACACTTGCTGAACAACAGGATATGGAAAAGAAAGAGCCATATTTCAGAGAAGAATTACTTCAGGTAAGTTCTAAAAACAGATACAATATAATGTTTGGTTGCTACAGAATGTATTTTTATTTCTAGGTAGACCACCGCTAAAGGCTAAAGCCATGTTCAATATTGGCGATCATATACCAACAGAAGGTAAATCTCGTCGCAGATGCTGTTACTGCGCAAAAAAGAAAATTGAAAAAAGGACCAAAACTATTTGCGTGGCCTGCGATGTTGCTTTGTGTAAATCTTGCTTTTTACCTTACCATAAGTAAAATAGACTAAAAACTTATTTTTGTTACTTTTATAAGCTAAATGTAAATGCTTTGAGTTCAATACATTTTTTCAAATTACCTATTTTTTTACTGCTGGGACATGTATATCCCCGATGAAATCCTGGTGGGTCTTATATATCTCACTTACTTTTTTCAAAAACTACAAAAATAAAAAAATCAAAATTCATTTAGAATCTTTAAAACAGGATACTTATCACAAATTTGAACAAAAAATGTTGAACTTCAAAAAAATTAAAATTCGTACCGAAAGGGTTAACATTAAGCAATAGTAATTCGTTTGATGTTCAAAATAAGAAAATATCAAATCTAAGTAATCCTGTTGAGGCTCAAGATTGTGTTAATAAATCGTATTTAGACACAAGTTTAATGAACTTAAATAAACGATTCATGTCTCTAATAAATGTATACGCAGCCCGAGTGACTGCAAATCAAGATAAATCTAATAAGTTGTTAGATGAATAGAATATCATTATAACACCAAAAGAACAAGTTGTAAATGAACTACATAAACCAGCTCGTAAACATTTTCCTAGAAGACATACAATCATAAAAGGATATGATGACTTGTGGCAAGCGGATTTAGCAGAATTTGCCCCTTATGCTAAATATAATCAAAAGTATAAATATGTTTTAGTTATAAAAGACATTTTCAAAATTCTTATGGACGAAACCGCTCAAATCTAAAACCGGTGATGAAGTTGTAAAATCTTTTTAACAGGTGTTTAAAAATTCAAAACGTAAACCTAACAATTTACAAACTGACAATGGTAAGGAATTTTATAATAATACATTTTCAGAATTAATGAAAAAACATAAAGTAAATCATTATTCAGTATACAGTGTACAAAAGGCAAGTATTGTAGAACAAGCTATTCGAATACTTAAAAGCAAATTGTATAAATTGTTTAATTTACGTGGTAGTTACAAGTGGGTAGACATTTTAAATAAAGTTACAAGTGAGTATAACAATACCAAGCATCACACAATTACAATGAAACCTGTTAATGTTACACCTCAGACAACTTTAAATGTTTACGATTACATAAAGATTTTTAATGGAAAACATAAATGTAAGATCGATGATATAGTTAGAGTAAGTAAATATAAACATAAATTTGATAAAGGGTATACTCCTAATTGGTCAACTGAATTATTTAAAGTAGTAAAAGTTAACGTTACAAATTCAGTTACATATTTATTAAATGATATGTATGGAAAAACTATAGCTGGTTCGTTTTATGAGTTTGAACTGCAAAAAACAGTTAATCCAGACATATATTTAGTTGAAAAGATATTGCCAAAACGTGGTAATAAAGTCTACGTTAAATGGCTGGGAATAAACGAAAATCAAAGGATTAATAATAATTTACTTTAAAAGAGTAAACTATATTTAAAGATAACAAAAACATTTATATAAAACTGTTATATAAAAGTGTTTCAACAATCCACGCGCACGTGTCATAATAAATAATATTTTACAAAGTATCTAATTTTAATTTAATTGTGTGTAAAATTTAAAATATTTATACATCAGATTCACAACCATCAAGGAAACCTTTAAATTTATCTTTAGCGGGAAAATAGGTTTAAAAGCTGTAACATTTGCTGTAATTTACAGTATAAAATTTATATTTGTTGAAGATACATAGTATAGGTAATTATACTTTTTTCGTTTCATTAATTCCAGTCTTATAATTTTTTGTGTATAATGGGCTTTGTTTTTTAACGAAAGTTAATCAAGTCGGACGTATGGAAAATAAGCCTATAAAATCCATGTTTGAATTAGAAATAAATAAGTGTTATCCAATTATCATAATGAAAGTTGTAATAACACGATTTGAAAGAGGAATAGTATGTGAAATGGATGATTTTTCTGTATATTTACCAAAAAGAGTAGTGGACTCAATGACTAACGAAGATGTTGCAAAATGCAGTGGAAAAACCATTGGCTTAGAGGTAATTCGTTTTACTGAAGTAGACCAAGACACATCATTTCCTTTAATTAAGTTGAATAAATTTTAACAATATCATATATCTATTAAAAAAGTCTCATTAATGAAATAAAATAAGTATGATTTTTAAAATGTTTTAATTAATTTGCAACTGTACTATGTATCTATTACTAAAAACGAAATAAATTCGATTTTTTTACATTACATAAGTGAATTTAACCTTAACGCTTTTCATTTGATGAGAAATTTTAAAATAATTATATATTTCTAAAGTCCACCCACCGACTCACGCCCATTTTTGTAAACTATAACTAAGTATAGTGTTTGATTCAAAACTCCGTGTGATGATGAAGACCTTAATAGAATTTTGTAGTTTAATTATTGTAAAAAAAATTTCTACTTATAAATGTATTCGATTATTATCAATACCTAAATCTATTCAACTATCACTGCAGTTAACTAACATATATACAAGACTTTGATTGAAAACTATGATGCCCGAGACATTTTTAATACTGATGAAACTGGCCTATTTTTCAAATGTTTACCGAACAAGACGCTTACTTTTAAAGATGAAAAATGTCATGGGGGAAAACATAGTAAAGAGAGGTTGACAGTTTTACTTGCAGTAAATATGGACGGATCGGAAAAACTTAAACCCTTAGTGATAGGAAAAGCAATGAAACCGCGATGTTTCAAAGGAGTGAAATCGTTTCCTACTGATTGATTATCGTGCTAACAAAAAAGCTTGGATGACGACAGAACTTTTTAACAACAGTCCTCCTACACTGTCCAACGTAGAGTTCTTCTTTCCGCCGAATACAACTTCCAGATTGCAACCATTGGACCAAGGGATCATCCATAATTTTAAGACGTTCTATCGCAAAGAAATTGTTAAGCTCGATTTAGAATCTCTCGACAAGCAGCTAACCGGGAATATCACGGTTCTGACGGCTATTTTACTGATTAACAAGGCATGGAGAGCTGTAACACCCCTAACGATTCTCAACTGCTTCAAAAAATCCCGTTTCATAAAAGAAGATCAGGAAAATCTTCCAATAATTACGGATGATGAAGAACCAGCAATAGAACCACTAGTTGACATCAGCGGTGTGAGTTTTTCTGACTTTGTTCAAGTGGATGAACATGTTGCTATCTCAGGATCACTAACCGATGGCGAAATTTTATCTGCGACAGATACAAATGAAAAAAGCAACGATGAAGATGAGGACGATACATCAGAACCTTTGGCAGAGGTGTCAGTTAAGGAGGCAAGAGCCTCATTCGACACCTTACAAAGCTTCTGTCTACAAAACGAAAGTAAGGAAAAAGCATTTCAGGCACTTGAGTCCCTCGAGTTTCGAATTAACGAGAGTCGACTGTACATGTGATATGTGTAAATTTAGTTTATAAATTTATGGTCTTTAGTTACGACTCATCCTATAGGTTATTGGAAAATGGCGACATTGCCAATAAAATTCGTTCTTAATAGGAAAATTTTTCAAACATGTGACCGTTTTAAATTCTTGTATTGGTAGAAATTAATCAGGCTTTCTTTTTTTGTTTTCTGGTACCTTCATAGAGGAAGGATAAATGCCATTTTTGGCAAAGAAATTTAATACGTAGTTAGAAGCAAATGTAAAATTTGGAAAAGGTGTCCTTAAAATTTGATTGAACTTTTCAAGTAAAATTTTAACACAGCCTGTTGCTGTATTTAATCTTTTCCATATAAATAAATCCTGTTGGGATTTCAAATTTGAGTTCGGCTTTAATTTTTTTTGTTTCTGCTACACCTTAGCTTCGTTCAAGAGGTAAGCTACTCACTTTCTTTTCTTATTTACTAGACATAACTTTGAAATGCATGTGTACATGTTTTGAAATTTTAATACAGCATAAAGATCATATTTTATAAAAATTTGGGTATTGATTTAAATTCTAACACAGTTGTCTTATATAGGTTTTTTGGTCCTTTACACATTAACTCAAGATTAACATCTTTCGTGCTTCAATAAGAGATAGTTAAACCGTTTCTGACAGCACAATTGGATACCATTCATCCGAGGGGTGAAATATTAGTTATGGGTCTTCGAACCTGAATTGAAACAGTTTACGATTACTCCTTCCCCTAGTATCTTTCGCATTAACTGAAGAAATATACGTTACACCTACGACTATTTTTGGATAAGTATTTTGTTACACGCACAAAAAAATTTACCTACGGTGAATGACTTTTGTTAGCTTTTCTACATAACGAGGCTCTCGTTATCTGTACATTACTGAAATTCTTATAACAAGTACATTTCGGTGCTTGCTACATTGTATTACTGTGTTTCCGCAATTATCCTATTCCTAAAAGTAGTGCTTATGCTTTACTGTTAAACATTTCCTTAGTAATCGTTAGAGTAATATTAGACATTTGTACCTGTAAAAGATAATCTGGGTTATTTCAAAGTTTCTCATATACTTACATTTAACTTTGCAGTAGAATTTGTATGTTAACTATCAATTTCTAACCGTTTTCTTAGGTACTAGTTTTATTTTGATATCAAACCGTAGTTTGTTCAACCGTTAGAACTATCTGTGTATACTGTACAAGCAATCAGCTGTTTAGCTGACGGAACACTACCATAAATTATGCTAACTGCTGGGGTTGTTTAAAAAGTTATTTATTTTAATTACTGTGTAAATCACATTGCATAGTTTATTTATGATCATTGGGAAAAAAAATTTGTTACTTTTCACTGATTACAATTTAATAGTTGTTTAGTACAAAACTGTTTGAATTAGGGCTTACTCACTTTAATTTTTGGTTTGTAACCATATGCTTACTAATGAATGTGTCAATCTGTGTTGCGCATTTCTTAAATTCTTGCATTATGATTGCCAAATTGGTAATGAACTTGGCCTTTCTGAATTTTCTAAACGCTTCATGCTTACTTTGTCTGTAATGCTCATATTAACTACATTGGAATTTTTTTCTTACATAAGGTAAACAACAGGGTAGACATCTAGTGATAATTTTCGCTTTATATTTGGGGTTTATTTGCGTCCGGTTGATTGGAAACTGATAGATTAGTCCGACGGAGAGCTCTTCGTGGAATATCGGTGTACAAGTATTCAATTTCGGATAATTATATACATGTTTGGGTATTCTTTTTTTTTAGGGTCAACGCTAGATGCCGGACCGTATTGTGTCTGATTATGTAAATTTTAAGTATAATTCATAGTTTTTCTAGATTTGGTTGAAAGGTAAGTTGATTACTGGTGGTTTATTTTGTAGATATATTGTATCTGATGTATTATTGATTGATGTATTGGGAATATTTCCTGAAAGAATTGTATTTATGTCTGCGAGTGGGCGCTCCATAATTTTTTATGTTAGATACTTACGAAAATTTAATTATTATTATAAAATTTATGCTATTTTACAGTGGGTATATTAAATAAGTGGTGTTAAACGATCGTAAGTTGTTTCGTTAATCCTGTGATCTACGATCAACTTCCTAGCCAGTCCTTTGTCAGTGTGGACTTAGTTCACCATTTTATTTTAGTTGTCTCTTTTGTCCTGTGGGGTAGCCCTTTTCTTGATAGAGGGCGATATAAAATTAAATCAAGTGGTGCCCTTTTTAAATTCTATGTATATCTTCTCCCCTGCCAAAACGCCCATGCATCCAAGTCTTAACCCACCGACTGAGCTTCCGGCTAATTCCTTAATCTATGTTACAGCACTTTAGCCACAATTCTACGGTTATCCTTGTGCACAACACACGTTAAAATAGTACTAAGTAAAATTGTCTATATGAAAAATACATGTTAAAAATTAGTACTTATTCTAACAATTTTCGTTTATGAAAACATTAAGATATTAAAACATCTTCGTAGCTCCCCCGGCCGGACAGGGCATGGGGCAATGCCATGGGGACAATAGGTATTTACGTCGCCGCCGCCCCCTTTTATGGACTAATGATGATGATGCTGATGATGCACCGATACTATTTCCTCTCCGATGCATGCGACTCTTTCATATGACGCGGCGCGATCCTTTCATGGGCATACACCGGAACACATCCTGTTAGCTGATTCATTTTCAGAGAAGACCATACTGGCAGCACCCATCTACTCTTACAGGAGGCGGACGAAATGTTACTACCTTCTATAAGGGAGTCCTTACAGTTATACAGCACGGGGCCACCAAAGACGACAACGTATGTCACTGCTGCTGTGTGGGGCCCCTTGAGACATCTAATACTACCCAGGACTTGCCACCTTGTAGAATTCACCTTCTGAAGGGGTTCCCCATTAGTACGAAGCCCAAGCGATCTTGCAGCATTTTTGAATATAAGCATGCACTTTCTTTTGTTTCCGTTTTGCCCCACAAGAGGGCGATTCTCAAGAACGCTTACATTGCCATCTCCATAAAAAAGCGCCAGCCCATCTTGCACCTAGGACTTTGTCCCAATTCTTAGATTTTACTAGTGCCACCTACGAAACTTAAACTTGCCCAACTTCCCTTGTTATAACCACTAGTACAAGGCCAGATGGAAACGGGATAAAGGTAATTATTCTGTTGATAGAGACAAAATCTAAAAAGGTTGTAGCGATTTAAATTACGGCATATGAAAATGTTTTTCAGAAGTTTCCATCAATTGTTTTGTAAGTTGGACGTCATGAATATTTTTGTAACAACCTACATTTCTTTTTATTTCGGTAGTTTTGAAACGATTTAAAATTTTGAATAGGTTACATAAGAAAAATTAAAATGAATTTCCTAATTAGGGATTTGGTTCATTTATAAATGAAACATGTAAAAAATGAAACACCCTGTATAAATGAAACACCCTGTATAACCTAAAGTAATTTTAAAATATGCCCTCAGTTCTTTCTACCGCACTTCAAAATTTTGTTTTCCTATACCATCGAATAAAGGATGTTTTAGCGGACGCAAGTTTGGGACACCCTGTATTAACATCATCCACATGTACCTTTTCGTACGTAAAAGATGAACCCTTTCTAATTCTGCAAAAAAATGGGGGACATTTAAAAAAATATCGATGACGTCATATCTTTCTTGACATGTATATTTCACTTTTGTGAAAATTCGAAATTGAAAATAAATATCGACGGACCGAGCGTTTGCTACCTAAGCCCCATTCGCATATTTAATTTTCTTACTGTATAAATATTTTGTTGATTATAGTAGGAGGAATTGTATGATTTTTAGTAAATTCAGATAACTACTGCACGTTCTTGGTTTATTTGTTGAAATTATATATTGGAAAGAAACGGCAATAGTGTATATAAAACGCTAATCCAAAAATTGAACATTTTAATTTTACAGACTTTAGATACCGATCCACGTTGACTAGATTGAGGAGACAACTTGATGCATGACCAATCGCGTGGCTTGAGGTTATAAACTTCTTGCCCCAAAAATTAGGTTCGTCAACTTAGTCGAAATCAATTTTCATAAAACCTATTGCGTCATCTTCTTTCTAGCGCCAGCAAGGCCACAAATATTAGAACTAGCGCCTTTTTTGAGAAATTATGGACGATTTCGGGGGCTAAGTTGGTTAGCCCCGAAATCGGATTTTCATAAAAACTATTGCGACCTTTTAACTAGCGCCAGCAAGCCCAAAAATTAGAGCTAGCGCCTCTTATTCCAAAAGTTATAAAGCCTTAGAATTCAGAACATAAGAAAGAGAGAAAAAGCGATGCGCTTTACTTTATGTTAGAAAGAAAGGAATATATTATATGAAATGAAATAGAAACCTGTGTGAAATAAGAAAGCTCACAAAATTCGACTTTAATAAGTTAATAGTAAAGTTAATTTTTGAAAGATTTTTATCATAAATTTAAAGCGTTTACCTTCTTTAAGTTTTGCTAGTTTACACACAATGGTAAACCTCACAAACGTCCAGTTAATTTGTTTAAGTCGTCGTTTGATGAGAGGTTTTAACCTACTGTACCTTATGACTGTCATTATTATTTTAAAAAGGGAGGGGATATCACGTAAAAGACTTTTCTTATTGGGCTTATTTATTCTATCAAATAGTATTTACTCTTAATAAAAGTTTTATACAATATATTCTTAAAGTCGAGGAAATATGCTATCCTTTAGCGACGATTGGCAATACAATTGATTAATTACTGGCAATGCCTATGGAAACTACTTAATAATTTAGTTACTTATTTATTTATTTCTGAAATATACAAAATGATTTTTAATTTTAAATATAATGTATTAAGTTTAATGGGAATTTAATTTGATGGTATATACTATGTTTTAATGAATGAATAACTATGATTTTCATTACTATTCAATTATTCTTGATTTTACTCAATTTATTTGATATAAAATATAGGCTAAATATGCAAATTAAATAAAAAAAATTGAAGAAACCATATTCTTTGAGTGTAAGGAGAAAAACTGTTTGTTTTATAAAATGTTTAAAAACGTCCTTCCCCAGCTACAGCCTATTTGCCATGCTAACGATAATCCCTAAATTAGACAGTAGCAGTTCAATGGACCTTCCTAAGTTGTATATGAATGAAATATTTCCAAGAAATTATTATTGATTTGGAAAATACCCTTAATCTTAAATTTATTACAACACAAAAAGAAAAATTATTTAAAAGTAAAGAAAAAACACCAATAAGTTAATAAACTCCTATTAAATAATTTTAAAAAAATTAATCCTACGGATTGTTAACCCAGTAATTAAATATAAAATCCAATTTATCCTAACAAGATCCTAAATATAAAAATGATATTGTCCAATCCACAAATTTTGGCAGAAACTGAATTTTAATTAAAACTTAAATAAATAAAAAATATTATGTTTAAAAATTTCAAATTGGTCAGTTTAAAAATATTTTTATAAATTTAATGATTTGGATAGGTATTGAAAATATAGATATTAAATTTACTAATTTTAAAAAAATTTCATCAATCTGCAAAAATTATTCTTAATTTATTTTTTTAATATAAAAAGTTTAAAAAAATTTTTATTATGGGATTTGTCTTTGTTTCGTAATTTAGTTATGGAACTTCAAAAAATTCTAGATAAAAATTTTAAAATAAAATAAATTTTAAAAAATTTTATTGCGCAAATGGCCAACAATTTAACCCATTTCAATAATTTCCTCAAAATCAATTTAAATTGAAAATGAAAATCCAAAAATTAATTTAATTTACATTAAAAAAATGGTTAAAAAATTTTCCTTGGTAAAAAAGGGTGAAAATAAATTTTAATTCATTAAATGACATAAAATAAAAACGAACATTTCAGCCTTGGTTGCGGCGTTTTCTTTACCCAAGTTAATGAAACCTCAAGGATTTTTAAGAATAATTTTGTTACCTTTGTTAACAAAACATAATAAAGGATTTTATTGAATAAACTAAATATAAAAAACAAATGACAAATTACTTAAAAAATTTTTTCCTTGCCGTTCATTCCTAATTAGTCAAAAATTAAGAAAATTATTTAATGGAAACCAAAATTACAAATTTTTTAAAAATTTTTACTTTAAAAATTTCATTCCCTCAAATCCAAAGTACCAATTATGAAAAATCAAACTAATATAAAATTGAATTAAAACAAATTTTATATTGGTCAAACTTCCAATATTAAAAACGTATTTCCCAACATTGTTACAATTAAAATAAAGGAATGAAGCCCTTACAATCCTACCACATTTGGTAAAATTTATTTTATAATAAAAACCATTGACGGGGTTCCCAGGAAATTTAATATTTATTTATTGGACCCTGGCCCAGAAATATCACACTCAAGGGACCCCATGGCCTTAATTTAAAGGCCCTAAGAAAATAAACAAAATTACCAAATAATTTACCCCAAACTTTATTAAAAATAAGTGGAAAAGCTGTAATTTTATTTTGAAAAAATTAGGTACTTAATGATTTTGATAAATACAAACAATTAAACAAAACTGTTTAAAAGTAAAATTTGGGCAATTTCCATTTTCAAAATTTTTAATACAAACTTAAAAGTTAGAAAATCACATATTAAAAAATTTAAAATTTAAACAGGTTTAATAAAAATTGAAATGGAAAAAAAACCCGGAAAAATAAAACGAAATTAAGTTCAGTTTTGAAATAATCCTTCCATTATTATTAAGAAAAATTTTAACAGGGGAAGATGGACTCCAAAAATATTTCTATAACAAAATTTTTAAATTGCCCTAGTAACTCGTTATGTTAAAATCATTTTCAGCATATAAGTATTTTTTGAAAACTGAAATTTATAAAAACTTCAAGAACAACATTTAAGGTCCCAATTTCCAAGGTTGCCAAAAACCAATCCCCACCGTAAAGGTAAAAAGGAATGGTACCTTTACTAATTCCAAAAACCAAGGTCGCAGACCCCTTTCCTTTCCACTTCAATATAACATTCCACAAACAAATTAAAACCTATACTTGTTTCTTGTTATCCATTAACCTATTTAACATGGAAAAAAAATTACTTTTAAAGGATTATTGATGTTTTTTGTCCACTTTATTTTTTCTCACCATAATTATTAAAAAAAAAACTTATTTAATACATTTAATTATGTAAAAAAAACATGTAAAACATTTAGATATTGATTTTTTTAAATAAAAATTTTGATTTATACACGTGAAAAGGTCCTCTCCACCCGTTTCAACATCCTGGACTCTTTTATGTTCCTTGTACAAATGTCATCCTTTATTGGCAATAAATATTTTAACAATACAAAATTAATCATTTTTTTTCATCTTCCTAGTCATTTTTTCTTATAGCAACCCTCACATTAGTTAATTTAACTATTAATTCTTTTTCTGAAAATAAAACAAAGTATAAAATTGGAGTAGGTAACTTATATGTCCTCGATACTAAAAACCATTTCAAATACATTAAATGGATGACGTAGATCCTAACCTTACAGTTTGTACATTTGATTATAATCGTGATCGTACCCACTGATCAACGGGTTTTCCCCATAATATAATGTTGAAGCCATGGGGCTCGGTTAGGCTCCTAGAACTTCCTAATACGAATCAAATTCCGGCAAATGGTATAGGTGGTTAAAAAAAATCATTAGATAGTTAGTATAAAGGGAATACAACCGGAATGTTACCCCAGGTGATAATGCAGGAAAAAGGCCATACCAGAAATTACAAAAAGCTTAGTTTGCCCACCTCCAGCCATGAATAATATATTGGAACCGGGGAATAAATTGGGAATGGGGACCCAAAAATTCGAATTTTCTTCTTCATCGCGCATTAAGTACCCGTTGCCTTTCCGGGTGGTATATTCCTTGAGGTTTTTTAAATAGCCCAGGTCTTGATTTGTTGAGGGTTATTCATTTTTGAAGTTATGAAGTGCTTCGCACCCACATTCAGATGAACTCCACGTCAAGTCCGTTGTTGCTAACTCATTTCAACGTCGAATCGTACTTAGGCAGGGTCCATTCTTACCACAAGTCACCAATGTTGAATGTTTCCCAAGGAACAAACCCCCAACATGGAAGACATCACTTTCAGGCACATGTGGGTCACTGTAGTTGCTCACTTATAGCTAATGTATTTTCTGAGATAGCCCTGTGGAAATCCAGGATAGGTTCTTTCATTTTGTTGTCACGGTTGAGCTCCCACGTCAATTGGGTGGAATGGGTTGAGGATGTATCCACTTCAGGGGGAGAGCTGAAGTGTTGGATTAATGGATGGGTGAGGTGTGGGGAAGCCAACGGGCTAAAGGTGAGGGTAGTAGGGCTGGATGGGTTGAAAAAAACTAGGTGTTGGAGGGATTGGGGATAATTTTGGAAAAAAAATGCCTCACGAATAGATTGGTACCTGAAAAATAAAAAGTTAGAAATCATCAAATGTTAGAAAAATAAAAATAAAATTAGGCTTCCTGATAATTTCTTGGGCCGTAAGCGTTGGGGAAGTTGGTTAGCATTCATTTGATTTTTCGCTGAACTTTAGAAGCATTGTAAAGATTTCTACGTTTTCCTTTCCAAATATGGTGTTTCCCCACAAAAACAACGTTTTTCAGCATTTTAGAGGACATTTTTACCGGGGGCCCTCCCGCCCCTGTAAATGGGGTTGACCTTGCCTCTTCACTTTTACCCCGTCTATTCCCTCTCCCCACCCAAAATTTTGTATTTGAAAAGCCCGAGGTCTTCCTGTTTAACCAGCATTGTTTAAAGTTTATAAAGTGGTTTCCATGTCTTCAAATTGAAGATTCATTTATAATTCAGAAGTTTTGTCTTAGAATAATTTTGTAATTTTCGTTATATATTTCTTGGGCAAAAATTTTAAAATTTGTGGACAGAAAATTTTCAAAAAATTTGTGGACTTGAAAATATTTCAAAAAATTATTTTTAAACCCAATAAAAATTCTTTTTTTTTTGCTTAAAGAAAATTTAATAAATGTAAATAAAATATTTATTGTAGGTTGAAACAAAGGTAAGCAGAAAGTAGCCGAAATGTTGAAAGGGAAACGAGGTGAAAGACTCTAACTTTAAAAAAAAATGCCTTCACTTATAGGTTGCCACTAAATTGGGTTTAGATTCCTCTAGTGAAAAATAAAAATAAAATTAGTCCCAAACCTAATCCCATCCTCGGGGCTGCGGATGAAGGTTGTAGGATCACGGACGGGTATACTTTAGGAGAATGTAAATGAAACGCCTGGCAAAGGGGTTTCACAAACTTGATAGAGCTTTCAGTTTGGTTCACCCCCGAAGACGGTTGGGACCGAACTACGTCAATTCCGTACTACTCTCACCCAAATGTAGGAGAAGGATTCCATAGGATTTCCGTTATCCGCAAATTAATGTAAAAGGGTGGAAACACTCAAATGTTTGACCCCAAATTTTTAGATATGATCGTAATTGTAATTCGGAACAATGGGAAGAAAATTTTTGAATTTGGACCTTAGAAATTCCAAATGGCTAGTATTTCTAAAGAACTAAAAAAATTGATATTCTATCTTTATAGGATTTATAATTACCCTAAACTGTTCGGACAAGTAGAGCCGATGGACGAATAGGAAAGCATCCTTATCCGGGTTCTAGATTTTGTAGAGAATATGGTGTTTATGACTCTCATTCTCTTAAATCCTGCCACCATGCATATATAATACCTGGCCATCAGTTTAGGGACACGGGAAAAGAGTATTTGCCCCAGAGTGTATTGAGCCCTCAGGGCGGAGTTTTGGAAAACAATTGGTCCCCAGCATGGTGGGATAAACAATCTGGGGGAATACTGTAACAGCAGATTATCCTGATATCCGTCCTCCCCAAGTATACCTACTTTTCCCCAATGAGATATATCGTTAACATCCCATTCCGGCGATAGGTTATTGGCCTGTTCGCATCCGGTATGATTCTTTTGAAACAGAGTAAACAATCAACTTAGGTTGTATAATTTATAATTGGTTCAAAGTCTAACAAAACCGTAACGATTATCAAACTTTAGTCTTTTGTTCAGTGTAAAAGATGTTTAATGCATTCATAAAAATTTTGCAAAGGATTTCCTTCGCCATAAAAACTTCATGTTGGAAAAAGGCCGTATCCCCCCATTAGGAATTGGGAGTTAAAACCATTCCACAACAGGGTGTATCGACAACAACTTCTATCCCTGAACTAATTGTTACGCTACTTTTCAACCTGGTCCATCGGGTAACTACCACTCGAATAAGTTAAGGTGGGTTGATTCCCTGAAACCAGGAACAGGGTACCACCTTAAGGAAGGTAAATTTATAATTGGTACAAAAAAAAGAGCAAATTTGAATTGTACACTGTATGATTGTTTATGAATCCTGGAGTTTTCAAGGAACCCTCCTGGCAAAAAAAATTATGTTGGGTAAAATGGGGTTAATAATTCGGAATCGTTTAAAAACATTTTTCACAGGGATACCGGCAAACAACCGATGGCGAACGTTTATGACTGACTGAAAGTAAAGTATTAAAACTTACAGACATTGAGAAAACTTCTCCGAAAGTAACGTTGAGTTGTTTGGTTTATACTTTTAAAAAGGAAACACGAATGAAATCCCCAAACAAGATGAAAAGTATGGTTTACGATTATTTTCAAAAATTGTGAATATTACCAAGCACCGAATTTCAAAAAAGGCTTTAAGTGTGAGATTATATTGAATATTCATTTTTTATTCCTGGTAATTGTATATTTGGAGGTGAAATTAAAATTTTCCCCACCACGGGTTCATTTGAATGTCCCCGTCGAAATAGCACGCCAATAGTCAATGTAAAAAACTGATAATTGTTGCTTTGCATGGGCTTTGTATCAGCACTAGTGACACCAACGGGGTTACCACAACGAACAACTTCATACCCTGATTTCAGAACGTTATTCAACTGGGATGGTGTAGAGTTTCCGGTTAAGCTGACAAATATTTCACGTTGAGTCCAACAAAATATATCTATTAATGTTTATGGGTGGACGATACGTATCGTGATGGTCAGGTGTCACGGAGGTGGTGGGACCTCTGTACTATACCAAAGCTAAACAGGCGTGCATGTTAATTTATTATTATTAGTCAGTAACCAAACAGATAATCAGCATTATGTATGGATAAAATTTTCTCGTTTACTTAGCAACCAAATAACCCGGGTAATGGTGAGATATTTTTGTGATACTTGCCTTTATTATTTCAGGACGCAAGAGCAATTAACCCGCCACGTGGACATGACTGTAACTTTGTAACACAAAATTACCTGACTTGAAACAAAAAAAGATAGAACCGGGGAATTCTATTCGGAAAATATACTCGCATTTCGGAACTACCAGAAACAGATGGCTACCGTTCGTAATTTATGCGGATTTTGAAGCCCTGGTACCGGTGATACGGCTGAACCAGATCCTAAAACCATTCACGATAAAGACGTGTAACATCAACCATTTCATTTAGTTATTATAAAGTGTAGTCTAAACGATGCGTGGTCTAAATTAGAACTATAAGGGGAGTTAATGCAGCTGAAATAATACGTCAACTGAAAGTGATGTAAAACGGATATATAATGATCATTTCAAAGTATTGTTCCAATGTTACCATAACGGAGAACAAAAGGTTTATAATTGTTTATATTTTATTTGCGCAAGCGGTTCACGGGTGATCCGCAAATCCAAAAGTACGAGATCATTGTCACGTCACTGGTAAGTATCGTGGCGCCACATTCACTTTGTAATTTAAACTATCAGCTACCTTCTTTTATCCCCGTTTTTCTACATAACTTGAGTGGTATGATGTCACCTGTTCATAAACAGTTAGGGTGAAACGGAAGAAATTACCGTACCCTGTTAAAGTGAAAATATATAACGTTTGGTAAGCACATATGTTGATGAATATATAAAAGTCGGGTTCGGAAAAGTACATTAATTACGATTCGTTGATAGTTGTAGATTCATGGCTGCATCCTTAGATACTCTATCTCAGAATTTAGCAGATCAATGCATAGGTAAGGAAATATTTTAATAATGATAATGATTTTAACTTAATGCGAAAGAAAGGTTTTCCCTATTACGTAGTAGTTTTAAAATTGAATGATGTCACGATACCATCTTATGATAAATTCTACGATAAAATGCGTGATGAAAAATATTTCCGATGACGAATACTGTCGCGTCCTACTGGTATGGGATCACTTTAAGTGTAATACATTAGGTGATTATGCTGATATTTATTTAAAATCAGATGTGTTGTTATTGGCTGACGTGTTTGAAAACTTTAGGAGATTATGTATGGGTGTGTATGGGTTAGAACCTGCACAGTATGTCACTTTACCTGGATTGGCGTGGGATGCCATGTTGAAATGTACGAAAGTAGAGTTAGAATTACTGACGGATTGGATATGTATCATTTTAAAAAAGGTATTCGTGGTGGAGTAAACTGTATTAAGCGGAGAAGCATTGCTAACAACGAGTTTGTTCCAAATTACCTAATCAACCCAAAGTATTTTTACAATATTTGGAGCCACGAATTTATACGGCTGGAGTATGGGCAATACCTACCACACGAGGGTTTATTGGTTAACTCAAGATGAAATACAGAACTTTGATGTAAAAGATTAATGATGAGGATGATGTTGGATTTATACTTGAGGTTGATATAAAATCCACACCACCTGCATGACGAACATAATGATATCCTTTTTGCCCTGAAATGATCTGCGCACCACATTCTCAGGAGGAGAAGTTAATTAAGTGGATAAGACAAACTACGTTATACATTACCGTATTTAAACAATGTATAGAACAGGTTTATTGTAACCCATATTCATAGGGTTTTACGCTTTCGCCAAAGTCCTTGGTTAATACCATACGTAGACCTTAATACCTTTCTTCGAAATCAAGCAAAGAAAAGTTTGAAAAGGATTTCTTTAAATACATGAAAATGGCGTCTTTGGGAAAACAATGGAAATGTGGACAAAGAAGGTTATCAAACTTTAACCATTGGGAAAATAATGGTCATCGGTTGGGGCTAGCACGGTACGTTGCAAAACCCAATTTAAAAATTTAATTCAATTTACTGACAATTATTTGCGGTGGAATTGTCGAAACAGGTAGTTACGTATGATAAACCCGTATATGTCGGATTTAGTATTTTAGATCTTTCCAAAATTATTAATGTATCGCTTTTTCTATGACGTTTTACGCTCATTATGGTACTAACGTATCATTGTTGTATCCGGATACCGACTCGCTAATTGTTGAGATAACGATGATGTGTACGCACATTTGGAATAATTTAGATGAATATGACACATCCAACTATCAAAACGAGTTGCATGGTATTCCTGCCTTCCGTCGTGGACGAATGAAAGATGAGTATGCAGGAAAGCGATTTTTTATGGTGCGGATCCAAATCATACTGTTTGAAGCTTGCTGACAATGAAGTGGTTAAGAAAGCTAAAGGTGTTAAGAAAGTTATCATTCAAAAGTGTTGACGGAGTAGATTAAAAGCTGTTGCAGGGCGTCCGATAAAACAGTAATGTGTAAAATGTTGTGTTTAGATCAACCTACATGATATATATACAGAAATGTTAAACAAAATTGCCTTTAGGTCCCAGGATGACAAACGGTATCAATACGTGATACTGTACAACGTTAGCGTGGGGGCATTGGAATTCCGGAATTGGAGAATGTGGATCCATTGAGCAGCTACTAGAGGTTGCTAAGCAAATGATTGTATGATTAAGGGGAAAAAATAGTTTGGTACTGACACTTGCTAGGTTTAATATATATATTTCTCCATATGAAACTATTTAATACTATGAGTACTTCATGAAGTACCTTTTTTGTAGATTTTGTTAATAGTATGTACTAATTCTTTATTGAGAGATTATATATGATGTACAAACATTCTGTGATATATAAAAATAAATAGTGAATATTTAATTTTTTTTATTAAAAATGTATAAGTTTTATTGCATTAATACGTATCATAACATTAGACAAAGCGCAGTAACAGGATGATTACTATGATAGTAACAAACTGGTTCCAAAGCAGGAAGGAGGGGATGTTCATCAATTTCAATAACGGACTGGGTCACAAATTTTCTGATGTAATCTGCTTTCTCTTGCCCTTGACATAGACAGAATCTGTTGGCTGAATCAATCTCTCGAGTATTCTTCGAAAGTGGTGTGGTGGTGTATACCCTTCTTCCCATTTAATACAGTGCTGGTTATGTATTAACCAAGTAGCTTGACGACGACTCTCTGCATCCAATGTGCCAGGGTACGGTGATTTAAAGACATGAGCATTTTTTCCATTATAAAGGCGAGTTCTTTCGGTATAAAACTTTTGAAATTTTAAACCCTTGTACATCCACCATAATCAGCATTGCATTACAATTGTCGTACTGCTTTGGTTAACGCGTTGTATGTAACTAAACGATCGTGGAGTATAACACAGTATGCTGTCGTATTGGCAGCTATGTTTGCCGCTGTTTCAAACTCTACACGAAGAACTACTGCTTTCGAGTGCAATACTTTTTTTGATTTGAGCAGTCGACCACCATCAGTGGTGCAGCCGTCGTAAATTGAATAGGTGTGAGTAATGGTTGTCCATCTCTTTGATAATATGACATTTGGAATTTAGCAAACATTTTCATGGCAAAGCAATTGTTATCATAATTAACATTTAAATTATCATACGGGTAACGGTCGGTGTTGAGGAATACCGAATATTCTTTAGTGCACATTTATCGAATTTACTCGCATCGTGCATAACATTATTTTCTCGTCCAGTTTGAAACCCTATAATAATGTATCTCGGTGTTTCAATACTAGTTGATGTTTTGATTGCCCATGTATGCTTATCTGTTGTTGGTATAGCGGGATGTATGTGGTTTCCCAACTTCTAAATGCTAGTGGAGTATTCACATTTTTATCAATGTATTTCGTTAACGCTAATTCCTCCGCTAATGCTGGAACGATGTGTGGAACTTTCCAATAAATCTTATCTATGTTTTTAACTTTTTAAAATGCCTTCAAAATGAATTAATACAAGTTCTTGTCTAATGTTCAAAATCACTTTATTATAATCTTCAGCAAAGGCAGCATTCGCAAAGGTATACAGACATTAAAATACCCTTGCTCATTTGTTAGTGTGCTGTTTGATGTGAAACCAACCGGCATTTTGATGGCGGGCAAGATCATTGGTCAATGATACTAATCCTTTCATTGTCGACGTTAACCCCACCTTAGTTACGGAATCTACCACTATTCCATTCATCTCATATCTAATTTCACTGAATAAAAATGCGATACCATTATTAACGAACCTTGCGGTATTGGAGACAGTGCCATCCTGTCGCAATAATCTTCCCTCTACATAAACATAACTTTCTGATGGTAGAGTGCACATGTCTTCCTGAATGGGTATCCTGATTTCATCATTGTTTCCAAATCTCGTAGTATATGGTTGATGGGTGTGCAGTTCGGAATTGACTATAGCATTATCAACAACAACTTTTTCATTAACGTTTAATACACTCATTGTAGTAGTAAACCCGAGACTCTCCAAGAATGCTTTGTTCTGCGCTGTCAACGCTTTGGTCGCTGAACGCTTACTGACTTACCCTTTCCACACTTCACTCTTTTATAGTTTGTTTTGCACTGGTTACATGCACATGTATTATACCGCGTCACCATATTTTCTTTAAATGTAGTCCTATCGTTATGACTTCTCCGTTAAAATTGGGATCTCCGTCTTGGTCTACTATTTTAAGTGTTATTGTTGAATGGTAGATGTATTTATAGGTAAGTAGATAACATGTTGAGGTGATTCGATTATTTTATATCCCGCTGGTACACTGGGAAAAATTGATGAATTATGTGATGACTCCCATTTTTAAAACTACCACTTGTTATGTTGCACTCGATAATTAATGAGTTAATTTTGATGATGTTAATAGGGTTCTCAGAGGTGTACACTTTTTAGCTTGGTAAAAGTAGTTTTTTAAAGCCTAGCAAAGGCCCTATCGAATGGACCACATTGAAACTAATGTTATGGGTTGCTTTCATGGTTGCTTTCATAGTTTATTATTTGCTCGTAAATCAATATACCCCTTATCGTCTTTCACTGAGTCATTAATGTATTTATTCACATCTGCGATTTCGTATGTTCCTGGGGTATTGTAATTTTCTCTTTTCCAAATATGAGCATGTTGTTCTTTGAAGTAACGTTTTGTATAGTATTGAACGATTCAAAACTAGTTAACCCCATTACATATTCCGACCAATCAAGAAAAATCGGTGGATTAAATGTGGCTTGCAGGATACAGCTTTTACCGGGGGTAAATGTGTACACACGATCACGTAACAACTACTGACAATCAGAACGAGTAGTCGTATAAAAATCGTAAGACTAGATGACCACAGTTGTATGTATTGAACTCTTGAACCTTAGTAAAGTTATAATCAATTGTGTTTCTGCTACCATCACTTTTAAAATAGTGGACTAATTCGAAGGGTGGTTTAACATGTCCTATACTATCAAAATATGTTATATGTCTATTACGCTTAATATATGCTGTCCAGTGTGTTCCCTGATTAGCTTGATTATCCAGATTCACGATACCACATTCATTCCTATGGATTAGTGTAGCTTATCTCGCATATATATCCCTCTAAAGTAGGGAATCTTTAATTGCTCAACAAATTTTGATAGCTCAACATTACTTAAGGCGTGGCGTGGTAGCTTCAGTGGGAGTTTTTTGAATACGGTTGTAAATATATGCCCAAACCTCGTTTATATGGTTTTAGATATAAACCTTTTCCAACGGGCTGCTTCCATTGCTTGATTGTGTCGTTTGGTTTCTTCTAACGTTTTTGTCGCAGCTTTTGCGTCGGTAACCGCTTTTGCAACTGCAGCTGCACCGCCACCTAACGAACCTAAGGCTCCTAATGCTGCAAATAGGGGAATAAGAGGTATGAACCCCTCGTTTTGGTATAGGTAATATTCTGCTCTTGGGTGCCATGATTTTTTGTGTTTTAGAACCGGCTTGCTGTATTGTAGATCTTAAAGATGATCGAAGTTTACCACCAACACGACGTCGCGCTAAAGTACCGCTTTGTTAAATGAAATTTTTGGGAGTACGCTTTGTTCTTCGTGATTTGTTCCGTTCTATTGCTTGTCCGTGATCTTCCACCCATCCCCATTTTCCGTTTTCCTTTCATTATTCCAGCTATAGTTAATGCAGCTGCCCTTTCTCCAAATGTAGCGTTTGAGGAACGAAATCTATTCCAAGCTTTTTGTTGCAAAGTTTTATCGGCAATGTGTCGTTGACTTAAATCGTTTGACTGGGAGTATGCAATATCGTGCTCTTTACAGGCTTCGTCCAATTCATTTATACCTTTGGCCCGAGCTAGTCGTTTTTGTAAACGGGTACCCGGTCCGCAGTATCTATACCCAGGTATATGCAACTCCACGGTAATTTATTTATTAAGGTATTAATTAATCCTGAACCCTTTTCTTCTTATTACACCGAGAAGTATACTTCATACCAGACTTTGCCACTTCACTACTAAACTACTTTCTTTATGACACGTTATATGTTAGACCAAAATTTGTGGTTTAGTACTATACGGGCACCAACGTTATTCCGAAGACACAAATTACCTTTAAAAATTATGACATATATAACAAAACTTTACCTAAAATACGGCACTAAAGGGGGTTAAACAGGATAATGTTGGTATCTGGGTCGGAAAAACAAATGTTATGATTACCTTGTTAGAAATAAATGGTTTCGTTTTGAAAATGAAATTTAAATATTTTCCCTAAATCCGTTCAAATTTTTCCAATAAAAAACGGGCAATACGTGATAATGTATTTATATCCTTTTCCCAAAAATTCAATAATGATTTTGATGATGTAGGGTCATAAGCTGAAATAAAGATATTTTGTTTTGGCAAACAAATTGGTTTTTCTTGTTATTTTAAAAAACAGTTATACGTGATAAGAATTTACTTTTCTTTTCAAAAATAACTAACTTAAGCTGTTAGTACACGTTAATGGAAGCCTTTTAGGTTTAAAGAATTTTTTGTTGCTGGCAAGACAAAGGTTTTCGTTTTGAAAAGAAAGGATGTTTACAGGCGGTGAAGAGATTTACTTTTCACATAAAATAATCTATAGGCTTCAACGACAGCGAATGGAGGAGCCTTGAAAGAATTTTCTTCCCAAAATTGAACGAAAAGGGTTTGAAAAATACCTCTTACAGAACTGAATGGAGGCACACTTTAAACCATTAAAACCATTAAAACAATTAATTCAAAATATGGCTCTATCAAACGCCCCTTAGAGAATCAAAAAGGATCCAGACACGTGAAGTATTTTAAATACAAAAACCCAGAATACTAAAGGCGTCTTTTTCCTGAAATTATACCTCTACAAGAATTGTAATTGCGATTCCCTCCGATGGAAATTCCTATTTAAACAATTAAATGGAACTACTAGCTCGGATTCCAAAAGAGTATCCAATACCAAGGATTGCTGTACTAGTTGAAGGTAATTTAGAGATACAGAAAAGTAGACTTAACATACCATTTCACCTGAAAAGGAAATTTTTATAGGCGATCTGAACAATTTTTTAAAAATTTGGAATCGCTTTCCCGATATATCCCTAGATTTGAGGGAAACCGGGATTAATAATATTTTTAAAAATTTAGGATCAAAAAGGACCACAATGAATAATAATTTGCCCGACGTAATTATAACCCTGTATAAACCAAACTAATGTAAGTACCTTAAACATTAAACCATTATTACCCTAGAAAATTTGCCACATCTCATTCACCTCCAGAAATTGAAAACTTTTATCCAAAAGAGGTGGTGGCTGCAGTATTATACAATAAAAACCTTTGAATTTGTCCTGGAAAACCCAAAAGTTAGTAATTGGTACGGGAATTTTAGGAAATGTGAAGGAAACCTAGAATCACCGAAGTGATATTAATTATAACCGTGGCAAAATAAACAGTAACAGTTTGTTTAAACCTATTACATATCCTTTTCACATTTTCACCGACTACCACTAAAGGAGTAAATTCCATGTTATGCCAAAGAAAATTTGGCGACTTTATCAAAAATGACAGTGGATTTTGGAAAAATATTATGCTCCAGTGATTAAAGAAATTTGATATATTTAGAAATTATTTTATTGCGGGTTTCAACAACAAGAGTACCATTGGGATAATGGTAAATTTCTTTCCAAGAGGGAAAAATATTGCATTTTTGGTTATGAATATTCATCTTCGAGTATACTGAATAATACGAACCGTGTTTCTAAATAATAAAACATTCGTAAGGCATGTGTTCAACCTATTTTCCAAAAGTATATTTCGACAAAGAACAATTATTCATCCTAGAATTTCACAATAAAGTAAAAATGAGTAAACCATTTGTTGGAACTGCCAAACCACAAGGAGAAATTTTCCCAGGGTAAACTAAAAGGTTTAAAGTCTCTTTCAACGTTTAGTAAATATACCTTAGTATGTGAATAAAGGATTTCAATTTTTAGAATAAAATGTTCTCAAATATGTTTTTCCCCAAAACGCAAGAATTAAACTATTGGGGGTTGGTAAACTCTATCTGGATTCAAAAGATGTACGCATAACAAATATATAACGGATTTTATAATGCAAATTTAAAAATTAAAAATTAATACAATCTTACATATTATTCCACCTTAAAAGGCTGCAACGGTTCAATCGTTTAAAGAATTGTGGAAAAATTCACATCAAATCTTAAGTGGCATCAATTTGCCCAAATTTTACCGAGATAATTCAAGAAAATGAACAACCGGGTATAAACCGGTAGTGTAACGGAAAAAATCGAATATTTTCAACTTTAAAATGTCAGAAATTCTTGCCTAAAACCCTAAAAAAAACATTACGCATTGCAAAATAAGTATTTTCAAAGGGTACCCCTAATTATTACAATTTTAATATCAACATTAAAACCCATCCCTACACTTCTGATAGTCGAATAAGAGATTCAAGGGTTTTATGACCCAACTACAAAGTTTAAACATCCGACATTCACCTATTGAACTTCATCCGACTCAAGGGTAAACTTCATTAAGGGTTGGGTTTTATATTCTCCAACTCATGGATTTCTACCAAAGACATTGTGAATTTAATTAATTAATTATATAACTGAATTAATATGCAATCAATCTTTTTTTTTTTAAAACTTTTTAATTTTATAACTCATCCTAAATGACAAACCCACTCACGAGCTTTTTTCTTGGTAAATATTTCTACAGCATCTATTCTTTTTAAATCTCAGATTAGTTTGTCCCATTTCCTTTTCGCCATCCTGTTGCCACCTCCAATCTGATAACAGTTTTGGACTCTTAATCCATTTTTGGGTGATCGCACTAACCAAAATTGGTTACTTTATTTTGGAAAATTGCCCAATGAATTTCAATTTCATTAACCTTTATACAACAAATCCCTTTCATGCTGCGATGTTAATTTTTTACAAAGGCTTTCCTCCCCTCTTATTAACAATTATTTAAATAGTCTCACTAAATCTACCCATTCCTACACTTTTCATGTCAGCATCAATTCTAATATTTAACTACATATTGTCTTTACTGCCAACCAATCACACTTTAGGCCACATCCGCACTTAACACTCCACAATTACTAACATCTAATATATCCCTATTGATACAACCGTTACCCCCTTTCAGTTATAGGTTTGGCAAGACCATATCCTTAAAGTTTCCCCAAATTTTCCATTTCCAGGCATGTTAATAAATTCGAATGGGTAAATTTGAAGAAAGGAATTCCGCTCCACTTTATTAGGTTATTATAAAATTGGAAAGTTCCAGTTTGAACCCTGGTAAAAATCTTAAAAGCTTCCATAAGTTTAAGATCCCTCCAAATAGTCCTTCTTCCTACACGGGGTTAATTTTTTTTGTTAATATTTTCGTGAACAGTTTACCCGTTTGGTGGAACCACCTTAGGACGTGAAATTTGTAATTACCCCTTTTACCATAAGATACGCCTTCCTCTTGTAAACCCATACCACTTTATAAAGTTTTACGATGGTAAATCCAAATTTGGGTGAAAAGAATAAAAATTTGTTTTCTTTTATTTAAAAATAATGCACATTATTAAGAAAATATCACAATATTCCTTGAACTTATAACCGATAACTTCGCCTTTTCTATGGCTTGCGAAAGTTATCCAATTTACGATACGGTTTGAAATTTTCTTTTAATACCATCCCCATGTTCCGTCAAGGCTCTTCGTGACCTTCACGATTATCCCACATTTTCCCTTCGCGGGTTAACCTTTTCAAGGTTTTTTTTTCAAGGGATCATTTCGTTTTTTTCCCAACCTTATTTCACCAATTTAAGGTACATTTAAGGTTTTCCATTTTCCACAAAACATAACAAGGTTTACAAAAACCCCAAGTATTTTAATACTTGGGGGGGTTTTTCATATAATAGTTACCGATCTTCACATGTGATAGTGAAACTTGGGTTAATGTACCAACCACAAACCTTTTTAAATTAGTACGGACGGGCTGCAATTTTGTGGGTAAATTTTGAAAAGAAAGGTACACCGCCTTTAACTGTAGTGCGTTGCAATAGAAATTGTGGGCGGTGGTTTGACCCTTTAACAATTCGCCAGTTGGGGAGTATTTAAAGTTACCTACAATTGGTTTAATTCCTCCATTGGTTGGTTATTTTTATTTATCTGTTATCCACAAAAAATTACCGCTTACCAAACCCATATGGACATGGAAATGTTGTATTTTACAGATAATCTGGTGTGTTTGGGCCTTAAACTTTTATGATTTTACATGTGATTTTTTATTTGTGTGAAATTTTATGTTATTTTAATATTTGTTTTGCGTCTATATATTGTATGTAATAAATATTTTAGCCAGTGTTAGTTTATCCTCTAGTAAAAATGTTACGTGCCAGAATTTTAACCCAATTAAATTGTTTCAAAAATTACTCGTATCAAATTTGGGGACTACCCTATCGTTGTGCACAATTATTTAATTTGAATAGGTTGAATTTTCATGTGGGGGTTAAATAAACCGATGGCAGAGAGTAATCCGTTCAGGAATTCCGATGGGACCAAGAGATGCTCATCCTGACCCGTCCGCCAGATGTTAAAAATGGGAATTTTTGCAGGATAAAAAAATTTTTATTCCAAAGAAAATCATATTCTGGTAATTTTTAAGTTTTATTTTACAAATTAAATGTATTAACATATAGTTTTTTCTTTAAAATTATGGTAAAAAAAATGGCAAAAAATCAAGTAGGTGGTTGGGTAAAATACATTTGGGTGGCTTTTGATATTAAAATTACTGGATAAAAGCAAAAAATGTTAGTTGAACCTTGTGGGGTTGATAGGCACACGGATAGCCTTTAAGGGAACAGGAAACTCTGCGACCTTTTTTGTTAATGTATTGTATCCCGCGCTTTTTGACCGGTCGGTGGGGACCTTGGTTTTGGGCAACCAGAAAGTGGCGGTGTTCTTGAAGTCTCCCACCTCATTTGCCCCGTTTAGAAAAGGTTTAGTCTTATTGTTTTACCAATTAAACGATTAATTTTCTCCTGTTAGATTAAGGTTTAAATTTAAGTTTTAGATCTTAATTCAACAAAAACTTTAACAGTTATTACCTTATAACTTTCTAAAATAGGCTAAAGTTGAAAATGTCTAACGTAGTTTTTAACGATTATTTCGCTAAAATTTGGAGTGATATATGTCTCCAAAATAACTCTTGTGGATCTTTAAATTTGACTACTAGTACTGTATATTCGATAGCAACAAAAAATTATTATAATGTATGGGATTTATTAGGTTTGGAATTAAATCTTAAAACCAACATACACGATAGAGAAGCTGTAAAAACTAACGATAAGGACGACGAAGAAGAAATAATAAGAAGCAGTTCAGATAATTCCGATAGCGAAGATATTCTCAAAGAAAAGGAAATGCAATTTACATTAAAACTTGAACCGTCAGAATTCCAGAATATGTTTAATAAATTTGAATTTTATAATGACAGAGATAAAAAAATTAAACTTACCGAAAGACCCTATTTAACATTTAAACAATATTGCTGGTCACATATTATTTATAGAAAATTTATTGAAATTACAAAACTTGACTGCGTTTTATCTTTTAAGAGGGCGAAGTTGTATAGATCCAGCTTAACTTTACTAAAATTTATGTAATTAATTATTTTTTTAAATGCCCTACAGTAATCAAGATAGGTAAAGTTGCTTAAAATTAAATCCCATTACAAAAGATTGCGCGATATTGCACCATAAATAATTAATTTTAATCCCCTCCGACGTAGATATTAAAAAGCATAAAATGCTCTTACGTCCGAGAACCCTCAGCCAATCACAGCCAGAGGACTCCTGCATAGAAGCCGGATCCACCCACCGCGAATCAGCTATAAAAACCGCGGCACTACCGGAAGAAATCCTACTTACTACTTCCCGCGACTACTACTTTTTGTTACTCCCTGCTACTTTGTTATTCCGCGACTACTTTTGCTACTCCGCGACTCCGCTATCCTGACACTCTCGCGTCTCCAGCAGCCAGAACCGAGATCCAGACCGCGCGCCTGCCGTAGTTAGTTTCGTTGAGTACGTCGCCGACCTGCCGATTGCCGCATCCGTTTATCCTGAACCATCGTGCATCTTTAGTCGCGTTACTTCGCCGCCGTCACCAGTAAATCAGCATTATACAATCAAACTGCTGGTTGAGATACGCTAAGGTTAACAGCACGTAAGTTTTATTGCACCACTTTCTTAAACATTAGACCAGACACCTAGAGAAACGACGGGCTGCAGAGCCCGGAAGTTATCTAACCGTTCCAGTACACAATCTAGAAGTATACGACGGGCTGTACCGCCTGAAGTTACCTGCCTTCGGGCTAACGCCCTGAAGGCATCTTCCATTTACTCCAGCGGCAAGAAGGGTACTCGCTCAAATTCTACCGCTCCCCCAGAAGATCCCTTTGTACAGCAGTCGACGGGCTGGACCCAGAACCTTATAAAGAGCTCTCCATTAACCAGATATTACACATACATTACACATACAATACACCGACCAGATCCTGAGGAAAATTAGCAATACAAACAAGCGACGCCTTGACCTAGAGGTAATCTCAATACCAGAAGCCGCATTCATAGAGATCACCCGCGTGATCCTCCAGATATATAAAGACGAACCCGTGGTGCGTGTACGTAATAATTTACATTAAACGTACTCCTGCGTCTCGCAATCGCATATAAATCACTTACTTAAAACACCTGCATTCCGTCGGAAACAATTCTCAGAATTGTTCAATGTAGTACACGCAGTCCTAAAAGGTCGTGTAAACTCGCCTCCGATTAATTCGTTTATAACCATTAATAAAAAACGCAATCTTTAATAATAACTAACGCAAAAGATCGTGATAAACTCAGTCTTCCCTGTATTTGTTAGTTAGAATAAGTTTCCCTTATACGAAAAGTATACGAGTTTAACATAAACAGACGTTTTTTTAATAATAAAGAATTAATACGTTTATTTCCGGGCATAATTAAATGTTAAAATACGTTCTCCACTAATTAAGAAATCCTGAGATCAGCCTGTTTAGTTAGGGTAGATAATTAAACGCGTACGTACAATTTGCATTTAAAATATGTAAATATTAACCTGTCCTGTGTAAAGCATTCCAAGTACTCCAGTCAGTATGAAAGTCAAATCACGTATAAGAATAGTCATGCGCACCACTGTTACTTTAAATTATTGATTTTCTCTTTGACCTGCTTAAAGACACCAACGCGATCGTTGCTCCCGGCTTATCTCCTACATAGAATTTTACACGGCGCCACCTGACAAATACCAGGCTACCGTGTACAGGGCAGGCCTGAACGGTCGTAATAAACCAAATTAAATCGTCATTAGTAGGGTTTTTGGGTCATAACACACCAGAAATTGAACTACAATAATTTATATTTCCACAGAAACGGCTCAGGATCCAGTAATCACCACTACCGTCCACGGGGGACCAGCCAAACGGGCGATGCCAACCAGGACATCCCGGGTCACACCAAATAAGATTTGTTTTGTTGTTGTTGTTAATTTACTTCATTTAGGTTAATTCTTTAGTTTTGTAAACAAATAGGTAATATACGTTTAAAATAGTTTTGTTGTATTATTCAAAGTGTACAGTGTTAAGCACAAAAATGTGAACCACCCCGCCTAGTTAAGACAAGACCCGATATGAGCTAGACCGAGGCAAATTAAATTAAACCCTTTTAATTTAATTATTGTAAAGCAAAAAGAGACGTTACAAAGTTACAATTTGCCAAAATCTTTGGTAGATGCATTGAGTGTGATAGTGAATTTCATAGAATTATTATTGATCCACCTCGAGATGGAAGCGATGCGGAAGTAGAATTGAATTGCAAATACATTGGGAATTTCAGGAATAAACATATATTAGAAAATAAGAGGTATTTATCAGGTTTAAAAAGGAATGAAGTAGTGGAAAAGTTACAAATATGTCATCCGTAATGTTCAGAAAATTGAAGGCAAATGAATTAATGCAGTTTCAGGAGAAAGAACCAGATGATTTGCCCAAATTAGAAACTTTGAGAAACGTTAAATATCAACTCCGAGAAAGAAAAAAAAATTCACAAAGCACCTAGAATATAATGGTATAATTAGAGATATAGGATATAGTCCGTTTTTCGTGTATTATTGAAGCAATATCCAGATACAAGGATACAGAAATTATTGTGATAGAAACATTTCAAGTTTAAAAATTGATGCAACGGGAAGTATTGTGGAGAAAATTGTTGACAATTGGGGTTCTAAATCTGCTCATATATTCTTATACAGTATTGTGGTTCGTGATCCTGCTACAAAGATACAATACTATGTGAGTAATATGATTAGCGAGTCACAAAATGGCCAAGCAATATCTAATTGGCTAAATACTTGGCTAAGAACAGGAACGTCTATGCCAAATGAGGTAGTTACAAACATGTCACGAGCCCTTATGTACGCATGTGTTTCTGCTTTTACATCCTACAAATCCCTCAAAGATTATATTGAATCTTGTTTCGATGTTTTATTTAAAAAAGGCAAATCAAATTCTGAAACTCACTTCGCACAATCAAATTGTTTTCTTCGAAATGATGTAGCGCATCTTATCAAAATGTGTACTGATTGGATATCTTTAAAAGATGTTCGCAAAAATTCTATTTGCGGTCTATAGGCTAACTAATCTAGTGTGATCAAATACATGATATGGAAAATTTATTAATAGCAATACGTACAGTAGCATATTCCGATACAGAGTGAACTTCATTAATTAATAATAGCTTAACAGCTTGTGAAATAAACAAAAAATGGTTATCAAAAAGAATCGCTACAGGAACAACCGAATTATTTGATTCTAATACGAATGAAATGGGTCTTAAATTATATGTATATACTGTAAAAAAATTATCTGGGCCAGAGACAAGGCTAGGTGAATCCGTAGTATTGCAATTATCCAGATCTTTATCAGGCATTGGTGTTGAACTTTATTTTGATAATTTTTTCAACTCTCCTTCGCTGCAGAAACAACTACACATTGCTAATATTAAGGCCTGTGGTACAGTTCGAGGAAATAGGAAACACATTCCGAAAGAAATAATAACTGATGTAAACATGAAACGCGGGGATATTTTCAAAGCAAGTGCCGATGGCATCGCATTTGTCAAATGGATGGACAATAAACCAGTCTACGTATTGAGCAATTTGTTGTCACCAATTATGACAAAAACAGTTACCCGCCGTCAAGCTGGATCTTCTGGAAGAATCACTGTAACTTGCCCAGATATGGTGTCATAATATAATAATTTCATGGGTGGAGTCGATTTGATGGACCAAAAAAAAGTGGTTTATGAAGTTGACCGAAAAGCAAGAATAAAATATTACCTCAGACTCGTGTTTGATCTCCTGAACATTAGCATGAATAACGCGTACATTGTTTACAGTCAGCTACATGAAGAAAAGATCATGAAGCAACCTTGTTGACAAGTTTAGAATTCAGACAAAATGTGGCAAGAGCTTTAATTACGAACTATTGTTCTCGAAAACGTGCCTCAGCCACAGTAATAACAACTCAGAGAAGAAGAAAAATGTCAACAAACCCCACTCCACCAACTCACACTATGGTCAAAGCAGAACGAAAAAGATGTGTCCAATGTGCTCAGAATAAGATAGAGAACAGAACAAATAACAAATGCCAACAATGTAATGTCCATCTTTGCTTTACATCAAACAGAAACTGCTTTGTTTCAAGACAAAAGGACAAAAATACTCTACTTTCTTATTAATTTAATTATTTTTTAGACTCTGAAGGGAAAAACATGTAAAACACGCTAACTGACAATATAAGAATACGAGTGTTAATTTCGTACCTTTAAGGAACATAGGGACAAATATGTCCCCGTTCGGAAAACGGCTTTCCCGATATTTTTTTTTTAAAATCTGTGTTCATATTCGTTTTTGTTTGGGTATATATTGGTCAGCAAACACCAAAATACCAAGTTTTTACCAAGCCGTTTTCTTATGTACCTGAAAGGGTTAAGTCGAGCACAGAGAAAGTGAAAATTGAGATAACAAAGATTCATATAATCCCTAGTGATGAAGGAAAAATACTCATATATGATGATATCAAAAAAATGCAATAATCAAAATTCCTTTACGTCAATGGGAATTGTATGATTTACCTGCTCTTAAGGAAACGAAATCTGATACATGGTCAATAAAAACAACAACACAACTTGAAAAACCCCAGATGGCTATTGGTTGTATTTCAAAAAGAGAGCGTTAAGAATAACCGTGAAGCATATGCAACAGACTTTATCAACGCTAATCTCTCTAATATAACGCTTTATTTAAATTCTGAAAAGTATCCCTATGAAAATTGGAATTTAGATTTTACAGTTAAAAGTTATATGCCTGCATATGATGCACATTGCAACTTTCAAAAGGGATACTATGGAAAATCAGTATCTGAAACTTTATTGAAGTATAATGACTATGAAATATGTCCAATATTTATAATCGATATTGTTCAAAACAGAAACAAACACTTAAAACATCAACCGTGGATATTAAGCTGGTAATGGAATCCAATGCAAATTTTGAAAAGGAAACAACCATGTATTGTCTTATTTTACATGACGCTATTATTGAATATAATCCTTTAACAGGTGAAGTACATCGAATGTAAATTACATGTATATATTTTAATAGTATTATAAAACAATAACATTTATAATATTGTTTCTGCTTTATGAACTTATAAACATAATGAAAATTATTAAACAAAAATCAACTTTATCTGTATCCAATTTAGATTCTATGAGTGAGGAGAAAATAATGGATGTAGCTAAAAAGCATGGTACACTTTTACCGAACACATGTAGATGTATATTACAGGGCCATCAAATTCTGGAAAAACGAATACGATGCTCAGTTTATTACTTGAATTGAACGGATTGAAGTTTGAAAATGTGTATATATTTTTAAAAACATTAAATCAATCAAAATATAAATTATTAAAAGAGATATTAACACCAATCAAGGGTATAGGACATTACACGTTTACTGAAAATGATGATATTATTCCACCAAACGAGGTTAAACCAAACTCAATATTTATCTTTGATGAGATAGCCTGCGATAAACAAAATAAAATAAGGGATTATTTTTGTAAGGGAAGACATAATTCAGTAGATTCTTTTTATTTGTGTCAAACCTATAAACGCATACCTAAGCATTTAGTAAGAGATAATGTTAATTTGATATTGTTATTCAAACAAGATGATTTAAATTTAAAACATGGAAGATCAACAGAACATCAAGATCACGTTAATACGGACATGACGTTTACAACATTCCAACAAATATGTGCTCAATGTTCGTCAATAGGTAGATATTTCACGTTATTAATAAGGATTGTGATATGAATAGTGGTCGTTACCGTAAAGGTTTTGATTCATTTATATATTTACAATAAAATATAGAATAATCAGTCTACGTTCAACGTTTAGTTGTTGATCACCTCTGATAGAAACTCTTAAAACTGTTTTAATATAAGTAATGGATGAAAAGGAAAATAGCCACAAACGTAAACTTATAAAAGTAAGAAAAGCTATTCGTGAAAAACTAAATTATTTAAAACGCGGTAAACTTGCAACAGAAGATCTTATTCGCGAGACATATAAACCAATGATACAACCTCTCAAAGAAATTGCTGTAAATATTAAAGAAGAACAAGCGACAGATTCTAAAAAACATAATGATGAAACAAAAACATTTAAACTTAAAGGAAATAATAGTAAAATTCTACATCAATCTCAAATACCGCAACCATCAGTACCACCTACACCGATTTTAAACGTCAACAGCCGCACCATCCAATTGCAACTTCCACTCCACGATTTCTAGTGAATATGATGATAGGGAATCACAAGCGGAACAGAGCCAGCAACAACAAGAATACTCTAAACTGTTGGAGGAATCTGCTGCTAATTCATTTCTTGAGTAATACGCTGAGTTACCAAGAAAATATGTGGAAATGATGATACGAGATATGAAAGGTGAGATTGATACTACTTATGATGTACATTATGATGTTACAACAGATAAATGGAACATTGGTGATAGTATAAATAATTTTAACAAAGAAAATATTATAATTAAGGGTATTGAATATGCGGGTACACCTGGTTTATATGAGTTATTAATTATGAACCATCCCCACGAAGAATTAATAAGAAAACAGGATCAAGTCAATTCTGGACGTATTGTGCTAGCTATTTCTGCACATAAACGAGATAATAAGCACCTTGAACAAATAAAAGGAAGTAAGTCAGGTAAATATACACATGTGATTAAACCAATACTAAAAGATATAGAATTAACAACATCGCAATATACTTCAAAAGGTAGAAGAAGTGGTAAAGGTATGCTGTTTAAAAAGATTGCACCGATTGAACATAAATACTGGGATAATGTTCATGATTTAGTTAATGAACTTAAGCTTAAATGGGCAGAAAAAGAAGCTGGGCATACGGGTCACCACAACACTATTAGTAGAACCGGGGCACTTGAACTTTCACTTTTACGTCACAAATGTCCCGGGGTGTGCCCACGTGGGTGACCGTGAGTAGAACACCGGCACTTGCGCCGCCATCTTGGATTTTGACGTCACAAGCCCGCCCACGTGGGGGACCGGATTTTCCACCCTTATTTTTACACGCTTACGTGTGAGACCGGATTTTCCACCCTTATTTTTGCACGCTTACGTGTGAGACCGGATTTTCCACCCTTATTTTTGCACGCTCACGTGGGGGACCGGATTTTCCACCCTTATTTTTTACTCGCTTACGTGTGAGACCGGATTTTCCACCCTTATTTTTTATATACCCTCGTGTAGGACGCATTTTTTTCACCCCTATTTTTACACATCCACGTGTGAGACCGTATTTTCCACCCTTATTTTTATATACCCTCGTGTAGGACGTGTATTTCCATCCCTATTTTTACACACCCACGTGTGAGACCGTATTTTCAACCCTCTGTATCCCTAATTAAGATCTTTTTGTAGTTGCTAACGTGAGAGCTGTATTTTAGGGTTAGCGTTGAGCTGAGGGCTTAGGGTGGTGGCTGAACTGGGGTATGGCTTGGCTTAGGGCGGGGGCTGGAGCTTAGGGGTGGTCTAAGGATAAGTCTTAGAGTTTGGCCTTGGTGGTGGAGCTAGGGTTGGAGTCAGGTCTTGGTGGTGGAGCTAGGGTTGGAGCTTGGGGCTGTATGTAGAGGTGAGGATAAGTCTTAGGGTTATTTCTGATGGTATTAAGGTCCTTCTGGTTGTAACCCTGGGGTTAGGCAGACACATACGCCTACAATAATTGCATAATTAATAAGATATTATTATTTAGTCTATTGCTTTAAAAGGGTTAAATGCTATTGGAGAAAACGTTTCTAATAAGGAGATGAGAAAGCATCTGTGTTAAGGATTGATCTTGCGTGGGGGAAATTTGAATGACAGTAAAAATTTAATTATAGAACACTTATTTTTATTATCATAATTAAAAAACCCTCAGTGAGCTATAGAAAAATTACTGCCATTCGAGTGTAATGAAACAAAAAAAAAACATTTTTATTAAGTTAATTACATAACAGTTTGTCTTTTCTTAAACGATTATTAAAAAACATAGTTTTACCTGCATTGAAAATAATATCCATACGTCCGTTAAAAAATGTTGTACGCCTTAATATTTTTTAAAGAAACTTAATGCTTGTGTTTTATAACTGTAATTAAAAATCTGTAAATAAATAAAAGGGTTAATACCACACTTACCATATCTGTACTTAAAGAACGTTTTCGAGGCACTGATTTATGCGTGATGGTCACCGCTTTTGTGTTATCTGTCAACTAAAAACTTTCTAGATTGTGTAAAACCAGCTATTGGTTTCCCCATAGTGTAAAATATACAAACAACCTCATTGTCTTTATCATACTTACAGCAACATGCATTTACCTTTCTCTTAAAATAAATCGGTTTGAAAAAATATTCGTATACGGACACAAAGTGTTTTTATAAAAACCATATTAAGTGTTTGGAATGTTTAAAATTCCATAACATTTTGTAGTAAGAAATCACTGTTCACGTTTACTTTTAACTAATTACCGTGTAATTATATAACTTTTGTTTAATTTAATAGTCTAAAAACCAATATAAATGGTTAATATAATTTCTAAAAAATATTATTAGAGTTGATACGCCGTTTTATTTCAAGTAATTGTTTTCAATATATATAAAATGTGTAAGTGGACCTGTATTATTTGTTGTAACCTTCTACTTACATAAATTCAACTTATACACGAATTAATAACGACCTCCACTAACTAGTTTATAACACAATCGCTATGTAGCGTATTTTTTTTATTTACACCCGTACTTCTATAAACTATTAACGCTCCATTTTAATAGGGTGATCAACTATCTGAAAAAGGTTTTACTGTTAAAGTATACGATGAAGATCGTTTAAAGCAAACCTTGTATTATTCTTATATACGAATGACATTTCAAAAAATACTAGTATAATTAACATGAAGGTTTATAAATCTACATCCAGACAAGGAAACAGTTTTAAACACAAAGAATTTATCTGTAAGGGGCAGACAATGCTATTACATAAGACGTTTTACAAAAACGTGGTTATTCCACATTGAGTGGCGTGGTAGAGTGACGTAATCTATTTTATTTTGAAATTTTGCATCACCATTATCGAAATTTTGAGATACTACCATCTCATCTTCTTCACCTTGAACGATTATATTGTAACCTATAAAGCAAGCTAATAACCCTAATAGTTTATCAGACATTATTACATGGACACGAGGTTAGCTCTAAATTAAATGGTTTCAACGCTGCTCTGGGAATGCTGTACACACTTAAAACCTTTAAGTCTGCTCGCCGAAGTTGTACCGTATTCACTTTCTTCAATTTTTATCTGCACTCTGTTTCGAAGCTGTAATACGTTTTTCTAATACATAAACAGAATCTTCAATACGGTGATACGTGTAGCAGCAAAACACATTAGCTAGTTAGTTTCATCGTCAGTATATTACTTTACATGCAAGCCTGATCTTATCATAAATAAATACATCTGTCAAAAAAAAGCTGATTAAACATAACTCCACGGCCAGGTATAGCAAGCAACGCTTCCAATTATAGCTCTTAGTCAACACAATAGGGCCTACAACTACATACAATCGACTAGCACTGCTTTAGCACGAGGATCAAACGAAAAAACACGCACGCACGCACGTACACAAGCTCGCACGTACGCTCTCACGTACGCACGCACGTGCGAACGCTCGTACGTACGCCCGCACGCTCGCACGTACGCACGAACGTACGCACGCTCGCACGTACGCAAGCTCACGTACGAGCGTTCGCACGCCCGTACGTACGCTCGCACGCACGTACGTATGCGCACACACACACACACACACACACACACACGAGAGCGAAAACACGCTAAAGCGAAAAACTTGTAAACTTGCAAACATGAATCAAGACGGTGGAGCACCGCTAGGAAAAAAAACAGGTTTATTAACAAAACCGAAGGAAAGCTTAACGTTTTGAAAATATATTATTATTATTATTATTATAAACAACAATACATCATTATTATTTAATAACATGCTTTATCGGTTTTCTTCTTCTTCTTGAACTGTGAGTCGTCCTCATCATCATCATCATGATTTTGAGATTTGCCCTTCCCCCCTACCTCATCGCTCTTCTTTCTCTTCTGTGAATCATCATCATTATCTTGAACGGTTATGTTGTAATAGTTTATTAACAAGTCAGTAAAATCTCTAATGTCCGCTGATGTTGGCTCATAAACAGGAGAATACATTATAGTAATGCTCACTCGATGCCTTACACTTTAAAGAGCGAAACACACGAGAAACGAGAACGCAGCTAGCTTTGGGTCTTGTGCGAAGCGTACTCGTCAATGTATAGAATCGGACATCTTCGGGATGTCTGAGTATTGACCTAACCACACTCTAACATAGCCCTGGGCATGTTTATAAATCTAAACGCCTCTTTTATGGTCGAGGTATTTTCTCCGTAGAACGCAGCTAGCCTTTGGTCTTATGCGCAGTGCTGTCAAGTCGGTAGAATCGGACATCTTCGGGATGGCTGAGTATTGACCTAAACACTCTCTAACATAGCCCCTGGGGGCATGTTTATAAATCTAAAGGCCTCTTTTATGGCCGCAGCGTCTTAGGAGAAAATACCTCGACCATAAAAGAGGCGTTTAGATTTATAAAACATATCCCAGGGGCTATGTTAGAGTGTGGTTAGGTCAATACTTCAGACATCCCCGAAGATGTCCGATTCTACCCGAACATTGACGAGCACGCTTGCGCACAAGACCAAAGTCTAGCTGCGTTCTGGCGTCTAAGGAGAAAATACCTCGACCATAAAAGAGGCCTTTAGATTTATAAACATGCCCCCAGGGGCTATGTTAGAGTGTGGTTAGGTCAATACTTCAGACATCCCCGAAGATGTCCGATTCTACCCGAACGTTGACGAGCACACTTGCGCATAAGACCAAAGGCTAGCTGCGTTCTGGCTTCTTAGGAGAAAATACCTTATATTAACATTATATTAACCATTTATATTGGTTTTTAGACTATTAAATTAAACAAAAGTTATATAATTACACGGTAATTAGTTAAAAGTAAACGTGAACAGTGATTTCTTACTACAAAATGTTATGGAATTTTAAACATTCCAAACACTTAATATGGTTTTTATAAAAACACTTTGTGTGTCCGTATACGAATATTTTTTCAAACCGATTTATTTTAAGAGAAAGGTAAATGCATGTTGCTGTAAGTATGATAAAGACAATGAGGTTGTTTGTATATTTTACACTATGGGGAAACCAATAGCTGGTTTTACACAATCTAGAAAGTTTTTAGTTGACAGATAACACAAAAGCGGTGACCATCACGCATAAATCAGTGCCTCGAAAACGTTCTTTAAGTACAGATATGGTAAGTGTGGTATTAACCCTTTTATTTATTTACAGATTTTTAATTACAGTTATAAAACACAAGCATTAAGTTTCTTTAAAAAATATTAAGGCGTACAACATTTTTTAACGGACGTATGGATATTATTTTCAATGCAGGTAAAACTATGTTTTTTAATAATCGTTTAAGAAAAGACAAACTGTTATGTAATTAACTTAATAAAATTTTTTTTTTGTTTCATTACACCCGAATGGCAGTAATTTTTCTATAGCTCACTGAGGGTTTTTTAATTATGATAATAAAAATAAGTGTTCTATAATTAAATTTTTACTGTCATTCAAATTTCCCCCACGCAAGATCAATCCTTAACACAGATGCTATCTCATCTCCTTATTAGAAACGTTTTCTCCAATATCATTTAACCCTTTTAAAGCAATAGACTAAATAATAATATCTTATTAATTATGCAATTATTGTAGGCGTATGTGTCTGCCTAACCCCCAGGGTTACAACCAGAAGGACCTTAATACCATCAGAAATAACCCTAAGACTTATCCTCACCTCTACATACAGCCCCAAGCTCCAACCCTAGCTCCACCACCAAGACCTGACTCCAACCCTAGCTCCACCACCAAGGCCAAACTCTAAGACTTATCCTTAGACCACCCCTAAGCTCCAGCCCCCGCCCTAAGCCAAGCCATACCCCAGTTCAGCCACCACCCTAAGCCCTCAGCTCAACGCTAACCCTAAAATACAGCTCTCACGTTAGCAACTACAAAAAGATCTTAATTAGGGATACAGAGGGTTGAAAATACGGTCTCACACGTGGGTGTGTAAAAATAGGGATGGAAATACACGTCCTACACGAGGGTATATAAAAATAAGGGTGGAAAATACGGTCTCACACGTGGATGTGTAAAAATAGGGGTGAAAAAAATGCGTCCTACACGAGGGTATATAAAAAATAAGGGTGGAAAATCCGGTCTCACACGTAAGCGAGTAAAAAATAAGGGTGGAAAATCCGGTCCCCCACGTGAGCGTGCAAAAATAAGGGTGGAAAGTCCGGTCTCACACGTAAGCGTGCAAAAATAAGGGTGGAAAATCCGGTCTCACACGTAAGCGTGTAAAAATAAGGGTGGAAAATCCGGTCCCCCACGTGGGCGGGCTTGTGACGTCAAAATCCAAGATGGCGGCGCAAGTGCCGGTGTTCTACTACCGTGTTTTCAACCCCTAATTATTTTTATACGCTTACCGTATTTTTTACCCTTATTTTGTGATGGTGATATTTTAATTATTTTTATTAATTAATTATCCTAGGGAAATTCTTAATCTGATAGCTTTAAGATGATGATGATCTTTATTTAATTTTTATTAATTATTTTTTATCCTAGGGAAATTCTTAATCTGATAGCTTTTAACCTGATGATCTAATTTTATGTTTACTATTAACATTTATTAGAATTTGTTTATCAGATATTATTTAAAGAATCGATTAGATAATAATAATCACGTACACATTGACTGTATTTTCCTATATTACTTTTATTAGCGTGTTTTTCTTAATTACTTGTTTAACTTAAAACATATCGATCATGTTCTTGAATTCGTTGGTGTCGGAGATAACAATCAGAAATTAATTTTTACCTGACACGATTCGTGATGCTGATATAGATAACTGTTTTTGTTTTACAATGTAATTTGTAATATGCTTTTATTATTATTATAAAACGAATGTCTAATCACCTTAAAATGTTATTACACTTTTTCTTTAATTACCATGCATGTAGTGGTCTTCTAACTATGTACGAATTTATAACGACACAACCCGATTAAGACGACCTTCTACCTATACACCCTGAGTTTATAACGACAACACACGAGCTACATTAGTTTATAATACTGTTGCTTGGTAGCGCACTTTTATTTACAGTCGTACTTATATAAATTATTAAAGTTCCATATTACCGAGGCTATAAATTATTAAAAAAGGTCAACCGTTTAAAGTATGCGGTGAAGGTCGTTTAAAGCAATCCTTGTATTATTCTTATATACGTGTGATATTTCAAAAAATACTATAGTGCGAGTCACACCGAGAATGCAGTATGACGGGGTATAGGCAATGTATTTGTAATGGGAGGCCGGCACACTGTGTTGCCGGTTGTCCGATGGCTGTGACAGGGTCGGCTCTTATACAGTGCCGCCAAAAATTTGGACACAAATGAAAAACTTTTTTATTTTTTGCGAACGATACGTAAGAGTAAACTGCCCTTATTTTTAAAAAATCGGAAAATTTTAGTTGAAAAAATCACTCAAAATTCTCAAATATGAATTTTCAAGACGATCTAAATATCGTTAAACAATTGTATTAATTAGAAAGTTACTTACAATGCATTTACGTCATTTCAAACCAAGCTTATGCGGGAAGATATCTTAATGAGTTTTTAATGTAACTGAAAAGTAAACAAACAACCCTAAATATAATACTGATTTTCAGTCTTGTTTGTGACTTATTACCGGTAACATGGAATTTAAGAAATTCAAATGCGGACAAATGCTCCACGCGAGTGCGAAAATTATAATTTTCAATATCATTTGTCATTTAGTGAATGATGAAAAATTGAGTTTGACTGCAGCGGTGAGTCGTGCTTCCAAAATGAGTGGGGTCAGTGAAAAAACAATTTTTACCATCAAGAAAGAGGAAGAGCAAAACAATGGTGAATTAAAATCTCCTGCAGCAAGAAAAAAGCGGGTAAGTCAGTCAAATTCTCGCGAATATGCATACGATGAGGGTTTTAAGAGCTTATTCAGAAGAATTGTGCACAATGACTTTTTTTTTAAAACATTCCTCCCACTTTGAAAGCTGTATATAATGTTGTTCGAGGGAATGAGAATTCGCCATCGTTCTCTTTAAGTACCCTAGGTAGATTGATTAAAGATATGGGTTTTGAATATATGAAGCGTGGTCGTAAAAGCATAATGTTAGAGCGAAACGACATCATTAATTGGAGGCACAGATATTTAAGAGCCATCAAAAACTACCGCCAAGAAAATTGCAACATTATCTACTTAGATGAGACTTGGGTCAACGTGGGTCAAACGGTGAACTATGCATGGTGTGATAATACCACAACAAATCGTAGAGATGCTTTTATAAAGGGTTTAACCACAGGACTCAAAGCACCTACACAAAGAGGTCCACGTTTCGTTATTCTTCATGCAGGATATGAAGGTGGATTTTTATTTGGCAAAGAAAAACGATGGCGATTATCACGACGAAATGAACGCCGACTATTTTGAGCAATGGTTTGAAGAGTCGCTGATTCCTGCCTTACCCAAAAACGGACGGAAAAATGTTGTTGTTATGGATAACGCCTCGTATCATTCGCGTAAATTTAGTTTTCCAACTACTTCATGGAACAAACCCCAAATTAAAGATTGGCTGCTCGAAAGAAACATTTTCTTTGACGACTCCTATTTAAAATCTGAGCTGCTTGAAGTTGTCAACGCATATAGAGACCAATACGACAAGTATAAAATTGAAGAAATAGTTGCAAAGTACGACGTAACTGTTTTGCGTTTACCACCATACCATTGTGAGCTTAACCCGATCGAGATGGTATATTGCAACAAAGAACTCCGATTTCAAGACAGAGCACGTCCGTTTATTGATAAATGAAGCATTTGGGCATGTCTCTGTACAAAATTGGAGTAATTGCGTTGCACATGTCAGCGAAAAAACGGAAAAAGAAATGTGGGCTGCTGATAACCTCCAAGACAACGTGGATGAACTCATAATAAGTGTAAATTTTAGCGACAGTTCTGAGAATGAGATTACAGACCTCGATGATGACTGTGTCGACGACGTGCAGGTGTAAATAGTGTAAAAAGTGTAAATATTTTATTTGTTTATAAATGTACAATTAATTCTCTGTTTATTTTTTCTTATATTAACTTTGTCTGAAATAATTCTTTTGTAATTTTGAAATTTATTGTTTATTATTATTAATTATTGAAAACATTTAAACAAAGGGGAAGGTATCAACATCATCAAACTTCCAACAAGTTTTTAGCGAATCTGTGATAGCGGCGAAATTTGCCTGAGACCGGACTTGAGGTTTAACCGATCCCAGCATAACGACAACTGGCAACGGTGTGCTCCATAAGACTCCACACTGCATTCTCAGTGTGACTTTCACTATAGTATAATCTGCGTGAATAATAGTATGCGATTCTAAATCGTTATCTAAGTATGAGGAATTTCTAGAAGGCGTTTAATGGACTTACCAGGCTTTCTTTCTATACCTTTGATAATTACTTTTCGAAGTATATATATATATATATATATATATATATATATATATATATATATATCACTACTCCTCGATTTATAGTATTACATTACTACTACAGCAATAACTAGTGAAAATGGAGAGTTTTATCAAAATGTCTGAGTTTGATAGTGAGCATGAAGTAACGGCCATCGATATAGTAAAGAAGCTTAGGGGAGCACTACGGTCCCGACTGGAACGTCAGCAGAGACTGTTTATCGAGGGTGATGTTGCTTTAGAGCGACATGAGATGGGTGTGCGACGTCTCTTTAATCGTGAAGGAGGGGTACTACACAATAACATACGCACCAGCACCACTACCACCACCACGTGCAGCAACAGCGCAGGAACATCAACACCACCAACCCTACATCACGTATCATCTCTATTCAACCATCAGCTCTAATAGACCTCACGCTATCATCACCACCACTATCAAAGACGTCGTCGCAACCCATCACCACCATCACAACCACACCCGTCGCTATTCTACCATCACCAACACCTCTAACTGACCGCACGCTGGTACAACCATCAACGTCGTCGTCGTCGTTGCAGGCAAACACCACAGCTAGTCCATCACTACTGCCCCTAGTTTACTTCGAGGATACTGTAGTACAAGTATCCCCGATGGACGTCGCCGCATCGGAAGTCAGAGCTTCTATACTAGAGGCTGTCTTTAAGGCCCCCCACGGATCACGACACTACCGGCAAACCGACTACGAAACGGAAGCTATGGATTTGGACTTGGGTCTGAACCTGGATCGGGGTCTGGATCTGGATCTGTATGACATCCTGAGTCAATTAACATACATAAAATAAAAGAAATTACTGTTTTCATCTGTTTTATTTATTCTTTATATCCAAATGGAAGAGTATCAAAGTTTTTTATTCTTCGTCGTTTAGAGTAACTTATTCTATACTGTTTAGATTATGACCTACTTAATACATTGTAACAACTATCTCTAACTATTTTTCTGTCATATACAAAAAGAGAGTCTTTACTATTACTAAGCACCATGTCTTTCATAGCTTCAAAGTTTATAACACGAGAATTTTTATAGTTTAAGGTAATGCCTTTCACTTTACAAACGGATTTAACTGTTTGATCACTGGTTGAAAACACATTATAACTATAGTTTTTCGGTCCTGCACTAACAAATTCGGCTATATAAATAACTTCCTTCACCGTACGTCTCCAGCTCGTCGGTCATCTGACCAAGGAAATCTCCGCAAGCTGGATTCCAGTCGTCGGATTTAGCGACAAATATGACACTGTCTGTATCATAATACAGAACGCGGCGATCTAGTTTCTCCAGGTAACTATATAACTCTAAACGAGCATGAGCTGTCGTGTATGCGGCTATGGACACATTAATAGTTTTTTGTGATTCACCTTCACCTTCAGGTCTATCCCAATTTACCATTACTACATTATCATTAATAGGTATTATAGATTGCACCTGAATCATTGGATCGGTAAACAATTTGAAAAAGTCGTTTGGTTCAGATACAATACTGCACTGGATTAAATTTTCGCCCTGGCCAAACTTACTCCAAAAAGAATTTAACATCAGCTTGGCAGGTACCTTTAACCGGGATTTTTCTTAATATTATGTGCGTCTAATTGAATCCCCTCCTTCTCATAATATTCCGCTATGTAACTCAATTTCGTGGCTTCTGACGTGCAATGGCTAGGCCATCCTGAACATTCCTGTTTGAGTTTCAGGAAATTATCTATGTACCCGCTAAATAACCCTCCCTGTTTCGTGTCTTTGTCATATTTGGTTACCTCATACTCCCAAATCTCAAAAACATCCAAGACTTTATAGTTTTTGGAGATAGCCTTACGCAGTTCGTCAGCTACAAACGTCTCAACGAAACTGCGCTCGGTCTCATTATGTCTACAATCACCTTGATTTAATTTGACACCGCACGTCCTACATGATAAAAACATCAACTTGCCGTGCATTTTAAGGGTAAAACAGGGTGATAGAGATTAGAGGGCGGTAATACTCTGCACTTAATTAAACCCTCCACCGTGTCCAATGAAATGTTCTTACAATCTAAACCTACATGAATTTTCGGATGACCTACAGGATATTTACAATATTTATTTACATACGGGTATAATGAGCACACGTTATAATACATAATTTTCTCGTTAACGCCGTCATATTCATGGTAAAGCTTGCTAGGCATTAGTGCGGCCACCGTAAAACGCGTCACGTGGGTTTAAGGGTTCGTCATCTTCATGACCTAAACTCTGAATAAACGCTCTCAATTCGTCGTTAGCGAGTATCTGTTTTTTAAAATCGCATTCACGCATCTCCACTAAATTATACCAGCGCTCGCGTAGAAACTGGGACCGTGCCGTCGTGTTTTCGTTACGGGCAAGCATAGAAGTACTTAAACCAAGTTTAGGATCCATGTTGGCCTGATTGGGAAAACACTCTTCGCAACCGTGCCAGTAACACCCCTGAAATTCGTAAACGGTGTTTGACTCTGCGCAATAGCCGTCAACCTTAACACCTTCAGGTGTTCTAAACTCGCGAGCTTTCCCGGAGTGCTGTATGGTCACTTGCTGTGAATGTTTCACCCAACGTAACCATTGTATCGCGACTTTTGATTGGTTGTCGGCACGTCTATAACCACCCTTAGGAATGAGCCCTATTGTGTTTTCTTTGAGCAAAAACCTGCGAAACACCTTGTTGTACGCACTAGCAATAGTGGTGGCCTCCTCAAACGGATCGACTTTATTTTGGGCCGTGAAAGTGGACCAGAAGCTAATGCAACCTTTAACGAGGATCTTAACATCCATTAGGCAATATTTCACGATCTCCTCACTCATCTTGAAAACATAATTACTCTGGGTCGTGTGGCAGTCTAAGAGTTTTTGACGATCATTCGCCGACATCTGATCTGCACAATAATATTCAAGTGCTGGCAGCGGATCCTCGTAATTCTGATTCTCGGATGTGTTGAAGAGATATGGGAAATAACCTTTGGACTCGGGGAAATTGACAGTTTTTGGAAATGTCGAGAGTGGTGACGGGATGAAATTAAGTGAATCAATAAATCTGATATCGCCGCATTGAATAGAAATTAGTTTTAAACCATTGGTGATGACTTTTGGTGTCCACTGATTATTATTAGCTAGCATGCACCTGAGCACAAAACATCCATCGTACCCTTTCATGTTATGCGCAATGCATGTAACTTTAAATTTTCGTGCTCTCTCGGCAACATATGACAGAAACGATTCAATAGGGTTTTCCCTGAAAATGTGCACTCTTTTGCTACACGTCGAGCACGACTCATCTAAATCATCGATTTGTTGAATACAAGTGGAACAAACATTCGCGGCCACGCATAGATTGGACTCGTGCAGAAATCTATCATTCGTTCCCTCACACACCTTCTCTTGCATACACTCCAAATCATAAAAGATAAACATAGATGGTTTACCATTACTACTGCCACGTCGAGCCTTGTTAACGGCCAAGTAACAAAGATTACCGATAGGTTTTTCGTTCATGCATGTAGGATAGCGACTGTATCCGCATCTATGCTTACCCTTTACTTCAGTTGTTTTAAGACATTTTAAACATCTGCGCAATTTTTCACAGAGTTTAGCGTCCTTATGGTTTTAAGACATTCCTAGCCATAAAAATCTCTCTTGCAGTCACTGCAAACAATTTTCTGGTTTTGAGCGGAACAAGATGGTTTCTGATGACACGCGGGACACTGGTACATACATTTCATATGTCGTTTCTTGTCATTACAACGTTTTCTACATTGTTCGCAGTAATAACTACAAGTAAATTCTGATGTGAGACTTGTAATTACGTTATAGTGTTCGTCTTCTAATAATAAATTTAAAACTACTCTTTCCCTAGGACCCTCAAAATAAACCGAGTCACCTACACGTGAATTATAAACTACGATAGTGTATGAAACTAAATGATTCTGAAATGTTAGAATATGCTCGTAACTACCACCCTGACTAAGATCTACCCTACTGTTTTGGCAGAGTTGTATAGCCCTCTCTTGAAGTAATGGACATCCCGCTTCCATACTACTTCGCATTGAATCGTTACTTCTAAACGCAATAGCAATGACTAGGGCACGAGCTAAACAGTTGTTTTCATTAATTGTTGATGGTACAACAATAATACCCTTTGTTTTTGCTTTACAAAAGTCTGCAAATTTTAACCCTGTTAAGTTTTTGCGCCCATAGCCTACAGGTACCGACACTCTATCAACGTTTAAAACTAATAAGCCACTAGAGAAAAAACTAGCGTTGCTCTGCATTACCTTTTCCAGCAGCGACATTATCACCTTCACCGACAACTGGTCCATTCTTCTAAATGAAATGCCTATTGGTTTGTCTGGGAAATTCGGGTTTCTTCTTCCGACACGGTCTGAAGGAGCCGCATCCTTCACTATGTATGCATACAGTTCTTGGGACGCACTCTGTAAAAAAGATATCTATTACATAAATTTTGAGTAAAATGGTATATTTTACCTGTAGCCACGTTAAGGGGTTATCCTTGAACGTCTCGTCATTGAAGTTAAATCGTAGCGTTTTACACGTGGTATTGAATTTTTTAATAAATCTAGTGTCTGACTCCCCTATTATATTTATATGGTTGAAGCGTGAGGATGGTTCGGCCTGTTGCTGGGGACCTGAGCCCGTTTGGCTTTGCTGTAATGTACTCATTCAGTAAACGAAACAATAAAAATTTAAAAAGACATACCGTTATCAAATCCTCCGCATCTCTAGTTTCCATCATCATCATCAAACACATCATCCATGTTTATCTGAGCAGGGCTATAAAAAAATATTATTAAAATTTAAAAAATAAAAAACAGGCATATACTTACACTCCACCTGCCCTTTGTGCAACCTCAGCAAAATCATTGTAAACATCTACCGAATCGATAGTGTCATCCCCGCACAGCATTTTATAAGTGATAATATTGTACGCCTTTTTCAACCCCTCATCGGTTAACGCACCAGCACTGAATAACCCCAAAATTTGATTAACTGATAAAGATTCCATAGCGATATGACGCTCTTCAAAACAATAACTAAATTAACTAAACCAAGCGCACGCTTTATAGTATTCTTTCAGATCCTGAGGCTAACTTCAAGGTAGTCTTCAAATGTATGACTAATTAACTTCAAGGTTAACTTCAAGACCAACTTGTTTTTTCTCAAGGCTAACTTGTTTTCTCAAGGCTAACAATTTTCTCAAGGTTAAATAAGTATGATATTTATCTTTGAATGACCTGAAGGTGAAGTCAGGTAATAACACAATTGTGCATACGAAGCAAAAATTGACATTAAAAGAAATGTAATAATTTTAATAACGTTTTTTTATTTTAGCTAAGCGTTTTATAACATATTCATTACGGTATAAACACTTATTGTTAAACTAGATCAGTCGTTTGTATTCTTTCAGATCCTGAGGCTAACTTCAAGGTAGTCTTCAAATGTATGACTAATTAACTTCAAGGTTAACTTCAAGACTAACTTGTTTTTTCTCAAGGCTAACTTGTTTTCTCAAGGCTAACAATTTTCTCAAGGTAAAATAAGTATGATATTTATCTTCGAATGACCTGAAGGTGAAGTCAGGTAATAACACAATTGTGCATACGAAGCAAAAATTGACATTAAAAGAAATGTAATAATTTTAATAACGTGTTTTTATTTTAGCTAAGCGTTTTATAACATATTCATTACGGTATAAACACTTATTGTTAAACTAGATCAGTCGTTTAACTTCATTGGAAAAATAATTTCAATTAACTAAAATGTAAAAATACACTTAAAATCTAAGAACTTTTATTTTTTTCATAATTTTTATTACAGAGCAGTATTCGGTAGCAATCTCTAAATACACTTTTTATTCTTATATTTCAGATTTTATATGGGCATAATTAAAAAAGTCTATTTTGTCTCCTCATAATTAAGTTTTTAAATCAAAGGTCATCTTGTTAATATCAATGGCATTATCTTCTTTTAATTGCATGATGCATTTACAGAAGCTCACTAGATAAACATTTCGATATAGCACCTGTACATGACAAGGATTGCTTTAAACGACCTTCACCGCATACTTTAAACGGTTGACCTTTTTGTAATAGTTTATAGCCTCGTTAATATGCAGCTTTAATAATTTATATAAGTACGACTGTAAATAAAAATGCGCTACCAAGCAATAGTGTTATAAACTGATGTAGCTCGTGTGTTGTTATAAACTCAGAGTATATAGGTAGAAGGTCGTCTTAATCGGGCTGTGTCGTTATAAATTCGTACATAGTTACAAGACCACTACATGCATGGTAATTAATGAAAAAGTGTAATAACATTTTAAGGTGATTAGACATTCGTTTTATAATAATAATAAAAGCATATTACAAATTACATTGTAAAACAAGAAACAGTTATCTATATCAGCATCACGAATCGTGTCAGGTAAAAATTAATTTCTGATTGTTATCTCCGACACCAACAAATTCAACAACATGATCGATATGTTTTAAGTTAAACAAGTAATTAAGAAAAACAGGTGCCACTATAGTATGTGCACTACCAAATAAAATGCACTACCGGGTAAATTTCTATTTTAAGGTGCGCACTACCTGAACATTACCGATAATCATTTCGTCGCCGTGAACCATCAGCAGCATTATGTGGATCCCCAATCAGGAGCACACACACAGAGGATAGAGAGGAAGTGGCTGGATGCCAAAGTGCGGATCATGAAGAAAATGCGAGGTGTGCCGTTACAACATTTACAAAGTCATTTGGACTTTGTTTCCTGGAAAAGTCTAAGGTGAAGAGTGTGAATTCACGGCGTTTTTAAGAGACATTCAAACTGTGTATATGTAATTGTTGAGTTATATATTATAATTTGTTATGATTTATGATTTACTTACCTAATACCTATACTTACTTACCTAATATTCAATAAAAATTTGCTAATTCTGGATTTTGTTTAAATAACTACATGATTTTATTTTCAATAAACAATAAAAATTTGCTAATTATGTATTTTCTTTTTAATTCAGTATTTATTCTCAATAAACAATAAATTACAGTAGGTAGTGTACGCGTCAACTTTGCACTGTCGGTAGTGCACATACTATAGTGATGGTAGCGCAGGTAGTGCACATACTACAGTGGCACCGAAAAATACGCTAATAAAAGTAATATAGGAAAACACAGTCAATGTGTACGTGATTATTATTATCTAATCAATTCTTTAAATAATATCTGATCAACAAGTTCTAATAAATGTTAATAGTAAACACAAAATTAATTAAACTATCTTTTACATCATTTCCCAGGGGCTAAAAATAATTAATTAATAAAAATAAATAAAGATCATCATCATCTTAAAGCTACCAGATTAAGAATTTCCCTCAGGTTAAAAATAATTAATTAATAAAAATAATTAAAGATCATCATCATCTTAAAAGCTATCAGATTAAGAATTGCCCTAGGATAAAAAATAATTAATAAAAAATAATTAATAAAAATAATTAAAGATCATCATCATCTTATAAACTATCAGATTTAGAATTTCCCTAGGATAATTAATTAATAAAATTAATTAAAGATCATCATCTTATATTAATAAAAATAATTAAAAGATCACCATCTCAAAATAAGGGTAAAAAATACGGTCTCTCACGTAAGCGTATAAAAATAATTAGGGGTTGAAAACACGGTCGCCCACGTGGGCGAGTAAAAAAGTGGTGGGGCACACCCCGAGGCATTTTGACGTAAAAGTGAAAGTTCAAGTGCCCCGGTTCTACTAATAGTGTTGTGGTGACCCGTATGCCCAACTTCTTTTTCTGCCCATTTAAGCTTAAGTTCATTAACTAATTCATGAACATTATCCCAGTATTTATGTTCAATCGGTGCAATCTGTTTAAACAGCATACCTTCACCACTTCTTCTACCTTTTGAAGTAGATAGCGATGCTGTTAATTCTATTTCTTTTAGTATTGGTTTAATCACATGTGTATATTTACCTGACTTACTTCCTTTTATTTGTTCAAGGGGATTATTATCTCGTGTATGTGCAGAAGTTGCTAACACAATACGTCCATAATTGACTTGATACTGTTTTCTTATTAATTCTTCGTGGGGATGATTCATAATTAATAACTCATATAAACCAGGTGTACCCGCATATTCAATACCCTTAATTATAATATTTTCTTTGTTAAAATTATTTATACTATCACCAATGTGCCACTTATCTGTTGTAACATCATAATGTACGCCATAAGTAGTATCAATCTCACCTTTCATATCTCGTATCATCATTTCCACATATTTTCTTGGTAACTCAGCGTATTGCTCAAGAAATGATTATATTAATAAAAATAATTAAAAGATCGCCATCTCAAAATAAGGGTAATAAATACGGTATCTCACGTAAGCATATAAAAATAATTAGGGGTTGAAAACACGGCCGCCCACGTGGGCGAGTAAAAAAGTGGTGGGCACCCCGGGGCATTTGTAACGTAAAAGTGAAAGTTCAAGTGCCCCGGTTCTACTACTATTATTTCAATAATAAAATAATTATATGAAGCTGGCTACATAGAAAACCCTTGTAACGGGAACAATAACAATTTCTTAAACCACATGAAAGTATAAATTATTATAAACTTATAATCTATTAATAATAGTAAAATGGGTCTTGACAAGTTTGGACGTTTTCATCACCACACTTCAGCACTCGATAGAGGAGGAAGTGCTATTATATCTACAGGTAAAATACTCTCCGGTGTGGGATTGATGTTAACTGATGAAGGAAATTTTGACATTGAAGAGAAGAGACTTGTAAATGTAGCTGATGCTAAGAAACCTAAAGATTCTGTTAATAAAAGACAAACTTTAACATTAAACAACAGCAATTCGTTTGATGCTCAAAATAAGAAAATATCAAATCTAAGTAATCCTGTTGAGGCTCAAGATTGTGTTAATAAATCGTATTTAGACACAAGTTTAATGAACTTAAATAAACGATTAATGTCTCTAATAAATGTATACGCAGCTCGAGTGACTGCACATCAAGATAAATCTAATAAGTTGTTAGATTAATCGAATATCATTATAACACTATGTCTTTAACACCAAAAGAACAAGTTGTAAATGAACTACATAAACCAGCTCGTAAACATTTTCCTAGAAGACATACAATCAAAAAAGGATATGATGACTTGTGGCAAGCGGATTTAGCAGAATTATGCTCCTTATGGTAAATATAATCAAAAGTATAAATATGTTTTAGTTATAATAGATACATTTTCAAAATTTTTATGGACAAAACCGCTCAAATCTAAAACCGGTGATGAAGTTGTAAAATATTTTCAACAGGTGTTTAAAAATTCAAAACGTAAACCTAACAATTTACAAACTGACAATGGTAAGGTATTTTATAATAATACATTTTCAGAATTAATGAAAAAACATTATTCAGTATACAGTGTACAAAAGGCAAGTATTGTAGAACGAGCTATTCGAACACTTAAAAGCAAATTGTATAAAATGTTTAGTTTACGTGGTAGTTACAAATGGATAGACATTTTAAATAAAGTTACAAGTGAGTATACTGCCCGAAAATTTGCCGGCTTTTGACACACCTTTCTGTATTCAACCAGATTCAGTTCCTGAAGTACTCTCAGATGAAAGTAACCAATTAAATATTCAAGTAACGGACACTGAAATTGTGCCCAATAATAATAATGATGGTACACCAGTTGTTGAAATAATACATGAAAACGAACAATCTGATGCTACTACTGATACAAGCATATTAGATGCTGTAAATTTGTTTTCCTCATCCGAAGTCGAATCTGCTGTGATGCTGGGCCTTAATCACTCACCCCCTCGCTCACCTCCCAAAAAATAATAATGAAACTACACAAGAACAAACAGATAATTCGGAAATTGAAAATGAAGTGGATGTTGAACCTACTAGTTTGACAAAAAAAGGAAAACCACGAAAGCGAAAACAAAAAGAATCTAAGGAAACTAAAGTTGAAATAAAAAAGAAAAAAATTCAAAACGAAAAAGAGAAACATAATTTGAAGCCTTCTTGCAAAGAATTATGCAAAAAATTGTACACTCAGAAGATATCAGCTGTTAGACGTTCAACCATTAATCAAGAATTTTGGGATCAGGATTGGACTGCAAGAAGACTGTTTGTGCTCCATACAACAAAAAAGATTGATGTAAAAAGAAGAACAAATAACGTTTTAGCTGATGGCTCGAGAAGAAATAATACCATAAAATATTACCTTAAAGATGAAAGAGGGGAAACTTCGCAAGTTTGTAAAATATTTTATTTGTCAACCTTAGGTTTTAGTAGTAATAATGATACGATTGTACATCTAGTAAGTAGTTCTTCAAATATAATGGTAGAAAAAAATAGTAGAGGGTTACATCCTAAACACAAAAAAAATTGATCGACAATCCATTCATGACCATATTCAGAAATATCATCCCTGCATCTCTCATTACCGACGTGAGCATGCCCCAAACAAATCATATCTACCTTCTGATATATCCATTAAAATGATGCATAGTGACTTTGTAAAAAATAACCCTTTGATTCCTTGCTCATACGAACTCTACAGAAACGTGGTAGTTAAAGAAAAAAATATTTCATTTGCTCACCTCGGTCATGAGGAATGTGAGGTTTGTGAGGGTTTGAAATTACATAATAGCTCACATACAAAAGAAAATTTGGATTTAACATGCGAGTTGTGCAAAAAATGGGACATTCATATTAAACGCGCACAGACTGCTCGCCAATTTTACAGGGATGATGTTCAAAAAGTAAAAAATAACTCACTTGACCTTTATTTTTCAGCTGACTTACAAAAAGTAATAATGCTTCTCCAAGTTGACATGTTTAAATCCGTTATCTTTACCCAACGCATAATTGCGTTCAATGAGAGTTTCGTACCTCTCGGGAAAAATTCTCACGAGAAACCTTTTACTGTGTTGTTGCATAAAGCCATTTCAGGGCGCAAGAAAGAAGAAGTTATAAGTGTTTTTTTCCAATTTTTTATTTATTATTGGGACAAAAGAAATATTACTCTTTGGCTTGACAATTGTACTGGTCAAAATAAGAACTGGGCATTATTTTCCTTTCTTGTCTATTTAATTAGCTCTGATCATATTGGCACTGAAACAATAACTCTAAAGTATTTCGAGCCTGGACATACTTTTATGTCGGCGAACAGTTTCCAACACCAAGTGGAAATTGCCTTAAAAAAAAATAAAAAGGTCTATGACTTTCGTGATTTTGAAAATTCTGTTTCCGGTGCAAATTCGGGTAAAGTCGTGACATAATCAATGACTTTTTCTGATTTTTAAGGAGGAAGGACCATTCATCAAAGGCTATTTTAAACAGATCCAAACCCAAAGTGTATATATCAGATCTTACCGAAGTTGTTGCCAAAAGAGGTTCTCTCTGTTTGGAATATAAAACTAATTTCTTAGATAGTGATTTTAGCGAACTAAATTTTTTTACTCCGTATTTTTTTATCCACAAAGTTGCTAAAAAGAGTTTGCCCAATAGATTTTTTCACGAAAATCCAGACGATTTTTATCCGATGACTAAAATAAAATTTCTTAAAATACCTACTCAAAATAAGGTGGTAAGAATGAATATTTCCATTATATATTATTAGGTAATTTTAGCTTAAAATACCGTAAGCGTTATTGATTACAGTTACGGCACTTTTGTTTAAATTAGTTGTTTCAATATTACCCAGTAGTAGTAACCATAATAACCGTAAATTCAGTTTTTGCATAAAATAACTTATTTAAACGGTTAAAACTATTTCAGACATTTTTTTTAGGCTAAAGTTAACAATTATTGACTATTATTAATAATTGCACTAACCTATTAAACATATGCGAAACCAAAATCTGTTCATTTGATTTTCTCGAAACTAAAATTTTGCAGATACGGCACTCTTTGTTACGACGGCAGTATAACAATACCAAGCATCACACAATTAAAATGAAACCTGTTAATGTTACACCAGGGGTGGGCAAACGGTCGATCACGATCGACCGGTCGATCGCGAACAGTTCGACAGTCGATCGCAGACGCAGACATTTTAAATAATTTTCAAGGTTAATTTAATTTAAAATGTGTACCTACTAAAAATTTAGTAGATGATGAAACATGAAGTTAAAATTAAACATGTATCTATTCTACAGCTGACATGACTAATTCGCAAGCAGTGCTTCTACCTACCCCCTTCTACTCATTCTGTGTAGGCCTGTAGGGGTACGCACTTTTTATTTTTACTCCCCCTATATCCCTTGAGCTGCACCTAGCTGTAACAGTCACTACTCAGAGTGCATACGGTTTACAGTTGCTTATTAAGATAAGTAAATTGATTGAACGTATTTAATTTTGGTTTACTAATATACAATATTTTATATCGAAACTAATTTCAGGTAAAATAAAATTTTCGTTTAATATTCTATCTATATTTCATCATTTTAATTTTAGCTAAAATAAAAATGAATAAGAAACCACAAAAAACATACCATTTCCATAAGGAATGGGAAGAGCTTTATTTTTTTACTATGCATCGGGATAAATGTCTATGTTTGATATGCCGTGTTACAGTCGCCTTGTCCAAGAAAGGAAATCTCGAAAGACATTTTTTGAGTTTGCACAAAAATTATGCAAATGATTACCCTGTTAATACCGAATTAAGAAAACAAAAAGTAAAAGAATTAAGAAATCAATTAACGGCACAGCAACTTTTGTTTCAAAAGCCTATGCATCAATCCAAAATGGCAACTGAAGCATCTTATGTCATATCATACGTTTTGGCAAAACATAAAAAGCCTTATCGCGATGGGGAAATTTTTAAGGAAGCTTTTCTTGATGGCAGCGAGAGATTATTTTGCAACTTTAAAAATAAAAGCGAAATTCTCAATGCAATTAAAGATTTCCAACTTTCTTGCAGAACTGTAACTCGTCGTATTGAAAATATGAATAAAAATGTAACTCAACAACTAGAAGATGGCATACAAAGTCGCCGATTCTTTTCGTTGCAGTTTGACGAGTCGACAGATATCGTTGATACTGCACAATTAATTGTTTTTATAAGAATGGTTTTTTGCGATTTTTCCGTAAAAGAAGAATTTTTAACAATACTTCCGATAAAGGGACAAACGCGAGGTGCAGATATGATGGCAACTTTTATGCAATTTACTGAAAAAACTAATTTGCCTTTGCATAAATTGGTTGCTATGTCTACTGACGGAGCACCTTCTATGATTGGTAGAAATAATGGATTTTTAGCTCTTTGCAAACAAAATGAACAGTTTCCTGATTTCATATCATTTCATTGTATAATTCATAATAATGCCTTATGTGCAAAAATATTGGATGTTAATATTATGGATGTGGCAGTGAAAATTGCTAATTCTATAAGAGCGCGAAGTTTAAGGAGGCGTCTGCTCCGTAGTCAACTTGAAGACAATGACTCGGAATAAGATTTACTTCTTTTTTGTCATGTTAGGTGGCTCAGCCGAGGAAGCTTTTTGGAAAGATTTCTCAATCTTTTGCCTGAAATTATTGCATTTTTGGACACATTGGGAGAAAAATATGAACAATTGGAAGATCCAGTACGGGCATTGAGTAATTACTCAATGGTAGGGGTAAAAAAATTAGCATTTCTTACGGATTTTATGGGCCATTACAACTTGCTTAATTTACAATTACAAGGAAAAGGAAAAAATATTATTGAGTTATTGTGTTCGGTAAATGCTTTTAAAGCAAAATTAAAACTTTTTGGTTCACAATTAAAAAGGCAAAATTTTAAATATTTTCCATACTTGGAAAAACATATTGAACTTACTGGTGAATGTAATATTGACATGTTTTGTTCTGAACTAGAAAATTTTCATCAAGAATTTGAAAGACGATTTGTAAATCTCAATAATCTTCAACTAATTTTTGAATTTATTTCATTTCCTTTTGGAGAATTCGATAACGAGGATATTTCATCAAATCTAGCTCATACTTTTCAATTGAATTCATTCATCGGATCTAGAGTTCGAAATTTTAACAATACAATCAGATATAATTCTGAAAGCACGTGCAAATGACAATTATTTCTGGAATTTATTACCAGAAGGAAAATATCCATTATTGAGATCGGTGGCAATGAGCATATTTGCATTTTTTGGTTCCACTTATCTATGTGAAGCAGCGTTTTCTCAAATGAAAAACATCAAATCGCAATTTAGGAGTTCTCTGACTGATGACCACTTAATGGCATCTATTCGATTGTGGATCAGTGATTACAAACCTAACTTTACCAGACTTGTTGATGAAATGGAATGTCACGCATCTACATCAAAAAATTAATCCCAAATATTTCTCAATCAATTATATTGCACAAAATAGTAAATGCAATGTATTTAATATATTATTATCAATAAAGACCTTAATTAAACTTTTAATTGTTCTTATTTTAACCCATTTTTCGAAGTAGATCGCGCATAAATTAGAAAAATTAATGTCGATCATACGAGTATTAAGTTTGCCCACCCCTGTGTTACACCTTAGACAATTTTAAATGTTTACGATTACATAAAGATTTTTAATAGAAAACATAAATTTAAGATTGATGATATAGTTAGAGTAAGTAAATATAAACACAAATTTGATGCATTTTTAGACGACATTTTTTTCAGGGTTTTATGGGAGGCCCCTCCACCCCCGCCATACATATATTAGGATTTGACCTTATCCTACTTTCCCACTTTTACCCCTATTCCACTTTCCCCCCACTCTCTCCACCACTTCAAAATTTATATTTAAGAGGGATCGGTTCCACTAGAGAGTCATTCCGTCTTCATACGGCAGTAAGTAAAGTGAAAAGTGTTGTAAAGTGGTGTTGCATCATGTCTTCAAATAATGGTAAGTCTTTATTTTTATTATTGCATGAGTTTTTGATACTTATATATTTTTTCATTTTATACCGTATATTTTATTGCAAAAATTTATTTTTTAATTTCAATAAAATATGTAGGGATCTTTAGGACTTAGAATCTTTTCAACTAAATTCATTTAGAACCTGTAATTTCTTCAGTAAAAGTATTTACACTTAGAAAATTTGCAGATAATCTCAAGTAGGACCTGTATTTTGTTCATTAAAAGTGTTTACACTTACGATAATTTCAGATAAATTCATTTAGAACTTTTATTTTATTCATTAAAAAGTGGTTGCACTTCATTTCATACTTGTATTTTTTCATTAAAAGTGTTTGCACTTGGAATTTTTTCAACTCAATTCATTTAGGACTTGTTATTTCTTCATTAAAAGTATTTACACTTAGAAAATTTGCAGATAATCTCATGTATTTTATTCATTAAAAGTGTTGACACTTAGGATAATTTCAGATGAATTCATGTAGAACTTGTAGTTTATTCATACAAAGTGGTTGCAGTTTGAAACTTTTGCAGATAATCTCATATAGGACTTGTACTTTCTTTATTAAAAGTATTTGCACGTAGAATATTTTCAGATAAAAGATATTAAGAAGAATATTTGCGTTTAGAATCAGCAAACCGACATCTCCCTGCGGCTGGAGTTAATATACCTGTACCGTCAACCAGTAGAGGTAAGAACGCACTCTCATTCATTACTGTAGCAGATAACTAATGCATGATGTGTGCCTTCTTAGGTACGTCATGGTCGTATGTGGCTTATAATCGTCCCATTCCACCCACTGATCGCATCGACACTATAAGTCACATAGTGATAATTTCTGATTCCTGTCCCATTCTTAGAGGGTTGTTGGCAGCAGGACCTCGTACAAATTAGGGGTGTTACGAATATTCGCATCCGCATCCGGAAATGCGGAATATTCGCATCAATTCAGACATCTTCATCCGCATTCGCATCCGCATCAATCAATGCGGAGGTTTTACGGATGCGGATTCATATCAACAATACAAGTAACAACGTACCGCTACCGACCGACACCGACGCGACATGTAAGAAAGTTGGTGGAGCATAGTGGCGCGTGGCTCGCGCGTGTTTTCTAATCGCTATTTTCGTTCGCTATAACTGACGAATAGGAAGGCTAACGTTGGTGACAAGATCCTACAGGTTTTGTTTTTATCGTTTAAGTTACTGACGTGATTCCCATTGTGAACCAATTACAGTGTTTGTTTACTGTGTTTATCATAGTTTATTGCGTGGTTGATGAATATTTTGTGGCAAATATTAATTGAAATGTCGCCACCAATAAAAAGCAGTTTCTGGACTTATTTTATATATGACAAAAATGATACGGAGAAGTCCGAGTGTAAAATATGTAATAAAAGTTACTCGCGGAAGGGACGTACTACCACTTCTTTGAAAAATCACTTGAAATCAAAGCACCCAGATGAGTTTCTTTTATTAGAAAGTGAAAATAATGAAAAACAGTTGAAGAAAATAAAAGATGATACAGGTATGTTATGAATGTTTTTTTTTTTATATTAGTATCGGCAAAAATAAAAGAAAGCTTTTGAATTTTTTATCAATTTTTAACATTTCAATAGTAATGCATATCATTTACTTTTTATCCGACTTGAAAAAAGGAGGAGGATTTCAATTCGATTTTTACATATTTTTTTTACATCTGATTTCGATACTTTTTTTATTTAGTAGACACTTTGTGTATCTTAAATTCTTAAAAGTAGTCTTTCAAATAATTTCAAAATCAGTACCAAAATAGTAGGTAGTTTGTAAACAAAAATTTAGTAGGAAAATTCTGCAGTCTCTGATGTTCAATTGAAGTCGATTGGTTTAACACATGTTTGTATGTTTGTTTTTCAGATAAAATTGTAACTCCGTTGCAAGAAGCCAAGAAACAGCTTTCGTTAGAGGAAAGAAAAGAAGTGGGTTGCTGACAATATTCATTCAAAAAAGATTGACAAACTCATTGGAGAAATGATAGCGCTTCAAAATTTGCCGTTCAACTTTGTGGAGGGACTTGGAATTCGCCGTCTTATGCGAGAGTTGGCACCTAAATATAATTTTAGAGGACACAACTTTTTTTCTGATTTCGTGTGCAATGAGCTGTACAGAAAAGTTGCTGGAAAAGTTAAAGAACTGATTGAAAAATATGATTACATGTCGTTCACTTCTGATATTTGGACAGATCCCAGCTCCAGTGTTTCTTTGCTTAGCCTGACTTGCCAAAGAAAACTTTGAACGATCGACAATTGTATTAAAATGTGAGACTTTTGATGATCGTCATACTGGTGACATCATTGCAGAAAAATTTAACACAATGCTTGCTGAATGGAATATTCCAATCAATAAAGTGCACTGCATGATACGAGATGAAGGCTCCAACATGAAAAGAGCTATGCGACTAGCATTGTTAAATGATTTAGATTGTACCGTTCACAAGTTGCAAATTGTTATTCGACATGGTTTACAATCGCCGGAAAACATAAAATACATCAAACAAAAATGTAAGAGAATTACAACTCATTTTAACCATTCAACTTTTGCTCAAAAGCAACTTGAAAAAATTCAGGACAGACTAAATCAACCACATCTTAAAGTATTCCAGGATTGTGTGACCCGCTGGAACAGCACATTCTACATGTTTGAGCGTTTTTCGAAGATAAAAGATGCGTTAAGTCTATATGCCAATGACAATGATATTGAATCAATTTTGCCAGAAGAGTGAAAAACAATAGAAGCTGTCTTGAACTATTGAAACCTTTTGAAGAAGCCACTCGTCAAATGAGCAGCTCTCAAGCACTCATATCATCTGTGATTCGCTATCAATTCAAATTGCTTTTGAAAAACTTGAGAACATTGACATTAAACCACCGTAGTTGCTATTCGGTTGATCTCAAATCTGAGACAAATTTTAGAAAATTTTCGTTCTTTGGACAGATAACAACTTATATGCAATTTCAACGTATTTAGATCCTCGCTATAAGCATAAATTTTTCAAACCAGTCACTGAAGAAAAATAAAAGATAAAATATTAAAGATGGTAAATGACCCTGTCGCCTCTGGTTCTCCGATATGGTTGGCAAAAATTTGGAAAATCAAAAAGAATAGTATTTAGAAAAAAGAGATTCTTTCGATCCTGAACCATGGAACATCCGCAATGAATAAAGTATCAGAAGTCTTGAACTTAAAAAGCGATTCTTGCCATGATGTTAGATTCTTCAGTGTAATGATGAGAAGAACCTGTTCAATAAAATAGCCCGAAATGCTCTTCTCCGTAAGGAATTTATTTATTTATCGCAACAAACTTAAAGAGACTGGATTTTTAGATGAAGATCTACTTAATTGGTTGGAAAGTTAATCATGGTGAACTTAAAACTCTCTCAAAATCACACGCAGATATTTCATCACTCTGCAATATTGGCTTTTATGAAATATAATTCAGCCAATTGTTTAATTTTGTTTACTAAACAAAGCTTTTCATTATAAAACTCGACGCCTTACAAATGGTAACAGTGAATGCAAAACTGTTTTAGTGTGTTGTATTGACTTAAGTGTGATGAAATAAAACATTTAAATTTAATCGATTTTCTTTCAGTTTATGTACTTAAATATCATTTCTGAAATCCGCATCCGCGGATGTGAACCTAATAATCCCATCTGCATCCGCATCCGCGGATGTCAAAATTTGCATCCGCACACAACCCTGGTATCAAAATGATGGAGCCTCTCTATGGACAATGATGATGAGTGTGGCCAGGAGAGCACGAACAGTATTTCGACCAAGACGAACTGTGATAGAGGCGTTACGAGCTTTTGGTTAGCACCAACCTCCAGAGGACGACTTGGATGCTGGCTATTATCCCATCCAGCGTATCCATCAGGCGGCTGTGGACGTAATACTGCTCACCTTACAAGACCTGCTCCAGTGGATCCTACCAGAACCTAGAGGGGTCCGTGAGAGAAGAGCAGGTCGTATTGCAGCAGTGTTAAGTCCTGGTTGCATTTCGGAATTTGCGGAGGACTGGGTTCCTATGGCAGAAAACCATTCGTCTGCAAGTCCTGTAACGCAGCCAGGAGTAGGGATGGAAGGATTACATACCACTCTACCCTGACTGTATTGCAGAGGAGCAGTCGTCCACATCTGCAACGCCCACAGAGTGTAGAGTAGTATGTGATCCATTGGATGGTTTTCTGAGCCCTGCTACTACCGCAGAATTTGTCGGGGACTGGTCATACCAGAGTTCTACGGTGGAGAAGAGAGAAAAGAATAAAAAACAGAGAACAGCTTGCGGCGCTTGTCCTGAGCCCTGCTTGTATGGAGGAGTTTGCGGAGGAGTGGAGCCCGCTAAAGTCTTCGGTACGAGTGGAGCCAATGGAGGAAGGGTTTGAAAGTATCCTCAGTCCAGCAGTTGCTGCGGAGTTCCTAGACAGTGACTGGCCATTAAATGACTTATCACGTTCTAGGACCCCTGCATCACCGATGCTGTATATAATACCTGCGCCATCACCGTTTAGGGACATCGTGGAAAACGCAGTATCTTCACCCCAGAGTGTATTGAGCCCTACATGTGCTGAGGAGTTTCTGTCAACCAATTGGATTCCAGACCACAGCACATAGTAGGGTGTAGTATAATGCTGTGTTGAAGAGGTGTGGTCAACAACACTCTCTCCCGACTACCCTTCCTATCTAACACGTATATTATTCTACCCCCTCAACCTGAACTATCTATCTTAACCTCTCTTAGTCCTGGCGATAGGTTACGTTGCGTCCTCGTTCGCATCGCTGGATGTGATTCTTTCTTTAACAGTTGTCAATTAAAGTAGAGTAGGAAGTAAAGTAGTATGTTAAACAAGAAATCATAACAAAACACGTAACGCAAACACTTCAGCATATAGTTATTATTCTTTCTTTGTTGCAGCAAAGATGTTTCAATGCGACTGTCTGAAAAAATTTTCTCGAAAAGATTCCTTACTGAGGACATCAAAACACAGCATGCTGGATAAGGATGTCAGTGCCTACCCCACCGTCTGGCATGCAAGAGGTACCGTTGCAAAACCAAATTACAGGAGTCCCTGTGGTGCAAGGAGGCACTTCCGACTATAATACTGCCGTCATAAGGAAAAACCACGTATTCTACATTTTTTTAAAAAATCATCTATTATATGCATATGATCCTTTGTAGGTTATTAAACATATTTGTGAAGAAAAAACCGCGTATTTACGTATATATTTTATAAGTTTAAAAAATATTTCCACGTATTTACCTGCATATCAACGGTACTACTACGCAAAATCAACGTATATGGCAGCTGCTTAGAAATACCCGCGTAAACAGAAACCGAATACGTAGTTTTTTCCTAGCAACAAGTTAGTACGTGTTTCTTGCTTCCTATCAGAATGGATAATATTTTATTTAGTTTTTTGCTGTTTGCTAAGATAACATGTTATTATCGCGAGGGCGTTTGATTGTAAATCTAATTAAAAAAAATGCTTTCAGTCAAGATCTTAGTGACAGTGTTAGTGATGAAAATGTAAATGAGAAAAGTGAGAGTGAGTTTTGCATTGAAATATCAGGTCAGTTAAAAAAGAACGATAAGTTTACCTAGGTATATGTTATTTACATGATTTTTAAATTCGTGTCTAATTATTACTACATGTGTCTACCAAGTGGTAAATTTAATTGGATATCTACAAATATTGCATGTTAATAATAGAAAATTAATAAATATTCCTACCATTTCATTAAAGTCCTAGGCTCTAAAAATAATGTCTTTTAGGCATTGATATTCGTTCAAATATTTCTGCAACAAGTCGAAAATTACAGCTACCTCAAAATACATCAAATGTTAATTGTACAGAACCTAATAATAAATCCCTCACACCAGGTTTCATTAAAATGACAGAGAGCTTTACTATTCTTCCCTCGGACGAAAGTAAGAAATTTATATAGTTTTGTAATGGATTTTAGTTTTTAAAATAATTGTTTGTTTTTTTTCTGAGTTTAGATTTCTTTCATGGGAACATTGAGGCAGAATCTTCACCTTTGAAAGATATTTCAAATATTGACCAAATTAACTGTTGCAATAATTATATGTTGCATGAAAATAATCACTATGATGGTAAGCCCTCTCTTGTGTCCCTTAATGTAAAGTTTTTGAAACAATATTTTTTTTTAGAGATTACTTCAATACAGTCAAAAGATTATGTTAATCTAAATCCTGTAATAGTTATGAATAATGATCTCGACATTAATAATCCAGATGGTCTCAGAGTTACACAAAATGGTAATTTGTACTTTTTTGAAAACAAATGCGAGAAAATCAAAATAAATACCTGTCTTGTTACTTACTGTTAGTTTTACTATTATAGGTATATCACCAGCTTCAGAATCACAACAAGAGGTAGATACGATCACATATCTAGACACACCAATGAAAATAAATAATGTAAGAATTTCGGAGCATACTAATTCTGATGATAACGTTGACGTCGGTATGTTAAAGAAGTACTCATCATTCTCCCCAATCTATACATTTTGTTTTGCTTTCTTATTTGCAGATCCTGATAGTTTAGAATATGAAGATTCTGATCCTGATATACCTTTAACAAACACGCTAACCAAACGGGGCACAATTAGAAAACGAAAAATACATTTAGGGACTCCAAGGGATCGCAAAAAGAAGAAAGAAGAGTTACGCACTAAAAAGCATTGTGTTCAACCTGAATATAACACGTGTTTTCGAAAATGTGCAGAGCTAATAAACGAAGAGAGAAGATAAGAAATTAACAGCTATTATTGGCATCTATCCTGGCACGAAAGAAAAATGTTTGTATTACACAATACGTCCAATAATGAGGTCCAGAGGCGGTATAAACCCGATAGCGAAGAGTGCTATCGAAAAATGTCCACATACAGGTATTTTTTTAAAGATAAAAATGATAAGAATGTGGCTGTGTGTAAAACATTTTTCCTAACAACACTAGGATTTAAGAAAAAATGCGATTGGATTATAAGCAGCTTATACAATAAAAATTGCCATGATACGCTAAAACTAAAAGACGGACGAGGACGCCAACCATGCCCTAAAAAACTACCGTGACAGGATATCAAAAATCACATTATGAGTTTTAATCCCACCACCTCACACTATCGAAGGGAACACGCACCTTTAAGGCTTTACCTTCCAAGTGATATAAATATATCCTTAATGTATACAGATTTTAAGGAAAAATTTCCAAGTTTAATATGTTCTTATGATTTGTACAGAAAAGAAGTAAGAAAATTAAACATCGCATTTACTCAACTTGGAAATGAGGAATGTGAAAAGTGTGAGGAATACTCGTTCCATGACCCGAGTCACACTAAACAGTCGTTAGGTGACAATTGCGAAATATGTAAACTATGGAAAAACCATTTGAGCTACGTAGAATAGTAGCAATGTAAGGCCGGAGCTACTCCACTTTTCTACTATACTTTTTCTACGAGTGTTTCTGCTGTAGGTCAAGGTCATCGAACACATTGCATATATCGGTAGTAGTAGTAGTAATGTAAGGTAGGAGCTACTCCACTTCAAGGTCACGACGATCTCGTGCATAAAAAGTAGGTCATGGGTTCATTAAAGGTGAATACTCCACTTCAAGGTTACGACTTTCAAAACTTCAAGATCATTCAGAGGTCAACAAGAGTAACGACTCCATGTTAAAATGAGAGGGTTGCAAGGTCACTCTGCGGTCAAACGTTTTTGGCAGAAAATTTGTGTGTCAAGGTCAGAAGCTAAAAATAGAAATTGCAATGTCATCATCATATTACAATTCTTAAAAGTCGAAAAATAGTGTGGTCAAGGTCAAAGGTTATTGATCTGTAGGGGTATCGTATGATACTTCTTAGTGTTTCCAAACTAAAAGTAGGACAAGGTGGGCATTTAACAAGTTTGAACATGTAAGAGATACTCAAATCAAGGACACATTTAGATCAAAATTTAAAGCTAAAAATAGAAGTTGCTAGGTCATCATACTACATTGCGTAGAAATCTAAATCTACTCCACTTCAAGGTCACGACGATCTCGTAAGCTATGCATAAAAAGTAGGTCATGAGTTCATTGAAGGTGAATACTCCATTTCAAGCTAAATATAGAAATTGCAATGTCGCCATCCTCATCATATTACAAGGTCACTCTGCGGTCAAACGTTTTGGCGGGAAATTTGTATGTCAAGGTCAGAGGCTAAAAATAGAAATTGCAATGTCATCATCATCATCATATTACAATTCTTAGAAGTCTAAAAATAGTGTGGTCAAGGTTAAAGGTTATTAACCTGTAGGGGTATCGTATGACATTTCTTAGAAGTATAAAAATAGAATCAATTCATGGAAACAAGAAGAATGCGTTGTCTATGCTAAAAAGTAGACCAAGGTCAAATGGGCTTATTAAATTGGGTCAAGGTGAAATAATTTACTAAACTAAAAGTAGGTGTGTGTATTTAACAAGTTTAAACATGTTGTCACGACGATCTCGTAAGCTATGCATAAAAAGTAGGTCATGAGTTCATTGAAGGTGAATACTCCACTTCAAGGTTACGCTTTCAAAACTTCAAGATCATTCAGAGGTCAACAAGAGTAACGACTCCATGTTAAAATGAGAGGGTCAGAACATAGCTGGTTATATCATAGCTAAAATAGTCGGTTCATGTCCTCACTAAAAGGTGATCGCGTTATAGCTAAAAAGTATAGTGACAGCATCATCGTTGAAAGTAGCTTATGCGCGTAACCAGATATGTGTGGTAATCAAAGAGATGGTTCATATCTACACTAATGTAACATAGTGGGGGTAGTTTAGAGTAAGAATATAAGGAAATAGTGTAATGGGTAGTGAGTGTTGTGTAAAACATGTGGATGGCATACGCTCAAGAACAATGGATCAAAGCAACTGACCTGAGAACAGCGGTGGAACGCTTGAAGCAAGAATTTTCGGCATTAGTATTCGATGCCGAACATGAGGCGGTTTACGGACGAGGTGATTATAGTGAAGCGGAGTGTAACGTCCTAGTGAAAAAGTATGAAAAAGGAGTAACGATATGTGAAAAGTTTTTAAATTTAAAGAAAATATGTAGAACATGTTTTGTAGAAGAACTGAAATCTGTGCAATTGCATCAGTATTGCAACGATGTAAAAAAATGGACAGCATCTCCTGATGGTAGCAGTTCATCCTCATCAGATGCAGATTAGCCTATCGATACAATTATCAAAGTACACTCTCCCCTCTACCATCAAAAATCATGATGCAGTAATATATAGGACAGTTCCGGTGTCAACTATAATTCATAAGCGTTCTCGAATCAGTAAAGATGGATCTATCTGCATTGAACAGCAGCACTTTCTGTAAACCCTTCACGAACGTAAAAGAGTTTGAAGTGGGTGCAAAACACAAAGTGATTGATATGGATACAATCGACACGAAGTATGGGAAACATATTGTGATTGAAACTGAGAACTATAAGTGCATACTTTCCTTACGATTTAATGAATACTTCAAAAAAGAAGATCGCATTGAAAAGTTTAAAAAATGTGTAACGAATCTATAATTTCCGTTACCGAGCAACCGTGTAAATTGTTAAATAATGATGTATTAACCGTCCGGTATACTTGTGATTTTCATGATAATTCATAAATGCACAAAATTTTAAAATATAAACATTCCCTTTTCATAGAGAAATATTCAGGTTGAAAGACGAGTTTTCTTATCTAATATAAACGCAACATGTTTCGGACTATTAACAAAACTTGAATAAAAATTCATTATATATACGAGTTTGGTGAAGGTGTGTGCCCTGATCTATTCAAGTGAGTTTGTTGTTTAAGTATACTGATTTAATTTACCTATAATAATTACTGTCGATGTACTGACAAATAACGTCCGCTATTTTTTTATAAGATACAAATCTTAAATCTTATATTAGTAGACATAATATTATGGGGAATACATTTAACTAACGTGATTGCACGTGTGCAATTATACGATAAGCGTGTTATTGAGTTTAAAAACACTGCCGTTACCGTCTTATTTAATTCAGTATTTCTATTAACACTCAGTCATTTATTTGTACATTAATGCATTTTTTCTTTATACTTTAATAGTTGAACATAAAATTGTTTTCAAGTCACAAATCAATTGCACATTAAGTTTGCCCTAAATATTTGCAGAAGTATATTTTTATTGTATGTGACTGCACTTGATAATTAGCATTTGGTTCTCTTGTGTTTAGATCGAAAGTATTGATCCTATATTTAGACAGATAAAATTAGAAATCTTATCATTTAAGTTTATTGATTCGAAGTTTCCGTCACCGATTTTGTAATCAGAAATTTTCTTTTATGTTAGTCTTAAAATAATAAATTCTCGATAATTTTTGTTTTATCTAGCCGCCTTTGGGAGTTCCGAACAAACACATTGTGTTTGTTATATTTTTTGGAAATTTAGTTTTGGTTTTCCGTCGCCGTTGGTAGATATATATATATATATATATATATATATATATATATATATATATATATATATATATATTATATTTTATTTTAGGAATTTAGGTATTATTTTTTCCGCCACCGTTGGCGAAAAATTATTTTATTAAGTGCTATCGCCAAGCACTATAGTGTGTGTTTTTTTCTTTTCAGCTGCCCGAATAAATTAGAGGCTGAGTCCTTACACCGTGACCAGCCAATTTTTTTGCGAGTATTGTTTTTTGTACCGAGACATATTAATTTAATTTTTTTTTCACTTACCCGCGATAACAAAATTAATTTCTTTAATGTGACCGAGAGTTTGGTTTTGATTTTTATTTGACGAATCGTTCTGTAGTTTAATTTCCAACTTATAAAATTTTTTTTATTAGTTATCCGACACTGAAAACATTTGCTTTCGACCTCCGTATTAGGAGTTTTATTTTTTTGGTAATTGAATTTATTTTGGAGTCACAATACCGAGACCGCGCATTTCTGACTCAACAACGACACAAGTGTTAAATACCGGCACCGATTTAAATCTTCCGAAACCCTGGTAGGCCGACGTCTTCACTGACGCTACTTGGACCGCTTTTACCCCTTTAATTCTCCGCGAAGAGAAATCTAGGCCTCTATATCACCAGTTACCTAGATTGGCGTTCGAGTAACCCGATTATACCGCGATAGACCAACCGAAATTCACTGCCCGACACCTCCCAGACAACTTTGTTAACAACTAACCGTCCACCGAAGGTAAAAGCGTTATAAATTTGGCGCCCGAGCATATTTAGAAGATTTATACCGGTGTTTAAATAAACATAAATCGTTTTGTCAAGAATTTTTTTACGAAAATGCTCACCAGAAGCCCACCACCATATAGACCTGCGACAACGTCTGCCGATCGCCGATATTACCGGGCGAAACAAACGCGGATAGCGAACTAGTATATGAATTCCCAGTTGAAGAGGCAGCGTACAACCCCTACGCAGAGGATGAACGCGTTAGCTGGATATACCGCCTGCGTAAACCCGAACTCCGCGGGGAGTTAGCCAAGTTCGGTTTGTCCGTAGAAGGCAACCAAGCAGATTTACGCCGTCGCCTTAGCCAGTACATCCGAAGTGGGACTCGCCCACCGACCGTTATCGCTACCACTGCCCCGTTTATACCGGTAACCACATCAAGCATAACATCGTTTTTAATGCAACCACCGGTTACGACTCATCCGCTGACCACGCTAACAACGGTTTATTGCACAAATACCATAACGCATGCGCCGGTATCGACATTACCGCATACGGTTTGGTCAATGCCAACTCCAATTCAACCGCCGGCATTTCAACATCCGCCGGTATCGCAACAACCGTTTATGCAACAACCGCTGGTGCAACAACAGCCGCCACCTGTACCACCACCGAGAATCGAAACTCGGGGATGGAACGTCGAGTTTGACGGTACCACCGATCCAGTCTCGTTCTTAGAACGAATGGAGGAAATCAGCGAACGGTACGATATCTCGCTGAATGATTTAATCATAGTTTTACCGGACTTACCTACCGGTAACGCGCTGTCCTGGTACCGCAACAATAAATACCGCTGGCAGGACTGGAACACGTTCTTGGACGATTTTCATAATTGTTTTCTTCCGATTGACTACCATATCAACCTGGAAGCCGAAATCAGCCGCCGCGTACATAAGCGCAACGAACCGGTAATGACATTCATTAACGAGTTGCAAACCCTAATCCGACGACATGGCCACATGTCTGCCGAGCAAGAATTATACTGGTTACACCGAAATTTATTACCGGAATACCGCATGTACGTACGCCGCTCCGATTTCCAGTCTGTTGCCGAGTTGATACAAATAGTGCGCAATCACGAACAACTTCAAATGGAGATTGCAAACTCACGACGTTTTTCGGTTTCCGTTCAGAACATCCAACGACCGACGAATTATACGCGCCCGCCCGAATCTCCGACATACAGGCCCCAATTTTCAAGACCGGAACACTTAACAAATAGTGCACCTCGGTTTGAGGTCCCAAATCGCCCAAGTTCTGGCAGGCCAACGTACAATACTCCATCGCCTAGGGCACCAGATAATAACCGGCAGAACCCACAACGATCTGCCCCCGTTTCAACTCCGATACCACCAATTCATGCGAGTCGACCGCCGCTTCAAAGGCCGATTCGACCACCACCCACTCCACCGCGTCGTACTGACGCACCCGTCCGACCTAACCAAAGGGAAGCGGCAAGCGCCCCTTCTACCGACACCAACCCTGAATGCTGGAGGTGTGGCCAGAGAGGTCATTACCGTACCCAGTGCCGTAATCGTTCAGTGCTTTTCTGTTCCCGTTGTGGCAGGCGTAACATTTTGTCACGTGACTGTCCATGCGACCGGCCGGGAAACGACCAGTGAGAGCTTCCGCTGGGAGGCCTGAAGCTCTCTCTCCCACAACCGCCTCCACCGCTAACGACCCCCGCCCATTTGTTACCGTTTATATCGCCGAACAACCCTTTACAGCGTTAGTTGATACCGGATCCGCTATTACCTTTGTTGGTGACAAACCTGCTTCTTTATTGGCCGACTCTGCCCAACTTCCAAAGTACACCAAAGCAACTGGTATCACTAACCAGTCCGTCATTATTCGGCAAGCCTTCTATTCAACCATTAAAATCTTGGATACCGAAATCCGGCATTTATTACATCATGTTCCGTCGCTATGTTACGACGTGCTCTTGGGAATGGACTTTTTAGCAAAGACCAATTTTCATTTTAATATGAAATCCGGAAACCTTTTCCTTGAAAACCGACTTGTCCCTAAGACTACAAAACCAACATCGACGAGTAACGACTGTCACGCCATCACCCCTTTGACAGCTATTGAAGAAAACCAGCTGCACAGATTCCTATATACCGAACTCCCGAGATTTGAAACAATACAAGGCACTACCGATTTGGTAGAACATGATATCCGTCTCACTACCCTTACTCCCATCAAGCAACGATACCGTCCCCTCAACCCGAAAATGCAAAACCTCGTAAACGAAGAGGTCGACCGTATGATTGATGAAAATATAATTGAACCCGCGGACAGCCCGTGGAGCTCACCGATCGTCATTGCGAAAAAAAAAGATGGCAAAGCACGCTTTTGCATCGACTTCCGAAAAATAAATGAAATATCCGTAAAAGATGCCTACCCATTACCTTTTATCCATCACATCCTAGACCAACTACGTCACGCGCGATACATTTCCAGCATCGACTTGAAGGACGGTTATTGGCATATCCCGTTAACACCCGAATCCCGACCGATCACGGCTTTTACCATTCCCGGCCGTGGTCTATTCCAATTTAAAGTGATGCCGTTTGGCCTTCACTCCGCACCCGCTACCTTTCAGCGGCTATTAGACCGCATTATAGGCCCTAAAATGGAACCGTACGCTTTTGCGTACCTGGACGATATTATTGTGTTGGGGGAAACTTTTGACGAACACTTAGCAAATTTAAAAGAAGTGTTTCGCAGGCTAAGAGCAGCTAACCTCCGTATAAACCCGGACAAATGTCAATTTTGCCGTAAGGCATTAAAATATTTGGGTCACGTCGTCAGTGACGGCGGAATACAAACAGACCCTGACAAAGTTACTGCTATCATCGAAATGCCACCCCCACACAACGTCCGAAGTCTACAAAGGTTCCTAGGGATGTCATCCTGGTACCGCCGTTTTATCCCGAACTTTTCCAAAACCGTACTGCCTTTAACTAAGCTCCTACACAAAGACGTTCGCTGGAAATGGTCAAACGAGCAGACTACTGCTTTCGAACAACTAAAGACCGCTTTAGTTAATTCCCCCGTACTTACCTGCCCGAATTTCAATGTTCCCTTTGTCCTTCAAACCGATGCATCCGAAAGTGGGTTAGGTGCTGCCCTAACTCAAACCATAAATGGCGAAGATCATGCAATTGCGTATGCCAGCCGAACGTTGAGCTCCCCGGAACGTAATTATTCGGTAACGGAAAAAGAATGCCTTGCCATAGTTTTCGGAATTGAAAAGATGAGGCCATATCTCGAGGGATATCGCTTCACCGTTATAACCGACCATCAATCCCTAACCTGGGTCCATTCAATAAAAAGTCCAGCTGGCCGCCTTGCAAGGTGGAGTATTTTCCTACAACAATTTGACTTCGAAATTAAATACCGAAAGGGGGTGATGAACCGTGTGGCCGATGCTTTATCCCGTGACCCGCTCCCTACTACCGAAAATGAAATCTTTGCTATAGAGCTCCCCGAGTGCAATTGGTATACTCAAAAACTGTATGAAGTTACACATCATCCCGACCGACTGCCGGATTACTGTATCAGAGAAGGCCGACTTTACCGTCATTTACACACAAACGAATTAAAGGGCGAATTAATTACCGACCCCTGGAAACTTTGTGTGGTTAAACCGCACCGCCCCCGTGTTTTCAAGGAGAATCACGATTCTCCCACTGCTGGTCATTTAGGGGTCACTAAAACCACCAACCGTATTCTAGAACGGTATTATTGGCCAGGAATGGTCAGAGACATCAACACCTATGTCCGAAACTGTCCACTCTGCCAAAAGTACAAAGTGTCACAACAGAAAACCGCGGGTCAGATGCAACAGTATCCGAACCGTTTACCTTGGGACATAGTTAGCTCCGACATCATAGGACCACTACCCCGATCATCTAAAGGTCATTCTTATCTAGCCGTTTTTCAAGACCGATTTACAAAGTGGGTAGTTGCCAAACCTCTAAGGAAAGCTACCGCCACTACCATCTCAGAAGCTTTATACGCCGATTACCAAGTTCGGTACACCACGTGTGGTACTAACCGATAATGGCCCACAGTATGATAGCCGTGCTTTCAACCACTTGCTATCAGAACTCGGCATCCACCACCGTTATACCCCGCTATACACTCCGCAAGCGAACTCCGTCGAAATGGCAAACCGTACCCTGAAAACCATGATCGCCCAGTTTTGCGATAACAATCACCGCGATTGGGGCCGTCACCTTCCCGCCCTAACTTTCGCGATGAACACGGCCGTACAGGAATCGACCAGATTTACTCCCGCGTTCTTGAATTTCGGTCGCGAACTGGAACTTCCGGGAACCTTGCGACGCGAAACCGACCCGTCACCAAACTCTGACGAGGTAAACGCCGAAGACATTGTGCCCGCTCATAGCCATCGACTAGGTCAATTAGAAGACATATTTCAATTGGTACGGCACAATTTAGGCCGCGCATACACTAAACAGGAAGGCCACTATAATCTACGACGCCGCGAATGGAAACCGCACCTGGGAGACCGTGTCCTACGTAAGGAACATCCGTTATCCTCTGCCGTACAGGGCGTCGCCGCCAAGCTTGCGCCGAAATACTCCGGACCGTATATAATCACTAAGGTCCTATCTCCTGTTGTCTTTAATTTAAAACACGCCGCCGAAATACTCCGGACCGTATATAATCACTAAGGTCCTATCTCCTGTTGTCTTTAATTTAAAACACGCCGCCGAGAACCACAAATTAACCCGGATACACGTCAAGGACCTAAAACCCTACCTTTCGAACGAGTCAACCGCGCAAGGGGCAAGGAACACCGCTTAGTGAGAAACGAAAAGACCACTAATCAAAAAAAACTTTGTTACAGGACTATGAACCGAGGCAGTAACGAACGAGAGGAGGGGGAGATAAATCAGAGGACGCGTCGGCTCTGGTGGCTGAGGCCTCCGAGGGGACCTACGGGTGGCCCGGATACCCAACGACCGATCCGCCGACCACTCATGGTGGATAGAGCCACCTCGCCTGGGCCGACCCCGTGGCCGGTCCAGGTCGACAAAGCCACGAACACGCATGGGGGGGAGACGAAGTCCGAACACAAACCGCCGACGCCGCCGAACATCACCGCCGTACCCCATATAGCGGCCGCCCGTTCCCCGACTCGGGCCGCCCACTTGTGCTGGAGATGCGGGGAGACGGGACACCAGCGGGAGTCTTGTGTGGGCCGCGCCCGGTTATTCTGTTCGCGCTGCGGGACTTTGGGCATCCTCTCAAGAGAATGCCCGTGCGGCCCTCGCAAATGATAAAATATATTTTGTGTACAAAGAGACTACTTTCCGTTATCAAATTCCTTGTTTAAGTTCATTAAAAATATATTTACGAAAAGAGAGTAAATAATTTTGCCTACCTCACGCCGACTCTCCTGACGCCGTCAGCTCACAGAGAAAGCTACGCTTTTTCTTCCGAAGAACGAGGGGTGTGTAACGAATCTATAATTTCCGTTACCGAGCAACCGTGTAAATTGTTAAATAATGATGTATTAACCGTCCGGTATACTTGTGATTTTCATGATAATTCATAAATGCACAAAATTTTAAAATATAAACATTCCCTTTTCATAGAGAAATATTCAGGTTGAAAGACGAGTTTTCTTATCTAATATAAACGCAACATGTTTCGGACTATTAACAAAACTTGAATAAAATTCATTATATATACGAGTTTGGTGAAGGTGTGTGCCCTGATCTATTCAAGTGAGTTTGTTGTTTAAGTATACTGATTTAATTTACCTATAATAATTACTGTCGATGTACTGACAAATACCGTCCGCTATTTTTTTATAAGATACAAATCTTAAATCTTATATTAGTAGACATAATATTATGGGGAATACATTTAACTAACGTGATTGCACGTGTGCAATTATACGATAAGCGTGTTATTTAGTTTAAAAACACTGCCGTTACCGTCTTATTTAATTCAGTATTTCTATTAACACTCAGTCATTTATTTGTACATTAATGCATTTTTTCTTTATACTTTAATAGTTGAACATAAAATTGTTTTCAAGTCACAAATGACCTCTTTTTTTTGGATAATGAGAACCTAATCTGCTTTCAGTCTACCGGAAACAGATACCGCTTCTGAGAAACAGCTACCTATTTTGAGAAACAGCTACCTGTTTTTAAGTCTGTTTTTGATCTGTTTTCGGTAACCGGGGAAGCTGTTTCTGCCTGTTGCTAGAAAAAAAAAATAGGGATCTGTTTTTTGAGCTGACTGCATCAAAGTTTATGCTATTAACTTTTTCGGTGTTTACAATGTTCTACTGAACAAAATTTAAAAGAATATTTGATAAAGGTTCTTTTATGAGTATTTCAAAGAAGAAGAAGAAGAAGAAGAAGAACTAGATAATTTAAAATGTTATCTAAGAACAAACATTTGTGTAAAATTTTTTTTTTTTTTTTGGGTAATGAGAACCTAAACTGCTTTCAGTCTACCGGAAACAGATACCGCTTCTGAGAAAAAGCTACCTGTTTTTAGGTCTGTTTTTGATATGTTTTCGGAAACCGGGGAAGCTGTTTCTGCCTGTTGCTAGAAAAAAAAATAGGGATCTGTTTTTTGAGCTGACTGCATCAAAGTGTATGCTATTAACTTTTTCGGTGTTTACAATGTTCTACTGAACAAAATTTAAAAGAATATTTGATAAAGGTTATATACCAAATTGGTCTAGTGAACTTTTCAAGATTGTATTTCAAAGAAGAAGAAGAAGAAGAAGAAGTTTTTGGATAATGAGAACCTAAACTGCTTTCAGTCTACCGGAAACAGCTACCTGTTTTTGAGAAACAGCTACCTGTTTTTGAGAAACAGCTACCTGTTTTTGAGAAACGGGTACCGGTTTTAGGTCTGTTTTTGGAAACCGGGAAAGCTGTTTTGAGCTGTTTCTGCCTGTTGCTAAAAAAAATAGGTATCTGTTTTTTGAGCTGACTGCATCAAAGTTTATGCTATTAAACAGGACAGAATTTGTCAAAAATAAATGGATCTATCTGCATTGAACCGTAGCACTTTCTGTAAATCCTTCACGAACGTAAAAGACTTGGAGGTGTGTGCAAAATATAAAGTGATTATATGAATACCATCGACACAAAGTATGGTAAGCATATTATCATTGAAACCCAGAACTTTAAGTCCATACTTCCCTTACAATTTTATGAATACTTCAAAAACAAGATCGCATTGAAAAGTTTAAACAATATCTGTCTGAGAATGACATGTAGATTACCAGCTCAGGAACTGTAGGAAAGACAACTAATTTAACATTTCTGTAAAAAAAATTATAATAACATATGTCTATGTATAATTGTTTGGAAATAAACTATGTATTTTTTACTACAAAAAATAAAATGTCTTCTATTTTTTGATTAAATGAAGAGTAGGTACATCATAATGAAGAGAGTTGCTTGGGTAAAGGACTACCGAGTTGTGATTTATTAATGTAAGCAATTGACAACGTTTACGTACATATAATTGTGCCATTGGCAAGATACAATTTTTTTCACGCACAACTTTTGTATTTTCAAGAGACACCATCGTTCCTCGAGACTAGTGTGATTAGAGAAATTACACCTCAAGTGGAAGAAGAAGAATAACATGTAGCGACTACGACCGATTCTATTGTACTCAATACTGCTGCATCGAGAGAATTTCTGGAACAATATGATCCATTACCACGGATATACATAGAGCGAATGCTGAGTGATGCATCTAATGCAATTGATACCACTTATGGAGTCCTTTACGACATTTCAAGCGATAAGTGGTCAATTGGCAAGACACCGGTAAATACAGACGGAAAGGATTTGGTTATTAAGGGGGTTCGGTAGAATAAGTCCTAGAAAAATGCGCTCTTGAAAATTTAAATTTTGCACCTAATTCTCAAAAAAAAAATTTTCAACGCAGTTGTGTTTTGTAAGTGACCATTTATTATTTTCATGTATAAATTTTTCAAAAGATGAAAAAATAACACTTAAATTAGCCAATTACATTTTGAAACAACAAAAAGCACTTAAAACACACCTTTTTGTACTTACGTAAGCTCAGAAGAAACATATGCATGCAATTTATCCATGTAATGTATCTAAATGCTCTTTAAATTACCCAATTCAATTTTGAAACAACAAACAGCACTTAAAACATGACTTGTTTTTTAATTTTCGATGCAGCGTTAATAATAATTGTAGGATAATGAACGCAGTTATTTTGCTTTGAAACCATTTTAAGCATTTAGCGAACATTCTATTTGTATATGTCATCAATTTACATTACAACTTTGAAACGGAGTTTGTAAATGTATGAATGCAATTGCATCATTTGTAGATTTTAAAATTCCGAATTTATTTAACTGCTACCCTTTGCACTGTTATTTATTTAGTCTACATGCAAAAATTGGGGATTTTTAACTTAACCATTAAGCTGTTATAATAAAAAGAGTATATTTATTAACATATAATTTATTGTTTACTACTACATTTCATAATGTTATTCACCTTTTTTTACTTATGTGATAATTACATAGCAGTTTAATCGTTAAGTGAAAAATTAGGAATTTATTGTATATAGACTGAACAAATAACAGCGCAAAAGATATAGCAGTTCCAAAATTTTCTAAACACTAAAACTAACGATTTTATTTTATGAAATAAAGTATTCACACCTGAAACGTAAAATTGACAGTTGGATCTGTTTAGTGATATCAGCAGTTGTTAAATTTACAAGAAAATAATTTGATATGGTTTTATTTGATACTATTAAACGTACTTTTATGTGATAAGGTTATAATGTTATTTCTTGGTACATAATTTGAAATCTATCCTCAATGCTTTTACTTTCTTGATTAACACCTTCAGTCTTTTCTTTCTTTCATCAATACTTAATAATTGTTTCTTTCTTTCTCTTCTTATCATATTTATGATGCTCTTGTCATGTTTAAACTTTTTTTTTTTCAAACTCAAAGCTGTCTCATTCTTCTATCTTTTTCACATTATTTTACTTAAGCATACTCGTATAACACTTAGTAATAATGTTATTCACCTTTGATTATAATACTGGGTTCCCCATATTAGACTATACAATTTAAAAGTCGAATAAAAACTTTCTAATCAAAGTAAATTAACTTTTTAATGGACTAATATGTAGCTTATTCTGTGGGATTTATGACTAAAGTAAATAACAATTCAAGTTTTAAAGATCAAGGAGGCGCCTTCTATAAACAACGACTTAAGTGTTTTTGTCAAATATGCGTTATACGCAAACGATATAATTGCTCCAGTTTAACAATTTTCATTGCATTATGAATTATTCGATTCAAGAGCGTGTGTTTTCTGTGGAAGTCTACATTAGAACTGGTTCATTTGAAGAAGTTCGGCGTGCATTTCGACGGCAGTTTGGAAACAATAATAGGGGCAATGCACCAACACGCTTTACAATTGCGGCGTGGGTTCGTCATTGGCGTGAAAATGGCTCTGTGCAAAACATTAAAAAACCTGGACGTCGAAGAACGGTGCGTACGCCTGAAAATATTGAACGAGTTAGAGCTGCCTTTACAAGAAGTCCTAAGAGATCGGCTAATCGGCAATCACTTGCCCTAGGAATATCTAAGGGAAGTATCCACAGAATTCTGCATAAAGATATAAAATTTCACCCCTATAAATATCAAATGGCGCATAACCTCAGTGATCTAGACAAAGGAGCGAGGGTGACCTTTTGTGAAGAATTTTTACATCAGCATCGTGGAGAAATTCATAATTTGCTAATGAGCGACGAAGCAAATTTTCATTTGGAGGGTGTTGTTAACAAGAAAAACTTTAGATACTGGGGAGTAGAAAATCCTCACGAACTGTTTACCAAAAACCTCCACAGTCCAAAAGTCGTTGTTTGGTGCGGTGTAGCATCATTTGGAATTATCGGTCCTTATTTTTTTGAGGATGAAAATAACCGTTCTGTTACAGTTAATTCCGAACGCTACATAAACATGTTGCAAACGTTTCTTATCCCAGAACTAATTAGACGAGGACTAAATGGCGCCATATTATTCCAGCAAGATGGAGCAACGGCTCACACAGCCAGAAACACTATGAGAATTTTGCGAGAATTTTTTTGACGGCCGTATAATTTCCCGATTTGGAAATTTGAATTGGCCCCCGAGATCTCCCGATTTAACGGCCCCCGATGTTTTTCTCTGGGGATACCTAAAGCAAAAAGTTTTTGCAAGTCGTCCCGCAACAATTCCGGAGCTGAAGGAGCAGATTCGAAATGAAATTGCAGGAATAAATGGAGATTTGCTTCGCCGAGTGATGATAAATTTTGAACTTAGAATTCAAAAATGCATTGAAGTCGAAGGAGGGCATTTGGAAGACATGATCTTTAAAACTTGAATTGTTATTTACTTTAGTCATAAATCCCAAAGAATAAGTTACATATTAGTCCATTAAAAAGTTAATTTACTTTGATTAGAAAGTTTTTTTCGACTTTTAAATTGTATAGTCTAAAATGGGGAACCCTGTATAAATTGATAATTGTCAACCATATACGCTCAGTCCTGCTTGTTCATTTCTTGCATAAAAAAGTTTAAAAAAAAAAAATTAAAGTAATGACTGGTAAGTAAATTTCATGCAAATTTTTTTTTATTGACAGTTAACGTTTTCATTATAGCTCTAGTAGAAAACTTAAACTTCGCCAGAATGGAGGAGGGTATGTAGGATATTATATGTAGCTTATGTTTTAACTTTTGATTTTTCAGATAAAATGGTGATAAATAAACTAAAAGAAATATTTCCGAATGTGAGTAATGTTTGTTGTTTCAGTTTTAAGTATTTCTGTTTTAGCATGATATAGTTCTCATTCATGGGGACGGAACACCTCATAGCAGGACCCATGTTGTGTGTCAAATAAAATGTAATCTACTGCAATATATATTGTTCAGGGATGAAGACATACCTGAGACTATGTGGTTGATGATGTTATGTATTTCTATACATAATTATAATTTTTGTAATTTAACTGATTTTTTTTGTTTCAGATCACACCTTAAATTTTTAATTTTAATATTTTTTTTATTCTACATAAATATATACCAAATTAGCATTAACAAGCTCCACTTGAAATATTTTGAACCTGGTCATAGTTTTATGTCTGCCGACAGTTTTCATCACCAGGTGGAACTAAGTTTAAAAAAGCAGAAAAAAACTTATGACTTTAATGATTTTACTCAAGCTGTTAAAGCTGCCAATAAAGGCAAAGTGGAGGTTGAATGTATGAAGATAAGTCAAATAACCGACTGGAAAAACTGTTCTTCGATTACAAAGATTAACAAATTAGTACCTAGACCATATTTAAGAAATATTTCAGAAATTATATTCAAAGAAGGAAGTTTGCTCTTCAGCTACAGAACTTTCGAAAATGAAAATTTTTTAGCGGACATTGATATACTTCAAGAGGAGTAGAAGAAAAAAATGAAACTTATGCAACCCATTCTTAGAAAGTTGCCATGCGGTATAAGTGAGGAGAAAAAACACTCTATTATACCAAATTTGGGGCCGTTAATGCCTGAGACAAGACTTGGTTTCTGGGAGAAAATTGAAACCGATCATAAAGTTTAGAACCTTTTTAAGCGACATAGGTTTTAATAACACTTGTTTTTTTGTGTGTATGAAGTCCGTATTATATCTTTTAGTTTCAGTTTTTTTTTGCTAAATGTGTTTATACTGAATAAACATCTCACCAAAGAAAGTTGTTTAGTTAGGTTTTAATAATACTATTTTTAGGTTGGTTTATGAAATCCATATTTGAATTTTAGTTTAATTTTTTTTGCTAAAATTTGTTTACTTGATAATAATCATCTCATCAAAGAATGTTGTTTTGTTACGTTACAATAACACTTGTTTATTTTTTGGTTAGTTTGTGAAGTCCATACTAAAATTTATTTTTTATTTCTTTTTTGTTAAAATGTGATTACTGAATTATAATAAACATCTTACAAAAGAAAGTAGTTTTTATTATATATTTAATTTAAAAATTAATTATTTACGAAAACCAATTAACTGAAAAGTTATAACAAATAATTAATAATAAATAAAAATAACTAAACCTGCAAAATAAATTTTCAAACTTGCTAAATAAAAACCAGCTATTTACAATTATATTCAAAACAAAAACCTCGTATATCAATAAATTAGTGACTATATACAGTACAATTTCGATAATCCGGACACGCGAATGTCCGAACACTCCAGTAATTCGGACAGCGTCTACTATCCGGAGATTTTATATTTTTCACCTCTATAATCCGGACAGTAACATGCGTCAGCAAAATTACAGGTTTCAACAGGTTTAGTGCACTAAATATTCGTATGTAGTACGTAATAATAGTACTTATTGAGGTGCTTGTAATAAAGATGGCTCCTATAAAACGGAAACACTTGACACTTACTCTACAGGAAAATTGTAAAATACTAGACGCCTTAGATAAAGGCCATAGTGTACGTTCGATTTCGGAAACTTTTAATGTTCCTAAATCAACAGTGTCGGATATTAAAAAAAACAAAGAAAAAATACGCAGTTTTGTTTCGAAGTGTTACAGTGACATTGGTAAGTGTTAACTATTAAATATGTTTGATTAAATAAAAACTACATTCCTTTATTTACGAAAGAAAAAAGTTATAAAAAAGGCGGAAAATCCAGAAGTGGAAGAAGCGTTGTATACATGGTTCATCCAGCAACGGCAAAATCATATTCCAGTTTCTAGCGAAATTTTACGTAATAAAGCGCTTTACTTTTATAAACAAATAACCGGGAAAAATGATTTTCTAGCCAGTTCAGGTTGGCTTGATAAATTTAAGTTGCGGCATGGTATCAGAGTTTTAAAAGTCTGTGGCGAACGTGTTTCCAATAACGCCGATGCTGTAACACCTTTTCAACAGAAACTGTCAACTGTAACTGAAGAGATGGGATTGGATCCAGAACAAGTGTATAATGCAGACGAATCTGCAGCTTTTTGGAGAGTATTGCCTAACACAACATGGGTACATCAGAATTAAAAATCAGCACCTGGAAGAAAAGTGTCAAAAGACAGGATTACATGTATACCATGCTGTAACGCAGTTGGAACACATAAGTTGCCTTTACTGGTTATAGGTAAAACTCAAAATCCGCGGGCCTTTAAAAATTTCACGTTGCCTGTAACATACCGTGCAACTAATAAAGGTTGGATGACAAAATCAATATTTTCGGAATGGTTCAATACTATTTTCATTCCTCAAGTAAAGACATTTCTCTCTAGTGTAAACAAGCCACATAAAGTATTGCTTCTTGTTGACAATGCCCCGTCGCATCCCCCAGAAGTTGAGCTTTCCGATAACCCCAATTTTAAAGTGTTATTTTTACCTCCGAATTGTACGGCTTTAATCCAACCTATGAACCAAAACTTAATTCAAAATATAAAAGTCGCTTATAGAAAGAGACTATTAACCTACATAGTGTCACAAGAAGATGGCGATATAATCAAGCTTTTAAAACAATACAGTTTAAAGGACGCCGTAATCAATTTAGATTTTGCATGGAAGTCTATATCTGAAAAAAATATAGTCAGAAGCTGGTCTATGCTGTGGCCTGAATTGGTAACAAATGATGAAGTCGATATTCCGTTATCTGTTCTTCGACAGCGCCTTCGTTCTTCGGAAAATGATGATTTTGAGGTAATCTATCAATCACTACGTATCATAGACCCAAATAGTGAAGTAAACAAAGAGGCAATTACTGATTGGGCAACTGGGAAGAATGAAATCGTCAACGATTTGGCAGATGACGAGATAATCGAGTCTGTGACATCAACTCATGATGAAGAAATTGATGTCGAGTGTGGTTTAGATGAAATTTTAGCAACAGCTGTTAAACATTCTGAAGCAGTAAAGTATTTTTCCACTTGTATCGAATGGGGAGAATAAAATAATATTGCTTATCCAGATGTATTGTTACTCAAAATAATTGAAGAAACAGCCAGAGATCTCCATGTGGAGAGTATTACTCAAAAAAAAATCGTTGATATTGAAAGTAGTACAAAGTCAGTTGCAGAAACACCTCTCCTTAAAATGTAATGTTGAACTGTTTGGTTTATACTTTTTGAACAGTAGGGAAAGCACAGAACTGAAATCCTTTCAAACAAAATATGATATTTTAAGTATTGGGACGGTGTTGGAAGAGTATTTCCAAAGAATAAGTAACATATTGGATGCAAAGCATTCGGAATTTCAACATAAAGATTCTGGTAAGTGTGAGTTATGACTAATGGTGTAATCGCCTGTAACTGTTTTAGGATGGTCCCTGATGCAATTCGTATATATAGAGGTAAACCTGTTGTAATTTGCGCCCACCACGGGTTCTTCATATATGGCTGTCCCCGCTGAAATTGCATATAAACACGCCATAGTCAATGTAAAAAATAATGATAATTGCTGCTTTGCATGGGCTGTAGTATCGGCACTAGTGACTCCATAGGGTCTACCACAGCGGACGACGTTTTACCCTGATTTCCAAACGTTATTCAACTGGAATGGTGTACATTTTCCTGTTAAGCTGACTAACATTGCAACGTTTGAGAGCAATAACAACATTTCCATTAATGTTTATGGGTTAGACGATACGTATCGAGATGGTCACCGTGTCACGGAGGTAGTGGGGCCTGTATACTACACCAAAGCCAAACAGGCAGTCCATGTTAACTCTTTAACGGTCTCTGGTACGTATTTGTACCACTTGCTATTACAGTCGAACTATGCATAAATTTTATGCTAAACATCAACCTTATGATGCATTTAAATGCTTTAGACGCTCTCTGGTTCATATACGTACCATACTCAATATATAGCGTCACCTACATTGAAAAGCTTGAAGTCCTGTCATAAAATGGTATGCATTTATACCAGTGAACGTGTGAGCAAGTTAACATTAAAAAAAGCTAGTTTTTCTGTTTTCTTGTGGAATTTTAATTAGCTAAGTGAATGATATAGTAAGTATACCAATATTTATAATGTATTTTTACTAATTATAGTAAAAGTTAAGCTATATATGCTTCAAATTGAACAAAAATTATGTATTTACGATTTTTGGTTAGAAATGGCGCGAAACATACAATTATGTATTTACCGTTATATCCAATATTTGACAGAATACACCTTAACATTTTTGGATATAGCATGCTATCTATGATTATGAAGAATTGTTTATTTTTCTTCATATATATAAAATTTTCTTGGATAAGATAATTTCTGATATTACAAATGTGGCACATATAAGTACCAAAGAACATAGCATGTTTGAATTTTTCAATGCCGTTTGTTAGAAGTAGGGAAATAAAATCGAAGCTTTTCTTTGTAAAAAAATGTGTTTTCTTGGCCATATTGAGCATAACGAAAACGTCGTTATGCCCCATGTGGCCCAAATATTATTAGACTTTATTGTTCCTTCATGCAAAAATGCGCATTTTGTTTATAATTTCTAGAAGCTTTTGGTATAGAGAATCATTGTTTATTTTTTGTTTCATTTTTCCCAGAAGGATAGCCGAAAATTTTATGAACTCAGAGCAAGTACGGTATTTGTTAGACACAATAACCGATGATATGGTAAATAAACTCAGATGCAGAGGGCGAAGAGGATGCAGATGATAATGCAGTATTTTCTAACTTGTCAGGTAGAGGATCTGCATCCACTTCTGAAGTTTTAGGTCAAACAGAAAATTCACAACAGGATGTAAATGTCCAGATGCTCGATGATATTAACGAGGAGCACGAATCTACAAGTTCTTCGGAAGAAAATATGAGTGATGAGCAAATGTTTGACTGGGTTAGAAAATCAGAAACTCCAACTGAATTTTCTCAAATGTCGTATGAACGTAGGTTTGGTATAACAAGACACGCAAAATTTGATATTCTCCAACCACTATCTATCTTTCTGAACGTTTTATCTCCCATATTTCTTTAGTATCTTGTGGACCAATCAAATCTGTATGGTTCACAAATGGTACAAAGTTTGAACTTAACCGTAATAGAACTAAAAGCCTATATAGGAACGCTCATTATTATGGAGTTTCATACACTACCCAGTATGCGTCTTTACTGGAGCGATAAAAATTTTGGTGTTACACGAATCCAAAACATTATGCCCGTGAAAAGATTCTTGAAGATAACAAGACTTCTACACGTAAATGATAATAATGTTATGCCTAAGAAAGGAGAAACTGGTTATGATAGATTATATAAAATCCGCCCATTTTTGGATTATAACTCCAAGAAATTTCGGTTACTCTTTGATCCTTCACGATATTTGTCAATTGACGAGTCAATGGTTAAATATAAAGGGCGTAGTACCCTGATAGAGTACATGCCTATGAAGCCCATAAAAAGAGGTTTTAAGGTTTGGATTATAGCTTGTGCTGTGACAGGGTACTGCCTCGGAATGCATGTTTACGAGGGCGCTGAAGATAAAAGTAATACGAACATGACACTTGGTGAAAGGGTCGTCAATAGATTATCAACTGCATTTGAGGGTTTTGGATATTGTCTGTTTTTTGATAACTTCTTTTCGTCTGTGTTATTGGCAAAAAAATTATTAGACAAGAAGCTTTTCACTTGTGGCACTATAAGACAGACAAGAAAATTGTTTCCAAAACATATTCTATGCGCAGATAAAAACATGAAAGTAGGGGACAGCGACGGTGTTTTATACAAAAATGTGGGAATTTCAAAATGGATGGACAGGGGAAAGAAATCTGTTAGTATAATTAGCATCATGCATAATCCAAAAGGAACAACACAGGTACTCAGAAGGACGGAACTAGAAATCTTGTGACCTGTCCAGAAGGTGTTGCATCATATAATAAATATATGGGTGGAGTAGACCACTTTGACCAGCTTCGTTCCGATTACAGTATTTCCTGGAAAAGTAGGCGTTGGTGGGTCAGAATATTTTATTATTGTCTCGATTCTTGTATAGTCAATAGCTACGTTTTATATAAAACAACCACCAAGCAAACCGCAAAATCCAAAAAACCCATGACACATCTAAAGTTTAGATTAATTTTGGCATCAGAACTAATAGGTTCTTATTCTGGAAGGGCAAAACTTGGACCAGTTGCTGAATTCGGACGTGATCGGAAAAGAAATAACCCTGATGGGAGATCTACAGTTCATAATATTACTAGACTAAATAACGTTGGAAAACACTTACCCATCAAAGGAACACGAAGGAGACGTTGTCACTGCAGCACTCTGAATAAACAGCACAGATCAAATATCATTTGTCTTGAGTGTAATGTCGCTTTATGTCTGGAATGTTTTGCACCTTTCCATAAATTATAATATATACATTGTGCTTATCTGTGTTTTGTTAAAATTTTGTATTCATAAAGAAGTTTTACAAAACATTTTTGGGAATTTATCTTCAATTTTGGTTGCAAGATTTATATTTCAAGATTTTGTATTAGTGTATTTGTTCACAAATAGAAAATAAATTTTGTTTATAGATTTAACACGTGTCTTATAGTTTAGAGAAAAAAGTGTTTCTGAAAGTCCCGGTTTGTACATAAATCCATATACTAAAATATGGTACATATTTGTGTTACTGAATATTTTATATATGTTCAATGCAGGAACGCTCACTGGTACGAATATGTACCACCCCATAAAAAAGGATCTAAAGATAAACTAAACATTTTTATGTCATATTATGTTTCACAGGCACCGTTGTATTTCATATATGTCATCAAAAAACTTTTAAATAAAGCCCCAGAGTCTTACACGTTAAAGGGTTAATTTATTATTATTAGTAACCAAACAGATAATCAGCATTATGTATGGATAAAAAAATTTTGTTTACTTAGCAACCAAATAACTCGGCGGAACGGAGAAATGTATTTTTATGATGCATGCTTGTATTACTTTAGATCCGAGGACCAATTAACCTGACACGTGACACACGACTGTAACTTCGTATATACAAAATTACCGGACGTGAAACAAAAAAAAGACATAACCGGGGAATTCTACGTGGAAAATATACTCGCGTTCCGGAACTATCAAAAACAAATGGTTCTACCATTCGTAATATATGCAGATATTGAAGCGCTATTAGTACCGGTAGATACGGCTGAACCAGATCCAAACCAACCGTTTATGATAAAAACGTGTCAACACGAACCATACTCTTTTAGTTATTAAGATATTAAGTGTAGTGTAAACGATGCGTGGTCGAAGCTAGAGCTGTATAGGGGGAATAATGCAGGGGAGATATTTATAAGACGACTAGAAAGTGATGTAAAACGGATATATAATGAACATTTCAAAACTATCGTTCCCATGATACCATTAACGGATGAACAACAGGTTACGTATGAACTCTGTGTGTGTTGTTACATATGCGTAAAGCGCTTTACCGGTGATCCGACAAATCCGAAAGTACGAGATCACTGTCACGTTACTGGTAAGTATCGTGGTGCAGCACATTCAACGTGTAACTATCAGGTACCTACATTTCTCCCCGTTTTTCTACATAATCTCAGTGGATATGATGTTCACCTGTTCATTAAGCAGTTAGCCAGTGAAACGGAAGAAATTACCGTACTTCCTGTTAACAGTGAAAAATATATAACGTTCGGTAAACACATTTTTGTATATGAATATGTAAACAGTCAGGGTATCAGGGAAAAGAAATACATTAATTTACGTTTCGTCGATAGTTGCAGATTCATGGCTGCATCCTTAGATACTCTATCTCAGAATTTATGAGATGAGCAATGTATGGAGGTACGGAAATATTTTAGTAATGACAGCGACTTCAACTTAGTGAGAAAGAAAGGTAGTTTCCCTTATGCGTACGTAGACAGCTTTAGTAAATTGAACGACGTTACGGTGCCATCGTATGACAAATTCTACGGTAAAATGCGTGATGCAAATATTTCGGATGACGAATACTGCCCCGTTCTACTGGTATGGGATCACTTTAAGTGTAACACGCTGGGTGATTATGCTGATATTTATTTAAAAAAAGATGTATTGTTACTGGCTGACGTGTTTGAAAATTTTCGACGGTTATGTATGGGTGTATATGGGTTAGAACCTGCACAGTATGTCACTTTGCCTGGATTGGCGTGGGATGCCAGGTTGAAATGTACGAAAGTAGAGCTACAATTACTCACGGATATGGATATGTATCACTTTTTTAAACAAGGTATTCGGGTTGGAGTGAGTACTTGTATCAAGCGGAGAAGCATCGCTAATAACGAGTTTGTTCCAAACTATGATCCTAAACACCCGAAAGTGTTTTTACAATATTTGGACGCTACGAACTTATATGGGTGGAGTATGCGGCAATACCTGCCCCACGACGGCTTTATGTGGTTACCTCAAGAGGAAATAGATCACTTTGACGTATTAAAGATTGATGATGACGCCGATGTTGGATTTGTACTGGAGGTTGATATACATTATCCCCACCATCTGCATGACAAACACTACGATTATCCGTTTTGTCCTGAAATGACCTGCGCACCACATTCTCAAGAGGAGAAGTTAACCCTAACCTGTGTGATAAGACCAACTACGTTATACATTACCGGTATTTAAAACAATGTATACAGCATGGCTTAATTGTTACTCGTATTCATAGGGTTTTACGCTTTCGTCAGAGTCCGTGGCTAATACCATACGTAGACCTTAATACAGCTCTCCGCAACACAGCACAGAACAAGTTCGAAAAGGATTTATATAAGATTATGAATAATGGCGTGTTTGGTAAAACAATGGAAAATGTTGATAAACGAAGAGTTATTAAACTGTTAACGCATTGGGAAAATAACGGTCGTCGGGTCGATCTAGCACGGTGCCATTCTCAAGAGGAGAAGTTAACCCTAACCTGTGTGATAAGACCAACTACGTTATACATTACCGGTATTTAAAACAATGTATACAGCATGGCTTAATTGTTACTCGTATTCATAGGGTTTTACGCTTTCGTCAGAGTCCGTGGCTAATACCATACGTAGACCTTAATACAGCTCTCCGCAACACAGCACAGAACAAGTTCGAAAAGGATTTATATAAGATTATGAATAATGGCGTGTTTGGTAAAACAATGGAAAATGTTGATAAACGAAGAGTTATTAAACTGTTAACGCATTGGGAAAATAACGGTCGTCGGGTCGATCTAGCACGGTACGTTGCAAAACCACAATTTAAAATTTTATTCAATTCACAGATAAATTGTTTGCGGTGGAATTGTCGAAACGGGTAGTTACGTATGACAAACCTGTCTATGTGGGATTTAGTAGCTTGGATCTCCAAAATTATAATGTATCGCTTTTTTTATATCTTACGAGCTCATTATGGCAAGAATGTCACATTGCTCTATACTGACACGGATTCTTTAATTGTTGAGATAGTAACTGATGATATGTATGCACATATGCGGAATAATTTAAACGAATATGATACATCCAATTATCAAAATGAGTTGCATGGTATTCCTACAAATGCTTCCGTCGTAGGATGAATGAAAGATGAGTATGCAGGGAAAGCGATTCAATATTTTTATGGTGCAGGATCATACTGTCTAAAGCTCGCTGATTATGAAGTTGTTAAGAAAGCGAAAGATGTTAAGAAAATTGTTATTCAAAAAGTATTGACGGAAGTAGATTACAAAGCGGCTGCGGAGGGGTCAGATAAAACGGTAATGTGTAAAATGCTTGTGTTTAGGTCAACCTTACATGATATAAAATATATATATATATATATATATATATATATATATATATATATATATATATACCAATGTTAAACAAAATTGCCTTTAGGTCCCAGGACGACACACGGTATCGATTACGTGATAAGTGCTCTAAATTGACTTGGGGGCATTGGCGAATACCGGAATTGGAGAACGGTGATCCTTTGAGCGAACTATTGCAGGTTGCTAGGGAAATGAATTTATATTAACCGGCATGAATGAAAAAAAAGTTTGGGTACTGACACTAATTAGTTTTTAGAAATCTATTCTTTTCATAATGAAACTAATATTAATACTACTCTGTATTGTTCCTTTACTTTTTTTATTAACATGTATTAACACGTAAACTACGGTTCTTGACGCCGAGGACAAGAAAATGATTTAAATTTACAACGGCGAGACTTTTTAAAATACATTACTTAAAAACGGGGTACATATTTTCATTATTCTTTGTAGTAGAATCATGATTCAACTAGCTTTTTATTGAAAATTTCATGGCGGGTGCGAATTTTACGAGAAAAATATTCTTATCTCCGGCGTCAAGAACCGTTTTAAACTTATAATTGTTTAATTATAAACGGTTCTTGACTCTGGAGTCAAGAAGAGTGTAATGGCGTGAAACTCAATCACAAAGCATGTATTTGGCGCTTTGGAAGGGGTACCACCACGTAGACAGTATTTAGATACGTTATGAGGTTTTTGTGTAGTTTTGTGGCTTGAGTAATCAAAATGTCTCGCGGTAAACGACTTGTTGAACTAGCTCAAGATTATTTATCTGGAAATGGGGAAGATAATAATAGTGACATAACTGATCCATACAGCAGTGATGATTCACAGTTTGATAAAGATTATGAACCTGTCTCACGTAGCAGCAGTGATATATCAGATGAAGAAGAAATAGAAGCTCAGCTAATCGAAGAACAACCTGATGAACCTCAAAATAATAATACTCAGCAAATAGTTGATCAATGGGACACAATCTTATTATCAGAACCTGATTTTGCTGATTTCCGTAAGAATGATGTTATAAACTTTGAAGGTGTAGTTGATAACCCATTGCAAATATATAGGTTATTTATAAATGACGAGGTAATACAGGTGATAGTCGAAGAAAGTAACAGATATGCAGCTCAGAAAATACGAGAGGACAATGATACTAGATTATCACACGTAAAGAACTGGACCCATACTAATTCAGTAGAATTAAAAAAAATGTTTGCCATTATTTTAACCATGGGAATGATGCCTCTTCTATCATTAGATCTATACTGGTCCAAAGACAGTATGTTTAGAAATGAATTTATTGTTAGCATCATGCCAAGGGACCGTTTTTTAATTCTATTACGGTTTATTCATTTTTCAAACAATGAAGAACAAAATGACAGCCGACTTCATAAAATACAACAAGTAATGGATATGTTAATATGTAATTTTCAAAAAGTAGTTAATCCCGGAAGGGATCTAGTTACAGACGACACCATGATTCCTTTTAGGGGAAAGCTTTTATTTCGCCAGTACCTGCCTTTGAAAACACACAAATACGGTGTTAAGGTATACAAACTTTGTACAGTTGATGGTTACACGTATAATGCCAGAGTGTACTGTGGCCGTGGAAATACGGATGCTGGAAAAGGACACGCAGAGTCGGTGGTAAAGAAATTACTGAAATGTGTAGTGGAAATGGAAGGAAGGCATTTATATGCAGATAATTACTATTCTAGTATTAATTTAGCCGCTGATCTTTATAAACAGAAAATTATTTACAGTGGTACACTTCGATCGGATAGAAAGGGTATTCCACATATGTTCAAAAAGAAAATGAAGAAACGTGAAGTACAAGGTACTCAGAGTAATAACATAAAAATTGTAAAATGGGTGGATAAACGACCCGTTTTAATGTTAACAACAGAACCGACCCATGATGATACTCTAAAAGAAACGGAAGAGAAATAAAAAAGGAGAAGATGTTAAGAAACCAAAATGCATTTTGGATTATAATTTAGCAAAAAAAAAGGCGTAGATTTAAGTGACCAAATGTCATCCTATTACACAGTGTTGAGAAAATCGAATAAATGGTACAGAAAAGTAATTTTTGAATTCATGTTTGGAACTGCCGTTGTAAACGCTTGGATTGTTTACAACACCTTAGCAACCACTAAAAATTCAATTACTGAATTCCGTAAAGTTTTAGCCAGATCTCTTATTGCAGAAGATCAAAATATCTACAAAAACTACCCCAAAACGTATACACATATTTATAAGACCAGAAGGGCCTGGAAGAAAAAAACGAAGAATGTGCATTGGTTGTTATTCAACTCTACGTAAAAGTATGTGCAGTAAGGAAGCTGACAAAAAAGCAAGGCGAGTGATTAGTTACTGTTGTGAATGTGAGAAAAATCCCGGATTTTGTTTGGATTGTTTCAACAAATATCATAAAACTTAATATTATTTTGTAAGCATTTATTTGTATCATTAGTTTATTTTATTACACAGCATTATTTGGTATATACTTTACATTTTAAAATTTTAGTTTTATATAAAAATGAATAACATTATCGAAATAATAACAGTAAATATATTCAAATAAAGTTTCCATTTTTATTATAACGTAAAAACGGTTCTTGTCGTCCGAATCAAGTACGTCTGTGGTAAGAGATATCTATGACCGTAAATAATAGTATTCTGTCAGCAATTTCGCCTTAACAACTTCAGTAACTCAACAGTACATGGTACCAACTCAACATGCGTTCTTGACACCGGCGACAAGAACCGTTTTTAACTCAAGGTCATCTTCTTGACGCTGGGGACAAGAACCGTTACAATGTAATACTCTTCAAAATCAGCCCCGTGGTTTACGTGTTAATACTATGTACTAATTCGTTATTAAGAGAATATATGCTATATACAAATACTGTGTGATAGAAATAAAAACAGAAAGTGATTATTTACTGTTTTTATTAAAAAAAATGTGTACAAGACTTATTGCATTACATATGTATCATATAAATAGTATACATTAGACAAAGCGCAGTGACACAATGATTCACAATGATAGTAACAATCGGGTTGCATAGCAGGAAGAGATGGACTTTCCTCAAGTTCAATAACAGACTGGATCACGAATTTTCTGATGTAATCTGTTGGCTGAATCAATCTCTCGAGAATTCTTCGAAAGTGGTGTGGTGGTGTATACCCTTCTTCCCATTTAATACAGTGCTGGTTCTGCATTAACCAAGTAGCTTGACGACGACTCTCTGCATCTAACGTATGCCAGGGATACGGTGATTTAAAAAAAAAATGGGCAATTTGTTTCCCATTATAAATGGCGAGTTCCTTTGGTATAAAAGATTTTGAAATTTTAAACCCTTGTACATCAACTATGACGGACATTGTATTACAACTGTCGTACTGCTTTGGTTAACGCGTTGTATGTAACTAAACGATCGTGGAGTGTAACACAGTATGCTGTCGTATTGGCAGCTATGTTTGCCGCTGTTTCAAACTCCACACGAAGAACAACTGCTTTAGAATACAATGCTTCTTTTTGATTGGAGCAATCTACCACAATCAACGGTTCATACAACGCAGCAAAGCAGTTGTTATCATAATTGATGTTGAGATTGTCAATACGGATAACGGTCCGTGTTCAGGAATACGCGAAAATTGTTTAGTGCACATTTATCGAATCTGCTCGTATCTTGCATAACAATATTCTCTCGCCCAGTTTGAAATCCTATAATAATGTATCTAGGTGTTTCTATACTAGTAGAAGTTTTGATTGCTCAGGTATGCTTATCTGTTGTTGGAACAGCGGGGTATATGTGGGTTTCCCAACTTCTAAATGCTACTGGCGTATTTACATTTTTATCAATGTATTTCGTTAACGCCAACTCCTCTGCTAATGCTGCAATGATATGTGGAACTTTCCAATATATCTTATCTATGTTAACTTTTAATGCTTCTTCTGCAGTCGAGATTACTGCATCGGTATCAATATTACTACGAATTAATTATTGTTTAGTGCACATTTATCGAATCTGCTCGTATCTTGCATAGCATTATTCTCTCGCCCAGCTTGAAATCCTATAATAGTGTATCTAGGTGTTTCTATACTAGTAGAAGTTTTGATTGCCCAGGTATGCTTATCTGTTGTTGGAACGGCGGGGTATATGTGGGTTTCCCAACTTCTAAATGCCACTGGCGTATTTACATTTTTATCAATGTATTTCGTTAACGCCAACTCCTCTGCTAATGCTGCAATGATGTATGGAACTTTCCAATATATCTTATCTATGTATTACTACGAATTAATACCAGTTCTTGTCTAATGTTCAAAATCACCTTATTGTAATCTTCGGCAAAGCCAAGTAACATTCGCAATGGTATACAGACATTAAAGTATCCTTGAGCATTTGTTAGTGTACTGTTTGATGTAGGAAACCATTCTGCATTTTCATGACGGGCGAGGTCATTGATACCAATCCTTTCATTGTCGACGTTAATCCTAGTTTTGTTACGGAATCTACCACTATTCCATTCATTTCATATTTAACTTCACTGAATAAAAATGCGATACCGTTATTAACGAACCGTGCGGTGTTGGAGACAGTACCATCCTGCATCAACAATCTTCCCTCTACGCAAACATAGCTTTCTGATGGTAAAGTGCATATGTCTTCCTGAATGGGTATCCTGATTTCATCATTGTTTCCAAATCTCGTAGTATATTGCTGATGTGTATGCAGTTCGGAATTGGCAATAGCATTATCAACGACAACTTTTTCATTAAGGTTTAATATACTCATTGTAGTACTGTAAAGCCAAGATTTTCCAAGAATGTTTTATTCTACGGTATCAATGCTTTGGGCGCTGAACGCTTACTGAGTCTCACCTTTCCACACTTCGATCTTTTATACCTTGCTTTGCTATGAGTACATGCACATGTGTTGTACCGCGTCACCATATTTTCTTTAAATGTAGTCCTATCGTTATGACTGCCCCGTTAAAATTGATGAGATCTCGGTCTTGGTCTACTATTTTAAGTGTTATTGTTGAAATGGTAGATGTATTAATAGGTAGATAGATGACATGTTGAGGAGACTCTATTATTTTATACCCTGCTGGTACACTGGGAAAGAACTGATGAATTATGTGTGATGTTTCACCATTCTTAAAACTACCACTTGTTATATTGCACTCGATAATTAATGAGTTAATTTTGAAAATATTAATAGGATTATCAGAGGTATGCACTTTCTGAGCCTGGTAAACAGCTTTATTAAATCCCAGCATAGGTCCTATCGAATTTTCCACATTGAAGTTAATGTCATGGGTTGTTTTCATACTTGCTTTCATAGTATTATTATTCGCTTGTAAATGCATAACTGCTCTCGATCTTTTCACTAACTCATTAATATATTTATTCACATCAGCGATTTCGTATGATCCTGGTGGTATTGTAATTTTATCGTTTCCAAACACGAGTTGGTTATTCTTGGAAGTAACATTCTGTATAGTATTGAAATATTCAAAACTAGTCAATCCCATTACATATTCCGACTCATCCTCAAGAAAAATCGGTGGATTAAAGGTTGCTTGCAAAATGGCAGTTTTACCGGTAAATGTAAATGTGTACGACATTACGATCACGTAACGACTACTGAGAATCAGTACGAGCAGTCATATAAAAATTGTAAGACTAAATGACCGCAGTTGTATGTATTAAAATCTTGATTGAACCTTGGTATAGTTATACTCAATTGTGTTTCTGCTACTTTTACACTTTACACTTTTAAAATAGTGGAGTAATTCAAAGGGTGGTTTAATATGTCCTATTCTATCAAAATATGTAATATGCCTGTTACGCTTAATGTAAGCTGCCCAGTGTGTACCCTTATTATTTTGATCATCCAGATTCACAATATCACTTTCATTCACATGGATTCGTGTAGATAATTTATCTCGCATATATATCCCTCTAAAATAGGGAATCTGTAATTGCTCCACAAATTTTGATAGCTCAACATTACTTAAGGCGTGACGTGGTAGCTTCAGTGGGAGTTTTTTGAATACGGTTGTAAATATATACCTAACCCACGTTTATATGGCTTTATGTATAAACCTTTTCCTAATGCAGCTGCTTCCATTGCTTGGTTGTGTCGTTTGGTTTCTTCTAACGTTTTTGTCGCAGCCTTTGCGTCAGTCACCGCTTTTGCCACTACCGCAGCACCGCCACCTAGAGACCCTAAAGCTCCTAATGCTGCAAAGAGGGGAATAAGAGGTATGAATCCCCCACGTTTTGGTATTGGTAATATTCTGCTCTTGGGTGACAATTTTTTTGTGTTTTAGAGCGCTCAAAGCATGCTGTAGTGTTGATTTTAAAGATGATCGAAGTTTATCACCAACACGACGTCGGGCTAGAAGGACTGCTTTGTTAAACGAAATGGCTCAGCGAGCATGCTTCCTTCGTCGTGATTTGCTTCCCATTCCCAATTTCCTTTATCCTTTCCGTGATTTGCCACCGATTTCCATTGTACGTTTTCATCTCATTATACCGGCTATGGTTAATGCAGGTGCCCTTTCTCCAAAGGTGGCGTCAGTAAAACGAAATCCATTCCAAGCTTTTTGTTGTAAAGTCTTATCAGCTATGTGTCGTTGTCTTTGATCGTTTGACTGGGAGTATGCAATATCGTGTTCTTTACACGCTTCGTCCAATTCGTTAATACCTTTGTCGCCACGAGCTAATCGTTTTTGTAAACGGGTACCTGGCCCACAATATCGATACCCGGGTATATGCAACTCCACGGGTAATTTATTTATTAACGTATTAATTAATCCTGAACCTTTCTTTTTCCTTTGACGCTGGGATGTATACTTCATACCACACTGGTTTAGTATCATAATGGGTGACATCCGTTACAATCCGCAAGATACAGAATTACCTATCAAAAATTATGATATTACTCCTAACAAGGAGCACTACTCTAAACATCGCGGCTTACTAAAAGGAGGATGTAAACGAGGTATAATCGTCGGACCATCCGGCTGTGGAAAAACCATTGTCATGATTAGCTTATTGGAACATCCAAATGGCTTACGTTTTGAAAATATCTATATCTATATCTATATCTATATCTATATATATATATATATATATATATATATATATATATATATAAAAGAAATTAGGTATTTCGAATACAGTGATAATAGTGATGTTATACCTCCTAGTGAGTCCCGTAAAAATTCAATAATAATTTTTGATGATGTAGCATGTCATAAACAAAATGAAATTAGAGATCATTTTTGTTTTGGCAGACATCGAAATAATGATTGTTTCTATCTGTGTCAGACGTATTCTTCAATTCCAAAACAGCTTATACGTGATAATGCGTATTTACTTGTTCTTTTACAACAAGATCACACTAATCTCAAGCATGAGTATGATGATCCCGTTAATGTTGATATGTCATTGGAGAGATTTAAAGACTTGTGTGGTTGTTGCTGGCGCGATAAATTCCGATTTCTTGTGGTTGATAAAGAAAGCGATGTTCATAACGGTCGTTACCGTAAGAGATTTGACTGTTTCATTGCATATTAAATAATCCAGTTGGACTGTCAACGTACAGTCGTAATGGAGGAGCGCTTAGTACAAGACATTTTGCGTGCTCGCAAGAGTGTGCAACAAAAATATGCTAGTTTGAAAGAAGATATGCATTTGCAGAACGTGCAATGGAGGCACACTTTAAACCTATCACACAACCATTAAAACAATTAATTACTAAAAAGGATTGTTCTCTCGTCAAAGCTGAACCCCTTACGCCAGAAGTCGGAAAAAAGGAACCCATTGCCCATGAAAATGAAGTATTTTTACGTGATACACCGAAAACCTCTGGAATACGTATGGAGCCGCGTACTATTGTTCCTGTCACCATTCCCCGACCTGTACAGGAATCTGTATCTGAGGAGGTGGAAATTCCTACTTTAGAACAATTGAAATCGGAACTACTAACTGCTGGATCTCAACCTGCCTTTGAAGATTATCTTAATCAATAGGAAGGATTAGCAAAAGACTACGTTGAAGGGATCTTTAGAGATACCGAAGATGAATATGACTTAACATACGGTGTGCATTTTGTTCCTGAAAAAGCGAAATATTTTATTGGCGATGCTGAACCTGATTTTATTGGACAAAATTTTCGAATCGTTCTTCCCGATGGATGATCCTTAGACTATGAGGGCACAGTGGGATTATATGAACTACTTTTTAAAAAAGTTCCTACGGGATTCAAAAAGAGGGATCTACAGCAATATAATGACATTTTGCAGCGTACGCATGCCGCCCGACGTAATTATAACCCTGATGATCAAATCCGAGGAACGAATAGTAAGAAGTACATTGAAATCATTAAACCATTACTACGATCTAAAAAACGTTCTGCCACATCCTCTATTGCACCTCCAGCCACCTGATCTCGCACAACTTCTACATCCAAAAGAGGTGGTGGACTGCAGCTATTGCGATACAATAATAAACCTATTGAGTTTGCACCGTGGGATAATCCGAATAAGTTAGTCGATTGGTTAAGGGAATTATTAGGATCAATGTCGGCAGGAAATACTAGCAATCACAACGAAATAATATATACAATTGATGAACTACGTAACGCAAAAGTAATAAAGTAACAGATCTTCTTATAAACCTACCACTATAGTCATTTCCTTTCATTGTTACGACGACTATCACTAAAGATAGTACTATATGTCCACCAGTGATGCCAATAGATAAATTTGGCGGACATCTTCATTATCAAATGACAGTGGATAAATTTGGGAAACATATTGTTCATCATCACAGAGATGCTACTAAAGAAGGTGATAGCTATTACGTAACTTATTTTACTTTACATGGGTTATTGCATAAGAAGACAGTAGATATTCCATTGGGTGTAGATGGTAAATATTTATTTCCTTATACAGAGGGTACAATACTGCATTGTATGTGGACACCCCATGTTCTACATATTCAAGTGGATGATGTACTATACAGAACACCATTGTTTCTAATTAGTCAAACTATACGTAAGGAAGCTGTGATTCAACCTATAATACCAGAAGGTGTCAAATTTACGAAGGAACAATCATTCATCTTTGAACTTCTACTAAAATCCAAAGCCAACAATGAGTAAAGCTGATGTTGTTGAAGAACTGCACAAACCTGCAAGAAGAAATTTTCCGCGGCGTTGTGTTGTACTAAAAGGTTTAAATGATCTATTTCAAGCTGATTTAGTGGAAATGATACCATATGCACGGATGAATAAAGGATTTCGATACATTTTAGTAATAATAAATGCCTTCTCAAAATATGTCTGGGCTTTTCCCATTAAACGCAAGAATGGTAAGCTAGTTGCAGATGTAATAAATAAACTTTTGTCTGGTTTGAAAAGGACGCCTACACATATTAAATATTTTTCACAAAGGCGTATTCCTCCCCCATACTTATTAACTAGATTATTTAAACAGTCATCACTAAATCTACCCATTCCATACACTTTTTATTGATCAGCATCGAATTCCAATGATTGTAACTGTCTGCACTGCACTAACACAGTCTACAGTAGCTTTAGCAGTTTTAGGCCACGACTCCGCACTATAACACATCCACATATTGACTAACATCTAATACTATCCCTATTGACTACAAGCGCGTTATCCCCCCCTCTCAAGTATACGTTTGGCAAGATCCATATCCATATATAGTTTCTCCTTGCAAATTCTTCCATTTCCAGAAGGCATGCTATGTTGAGCTCAAATATATCCTGCAATGGAACTATAACTTGGTGAATGTTATATTCAGGAATTACCGCTGCCGAATTTAGTAGGTTTTTATAAAACTCTGGAAAGTTCACAGTATCTGCCAAATACAATCGGTAATTTATTATCTTGAGAAGCCTCCATAGCTGCTCTATAGACTCCCATCCTAAATAGACATCAGCTTCTTCACTATCACAGATGCGTATAATTTTCTTCTTGTTAATATTTTCGTACGAGATAGTCTTCGATCCCAATTTTGTAGGTAACCATGTTCCTTCAGGATTGTAGAAATAATTCGTAATTACCCCTTGATTATCCATAAGTATAAGCCATTCCTGCTTGTCAAACACCACTCCATTACTCTTCGATCCACTTAGTTTTACTATTGGTTCAAATCTACTTTTGGGTGATACACCGACACTAACAAACTTTAAAAATTATTATTAAATACATAAATAAAAAGTTTACCTCGAGTAGGATTCGAACCTACGACCTGTACTTTGCTAGAGTACCGCGCTAACCAACTGCGCCATCAAGGTTCAAGCCCCAATCGATGTAAATTTTATCTTTATGTATGTAGAACTGATGTAAATTCTAAATGTAGTGAGATTACAATCAAATTATTTCATAACAAAAACTTATAATAACTAACAAACTTTGTTTTACTTTTATTTAAGAAATAATGCACATTATTGATCAAAAGATCGTGATATTCACTTGAACTTATACCACCGATAATCTTCGCCTTTTCTATGGCTTGACGTACGATGTTCTCCATGATATAAGAGACTGACTTTACATACATTCCCTCTCTCTTTATATGTCACTCTCCCCACTATGTGTCCGCCTCAAGGTTATTTGCGTGACCTCGAGGATTATATCATACATTGCTTTAGCGGTCTTGTCGGTTACACCTTTTCAAAGTTTTCTTTTCGGTCAAGGCCTTTATTTTTTTGCTTTTATGTGTACAACCTTGTATTCACCACTACTTCAAGGATTTCTAGGCATGATTTGTTTGCAACGTTGTGTCCCGTTCCACTTTGCCACAACAAGGTCACTACACAAGGTTACATACCCCCACTCAGTATTATTCGTATACTTAAAGGGAGGGGTTCTACATATACCGTAGTTACCGATCTTCACTATGTCAGTTACTCCAGTGCAAGATGATTGGGAGACTCCTGAAGTTTACCAACCACAAACCCTATTTCAAATTAGTGCGCGACGGACATGTCAATTAATTCCGAACTGGGTAAATTTTGAAAAGAAAGGACTACTACCGGTTTCCATAACCAAAGTGCTACAAAATAAATATGAAGATGTTCAGTGGAACTCAGCTTGGTTTGCTAAATTCAGCAAGGTAATCCGCGAGCATTTTTCGGAAATCATTGTATCAATATATGTTCGCTACCATCTAGTGGGTCATATGCACTTATGCCATTCCTGCTTCACCCGATTGAAACCATCTGATTACCGGGTAATTGACCACCATATGCGCATGGAACGCTGGACTGCGCGATACCACCTATCACATGTATATTATTGGTGCTCGTCGTGTAGGACACCTCTCACACAACTTTATGATGTCTACAATAATGACTCATGTATACTGTGTGACGAGGTGTGCTACGTAGATGAGTAACCTTTTTTATGTATATATTGTAGATATTGTATATAGTGTATAAAATAAACTATTCCCTGTCAGTCTAATAGTGTGTTTATCGCTGCTAACATGCGTGACCCAAACTTTTATTATCCTCAGTATTACAACTGTTTTGATAAATGCTTACTAACGTATCGAACATGGCCTGGAGTGCATTCACCTTCATCGCTTGCTGCAGCAGGGTTCATTTCCACATCTGCAGACGACACGGTCGAATGTTTCATGTGTGGGGTTAGAATAAACCTGGCAGCCAGATGTCAATTCGTTACAGGAACATCTCCGATGGGCACCATACTGCACGTATGCTCAGCTCCTCGCACCACGTCCACGCAGATGTAATGACACGGAAGTGGAAAGGACCTTTTGCACTTGTACTAAATCAAAATGTTTTATTCCTAAAGAAAATCATATATCCGAGTAATACCTTTGTACATGTTTCTACATTAATTAAAATATTAGCATATCGTTTTCTTTTATTTTGGTAAAAAGTGTGTGTGAGCAAAATACATACAAGTGAGGTGGCCTTGGGCTAGAGTGGCAACCAGGTGGTAAAGAATAACGTAGGTCACACGGATGGCCTTGTAATTGTGGAACATGAATGCGCGATATTAAAGTAGGTCACACGGATGGCCTTGTAATTGTGGAACATGAAAGCGGGGTTTGTGACCTTGGGTTTGTGGTAATGATATGTAATTAGGTCAAACATTGCGATTTTTTGACCTTGGTACGGTGGTGACCTTGGTATTGTGGCGACCTTGGAATTGTGGTAACCTTGGAATTGTGGTGTGTTCCAGAAGTTTCCAATCTTACCTACTTCAAGAGTCGTCAACTTCTGTGTTTAATAACTGGATGCAATCTTCCAGCAATATTAATATGGCAAGTTTTGTTTTTAGCCAAGAGATTGCTAAGAGAGGGAAACCATACACAGACGCGAATACATAAAAAATTGTTTTATAAATGCATCCGAAGAGCTATTTCGGGATTTTAAGAACAAAGCAGATATTCTGAAAAGAATTAAAGAGTTACCATTGTCTGCCAAAACCATTAAAGATAGAACAATTAAAATATGTTCGAATATAACCACCCAGCATATCGAAGATCTGAAGTTGGTTTCGACTTTATCAATAGCAGTTGACGAGTCTCGTGACATAAATGATACAGCGCAAGTTTCAGGTTTTGTAAGATTTATGTCTCATTCAGGCCCTAAAGAAGAACTTTTAGGATTATTGCCACTCAAAGGTCAGACGCGTGGAGAAGATATCGCAAATGCTGTAATTGAGTGTATGGATAAACATCATATTCCCCTCGATAAAATTGTGTCGATTTCAACAGATGGGGCCAAAAGTATGACCGGCGTAAGAAAAGGGTTTGTTGCTATTTTGAAAGAAAAAATTAATCACGAGATACTTGTTTACTATTGTATCATTCACCAAGAAGCGCTTTGTGCGCAAACATTTCCGGATGAAATTTGTAAAGTTATGGAATTAGTGATTACCATTATCAACTCCATTTTACCTAAAGCTCTTAATCATCGCCAATTCAAAGAATTTTTATTTGAAATGGAGAGTGAGTACGCTGATTTTCTGCTTCATAACAAGGTACGTTGGTTATCAAGAGGGAACGTTTTAAAACGTTTCGCGTCCCTTTTTCCGGAAATTAAAGCATTTCTCCTTGAGAAGGGCATTCACTATCCAGAACTAACAGACGATCAGTGGATCCAAAACTTTTATTTCATGGTAGACGTTACGTCTCATCTAAATCAACTTAATCGCAAACTACAAGGGAAAGGAAACTTAATTTTTTCGATGTTAGAAGAAGTAATAACATTCGAAAACAAATTATCCATTTTTGCTCAGGATTTTGAAAGGGAAACATTGTTTCACTTTCCGAGCCTGCTGAAGCATCGCCAAGAAAATAATTCCTCTATTGATAAACACCATTTTAAACGTTCCAAGGAGATGCAAGCACATTGTTCGCATTAATAAATATTTATTAAGTATGAAATTTAGTTTTATTTAGTGTACTACTTATTTAGTGTAATAAAAGTTTACTAAACAAGCAGATTTGGCTCCCAATTTTTTTTAAATTGCTGTAATGTTCATATTTGGCTAATAAGTTTGCCGACCACTGGCTTAGAGGTAATTTGTTTTACTGAAGTAGACCAAGACACATCATTTCCTTTAATTAAGTTGAATAAATTTTAACAATATCATATATCTATTATTAAAAAAAGTCTCATTAATGAAATAAAATAAATATGATTTTTAAAATGTTTTAATTAATTTGCAACTGTACTATGTATCTATTATTAAAAACGAAATAAATTCGATTGAAATAGTTTTTATTTTTTTACATTACATAAGGGAATTAAAACTTAACGCTTTTCATTTGATAAGAAATTTTAAAATAATTATATATTTCTAAAGTCCGCCCACCGACTCACACCCATTTTTTTAAACTATAAATAAGTATAGTGTTTGATTCAAAACTCAGTGTGATGATGAAGACCTTAATAGAATTATGTAGTTTAATTATTGTAAAAAAAATTTCTACTTATAAATGTATTAGATTATTATCAAAACTTAATCTATTCAACTATCACTGCAGTTGAATTAACAGACATTATTTAACACTTCCTACAAAATCTCCACCTCTTTAACTTACATACAAAAAGCATCATATTGTGTTTTTAAACTTTCATCTAGTAACATCACCACAATGAATAAATCAAAATAAAATTACAGATAAAAGTGAGGAAATCAATATTTTTTCAACGTTTTTTATAATTCATTAACACGTTCTATTTAAGCATTCTGCTTATGTTTATACAGCAGCTGCATATGGTGGTGTAAAAAATGTTGTATTTTATAGAAAGCGTAGTGGATTTATTTATATAATAAAACTGTTGGTAACTTGTGCATAGCTTTTGTTGATGGATATTTCTAAGTATTACTTATACAATAAAAAACTACTGCTAAAGGTGTGTGATGAGGATGTTACATTGTAGAGAAGTTCATTAACATATTCAATATTCAATACAATATTTTACGGTTTATATATATATATATATATATATATATATATATATATATATATATATATATATATATACAAGAACTTTAATTCAGTTTAACACTCGCAAAATCTCTTTACAATGGCTGGTAAGTATTTGTATACATATTTTGTTAAAAAGGTAACATATTTTTTTGTAGAATTTAATGTACTATTAGGTTTCAGGCAGACGGAAGAAGGTAAATATAATGTACAGGCTGTCCCAAATTCGAGGGCAAGCATGGGGATCTCGCTTATTATAAGAGATAGGATATAGGTTTAAATTCGGCACTTTTGCTAAATTCGATGCCGAGTAATAATCTGAAAAGAAATTTGAGCCAACTCGAATGGATTTGGTTTTATGCTCAAAAAACATTATTAAGGCAACTTTTTACGCACAATACTAATACGGTATTAAAAATATTATGCGACGTTTTGTTTATTCTGAACCATCATCAGGTTTTTTTTTCTTATCGGGGTTAAGACATATTTTTATGGCGTTGGATGGAGAATGTTATGCTGATTTTAGCAATATATAACACTTCATGGTTTGATCGACTGCGAACTAAAATACTCTTAAATTAAAAACTAAATATTACATTATCACGATACCCATGAATCAAACAAAACTCAGGAGTTGGCTTTTGTCATGTCATTTTCTAATTGTAAAAAGGGTAACAACTGCAAGATCCTTCGTGTTAGTACTTTAAAATTTGCTAGTTTCTTTAGAATGTTTTCAAATTCAGAAAAACGAGAAATGATAAGGATATTTTATAGCTGCAATAGAAATAGTGTCAGAGCAGAACAAAGATATTTAGAGGAACATCCGGAGAGGCAGCAACCAAACCAAAGATATTTTTTAAAATTAGACCAAAATTTGCGAGAATTTGGATGTTTTCAGAAACCTCGAAATGCATATGGTAGCAGACTAGACAGAGATGCCGAAGAAGAAATATTACATCAGGTACTATTTGAGGCGTTTACTGCAAGAGTGGCCTAAGTAACAAAATGCACATTTCCACATTTTTACAGTATCGAAACAACAAAGACATATTCTATCACTGCAATACTGGCCCAAATAGCTACGATGTATCGTTAACAGACGGTGCTACTGGGTTCACTCTTGCATGTCATTGAATATGAAAACAGTTACTGCATTAGTGGCCTATCATTCAGTAGAGTACGATCTTACGCAGTGGACTTGTCTGCAAATATGGCCTAACTCTTAACCTCTTTCTAGCGTGTTTATTTGTCGAAATAGTGAGTGATTCTCTGGAAGAATCAGGTAACTATTGTTAAATTGTATCTATAATAATTTATGATACGTAGCATAAGTACATTGGTCACTTGTAAATTCATAACTTGAAGATCGTTTTTTACGATTAGTTTTTAAATTCGCTCTGTGATCCGAGACATACTCGCATTGGTAGCATTTGAACTCATAATTATTTGAAGGGTGTTTTTTAAGATGAATTTTAAAATTATGTTTGGTATTTCTTTCATAATCACATTGTTTGCATCTAATTCATAATTTGAAGAGTGTTTTTAATATGAATTTTAGCATTTTTTATGGTAATGTTGCATAATTTCATTCTTCACATTTATACGTAAAATTTAAACGGAACTCTAAAACGTCATGTTTTACATTTTCTTCCACCGTTGTTAAACTATTAAATTGATTATATTCACCCTGCTTTACTTGAACTAACATAGTTAATTTGGTAAGAGGTGTCTTCTTTCTTAATAATCACATTATCTGTAAAAATAGTGTCAAAATAATGTTGTACTACCTGAATCGTAATTTATTTTACCTTTTATTGGAACATTATTTACAACAAGATGTTAAGTTTGGAGTAAATCTATTCCTTTTTCCTCTTTGGATTCGATTTTGTGTCAATTTCAAAAGTCATTTCTAAGAACAGGTCTTAATTAAGTAATAAATAATTCAAAGCATTAGTAGTATAGAACACTGACATGCACCAGAGACAAGATTAATGTCTAATGGCTCAGATTAATGCTTATAGGAACTGTGCCTACATTAAAAATATTAAGTGATATTGAATTTTAGACACAAGCAGAGAAAATCATTAAATTATGTCTACATTATCCACATCCGATAGTGAAACGGATCCTTATGCTGATTCAGGTTCCAGTTACAAACCCGATGATAGTCAAGGTAAATTTGGGTTTGTACGGTATGTATTTACATAGTTTAAATACTCAAGTAGTTGGACAACCTTATGTACATTTGAGTTAGTAGAATTGATTAGTATTGGATTTGTCCGCTATGTGAATTATAAGGTTTAGGATTTTTCCGGTAGGTATCACTGTAGACACTTTTTTCTAAAGTAAGTAGCTTTCTTTATATCAGTTGAAATACTGAACTATCTTTATATCAACGGTCAAGGACAACCACTTTGTTAATGACTGCTTTTCTTGCAATCGCAAATTTAGTTATCTAAATTTCATCGCAGCGTTGCCGTATTTTACAAATGATTAACTAATCCTTCATAATTTTCACTTAAAACTTTGTAAGATTTCTGAAGTCATTTACTTACGTAGGGTATTCATTTAATTTACAGAATTTATTGTACAACCGGCAATACGGGTTTGTATGTAATTTCATTACAAGGTAAGAAAATGTCAGGTAATAAATGTGTATACATCAATTGTGGTAAATGTGCAAGAGATTTTCCAAGTTTAAGGAAATTTCAGTTTCCAAGAGATGAAAATAGATGTAAAACATGGATAATTAATTCAGCTAAATTAATAAAAAAATTTCAATATTTAAGTAATTATTCAATTTTATAGGAAACAGCAGTTTGGCTACTTTAAGTCCAAAAAGTTTAAGAAAAAAGTTCATATGTGAAGAACATTTTTCACCAGAATATATGACATCGAAGAAATTGAAACAAAATGCGATTCATTTTACAGCAATGGTAGAAAGACCAGATTCATCACCCCTACATGTTTATTCTGCTTCTCCAAAACAATTTCTTCAATATTCTCCACATTTACAGCCGTCAACTAGTGGTCAAACGAGTACTACAAAGACATATTCTCCATCTGATAACGATTTCATTAATGATTTGACTAATATGCCTTCACCATCAACTTCAGTATTAAGTAGATCTTGTGTGAAACGCAAATTATTTACAGGTGATAATACTCCTAGAAAAGTTAAACTGAAAAAGAAAATTATAAATCAGAAGAAACAACTTCAGAGAAAGTATTCTCAAATTTATAAATTAAATATAAAAGCAAAAAAAAAAAATTATTATTATATGGATCTGGCCCGAATTTCGTCCAATTCTTCGAAAGTTTTAACACTTATGCAAGTATGTCACAAACCGCGGCAGCCATGGACTCTAAATGAAAAGAATGTATCTATTGCCCTGTACTACAAGTCTCCATCCATGTACAAATTCATGAGATCCAAGGGTATTGTTTTGCCAGCTGTGACGACAATTCTAAGTGGATTAGTGGATTTAATAGTGTACCTGGATTTAGCAAAGTACTTTTACGTCAAATACAATTAAAATGCACAACTATGACGAAACAAGAAAAGTATTGCGTCTTATGTTTCGACGAAATGAGTGTTAAAAAGTGTTTTAGAGTATCATAGAAAGTTGGATATAATTGAAGGTTATGAAGATTTGGGCTACTTGGGAAGAAAACCTGCAGTTGCTAACCAATCAATGGTTTTTCTCATTAGAGGAATATATTCCACATGGAAGTTAAATGTTTGTTACTTTGTAAGTAAGAATGGTATCTCGGCAAATAATTTGCAAGATATACTTATAAATTGTATTGAAAAAATAGCAGCTACTGGTTTGAAGGTTAAAGCTGTTGTATGTGATCAAGCTACAGCACATCAGAAAACATTGAAGACTTTAAATGTAAGTAAAGATAAACCATACTTTTTAGCTGGAAGGGAAAAATGCTATGCAATATTTGATGTGCCTCATCTTTTTAAAAGTGTTAGGAACAATCTTCTTACTGGTGATTTCATTTACAAAAATAATAAAGTGTCTTTCAAAGACATACGGGATGTAAAAATTTCAGAAATTCATGTGAACCCTAATGCATTCCAAAAAATGTCAGTAAAATTAGCGCTACAAATATTTAGCAACAGTATGTTCGCAGCTATTAAAACAGCAGTAGCCACAAAGCAATTAATTAGTAATACTGCCTCCACAACAGCCGAATTCATTGACAAGTTAAATAAACTTTTTGATGCTCTAAATAGTCGTCAATTGTTTTGCAGTAACGTTTACAATTCAGCATTATAAAGACAAAATCATTATGTACAGAGTATTCTAAAGGAAGGCATAGAAATATTTTCGTGTCTTGAAAAAATTGATAAGAATGGAAAACAGACAAGACCACCTTGTTTCGATGGAATAGTACAATCCATAAATGCAACCATTATGCTTTTTGAAGATGGATTGAAAGATAATTATCCATATTTGTTGACTAATCGGTTAAACCAGGACGTTTTAGAAAATTTGTTTTCAGTATTTCGACAAAGAGGTGGTTTTAACCGAAATCCAACAATACGGACATTCAGAAGTACATTTAAAATAAATTCCGTAATTAATATAATAAAATCGCCGAATTCATCAAATTGTGAAGACACAAGCGATTTTAATTTATTTGAAATTCAAGATGAAGTAGTGCTGCCAGAATTCGAAGGAGAGCCCATGTCAACAAGTACTGATTCTGGATCTGGAAGATCTAGTATGATTCTCAAACAGGCAGAACCTTCTCAGACTTTATCAAAAATCACAATGAAAGACTGTGCAGAAGTTTATTTTGCTGGTTATTTAATTTTTAAATGTCTTAAAAAGTTTCAGTGCAGTAATTGTAAAAGAGTTTTAGCAACGGACAGTATTATGGAGGATTCCAATGAATTACTACTTTTACATAAAAACTATTCAACAGCAAAATTTATAGCATTAAAAGTTCCGACAGAATTAGTCAAGACATTTGTAAAAATTTCATTTTCTCAGTTCAATAAATATTTTGATGAATACAATTGTGAAAAAGGTATTAAAAAGCTAATTTATTCAAAAATTGTGTCTAATTTAAAAGTGACCTTAAACGAGTGGTTTGACACAGAAGACGTTTGTCAAACTCATCGTGAATTTATATTGGACCATTTAATTTTAGTGCAGTTGTTTAAAAAATGCAAACTATACTCAGATAGAAATTGTGAACTAATTAGAAGTGAGAAACTAAAAATTGTGAAACATACATAGACCAACAATAATTTTTAGTTTGGTAAAATTATTTCATACCTACCTTTGTACATTTTATAAATTCAGTTATGTACACGTATTTATATTTAATAATGAAAACTGGTTAATGACTCCTTGTAGGTTAACACTTGTAAACTGACAGTGTTCGATTAGTGTCAATTTTTCTTTGTAATTCCTATACTAAGAATAAGCTCAAAATTTAAAACTGTTAATTGATGTTTTTCATTGTATGTGAAAGTTATTTAACATAGTGGTACAGAATTAAAGTAAATCAGCATAAAACCAATGAACCTAAGGACCATATTTATAAATCACTGTTAACTGTCAACAATGACAAAGTCATCGGGTAACAAATATTCAGACTGTACATAGGCATCCTTACATACACTGGATCTTGAGGATTTATCTTCACAGTCAGAACACCTATTATAACTAGAGTTGTGCCTTTGACCGTTCAATAGGATAAGTTTAAAAAATAAATATAATCAGTTCGAAAATCGCGTTATCTTGTTTAGACATTTCTTTAATCTATTTATTTAAGTAATCTGATCACAATACTTGCATTTTCCTTTAACATAATATATAAATAAAATGTATTGCGATGCTTTAGACAATAACTTGAAAAACAGTACAATTTCCTTCAACTTTATGCTATTTGTGGTAAAAAAAGGTATGATACAGGTCTGAATAATACAAAATTATCAATAAAAATACCATACATGTGTGAAAATAAAGCAGTATGTTTCCAGAGATAAAAACTGGTTTTGTTCATTTACCTATGTATCATCATAGTTTTAAACTATGGTATCATATTTATTTATAACCTCAAAATACAATCATCTGTTCATTTAACCAAGTTTGACACCACAGTACAGAATTCTGTGCAAACTACCCATGCCCGAAGTAGCACTTTTCTTTTTTAGTACTAGGTGGATGCACTTCCTAATGCATAAATTCACTAACTTCTAAGTACACAGAGATTGTCCAACTACTTGAGTATTTAAACTATGGAATTTATTACAAAGTTCATTATTTCGTTTTAGATGAAAAATCAACCTCGGGAGATGAGAGCCCCATAGAATATACTGCAGCTACTGGAGATATGGGGGAAGGAATCTAATCCGTCTCATACTCAGCCTCCAAGAAATATAAAAAGAGGTGCGAGAAGAAAATACAGAGATGAATCTCAGTGGAAGAGAAATGTACGAAAAAAAATGAGAAATTCTGGAAAGCAGTATGAAAATGTCAAAGGTAAGGTGGTTCCAGAGAAAGTTTTTGATGAAACATATTGTGATTCTATTCGAGAATGCCATAAGTTAATTTCTCTTCAGGAACGAGAAAAATTATTTAAGCCGTTTTATTCTCTTGCGAACGTCATATTTATGTGGTCAAATAAAGCTATGTAAAAAGGCAAAATCTAGCGTTAGTCGAAGAGGTTGTACCCGTCTATATTATATACCAGACGAAAAAGGTACAGAAATTCCAGTTTGTAAAGAATTTTTCAAGAAAATCTTCAAAATCTCTGATGGTCGTTTGTCTCGTTCTCTTAAGGGTAAACAAACAGGTGATGTGCCTCCAACTGACAAACGAGGTAAAAAAGTTCCGTACAATAAAACTGCGGTTGAGAGAGTTGAAGCCGTCAAAGCATTCATCGATAAAATACCTAAGTACCAATCCCATTATTCAAGAAAAAAAAAATACCAACAAACAATTTCTGGCGCCTACGCTAAATTTAACAATTTTGTATAAATTGTACAAAAATGATACCGAAAATTTTGTGTCACAACGAGTTTTCACTAATATATTTAAGAAAGATTTCAACTTGAGTTTTCATGCTCCAATTTCGGATAGTTGTAAGACATGTGATTCTCTGGAACAAAGGATACAGTATGGTAGCAACGAAAATACAAGAAAAGACCTAGAAATTGAAAGAGAATTACATCAAAGAAAAGCTGAAGCAGCACGAGCAACAATGGGGGCTGACGCGGATTTAGCAAAAGATCATACTAATAATGTTACAGTTATAGCTTTTGATTTGATGTCTACTCTACCTACACCACATCTGTCTACTGGTGTGTGTTATTACAAAAGGCAGTTGTGGACTTACTGTTTTGGTATACATAATTTATCTACTGGTGACTCATACATGTACTTATGGGATGAATCCAAAGCTTCTAGAGGACCCGCTGAAATTGGTACTTGCTTAATGCAGTTTATGAAAAACTATGTCACCACATCACACTTAATCATGTGGCGATCAAAACCGTAACATCAAAATTGCTCTGCTTTGCAACTACATTATACAATCACAAGAAACGACTGTAAAGTTGATTGATCATAAATTTCTCGTATCAGGTCATACATATCTGGCTTGTGACCGTAATTTTGGGATAATAGAGAAGTCAAAAAATTTTTTTAGTGACATTCGTACCGCAGGACTGGATCAAAGTGATTAAAAATGCCCGAAAGCCAAATCCTTTTAACGTGATTGAGTTAAACAGTTCTGATTCTATCAGTACAGAAACTCTTCAGAAAAATATTGTTAACCGCAAAGAAACGGAATACAATCATTATCCCGTGAGTTGGTTGAAAATACAGTCGCTGAGGTATGAAGCCCCACATCCATATAAAGTTTCTTTTAAGGAAACTATAAATCCTGATTTTGAATTTCATACAATTGACATAAAAAAAAAGATCAGGCACTGTAGAAGTACGTACATTGCCTTTGCTTTACCCCAAAGGAAGAGAAATTGACATTTTAAAATATAAAAACTTAATGGAATTATTACCCTACATACCACCAATTTTACATAATTTTTATACTGATTTAAAGGTAAAACAAAATAGTGCACCTAATACAAACACGAATGCTGATGACGATCCTATGGGACTCTATGACCCTGCGGAATTTTCACCATGAAATGACACATGATGAGAGGAGTTTGGAAGACAACAGCCCAAAACCAGAAAGAAATAAACTTTCTACAAAGAAGAAGAAAAGCTGTGGGAAAAAATAATATAATCCTGGTCATCAGAATAGAATAATATGAAGAAAAAATGTTTAGTTTTATTTTCAAATAATAGCAAATAATTGTTACTGGTTTTTTATAAACATTATAAAATAATGTCAATAAAAATGTTTCCATTTTTACTTCATGATTTTGTTTGGTCAGGAATCCGATGCACTCAACTATAAAAGTACCGCAATACTACGCTTTACTGATTTTTTAAGTTTATACATAATAATATATTTAAATTTGTCAATATTTATTCCTTTTACCGATATTTTATATTACTTTTTCATCTTATTAATTGGCCTAACTTCACATTAAATCAATAAACAATAATGCAAAAGTGGCCTAACCGTTTTTTTGCCTATTAGGCATTTTGTTTCTTCTAAATTTCTTGTTGTGTTACTGAGCAACAGCAATCACTAAATTTAAATTTAAATACACTGAATTAAATTGTCCCTTACTGTAGTAAACTTCCAAACTTTCCTCGTTTTGTTAAACCCAAATATCCCCATTTTAAGATTTTTCACATAGGCCACTCGTGCAGTAAACGCCTCATTTGTTAGTATTATACTAATTATAAGAATTTCCACTCACTTCACTGCTAATTTCAGCAGACTTTTTTTTTTAGAGTTATGACTATATGTTATCCATCTTAGGTTCAAGAAAATCCTTCAACATTTACCAGAGGAATAGAGCAAACTATTGAAGTGCCAAAAACGACAGTTTGGCGAGTGTTAAAGCAACACCGTTATAAACCATTTAAGTTACACGTTAGTCAAAGTCTTCGGCCTGGGGACGATATGAGACGGTTGGATTTTTGTAACCAACTTAATACCAAAATGCTGGAAAATCGCAACTTTCTCAATCAGATAATTTGGACGGATGAGTGCAATTTTTCCACTAATGGAATGTTTAATCGTAATAACGAGCACTACTGGTCCGTTGAAAATCCACGAATTAACAGGCAAATGCGAGGACAAGACCACGGGTCCTTTAATGTGTGGGTTGGAATCTGGAAGGATAGGCTCCTTGGGCCAATTATTTACGAAGGTATCCTAACGTCTCAACGCTACCTCGCATTTCTAACACACGAAATATCAGACCTTTTGGATGATGTTCCGCTAAACGAAAGATGGACTCTCTGGTGGCAAATGGACGGAGCTCCTCCTCATAATGCTGCGATAATAAGTGAATATCTTAACGGCGAATTTCCTGATAAATGCACGGGAAATAGGGAACCACTTAGGTGGCCAGCAAGAAGTCCAGATTTAACCCCTTTAGATTATTTTCTCTGGGGCTATTTAAAAAATATGATTTATAAGACGCCACCGCAAAATATAGAAGAACTCCAGAATAGGGTTGTTAATGAACTTCGTCAAATTCCCAGGCGAACCATTCAAAGAAGCGTAAACAATTGTAGAAGAAGATTTCGTTACTGTATTCAAGAAGCAGGAAACTTGTTCGAACATTTATTATAATAATTTTTGTTTGTCTGTGTAATTATTTTGTTGTTACCTATCGATAAATTTGCGTTGTCGCTATTATGACCGTGTTACATAGACATACTTGTTTGAATTGTTTGTTAATGGTTTTTTTTTAAATTGTTTAAATGTTTTTATATTTTTTTGGATGTTCTAACGAGTTTAACAAATTAAATAAGTAGAACTACTGTAATTATTCCTTGCTGGATCCAAGAAGGCGGAATCTTGTTCTTCGTATTTTTCTCATTATTTTAGTTCGCAGTCGATCAAACCATAAAGTGTTATATATTGCTAAAATCAGAATAACATTCTCCATCCAACGACATAAAAATATATCTTAAAAAATAAACCTGATGATGGTTCAGAATAAACGAAACGTCACATAATATTTTTAATACCTTATTAGTATTGTGCGTAAAAAGGTGCCTTAATAATGTTTAATCGAATTTTGAAAATTCCTAATAATAAGGTGGCCAAACGCGAAAAACGAAATTTTTAGTTTTTTGAGCATAAAACCAAATCCATTCGAGTTAGCTCAAATTTATTTTCAGATTATTACTCGGCATCGAATTTAGCAAAAGTGCCGAATTTAAACCTTATATCCTATCTCTTATAATAAGCGAGATCCCCATGCTTGCCCTCGAATTTGGTACAGCCTGTACATGTACATACGTTTTTTTTTAACTTCTAATTTTCAGAAAAGGAATTATTGAAATACATCGAAGGAAAGTACCCTGAAGTGAGTAATTTTTTGTTGTTTTATATTTTTTTTTAGTACCACGTCACATTCCTCAGAGGGGGGATGGCTCCCCTCTGTCTAGAACAGAACTTATAAAAAAGGCAGTTTTTAGGGGTATAACACAGGGCAGTCCGAACCTCGGTTCCGAACGTAAGTCCCTAGCCAGCGTAAGCGTTTTGTGATTTTTATTATACTCGCTTAACTTCACAAAAAAAAAACCTAGCGTTTTTCGCTCATCATTCTGGCATCGTGATCTTCGCCGCTTCGGAGGTAGCTCTGTCACTGCTTGCATACGGATAATACGAAGAAGCGGTCATCAGTAGAGGAGCCACAGCCTAGCCGCAAGCAGGAGCCGCCGGAATATTGCAGCAGCAGCGGAAAATTCCAGAAACATCCAGGACACCGCCAACAGCAGGATCGTCGTAGGGTCAAGGTCAACGGTAATAGGTATCATTAATAAAGAATTTTAATTTAATTACTTGTTTGTTTTTATTTTAACTGTGAATTTCCTCCGTTTCAAATTGGGTCTCTGATTTCCTAGCCTTTTTTCCTCGGGGTATGAGGCTGCACCTCGGCAGAGACCCGGCCTTTCTACAAACAAATCTTTAATTCCATTAATTCCAAATTTTAGAACCCTATTACTAACAACACAGCCGAGATGGTTAAGCAAGGTCGCCACCGAGCTACTGTCAAAGTTGTGTCCCCTAATCGCGTCGACACCCGTCCACCTACACCACCAACCACTTCCTATTCACAAATCCTAATCTAACCACCACCATCCTCACGCACACGTTCCCATTCAAACGCCTCTTCCTTATCCACCACATCCACGCACTCCTATATTTCCACACGTTCCACCTCTTCCACAAAACCATTCAAAACCGCTCACACCTGCTCTGTTACCTACACCCGCTCACACACATACACCTGCTCTATTACCTACACCCGCACACGCACACATACCCTCTCTCCTAACCACACCTTCCCAGCCACCTACACCTGCCTTGAGTCCTAAACCCGCTTCACCCAATCCTATACCTACCCGCCCCCAATCCTCGAGATATTGCATGCGCAATATGCCGAAAGCCATAACCACACAGAAATCCTTATTCAACTCCTTTAAATCCCTTAACCTTCCGTGGTTGAACTTGACGTTCAACCACAACCACACCTGTCTCTTAGAGACATCCCTCCCCTACCGGATGGTACGCAGCTTAGGCTGCGACACCATTTCGGCGATCCTACCCTTACACAACTCTCCGGCCCTAGTACACCTAACACCACACCTAGAGATCCTTCCTTTTCCTGCGTGATTCGTCACGTAGATAAGGACATCCTAGCCCAAGAGATCCTCGATGCGATCGATCTTCCACAAGTAAAGAAGGCCGTACGCATCATCTCGAAGGCCACTAATACCCCTACCTCCCTCGTCCGAATCATCACTCCTTCCCAAACCACCCTTGAGTACCTACTCGCACAAGGTGTCGTCATGTTCGGGCGACACTACAAGTGCGAACCCTCTCTAATCCCTCAACCGCTCCCGAAGTATTGCTCCACCTGCACGCAGATGGGGCATACCAGGGAGGAGTGTCCAACCCGATCCATCCGATGCTCTAACTTTGACGGAAGCCACAGATCCACCCTCTGTAAATCCTCGGCGAACCCAAAGTGTAACAACTGCGGGGGAGCCCATCCTACCTACTCCTTCCAGTGCCGGAAGCGGCGGGAACCTCCCAGTTCCCCGTCGAAGATGGCTCCCCTCGATCCTATCCTGTCTGAAGAGTCCGACTCAGAAGACACCGCACACCTTAAACCCGCTCCCGACACACAATCCTTATCCATCAAGAACTTCTTGCAAGTCCTTACACACACCCTTTTCACCATGTTCCCTGACCGGCAGTCCAGGGTTCTTCGAACTCTAGACTCGCTCTCCCAGAACTTCTTCCAACGGCGTATCAACGTGTGCGTATCCGGTACGCGGATGAAGGTCGCCGTAATCCGCCAACCCAAACCTTAATCCTTTCCAATGGATATCCTAGCAGAGACCATTAATGCCAGGGGGTGCGTCGGAAGCGCCCCCTAATTAAAACACCTCCTACACACTCACAATATACACATTCTCTCAACAACAGAAACTAAGTTCACACCCAAGTGCTCCTTATACTTTAATTCCTATCACTCCTTCCTAAATAATAGCCAACATGGAACCGCCCTCCTAGTTAAAAATTGCTTCCATCCACTCCTTTTCAACTTCCTGCGCATTTGCAGCATCTCGAATGCGTTACTGCAACGGTGCACTTCCCCACCCCAATAATTTTTGTATTCTATTACAACCAACCCGGCCATAATACCCTATCAGATGAGCTATTAATTTACGCCTCCAGCCTCAATAATGCCGTTATCCTCGGTGATTTTAATGCCCGCCATACCCAATTTGGTGACACCGCAACTAATGACAAAGGTAACAGGCTGTCATCTGCTCTGTTGCAGTTGTCATTGTTGCGAGTCGCCAACAAACAACCCACATTCTTTGCCCATTTAGGTGCCCCAATAATAGACCATATAGTATCCGAGCCTTTAGCCCACTATTTCGATCGTGAGTGCTTTCTAGGCACCACGATCACATCTGATCACATACCCCTACGGGTCAAAACTTCATTTTGTCCAGCTCCTCCTACACCTCCTCAATATACAGTTATCAAAGATTTTTCTAAAGCAGACTGGAATGTGTTCTCCGATCACATCTCCAATAACCTTCCCACAACCAATCTTCAAACGACCCAAGATCTCGAGAGAGCCATTAGAGACCTAACTTCCGTAATTGCGGAAGCGGTCGATACCTCTGTGCCACTAAGAAACATCGAACTTTCCCACAAACCGCTCCCACAACACATTGTGAACTGGATCAAAGAGAAAAGACGAATTTATCGTCAATTCCTGCGAAATCCAGGGATCCGGCTCTCAAGACCGAATATAATCGCCTAAACGCCTTAATCAGGCGAGAAACCAACAAACACTCCGCAGACTCCTGGTCCAAAGTCACCTCCCAGCTAGATTATAGAAATGGCAAACTCTTCTGGCAACAGTTCGATAGACTGACCAGAAGGAAAGTTAACCCTAAATCACACCTAACCGACCTTCAGGATAACCTAATCTCCTCCGACCAAGGAAAGGCCGATTTCTTTGGTCACCACCTTCAAACCATTTTCCAATCCCCAGATGATACCCAGTTTGATAACCACGTCAAGGCGCTCCTCGAGGGTCGCCTTGAAGAATTCCGCAACCTTAACCTTCCTGAATCCCGACTCGATAACAAGAGTCATTTTTATACCCCCATTACACCCGACCAGGTCCTCACTATTTCAAAAAAAGGGAAAAATTCTGCCCCAGGTCATGATGGCCTAAATAGAAAGATCCTCGGCACTTACCCGACCCAACGCTCCGTTTACTTTCCGAAATCTATAACAAATGCCTAACCCTACCGTATTTCCCGACGAACTGGAAATCGGCTTCCACCGTCATGATACCAAAACCCCACGCTGACCCAACCTCACGCTCCTCCTATAGACTTATCTCCCTCCTGAGTTGCCTCGGAAAATGCTTCGAGCAGATTTTAGCCAGGCGACTCAGGGAACACCTAGAATTTAATGACCTTCTCAACAGCCAATTCGGCTTCCGTCCCAACCGAACATGTCACGATCCCTTGTTGAAGCTGCTTACAGAGACCACCAGAGCATTCAACCACAAGCAATGCAATCTGGCTGTGTTTCTGGACATTAAGCAGGCATTTGACAGGGTCTGGCACGCCGGTCTCCTGCACAAGATCCGAAACCTAAACATTCCCGACCCTTTCACCAAACTCCTACTTTCGTACCTGACTAATCGATCAGTTCGGGCCAAAGTGGGGAAAACCTACTCAGATCCTTTCCAACACACAGCAGGCGTACCGCAAGGTTCTGCCTTAGCCCCGATCCTCTACACTATCTTCGCTTCCGATATTCCCGAAGTCACCCAACCCGGAGTAGTCGTAGCACAGTTCGCAGGTGACACCGCCTTCTAGACGGTTAATCGGAACAGTGAAACGGTCCCCCTCCTCATATCCAAAACCCTACGAAACTTCTCCAACTGGGCTAACCGGTGGAGAGTCTCCGTTAATCCTACCAAGACCCAAGCAATCCTATTCCGCCATCCTCATTACACCGAAGATAAGTTCCCCAAGCTTGCCTCCAAAAATGTGTCCCTCACTTTTAATGAAGAAAGACTCCCTCTCCAAGATAAAATCACCTACCTTGGAATACTTTTCACGAGAACCCCCAATTGGCTACCTGATGTTCAAAAAACCCTCAATAAGATTAAGAAGCGCGCAACTGGGTGCCCTCCGGGGTAGAATCAGAGGTTGTCACCACAAAACACTCATGCACACTTATAAAACCTACATCCGCCCTGTTATAGATATCCGAGCTCCCATATACACTAACATAAACTCCAAACACCTTTCCTCTATAGCTTCCCGTGAACGCCGATTTTTCCGACGTATACACCGGTTACCCTTCAGGTACCCTAATGACCTCACCATCCATCGCGCCAATATATCACCAATCACCCATAGAATGCAAACCCTTCAGAGAAATTTCATGCACAAAAGAATTTTCGGCGACACCGTCCCAACCAAAGAGATCCTGACCACTCCTCATAAATACCGATTTCCCCAATTCCCACGAAGGAAACCCAAATTAAAATTTAAACATTCTCCTGCTGTCCTTACTCAACTCCTCGACGACCTCCCCGAGGAGATAGAAGAATCCCATGATAACATCCCTTATGCCCTCCGCATCCCCACGTTTATAGGATGACGACCCTAGCAAGATACCGGCCAACGCAGATAAGCACACCAACCACGCCACACACACCACATATAACACGCACACTTAACCCAGTAACACTCATTACTCAATTAAAACCAAATCTTTTTTTTTTTTATTTAACCCAAAAATAACCACACCTCATGATTGTACACTATACAATAACACCAAACAACGCAACACAACAACAAGGAATGACCAGGGCTGAAGAGGAGAAGGACTCCTGAACAATCCACAATAAGATATATATATATATATATATATATATATATATATATATATATATATATATATATATATAAGCAAATAATAAGTAATTACTAAAACATAAGCATGAGCATACTAACAAAAAAAAAAGGGAGTTTAACATTTCAGTTATTTAAAGACCTCGATCTGACAAGAACCCATTGGGTTATACGAGTAAGTACACCAATTAACCTTTCTGTTTTCAGATTACGCCGTAGTATTGAATGATTTTTTTTTATTTTATTTTTAAATAATCCTATAATCAACCGTATATCAGGTGTATATGTATAAAATGATGTAAATACTTGAAACACTTTTTATCTAAGTTATCCGTATGAAAAATACATGTACATGTTAAAATAGTACTAAGTAAAATTGTCTATATGAAAAATACATGTTAAAAATTAGTACTTATTCTAACAATTTTCGTTTATGAAAACATTAAAATATTAAAACATCTTAGTATCGATTTTTTTTTTTTCTTCTATTTCTCACATACATCCCAAAAACATCCAGCGCCATCGCCCCGGCCGCGACAGGGCATGGGGCGAGACGACAGCGCCATCCGCCGGGGGACAGGGGATAGGTACCGCAAACAGGGTTAGCGCCGCCGTTCCTTTTATGGGCTCATGATGATGACGCACGACACTATCCCCCCTCCCCCGCTCTCTCTCTCTCTCTCTCTCTCTCGATGCATGCGATCCTTTTATGAGCATACACCGGATACACATCCTGTTAGCTGATTCTATTTTCAGAGAAGACGATACTAGCAACAGCGCCATCTACTATTCTCGAGCGTCCTAGGCGGACGAAATCGTTACTACCTTCTATAAGGGACCCCTTGCGCAGTCTTATACAGCACGGGGGCCACCAAAGACAACAACGTATGTTACTGCTGCTGTGCTGGGGCCCCCTTGAGACATCTAATACTACACAAGGGCTTCGCCCCCTTGTAGAGATTCACCTTCTTGTGGCAAGGCGGTTCTCTACATTACTACGAGGGCGAAGCCCCAGCGCCAGCGCCATCTTGCAGCGCTAGGGATTTGCCCCCTTATGCAGAGACAAGCATGCAGGGGGCCTTCTTGTTGTTATGGTGCTTTGTCCCACAAGGGGGCGATTCTCAACAAGGGGGCCATCTACATACTTCTATCTCCATAAGGGGGCAAAGCCCTAGCGCCATCTTATAACGCTAGGGATTTGCCCCCTTATGCAGATACAAGCATGCAGGGGGCCTTCTTGTTGTTGTGGTGCTTTGCCCCACAAGGGGGCGATTCTCAACAAGGGGCCCTCTACATACTTCTATCTCCATAAGGGGGCGAAGCCCTACCGCCAGAACCAACTTGCCGCCTAGGGCTTTGCCCCAATTCTTAAATTGCTGCTAGCGCCACCTAGCGGCAGAAACTTGAACTAATGCGCCAACTTCGGCCTTGTTATAACTACTCAAATGTTTGAAGCATTCAGCATTACTGTAAATAATATGAAAATGGTTGATAGAACCTGTATTCGTCTCTGATGAAATTAGTGTAGAACCAAGGTTGCAGTACAATCCAAAAGAGGATGTTATCAGTGGGTTTCAAGATTCAGGAATCACACGCAAATCTGCATTTGCACATTATGTAAATGTTTTTATATTGAGAGATGTCCATCGTCATTGGAAGCAGGTGGTCTCATATTAATATTCAGCAACCCCAATTAATTCATTTGAATTGAGACGCCACATTTTGGTAATTGTTTACTATTGTAACAATGTAACACCATTTAAACATTTTTCTTGCACTTTTATAATTCTTATCATAAATTGTTGCAGGTTTTGAAAGAGTGTATTAATATTGTATTTGATGTGGTTGGAACAGTTTGTGACCCGGGATCTGGAAATAGGGGTGCTATAAATTTATTGAAAAGTGTTGACAGTGGTGTATTTATGGTGGAAAACAAAAGTATTGTTCCTATATTTGATGTTCCACATATATTTAAAGGTATTAGGAACAATTTATTAACAAAGGAATTGCACTACATAGAGGAAGGGATTCCCAAAGTTGCTAAGTGGGATGATGTGATAAAGTTTTATGAACTAGATATATGTTTACCATCAGTCCGTTTATGCAGTAAATTAACTGACAATTATGTCTATCCAAATAAATTTAATAAAACGAAGGTGAAGCACTGTACGCAAGTTTTTAGCAACACCGTGGGTAGTTTGCTTAAATGAAATTTCTATGTGGGGTGAGAAAACTATTTTTACATGTTGTGTCTTAATAGTTATCCAATATCTTTACAGATACGAAGAATGGAAATAATTTAGGTGAGAGAGCAAGCCAAACCGGTCATTTTAAATGACATATTTGACTCTCTGAATTCAAAATATGCACCAACAAAACATGAAGTAAAGTGTGTGAGGCCATTATCACGAGGTGTTACACATTCTTCAGGGCATGATGACTTCTGGAGGAAAAGTATTGCATTAGTAAGGTCTATGAATGTATTACAGTTCATCTTCTAAAGAAGGGGCCGGCAACCGAACGATCACGATCGACCGGTCGATCTTGCGACAATTTTTGGTCGATCTTATAAAGAAACCGATAACAACATTAAAGGGCGATCTTCGAGAGAATCTGCATTTTATAATTTTGAGAGGTGGCAATTGAGCTCAAATTGCAAGCAAGAAGTGAATATTAGGTGGAAAATGTTGAATGTGACTCGCACGTGAGACCGTAATAGGGAGTAGGTGTAGTGGGGGAGTCGGTAGTGAAGCAGTTTAACCTGCGTAGTGTAAGATTAGTTCCTCTGCGGTTAGTTGTAAGCGTGTTAGTCGTTATTAGTGGTAACCAGAAGACGCTGTCTGTTTTGTCCTTTATTGTTAGAAGTTACCTACATTGAGGATTCCTTCTTTTCAATTGAACAGTTTCAACAGAATTAAGCAGTTTTCGTGAAAGCGTTTGCTAGACGAAGTAGAAAGCGAGGAGCAAATTGATATCAAGACTCTTATCGGTCTTCTCTATTTAGCAGTTTGTTTAAAAAGTAGTCGATTAACACGTTCGCTGCTGAGGACGGTAGAAACCGTGATCAGCTATCTTCCGTAAGTGCGCGTGAAGGTTTTTACCGTCATATGTATTAGGCTTCTTAATAGCACTCTTTGTGCTTAGCTCTCGCCCGGGGCGACTGTAATTGTGTCAGCGTGTTCAAAACGTATTATTACAATAAAAAATTGCTGTGGTCGAGTAAAGTCTTTACGCATGACGTTACAGTGGCTCTCTCATATCATACATCTAGGGGTGTATTCAATTAGTACGGTTTACTCGCGTGCCTCACGTCGTAGCGATGTGATGTGTTTTTTTATTGTTTACGCATTATAACGACGAAAAATTTTGTTTTTTGCTTATATGGCGGATGACGGTGCAGGACCTTCAGGAGCCAAAAGGGCGCGATAAAACCAACAAGCTTTATAATTTTAATAATGAAGCAGATCTAAAAGAATTGGAAAAATTTCTCTTTGAGTCAGGTGACGAAGATATTTTAGAAAATGAAGCAGAACCTTATTCAAGTTCGGATGAGGAATACCTACCAGAAAGTGACCTTGCGCGCCATGCTAAGGGTCTGAAAGTAGGAATTGTTACAAGTGATCACTCTGGCAGTGATTATAGCGATGAAAACGTGCAAAAAAATTTAATGGGGTAACCAGTCACCAGTTACTCCTGCTGCACCGACAACGCCAAAGCCTAAAAGTAAGAAGGCTGCGAAGAGGGCCGGACGTCCATTCCCGCGTTGAACTGAAGATACATCCGGCATGAAGAACATACCTTTTACGAAACGTAAGGAGTTCCGCACTCTACCACAAGGTAATATATTGTTTATTTATTTATATTATATGTGATATTTTAATTTTTACAGGTAATAGACCTATTGATTTTTTCAACATGTTGGTAGACGACAGTTTTTATGGATTGATTGCTGAAGAAACAAACAGGTATGCAGAGGAAGTTTTCCTGGCTTCGTCGCTGACACCATCGGCACGGATTAGTCGCTGGCGTGCCGTTACTGTTAATGAATTACGTGTGTTTCTTAGAATATTTTTTCATATAGGAACTATATCCATGAACCGGCTTCAAGACTACTGGAAGACATCTAGGCTATTTTCTATACCGTTCTTCTGTAAAGCCATGATCAGGGACAGATTTCTTTTGATAATGAGGTAAGTATCACAGCAGCTTTGATTGAAACAAAAATTAAGTACCTCATAATTATATTTTAGGTGCCTGCAGTTTGCCGCTAATCCTTATGAAGGACAAGCAAAACCAGAAGACCGTCTTTTTAAAATCAGACCCCTGATTGATTATTTTAATAATAAAATCGTTGAAGTTTATTACCCCAACAAAAATTTATCATTAGATGAATCTATGAATATGGAATTAAATTATATATTTTAACGGAACCTGACGGTACAAATTTGAGGTTTGCTGTGTACACTGGACAACTGGATGATCTAGGAGGCAAAGTACACGTTGCTAATGTTATACTTAATTTAATGGAGACGTACTTAGATTGCGGACATTCGGTCTTTATGGACAATTATTACAATGACTACGATCTATCCCAAAAACTGCTCGCTCGCATTACATACTGCACAGGTACATTGAGAACCGATGGAAGACATACTCCCGTGGAAGTCAAAGATAAAAAATTAAATAAAGCGGAGGTAATATATAGATGTAGTGAGGAGGGTGTGTTGGTAGGAAAATGGCATGAGAAACGTGATGTAGCCTACGCAAACGAAAGGGTTAATTTTACTGACAAACAAGACGGCGAAAGGCAAAAGCCCAATCCCATATATCAATACAATAAGTTTACGGGTGGAGTAGATCGCCAAGATCAGTTAATGTCATACTATTCGTGCGACAGAAAAACCCTTAGATGGTACAAGAAGCTTGGCCTGCATATTCTTCAAATGTTGATGATGAATTCAAATTATTATTTGCACTTGTTGATGCCAAAACAAGGTATACTTTGAATTTAGAGCCTTATGTGGGCTTACAACCTAAGGGGCCTTATTGTGTGAAGAACGACCCAGCTAGTATAGTATTAAGATTAATCATACCAATAACAGGTACGAGCAGAAACATTACATGTGACAATTTGTTCAAAAGCATAGACCTCGTTAGAACTCTCCTTCAACAACACATTACATATGCGGGAACGATCAGAAAAAAACAAGAGGCAACTCCCTATAGAGTATATTAATACGAAACATCGCCCTATTAACTCTAGTATCTTACGTTCCTAAAAAGAACAAAAATGTTATTCTGGTCTCCAGTATGCACCATGATGATCAAATAGACCCATCAACTGGAGAACAGTCTAAACCCGAAATTATTACTTTTTATAACTCCATAAAGGGTGGTGTAGACACAGCCGACGAACTCTGTGCAACTTATAATGTTGCTCGCAACACGAGAAGGTGGCCCATGGTACTTTTTTATGCATTACTCAATGTGGTTGGTATAAATTCGCAAACTGTGTTCCTGGCTAATAATATAGACGTTAACATAATACGAAGATTTTATCTAAAATAATTGGCACGTGATCTGATTCACCAACAGTTGCAACGGCGTTCCACGATGGAAAATATTGCACCAGAAATTCGACAGACGCCAAGAAGTTGCTGGAACTTCTGCTGATGTACACAGAGGTAACCCGGAAACACCATCTGTTAGGAAGCGATGGCATTTGTGCATAAAAGACACTAAAACGCGTTACTTTTGTAAAATGTTTCTTTGCCTAAATCATGCCGAGTTTTGGTGTCCACGTGTAAGGTTTTGCCTGTAAATCAGCAGTAATCTCGTAAACAATGTATATTTTTGTAAAAATAATTTTGTTTAAATCTTTTGTGTTCATAAATTTAAAATAAATATATTTATCGCAACCTCTGTTCTATTTCATAGCTGTTCCAAAAAATTTAATTTTTTCACGAATAAAGGAAATTTAAAAAAATCTAAAATAATACTGTTTTTAACACGTTGAGTGCGCATGGCGCACCCGTGCGTCCCTACTCTTCTGCCAGCGGAAAACCAACCCCCTGAAAATTACAAAAAAAAACCCAAGGACCAGCTTAACCATTTACCTGAAAAATATCATTTGGATGACAAAGAACGTCAGATGAGAAAGCGGTGCAGGATGTGTTATGAACAGAAAATCCGCAAGAATACCCCATATTTTTGTCCTGCTTGTCCCGGTCAACCGGGACTTTGCCTCGGAAATTGCTTTCGGATGTACCATAAAAAATGAAATTCCTTTGGTTTCTTTTTGGCATTTTTTATACATTTATTTTTTGTTTTCATGTATTTTATGTATTCTTGATTTTGTTTTTTTCCTAGTACCATTTTATTTAGCTAGAATGTCTATTATTTTATTCATTTTAGAAATTATGTTAAAGTTTTCTTTGTTTATTTGTAAACAATGCATTTTAATAATAAATAAAGATTTGAGCATGCATTTAGTGTTTATTTTTCTTCGCATAGGTAATTCTCGGGTGTGACTCAAGTGTTGAGTCATCGGCCTATTATTGAGAAAATAGTCGTCAGAGGCCTATGACCCAACCTTTGAGTCATACTAGTTTCAAGTAAAAGGATAACTAAACAAATTATATATAATGAACACATCACTAAGGAATACTTTTTTTACAAGTTTGCACAAAAAAAAAGTACGGTTATTCGGCAGTCAACGTGTTAATGAGATTAAAGCTTTAAAGTTATTTTCAAATCCTCTGGATATATTGCAATATATATTTGAACACAATTTAACCTCATCTCTGCCAAATGTTACAATACTCTTAACTTTACCAGTATCTGTGGCTTCTGGGGAGAGGTCATTTTCAAAATTAAAAATAATATAAAATTTTCTTCGATCAACTACAGGGTGCCTACTAGGGTGGAGTGAATTTTTTTTTTTTTCAAAATTGAAAACGCCTGTAGTGTCAAATGACGTGTCTTGAGGTAACTAGTTAGTGATTAAAATTTGAAACATTTCCAATATGATCTTGAGGTTCCTCTTCGCCCTTCTTTATCGAAGTATTATCTAGAATAGCAATTTTAGCCTAAAATCAGTGTAATAATATTTCAGATCACTGCGTCTGCGCAATTAGGGCGCAGTGCGCATGTCCTAATAATACAACGTCTCGGCTCAAGTCACTCGCATATTTCAGTGTCTGTTTAGTTCACTTTCGCGGTTGTCAGAACGTTTTTCGTAATATATGCCGAAAACACGTAAAGAATCGTTTTGTGAAATGTTCGGTTTATTCAAGGAATTTGATGGCAATGTACTTCCTACAAACTCAGATGTTATGAGATATTATTTGTGGTGTAGGTTATTGTTAAAAGAGAACGCGAATGGAAAAGATCCGAGTGTGAGTGACATTTCCAGAGCTGTACTGGCGGATTTGAAAAATATATGGCAAAAAGCATCAATTCCAATAATTTCTGATCAAAGAATTTTGAGCTTGATAGCGAACCTTAATGAAAAATATAAGGCTATAAAAAAGAACAAAAAGAAATCTCAATAAAAGTGATAACATTCAGAGAGCTCAGTGAAAAAACGCTATTTGATATATCCGTCTGCAAATGTAAAAACTTCTGTGATTGTCAGTGCAAAATTAAAGTGCCTAAACGAGAAAGAGATTTTCTAGTGGACCAACGAACAGCTCGTAAGATGGCAATTGGTAATATTGATAAGAAAACCAGCCAAATTCTTCAAAAGAGTTTTGCAAGGAAATCTAAAGAAGTATCTCGATTATTAGCATCTAAGGTTCCGGACATTACAACAAAGACACTTAAAGAAACATTTACATCTGTAATCTCAGGTATTACAACTTCTGTAGAAGAGCCTGCTACTTCAGAAATTTCAGAACTGTCAACATCATCTCAAACACTATTTTCGTCGGGTTTTGGAAGACGAATTAAATTACGCAATGTAGCCCAAGCGTGCGATCGAACAGGGATATCGGATCGATCAGCCTCAATACTAGTAAGCGCCGTACTCCAGGATTTTCAAGTTATATCAAACGAAAATCCGTCAAAAATAGTGGATAGAAGTAAAATAAGGAGAGAACGGAAGAAAACACGGACAGAACTCCGAGAACAATCAGGAAAAAATCATCAGCAGTTAAAGGACTTTATTTCGACGGTAGGAAAGACAAGACAATTCAGCAAGAAAAAAAAGGCACGAAATATTACAAGAAAACTGTCACAGAAGAACATATTGTCTTGATTTCAGAGCCTAATTGTAAATACCTCGGCCATATCAAACCAACATCTGGAAGTGCTACAAATATCGCATTAAGTAACATGACATTCTTAAAGGATTTTCATGCAAATTGCAATGTGGATGAATTGCAAGCAGTTGGATGCGATGGTACGGTCATAAATACAGGTTTGAAAAATGGTGTTATCCGACAACTAGAAAAGTCCATAGGTCGTCTCCGCCACTTAATGCAACACCTAGATGGTAAGACAAATGATCCTAAAGGATTCTCTGGTGCAATTGGAACGATGCTAGAAAATTGCGTGAAGTTGTCCGTCGTCGCATTTGAGCCAATTGAAGCGGAATTGCCGATTATTGATCCAAATGAACTGAGTACGGATCAGAAATATCTCTTCGATATATGTAAAGGAATTTCTAGAGGTGATATATCATCGTCTTTATCCCTGCGGGATCCTGGGAAGATGTCACACTCGCGCTGGTTAACAACCGCAAACCGAATTCTCAGGTTATATGTAGCTACAATACAACCATCAATGGAACTGAAAACTTTAGCTGAATATGTGATCAAGGTAAAGTCAGGCCGCGTTCAACTTGTGTATGACTCATGTCGGTACATTATTATAATAAAATTATTGACAATGCGCTCTTTTACTTTATTATTACACAGTAGAGTAAGATAAATTCAGAAACGTACGTCTGCTGTAGTCAGCATATGGACTGTAAGAAACGTATGTCTACACCTACGTACAAATTTTTGACAGATTTCTTGACGTTTGTTTAAATATTGCTGCTTTTATTCAGTTTCATCATTATTCATCATAAATTTCTTACAAAACATTTTTTTTAAAACTAAATTGTACATAAACGGTTTTTGAATAGGTAAATAGATAATGTATACAATTCAATTTGAAACAATTTTCTTTAAAACAGGTTAGAATGCTTCGAAACAAACACCTGCTGTTGGAAGCTCAGCAAGTGGTTACGAACGTTCTTCGTTATTTTGAAAGGGAACGAGATAATGGAGGTGCATTTGCACCTTTTACTTCTGTTATGCAGATAGAATTTTTGTTGAATACTATTTATTAGAAATTCATTTAAGATTGTGCTTGTAGCGTACTGCTGAAGCTTGTGGTATAAGTTCTGGTACATTAACCACTATAAAAAAGAGATTTAACCCATTCGCTGCTCATGACGCCAATTGGCGGCTTTCGTTGCGAGCGCGCGGTGCGCATGACGCCATTTGGCGTAAAAGCTTATGTTGGATATAATGAGTCAGTACTTCTTTAGCAGTGGAGTGAAGCGTATGAAATTTTGTGAGCTCATAGTAGAAGCTTAGTAGCACGTGCAACTGCTACTTACTAGATTTGAAGTGAAAGACTCCAATAACGTGACAGAGGAAGAAATGCCCAGTTTTTGTACGATTCTGATTATGAACCCGATGAAGACGAAAATTCTGACTCTGAAGATGCGTCAGCAGAGAGCGATAATGAGGCTGATGACGGTAAGTTAAATTCGCATCTCTTTTTGCGCAGGTTTTTTCATTACCTTATTTTTTTAGTCGGTATTATTCCTATGGATGAGGAGATCGATGAGAATGAGAGGGCACAAATTATGGGAATTATTGCTAATTGTCAAGACGATAACGCAGGAATGAAAACTCTAAATTTTTCTGAGACGAATCAGATGCTGGTCAATTTACCTGACGATCCTCACCCGTATAATTATTTTCGGCTTCTAGTTGATGACGAATTGTTACATATTATTCTAGAGGACACTAATCACTATGCAATTGACTTTTTTTTAACAAAAGGATAGCTCGCTGGAAGGACCTAACGCAAGAGGAACTGCTGAAGTTCATAGGTTTAGTGTATCACATGGGCACAATAAAAATCAACCGGTTACAGGATTATTGTCGGAAGAGCAGACTATTCAATCTAAACTGTTTCTCAGACTATATGGGACGAGATCGATTCCTGATAATTATGAGGTGTTTGCACTTTTCCAGAAATCCTAGACCAAATGAACCCGTGCCTGAAGATCGTCTATTCAAAATTAGACCAATCTTGGAATATTTCAACAAAAAAATGCAGAGTTTGTATTACCCAGGGAAAAACTTGTGTCTTGATGAGTCTTTGGTGCTTTGGCGGGGGAGGCTGGTCTTTAGGCAGTACATTGCCAATAAGAGACACAAGTATGGCCTGAAATTATATATGTTGACAGAACCGAGTGGACTAATTTTGAATTTTGCGGTCTACACTGGCCAATTAGACTCCCTTGGAGGTAAAGGACATGCCCAAAAGGTGGTTACGCATCTAATGAAGGAAAACTTAAACAAAGGGCACTCTCTGTATATGGATAACTTCTATAACAGTTGCGACTTAGCAAAAGAATTATTAGATAAAAAAACGTACTGCACAGGAACGCTCCGAAAGGAAAGAAAGGGTAATCCCAAAGAAGTCGTAGGGGCTAAACTAAAAGTGGGCGAAACAACAGCTAAATACTTCGACGGAATAATGGTGGGAAAATGGAGGGACAAAAGAGATGTCACATATATTTCCACAGAATTCGAGAACAAAATGATGGAAGTTAGTAATAAAAGAGGTACTATAAAAGAGAAACCGATTCCAATTATTGAATACAATAAGTATATGGGTGGCATCGACAAGCAGGACCAGATGATGTCCTACTACCCATCTCTTCGCAAAACACTCTTCTGGTACAAGAAACTAGCAGTACAACTTCTTTTGTTCAATTCCTATACATTATTCTCTAAGTATTCTGGTAAACGTATGTCATTTTAAGAATACCGTTTAGAGGTTATTGAAAAATTACTGCCCGAAGTGTCCTCTGATACAACAAAAGTAACCAAACACATTCCAAGCAAAATAACCATTACAGAAGGAACACGAAGACCCAGGAAGAGGTGTCAAGTGTGTAGTCAACACAAAATTAGAAAAGACACAATTTGGGAATGCCAAGCTTGTCCGGAAAAACCGGGTTTATGCATTTCTAAGTGTTTTGAACAATTTCATAATAAAAAGGACTAATTGCTTATTTATTTACTTATGTCTTTGTATTTATTTTACCGTAAGTTTTTTGAATTGTGTTTCCTTTATCTTCTAAGCTAGAGAATCTGACGTGACTTTTATATACCAATAATAGCTTATCTACGTTATTTAATTTTACTTCTATTTTAGTTTATAAGTTTTCTGTATTTTCTATGTTTTTCGAGTAAAATAAATGTCGATAAACAAAACCAAGTTGACAAACAACCATTTTTACCATTTCATTGCATATACCAACGCAAAAAACTACATGTTGCAACTAACGCCATTTGGCGTCGTGAGCACATTACGTGAAAAACTATAAAATGTGCGCACGACGCCATTTGGCGTTAGGTTCTAAAAACAACACTGATCACCTACAAAGTACATTTTAGTTAATGATCATCAAGCATCATCAGCTAAAATCAAATTTCTACATAAAAACACCAGCCGCGTCTGGCGGTAGGCGCAAAACTTCCATGCGCAGCGAATGGGTTAATGAGGCTGCACCAAATCAACCACAAATATCTACCAAACGTATACGGCGCAAACCAAAATCATGCGATGTGGCTGATTACATTAAAGATTTTGTAAAACGAAAGATTTATGAAATGCATTCAAAACGTATATAATTTAACATTGCTTTATTTTATGTGATATAATCAGTGTACATTTTTGTAGGGTGCCATGTTACCGTTGAAACCTTAAAACGAGAAGTAGCAGAAGCAGGTGTTTTTACCTTCAGCAAAACAGTTTAAAAGCTTTACTACATTCAATTGGTTTCTCCTTTAAAAAAGACGATGGCAGAAGGGGGCTATTTGAGTTGGAACATATTGCTACAAGTAGGATTAGATTTTTGAGAAACTACATTAAGAATAAAGAATTAAAAGATTATGACCCTGTGTTCTTAGATGAGATGTGGATTTTTAGTAGGGATCCATTAAAAAAAGTTGGCATGATAATACCACAATAAGTATTCAGAAAAAACCGACGTGAGAAGGAAAAAGGTTAGTTACAAATTTCATTTTGTATTAAATTTTTTGAACGAACTGCTTTTAGATTTATCGTACTCAATGCAGGCAACAAAGATGGATTTATACCCAATTCTTCGCTACTATTTTCAACAAAAAATCCAAATGCTGATTATCATGGTGACGTGTGTGGCGAACTCTTCACAAAATGGTTTGAAGAACAATTATTGCCGAACTTGAGTGAACAAAGTTTAATCGTGATGGATAATGCTAGTTATCATTAGATGGTATTAGAAAAAACTTCAACTATTTCCTGTAAGAAAGAAGACATTTGCAGTTACCTAAAAAAACATAATAGTCCCTTTAAAAACGACATGTTTAAAAGAGAGCTGTTAGAATTGGTTAAAAACAACTCTCAATCAAAGGTATATGCAATAGATGAAATAGCGTTTAAAAATGGACATAAGGTACTGCGGTTGTCACCTTATCGTTGTCAATTTAATCCTATTGAGTTAGTGTGGGTAAATTGCAAGGAATACTATAATAAAAATATTGGACAGAATAATTTAGAGTTTAATGATGCAAATGTGCAAGAAATGTGGTTAACCGCTTTAAACCGAATCGATGCAGATTATTGGAAAAGATGCATCACACATGCAGAAAATTGTATGCTCGAGTGGTGGAATACAGAACAAAAATTTGATTTCGAATGAAGAAATCTATATGAACAGATGGTATAGTCGCGACGTACGTTTAGGAAATTTTAAACCACATGAATGTTACAAATGAGTCACACACAAGTTAAACGCGGCCCGACTTTATACTCTTCTAGCTGGTTCGAGATTAAAACCAAATCTACTTGTAAGGACGGATCTAAACATTTCTTTGGAATTATCAAGAAGTCTCGTTACCTATCTGACGAACTTAAGAATATAGTGGATCCAATATTACAAAGAAATGCGTATTTCGGCCATCCTGAAAACATTCTGTTGGCGATGTTAGCTGATGAACGAAAATACGTTCGGTTATTAGGTTTACGGCGGATTCTCAAGTGTAGACGTAGAGCATCAAGTCGTAATCAGGGCACTATTCGGGTGTTTCAAGAGCCCAAACTTAATTTCAAAGCCGAAGAGTACATCGATATGATCGATTGGCAGTCCTCTGAAGTTACCGAACCACCATTAACAAGAAATATTTCGACTGAGGATTTGGAAAATATGATTTTAGACGTTCCTGACAACATCAGCATTTTGAAGTTACCTTGCCACACTCAGGCGGTTGAACGATGCATAAAGCTGGTAACGGAAGCTTCTTCTTAAGTATGTGGCAACGAAGTAAGAGACGGACTTATTCGTGCTAAACCTACATCTCGAAGTGAGTTACCAAAGTTTGAAACCAAAAAACAATTCATTAATGTGTTGAAGTAATCACTACTCTGTACAAAAATGTGCCAAAGTTTTTAAATAAAGATTTGTGATTGCTAACAATTTTTCTAGCCATCATACTTACCACTATCTACTATAAATTCAAAGGCACCAAATTCTTTAAATAAGAGATTTGAGATTTCTAGGAATTTTTTTTCTATTATACACTATTATAGAACTATCTACCATGAATTCAAGTGGAGAGGAACCTCAAGATATTATTTTATCGAACTCAAATTTTACACATCTCGGTGATAAGGAAAAAGGCACATTTTCCACCCCCAGGACAAATAAAAAACGAAAAATTTTTTTTTTCCTTATAGAATCGCTCCACACTAGTGTCTACGTATCCCCGATTTCCCTGAAATTTCCGAAAACCCCGGATTTTAGTGCCTCGGCCACGGATTTTTTGTTTTTGTGTATTTTTTTTAAATCGTCTTAAACCCTAATGTATAAAGATGAACAATGTATTTCATTTGTATGCTACAATTGTTACGATAAAAACTACGATGCAGTAATAACATAGACCAGACGTTTGTTTCACATTTTGTGTCGATCTAGTGTAGGATATTTTTGTCTCTAATCTGACAACTGAGGAGTAAGATAGAATAGAAGCTACAACGAATGTCAGCTGTATGGAACAGATGTTTCGAGTCAAACTAATACTGCAAAACTTCAAAATAAGGTTTTACATTTTAGGCGATCCAAACGAAAATAATTAACCTTGGTTTATAAATTATTTTATTTAAAATTATGTTGAAACAACGGCAATTTTGTACAATAATGTATTATGAACAAAAGAAGCTTTGTGTTGACATTTTGATTAGCGTAGTCTTGGTTTTGGTTACGAAAGTAGATTCAGCCATTTGTAATTTAGTCAAATCACTTTTAAACAAGTATTTTTGTCTAACGTTTGTAGATTAAATGTAATTTATTTTAACTTATAGATTGCATGCTGTGTCGATCTTCAATTTATAAAATTAAATAATTATACTGCAATATTAAAGGCTAATTTACTATTAAACTCATTAATCGTCAAATAGAATTTGACCAGTTTTTGTACTTTGGTACCGTTCGCGTTCAGTAGTGAGTGACATCATTGATGTAGCAAGCAGTGATTAATACCACTTTCTTATTTGTGCAGTTGGTAATTGGATGGTGTTCAGTTTTGAGTTTTTATTGTTAACAGTCTTTTCATTGAATAATATCTAATCTTAATACTTTATACTGTAAATAAATAATTAAATTTTTATAACCTAACTTGAAGTTCTGTTCGTAGAGTTGAAATACTTTCAGAACAACACAGTGTGCACAAACCAATATTGGTCACAATGCGACAATTTGCCGTCGCGTGCGCAATTCATAGGCGTAGAAATTTTAAGTAGTTTATTGACATTTTGGTGCACGCTTGAGTTCGGGTTCAGATAATCCATAGAAACTCGAATTCATAGAAAGGCAATTCATATAACGATAATTGGTAGAATGTGGCGTTCATATACTATCTGATTCATAGAATGATTTATTCCTAGAATGGCGTAACCATAGAGTATTCGACTCGTAGAATGGCTTATCCATCGACTCGCAAGTTCAACGAACTTTTTATGGGTGTAGTACAATCCATAGAGACGATACATTTAAATAAAGCATTATTGTGCGACTAAGTTTGAAATACTATTTGATAAATATAAAAATATAGAAATTAATGATTTTGATTTAATTGTTAATAAATACCATTTGGTAATCAATTTTTAATAGGTCCAAACATAATTACACCCTCATTACATGATTGTTAATATGAATACTAAGAAATTTATCAAAGTAATGTCCATTAGGGATAATTAGATATCAATTTGTAAGTCTTAGGAATTTTGTCCAACAATGATTACAAAGATATGGTGAAAGTACAATGATCACCCTCTATATAAAGCCGCTTTTTTTTGGAAATTACAGTTCTATCGTATTTGTTGAGCAATAAACTACGTCCACGATGGCTACATTTTTTACAAGCGAGCGACAAAAACAGAAAATGGTTTATGAAGGATTCATTTACAATTTAAACAAAGATCCAGGCAAAGGACGTCGTTATTGGATTTGTGAAAGTTACTATACAACAGTAAAATGTGATGGACGTGCCATTACCGATGGAAACAACGCAGTCACCGTTACAAAATGTCATCATGGGCACGCGCCTTCTGCCGTAACAGTTCAGGCAAAGCAAAGACGAAGCAAAATCCAAGAGGCTGCTGCAGACTTGCGAAATAGAAATGCCCCTCGGACCATTATTAACGAGTCTTTTGCAAGGGCTAGTGACGCAGCAATTGTAAGCCTTCCAAAATTGGCATCGCTAGGGCAAGCAGTCCCCCGGAAGCGTAAACACGGAATAGTTAATGAGGATATTCCGCTTTCACTTGCTGAGATATATTTCCCAGATGAACTAAGCCGAAGTAGAACCACGCTACAAGAAGATATTGTTTTTGCTGACAGTGGTGCTGATGATTCCGACCGCATCGTAATACTTGGATCTCAAACAACAAACCTTAGACGTTTAAGCCGGTGCTCTACTTGGTTATGTGATGGGACCTTCCGTACATCACCAGATGTTTTCTACCAAATTTATTCAGTGCATGGTCTCTATCAAAATCGTGTTATACCGTTCTTGGTATGTTTATTACCAAACAAGTCCAGGTCAACGTACGATAAATTTATTCAACTTTTTAACGAATCTATAATTTCCGTTACGGAGAACCGTATAAATTGTTAAATAGCGGTGTATTAAATAGTTTGTAATGATACTTAAATTTCCAAAATGCACATAAAAGTATTTCAGGTTTAAGACGTGTTTCTTATTCAAATACACCAAACGTGAACTTTCATTGCAATTGGCATTGAAGCAGTATTTATTATTAATACGAGTGAAGTGCGTGTAAAGAAATTTTCTATTAGGCAGATATTGAGTATAAATATTAATTGATTTTAGCAATACCAATTACCGTCAATGTATTGAATACTGTATATTTTCATAAGATACAAATATTATTATTATATATACAGTTTTGGTGAAGGTGCGTGCCCTGATCTATTCAAGTGATTGTTGTTTAATTAACTTTAATTTACTTATAATATTACCTGTCAATGTAGCGACAAATACCGTCCGCATTTTTTATAAGATACAAATCTTACATCCAATATTAGTAGACATAATATCATGGTAAATATCTTCAACAAACATTGGGCTTATGGTGCAATTAGCCGATTAAGACGGAAATTGTAGCTTAATTTATTGAGCCAAGGTATTCCGCCACCGATGGCTACTAATTTTTTGTGTAAGCATTGATAGAACAGCAAATTTTTTTAACTAAAGGTTCGTAATTAATTATTCTGTTATGATGGTGTTAAAAAATAAAATCACGCTGAATCATCCAAATATTGCAACGATAAAATTAAAATTTTATTTCGACAAAATTTATTAACAGCCAGTAGCCGAATATAAATTATAAATTTCGTTTTCTGATTTGAATTGTAATTTTGGATCTGGTACGATTTATTATTTATTGTCAGATCATAAACTTTATACCGTTAGGCCGCCTCAAACCGATTTATCTACTAATTAGTTTAGCCTGTTTAACTAAACGACAGTTTAGTTTATAGGTTTTATTTGCGAATTTAATTTTGGTTTTCCGTCGTAAACAGTTCTTTATAAGCTTCCTTTAGTAATCCTTTGTATAATTTCAGTTTGAATATCCCATTAATACGTAATGCTATAATTTTATTGATAAGTTTGATTTATTGGTTAATTTTCCGCTAAGTATTTATTTAGTTAGAATAACTTTTCGTTAGCCATGGGAAGAATTTGGTATATTTATGAAAAAGATATATTTTGTCAAACTTTGACTCCATGAGGAGTTCTTTATTCATGACTGTTTAATAATAAAATTTTCTTTTATCAGCGGTTGCTCAATTATCATAATTTCTATTAGTAAATAACGTTCTCTTCCGTTTGCGTTACCGAGTTGACTATTTTTTAAAACTGTTTAAATCTCAACTCGCCGTTTCCGTTAATACCGGACTAAATACCGGCACCGATTTAAATCTTCACAAACCCTGGTAGGCCGACGTCTTCACTGACGCTATTGGACCGCTTTTACCCATTTAATTCTCTGCGAAGAGGAATCTAGGCCTCTATATCACCAGTTACCTAGATTGGCGCTCGAGCAACCCGTTTATACCCGATAGTCCAACCGCAATTCACTGCCCGATCTCAGACAATTTGCTAAACTAACCGTCCACCGTAGGTAAAAGCGTTATACTTGTTATTGACTGCATCGACAGAATGAATGAGGTGGAACAAAGACACTATCGACCTCAAACTATTATAATAGATTTTGAAAATGATGCAGAACAAGCATTTCGCTCCAAAATGCATACGGCTCATATTCATGGTTGCTGGTTTCATCTTTGCCGACATTGGCGAGCCGTTCAGCGCTACGGTATGCAAGCAAGGTATGTCGAGGTTGTTAATTACGAAATTGCTGTAAAGAAATTTTCTGCATTGGCGTTTTGCAATATTGGCGATATTCGTGAACGTTTTCAATCCCTAGCGGACGACTTCTTGTTGAGTTTTGGTGATACAGAAGAACACCAACAATTTATTGAGTATTTCAAAATACATGGGTTGGCCGTCCACTTCAAGGTATTTGGACCAGAGATGTGGAATTGCAAAGAAATTACATAGCTCGGCCTTCCTCGTACCACTTGTAGCGTAGAATCTTGACACAGCCAGCTACAGAAGACCTTCTTACCGCATCCAATTTTTTTTAATTTTTGGAAGGATATCTTCAAGAAGACCTTCGGGCTAATGCTGTAGCCGTTAAATTGGATGCGGGGGAACAAGTGCCGCTATATCGGCGCCTAGAATATCAACAAGCCAACCAACGGCTACGTCATATCATTGAAAGCTATGATATCACAGAACCAAACGAGTTTTTGGGAAGGTGCGCTAATTATATTAGATACTGATGCAGAAAAATTATAATAATCACGCTGTGTGTATGTATTTTATAAAAAATAAAATCTCAAATTCATATTCCTATTCATATGCCAAATTAATACCAATCTATGAATTTAGTGTTCTAAAATTTACGCATTCTTTGAATCGGCTTTTATGTGTATTATATATTCTATGAATTATACTTTCTATGAAATAAATATTATATGCTTTGCATTTTCTACGGGTTTGTCATTCTACGAAATTCTATGCATTGCCATTCTTTTAACTATCTGGGACCCGCTTTAGTTATAGGTTATATTTCTGACTTTTACATTTTCTTTTAATAAACAGTTCTTTTCAGAGCTTTTTTGGACCCTTCGTGTATATTTTGGTAAGTTTGCAATATCTGTGCTTTAAGCGTAATTTACAAGAATGTTTTTTGTCTTTTTATAGTCACCAAACAATGGCAAACATATCGAAAAAGATTCTGCATAGTCAAGCTCGAGAAATTGTTGCAAACGTCATAGAATTCATGACAAAAGAAGCCAAGGAGGGAGTGACGATCCCTTTGTCAAACTTTAAGGAGAGAATTTTGGCTGCTACGAAGATAGGTGAATTCACTTATCGTAAAGTTATATCAGATATGAAGGAAATTTCCCAAGGTAAAGCAACAAAGTTTTCTTCACCTAGAAAAAATAAAAACAGACCAAACCCTAAAAGTAATTTGTATCAGGGGGAATTGGAGCAGATAAAATCCATTATACATAATTTTTATATTATTGAAAAGAGAGTGCCTACGTTAAAAGGTAATGAAACAATTTTTACATGGTAAATATAATTACATTTAAATTAGCAGGTACCCACAATAAAATTCTGCAAAGGGGTATTGATTTTAAAGATGGACTTTCGACTTTGGGAAAGATTATTAAAAAAATGGGTTTTCGGTAAGTCATATAACTATTTGTGACATATTAACTTATTGCATAAATTTGTAGATGGTGCAACACTGTTGATAAATGGAAGGTTCTGATGGAATCATATGACATACGCTTAAAGCGTATCCAATATTTACGTCAACTGCAGCAATGCTTTCAAGATAAGGGACCAATTATTTTTACAGATGAGTCCTATATCAACAGTTGTCATACAAACCCAAACAATTGGACAGATAATTCTACTCTGGGTTTTAAAAAACCTATTGGCAAAGGTCCATGTGTTATCATGGTACATGCTGGTGGATCTGAAGGTTTTGTTAATAATGTACCACTTATGTTCAAATCAGGTACGAGATCATTATCATAATTGTAGTCTAAAACTAAATCTTATTAATTATAGGAAGTACATGAGGAGATTACTACAACGATATGAACCATACAAATGTTATGCAGTGGGTACAGAAGCAGCTGTTGCCGAATATACCAAAGCGAGCTGCACTTGTCATCGATAATGCATCATATCACAATATGGTAATAAATAAAGATCCAACATCCATGACCAAAAAGGACGATGTGATTATGTGGCTTCGTCAACATTCAATTATGCATGATCCTCTTTCAACAAAACCTGTGTTGTATGCAATAATCAAGGAGCATAAGTCAAAGTGAAAACAGTATATTTTAATACTGAATTAGCAAAACATGACCATATAGTGCTTAGACTTCCTCCGTAACATCCAGAACTAAACCCAATTGAGAAAATATCACAAAGTACTTGAAGGTAACCTTAAAAGTGGTAAGCAAAGTACTTTGCATTCTTTTAAGTTAAGTGGAACAAAACATGATAGTCCTAATGTACCAGATTGTAGACCTTCCACAAGCAGTAATGTGCCTGGTAATTCTTCTGTTTTACTTGAAACTGAAATTATGCCTAGGACTTCACACGAGATTGATATAAGCCAAGGTGAAAAACAGTACAGTACAGAATTTCAACTTTTTTAGTTCCGGAGAGCGTCACTAAAGCAGAAATTCTGTGGGTGTGTTAGGCTGCAGTCAGACTTAACCACCGTCAACTGCCCACCGCCATCAACTAAAATTTAAACATACGTAAATCAATGGCGCTGGTCACACTAAACCACTGTCAGCCACCCACTACCATCAAACGGTGGCCACCAGTTTGAAATTTCCAACCTGTTCAAAAAATTTGTGGTCGGTGGTTGACGGTGGTTCACTTTGCGCACGAGCTTTTCAGCTTAGTTTACAACTAGATGTGTTTCGTGATTTCGTAGTGGCAGCCCGAGACAGAACAGCTGTGCTCTTAACCTAAAAAATCGTTAGGTAAAAATGGGCGAGTGGTCTCCTGTAGAAATTGATAATTTGGTCACATTGGTGCGAGAGAGGCGTCAATTGTACGATCAAAGTTCTTCGGGATATTCCAATTTGAACATTACAGAAGCTCTGTGTGGTCAAGTAAGCGAGCAATTCCGGAACAAAACCGGTAAGAAAATTGGATGTATATAAATTGTCATTAGTTAAGCATACTTCTTTTTAGAGCAACAACTGCGCAAAAAGTGGCAGATTTTAAGAACTGGTTACAGAACTAGAAGAGGTGAAAAACATCCCTCTGGATCTGGAGCCAAAAAAAACAAAGAAGTGGGCCTACTTCGAGGCGCTGACGTTTTTGGAGCCATTTATAACAGAACGGGCTACCTCCACAAATGTTGGGGAAAGGGCAACCGATAATGCAACAGCTTCTTGTAGTGGTGCGGCTACTACATATTCACAAGACATTGTAAAGTGGTACGTGGTTACGGGTGAGTTTGCATGGGTACAGTAAAGATAGTAATATATGTCGTAATTACTTTAGGTGACGGTGTCTTAATATTTGATGATGAAGGGAACGAAAACGATACAGAAGGGGACGACTCACAATCGAATAGCGCCCTTATGGAGGATGAAGCTTATTCCCAAGTTATAGGTAATGCACCATCAGCACCCGAGGGTAGGCATGGTAGCAGTTATAGTAAATCGTCCAAAAGTTTGTTGGAGGACATGAACAAATGAAGTCCAGACAAAATTCGTAAGTAGTACACGGACACCTTAACACATCTGGCAACACTGCATAGATTTTGACGTCACAAGCCCGTCCACGTGGGGGACCGGATTTTCCACCCTTATTTTTACACGCTTACATGTGAGACCGCATTTTCAACCCTTATTTTTTATATACCTCGTGTGAGACCGGGTTTTCCACCCTTATTTTTACACGGTTACGTGTAGGATGTGTATTTTCACCCCTATTTTTTTGCACATCCACGTGTGAGACCGGATTTTTCACCCTTATTTTTTATATATCCTCGTGTGAGACCGTATTTTCTATCCTTAATTTTACATATACCTACGTGTGAGACCGTATTTTCAACTCTTATTTTTATTCGCTTACGTGTGCGACCGTTTTTCAAAACCTTATGGTTGTATTAAGGACCTTTTGACGTATAGGACTTTTTTTTGTCGTCGCTAACTGTATTTTGGGGTCAAGTCTTGGCTTGTATTTAGGGGGCGGGATTGTATGTAGAGCTAGGGATAAGTCTTAGAGTTTGGTGCTGAGGCTGGAGCTAGGGTTGAACCAGGTCTTGGTTTAAAAAGTTGTATTTAAGGCTTAGAGATATTTTTATCTTATAGATCATTTTTCTTGTTTTTCTCAGTTCAGGCATTTATAAATAGATCTTTTCAACGACTTAATTTGACCTTTGACCCTGGAAAGATACTATAAAAATGTACATGTGAGTGTATTGGATTATGCTAAGAAAAAGGTTAAGGATATTTTCTATTAATACACAGCATTTATATACGAAATTACAACAGCTACTTTTCTATCTTGAGAAACAGTATTGAGCATGTTATATGCGATATTTTAATTGAATTTACCGAAACTTTTTTCAATACTGATATTAACAAACATAATTAATTAAAACGAAATGTGAATCTGGTATAGATAGCTTTTTTATTTTAATTTGTAATAGGATTATTATAAAAGTATTGTATAATTAGCTTTTAAAATGTTTTTAAATTTCAGTTGTATATTATAACCTTCTACAAGTAATTAAGACGACCTTCACCGCATACTTTATCAAACGACCTTTCAATAGGTAATAGAGTTATTAATATGAAGCGTAAGTAATTTATATGGCTATCACCGTGATTAAATGTGCGTTACTAAGCAATGGTGATATAGACTATTGAAAGGTCGTTTGTTAAAGCATGTAGTAAAGGTTGTTTAAAGCTAACCTTGTAATATTCGCATACAGATGATATTTCAAAAATATTTGTATATACAGATTTTATATTACATTCTATACTCAGAAGTATCACCTGATATAAGGTGTATTTTTGCTATCAGATATAGATGGTCAATAGGTTTTAATATTTTATTAGGGCTGTTTTTTGATAAGACAGAATATACCGCTGTATTTTTCAGTTTAGTAAAAAGTTGCATAACCATTTTGAATTATTACATATGCTTTTAATTTGTTGATTTACTTTAGTGGTAATTAAATACCCTGTTTACAAAAAAGTAAAAATGTACGATCTCGTAAAAAACAAGGAATTCCATATATGCCAATGTACAGACTCTATTTTCTCCTTGAAATGCAGCAATCCGAAAAAGGTTTTTAGACTTATAAAACATACCTTAAATTTTTATATTAGAGTGTTGCTATACGGGGTTTGAGATAACATTTTCTTCGATTCATTCAGGGTAGTTACATCGTAACAATATGTTAATCAATAAAAATATGTAGCGCATGTGTCATTATGTATCTTTGTCGAACCACCTTCAGTCAGAAAAGGTATATAATTAAGTATATTACAACACCATCCTTTTAAACACAACGGAGTTTATCTGTAAGGGCGGACCATGCTATTACATAAGACTGATTTACATGCATGCAGATTCTATTTTACTTTTTGAGATACAACATTCCAAAAGTTTTTTTAGGTTTTATAAAACAAGCCCTACGTCGCATATTAGAGTGTTGCTGCAGAAAAAAGGTTTTGGGATAATACAGTCTTCAACAGCTTTCATTCAGCTTAGCTATTTCGCCTTAACTTGTTAATAATATATATATGGCATGTATCATACGTGTGCCGTATCTTAACTGGTTTTTCTATCCTAAAAAACATATATTAGAGTGTGTTACAGAAGCCATACTACAGGGGAAATTTACTCAAGAGCTGTACACCATGACGTGCGTGGATGCATTACATGTTATACCAGACTTGTTTTTTAGAGCGAGGATTCGGGTACGAGTTTGTTAAAATAGGGTGCATATGGAGGCATCCACAGATATTTTTTTGAAAAAACGGTAAACTTCTTCTTCTTCTTCATGAATCATAACGTTGATGTCTATATGAAGCTGTAGCTGGAAGATAAACATTGGAGACAAGAATGTGACGATACTTTACAATGATAATGATAAGGTGAATCCTTACGTGTGGAATGCAGTTTTTGGTCATTAATTTCATATCGAGCAAATTTCAAGCAAACAGCCTTTTTACTAATCGATAGTTTCGATAGTTGGAATGCAGTTTCTAGCTATTATTTACAGCTTAAAAGTTTCTAAAACGATTACGCTAAAGCCTATCTGATTAGTTGCAGGGCAATTATAGGTGAAATGGTATGCGATTCTATTCGTTATCTAAGCATGAGGAATTTCAAAACGTGTGTTTTTTTTTAGTAAGAATTACTGGGCGGTCCTTTATATTTTGACAATTACTTTTTGGTGTATATATACGAACCGACTATTATATCTTACAGTATTAAAAGTACCACAACCCAACACAGCCTATCAAAATGGAAAATTTCAGCAAAATTATCCAGCTCGATAGTGAGTACGAGCTCAACACCCTAGAGAAAATGAAGCAACTCCGAGATGTGATACGGGTACAGCTCGAGGTCCAGCAGAGGCGTTTTATGGAGGGCGACGTAGCTCTCGAGCTGCACGAGTGCAACGCTATTTAGGACGTGCAGGAAAGAGAAGAGTGCCAAACGAGCGTAGTATACCAGCTGGTTCTGTTGTAGCACCGAAGAGGGTGAAGAAGACAGTGCAGTCGGCTGCGGCTGTTGCTGTCGACAGTGACAGCGGCGAGGAAGAGGTAGCAGATCGGAGTCAAACACTCCCACCCTCGACGTCGCGGTGCCTAACCTCGGGTGATAGTAGTAGTAGTAGGATGCGCATTAAACCAAAGCACCGGTTTGACGGTCAGGTTGGTAGGAGGATAGAAGAGGCGATAACGTACATGCCATCATCATCGCTATCGTCATCGCAACTACCACCATCACCACCTACAGAGACGGGAGAGGAAAGGAGGCCGTCGTCGATACTGGAAGCCCTCCTTAGAGCCACACAAGGGCCTCTACCAATGCCGTATCAAACATACGAGTACGGTGAGGATCTGGATGATATCCTAGCCCGACTGGTGTATATTAATTAAAATAAAAGAATTTTTACTGTTTATCTGTTTATTCTTTATATCCAAATGGAAGAGTATCAAAATTCTCAATTCTCCGTCGCTTAGAATAACTTATCCTATACTGTTTAGATTCTGGCCTACTTAATACATTATAACAACTATCTCTAACAATTTTTCTGTCATTATATACAAACAAAGAGTCTTTACTATTACTAAGTACCATGTCTTTCATCGCTTCAAAGTTTATAACGCGCGAGTTCTTATAATTTAAGGTAATGCCCTTGACTTGACACACGGATTTAATTATTTGTTCACTGGTTGAAAACACATTATAACTATAGTTTTTAGGTCCGGCACTAACAAATTCAGCTATATAACTTCCTCCACCGTACGCCTCCAGTTCGTCGGTCATTTGGCCAAGGAAATCCCCACATGATGGATTCCAGTCGTCGGGTTTTGCGACAAATATCACACTGTCTGTGTCGTAATAACAGAACACGGCGGTCTAGTTTCTCTAAGTAACTATATAGTTCTAATCGTGCATGAGCAGTCGTGTATGCGGCTATGGATACATTAATTGTTTTTTGTGGCTCACCCTCTCCCTCCGGTCTATCCCAATTTACCATTACAACGTTATCGTTAATAGGTATTATAGATTGTACCTGAACCAATGGATCTGTGAGTAATTTGAAAAAGTCCTTTGGTTCAGATACAATACTGCACTGGGTTAAATTCTCGCGTTGACCAAACTTACCCCAAAAAGAATTCAGCATAAGTTTGGCCAGGTACCTTAAACCGGGGTTTTTCTTAATATTACCCGTGTCTAATTGAATCCCCTCTTTCTCATAATACTCTGTCACGTACTGCGTTTTCTCGACTTCTGACGTACAATGACTAGGCCACCCTGAACATTCCTGTTTTAGTTTTAAGAAATTATCAATGTAACCGCTAGATAACCCGCCCTGTTTCGTTGCTTTATCATACGTGGTTACCTCGTATTCCCAAATTTCGAAAACATCAAGGACTTTATAGTTTTAGAGATAGCTTTACGCAGTTCGTCAGCTACAAATGTTCCAACGAAACTGCGCTCAGCTTCACTATGTCCACACACCCCCTGATTTAATTCAACACCGCACGTCCTACACAATACAAACATCAACTTGCCATGCATTTTTAACGGTAAAACAGGGTGATAGAGATTAGAGGGCGGTAGTACTCTGCATTTAACTAAACCCTCCACCGTGTCTAATGAAATGTTCTTACATTCTAAACCTACATGAATTTTCGGATGACCTATGGGATATTTACAATATTTATTTACAAATGGGTATAATGAGCACACGTCGTAATACATTATTTTCTCAGTAATGCCGTCACATTGATGATAAAGCTTACTAGCATTAGTGCGGCCTCCGTAAAAGGCGTCACGTGGATTTAAGGGTTCGTCATCTTGTTTGCCTAAACCTTGAATAAAGGCTTTTAATTCGTCGTTAACGAGTATTTGTTTTTTAAAATCGCATTCGCGCATCACCACAAGATTATAACCGCGCTCGCGTATAAATTGAGACCGCGCCACCGTGTTCTCATTCCGTGCAAGCATGGAGGTACTTACACCGAGTTTCGGATCCATATTGGCCTGATTGGGGAAACATTCCTCGCAACCGTGCCAGTAACAGCCAAGAAACTCGAAAACGGTATTTGACTCTGCGCAATACCCGTCGACTTTAACACCTTCAGGTGTTCTAAACTCGCGAGCTTTTTCTGCGTGCTGTATAGTCACCTGCTGAGAATGTTCCACCCAACGTAACCATTGTATTGCGATTTTGGATTGATTGTCGGCACGTCTATAACCGCCCTTAGGAATAAGCCCTATTGTGTTTTCTTTGAGGAAACGTCTGCGAAACACCTTGTTGCAAGCCATAGCAATAGTGGTAGCCTCCTCAAATGGATCGACTTTATTCTGGGTCGTGAAGGTGGACCAGAAGCTAATGCAACCTTTAACGAGGATCTTAACATCCATCAGGCAATATCTCTCAATCTCCTCACTCATCTTAAAAACCTAATTACTCTGGGCCGTGTGCCAGTCTAAAAGTTTTTGACGCTCTTTCCCCGACATCTGATCTGCACAATAATATTCCAGTGCTGGCAGAGGACCCTCGTAATTCTGGTTCTCGGATGTATTGAAGAGATATGGGAAATAACCCTTGGACTCGGGGAAATTGAAGGTTTTTGGAAATGCCGAGAGCGGTGACGGGATAAAATTAAGGGAGTCAATTAATCTAATATCATCACATTGAATTGAAATTAATTTTAAACCGTTAGAGATGACTTTGGGTTTCCACTGATTATTATTAGCTAGCATGCATCTAAGCACAAAACACCCATCGTACCCCTTCATGTTATGCGCAATGCATGTAACTTTAAATTTTCTTGCTCTCTCGGCAACATATGACAGAAATGATTCAACTGGGTTTTCCCTAAAAATGTGCACTCTTTTACTACATACTGAGCACTGCTCATCTAAATTGTCAGCGTGTTTGATACAGACAGAGCAAACATTCGCGGCCACGCATAGATTGGGCTAATGCAGAAATCTATCATTCGTACCCTCACACACTTTTTCTTGCATACACTCCAGATCGTAAAAGATAAACATGGATGGTTTACCATTACAGCTGTCACGTCGGGTCTTGTTAATGGCCATGTAACAGAGATGACCGATAGGTTTTTCGCTCTGGCACGTGGGGCAGCGACTGTATCCGCACCTTTTACTTCATGGGTTTTAAGACATTTTAAACACCTACGCAGTTTTTCGCATACTTCAGCGTCCTTGTGATTTTTAAGACATTCCTGACCGTAAAAAAATCTCCTGCAATCATTACAAGTAATTTTTGGATTTTCAATAGAACATGGCGGCTTTTGATGACATGCGGGACACTGGTACATACATTTCATGTGATCTTTTTTGTCGTTACAGCGTTTTCTGCATTGTTCACAGTAATAACCGCATGTAAATGCGGACGTGAGACTGGTAATGACGTTATAGTGTTCGTCTTCTAATATTAAATTTAAAACTACTCTACCCGGTTCCCTAGGACCCTCAAAATAAACAGAGTCACCTACACGCGAATTATAAACTACAATGGTATATGAATCTAAATGGTTTTAAAATGCCTGAATATGCTCGTAACTACCACCCTGACTAAGATCTACACCACTGTCTTGGCAAAGTTGTATAGCTCGTTCTTGAAGTAAGGGGCGCCCCATTTCCATACCGTAACGTCTTGTATCGTTATTTTTAAATGCCATTGCTATGACAAGCGCGCGAGCTAAACAGTTGTTTTCGTTAATTTCTGCCGGCACAACAACAATACCCTGTCTCTTTGCTTTACAGAAATCTGCAAATTTTAACCCCGTCAAGTTTTTACGTCCATGACCTACAGGCACAACCACTCTATCAACGTTTAAAACTAATAAGTCACTCGAGAAAAAACTAGCGTTACTCTGCATTACCTTTTCCAGCAGCGACATTATCACTTTCACCGACAACTGGTCCACTCTTCTGAACGAAATGCCAATTGGTTTATCGGGGAAGTTCGGGTTCCTTAATGTTATTCCAACACGGTCTGAAGGTGCCGCACCCTTCACAATATATGAGTACAGTTCCTCAAATGCATTCTGTAAAATATGTGTATTAGATAAATTTTTAGTAAATGGTATATTTTACCTGTAGCCACGTTAAGGGATTATCCTTGCACGCCTCATCATTAAAATTAAAACGTAGCGTTTTACATGTGGTATTGAATTTTTTAATAAATTTACTATTTGATTCCTCAATTATATTAATATGATTGAACCCTGAGGATGGTCCAGCCTGTTGCTGCAGGCCTGAACCCGATTGGCTTTGCTGTAATGTACTCGTTCAGTAATACAATAGAAAATTAGAAAAGACATACCGTTATCAGATCCTCCGCATCTGTAGTTTCCATAAGCTCATCATCGTCAAACACCTCCTCTAGATTTACTTGAGCAGGTCTTAAAAATAATAATTAAAAATCTTAAAATAAAAAACAAATATATACTTACACTCTACCCGCTTGTTGTACAGCATCATTATAAACATTTATCGAGTCGATAGTGTCATTTTCGCACAACATCTTATAAGTGATAATATTGTACGCGTTTTTTAACCCCTCGTCGGTTAACGCACCAGCACTGAATAAACCCAAAATTTGATTAGCTGAGAAAGATTCCATAGCTATGTTCTTCAAAACAGAACTAAATTAACTAAACCCTGGTGTACGCTTTTATACTATTCTTCCAGGTCCCGAGGCTAACTTCAAGGCCACCTTCAAAAACCTATGACTAACTAACGTCAAGGCCGTCTTCAAAAAACCTATGACTAACTAACTTCAAGGCCAACTTGTTTCTCATAGGTGTTTCTCAAGGTGGAAACCAACTGTTGTAATTTCGTATTAATGTGTTAATAGAAATAATTTTAACATTTTTCTTAGCATAAATCAAACTCAAATGCACATTTTTATAGTTCGAGGTCATGCATAAGACTAACTTCAAGGTTAACTTCAAAACAGGGGGATACAGTTAACTTCAAGGCTACCTTCAAAAACATGTGACTAACTAACTTCAAGGCCAACTTGTTTCTCAAGATTAACAATTTTCTCAAGGTGGAAACCAACTGTTGCAATTTCGTATATAAACACGCTGTGTATTAATAGAAATAATTTTAACATTTTTCTTAGCATAAATCAAACTCAAATGCACATTTTTATAATCTGAGGTCACGCTCAAGGTTAACTTCAAGGTTAACTTCAAAACAGGGGGATACAGTTAACTTCAAGGCTACCTTCAAAAACCTGTGACTAACTAACTTCAAGGCCGACTTGTTTCTCAAGGTAAACAATTTTCTCAAGGTAGAAAAGTAGCTGTTGTAATTTCGTATATAAATGCTGTGTATTAATAAAAAATATCCTTAACCTTTTTCTTAGCATAATCCAATACACTCACATGTACATTTTTATAGTATCTTTCCAGGGTCAAAGGTCAAATTAAGTCGTTGAAAAGATCTATTTATAAATGCCTGAACTGAGAAAAACAAGAAAAATGATCTATAAGATAAAAATATCTCTAAGCCTTAAATACAACTTTTTAAACCAAGACCTGGTTCAACCCTAGCTCCAGCCTCAGCACCAAACTCTAAGACTTATCCCTAGCTCTACATACAATCCCGCCCCCTAAATACAAGCCAAGACTTGACCCCCAAATACAGTTAGCGACGACAAAAAAAAAGTCCTATACGTCAAAAGGTCCTTAATACAACCATAAGGTTTTGAAAAACGGTCGCACACGTAAGCGAATAAAAATAAGAGTTGAAAATACGGTCTCACACGTAGGTATATGTAAAATTAAGGATAGAAAATACGGTCTCACACGAGGATATATAAAAAATAAGGGTGAGAAATCCGGTCTCACACGTGGATGTGCAAAAAAATAGGGGTGAAAATACACATCCTACACGTAACCGTGTAAAAATAAGGGTGGAAAACCCGGTCTCACACGAGGTATATAAAAAATAAGGGTTGAAAATGCGGTCTCACACGTAAGCGTGTAAAAATAAGGGTGGAAAATCCGGTCCCCCACGTGGACGGGCTTGTGACGTCAAAATCTATGCAGTGTTGCCAGATGTGTTAAGGTGTCCGTGTACTACTTTCGTACATTTAAATTGTTTGTTTTAACTAAACTAAATGAATTGAAGCCACTAGGTATAAGTAAAATTAAAACACTAAATTATAGTAAGTATTTAATCTCACTTATTTTATCATATATTCAGAAATAAAAATCTTATAATTACTTTATACAATACTTACATTCTAAACAATAAAATCTGTTAGTTACTATTACTTTAGGGTAGGATGATTAGAATTAAATGAAAAATGCTGCTACTGTGGTCAAAATGTTTAAATACTAAATAGAAATTGGGAGTTTTAATGAATAGACCTAAACAAACCATCATGCACATTATCAAACAATATTAAAACTATATTAAACTAAAAATTTGTTTGCTGTAATTTTTTCATCTTGCCAATCAACAGCTCCCACACCACTAAAATAAGTACATTTATTTCTAATTTCCCTTGCTGTCCAATTAGACTGATTCGCATTTGATGCGAGTTTATTTACTGCAGGTTCAAATGCACTAATTATGTTCTTGTTTACAGCTTCACCATCGATTGTAGCATTTTCTTCGACCCTGATCATATTGTGTAACACACAGGCTGCTTTTATAACTTTGTCCACTTTACCAGGATGTATTGCAATGCTGTTCTCAAATATTCTAAATTTTGATACAAGAATGAGACGATAGTTATATCTTCTTTTGTCATTGTCCAAATCACGTCGAGGGTACGGTTTCATTAAATGATCAGATAACCGAAAAGCTTCGTCACCAACAAAACAAAAGGCAACTGCTCGTTTGTCTTTTCATCAATTGCTTTCGGTTCTGGCAATTCTAGCTTGTTGGAGTAGAGCAATTTACCAAATTCTGAATGTTCTAATACACCACCAACACTATTTTTACCATAGCTACCAACATCAATCATGATAAATTTATAGTCGACATCGAAAACTGCTAATAAAATAATTGAGTGGTACAATTTATAATTGTAATAAAGCGAACCACAATTAAACGGTTTATGGATTCGCACGTTTCCCGTCAATTGCTCCGATGCAATTCGGAAACTTTTTGTTCTTGGAAAATGCATCTGAAATTTTCTGAAATGCATCTTTATTAAGGAACTCCAAGTATATGGATACTAAACCTTCATAAAGTATGGGTAGAATTTCATTAACAATCATCGAAATGGTATTATGGCTGATTCTAAATCTAAATGAAGCCGAATGGTAGGACTCTCCTGTGGCTAGGTACCTAAAACATAATTACTGAAATAGCGTCGCTTAACAATAATGTCATTAATATCTATCTACCTTATCGTGACTGTTAATCTCTCCTCAAAACTTATCGTTGTATGACAATACGTGCTCTCAGTCAAAAACAAAGGTTGTACTTTACAGACTAGTAAGTTGTAGCACTCTTTACTCATGCGGTAATAACTATAAAATTTTTCTTCGTCACTTGCAAGCTGGGGCACCAATTGATGAAATTCACACAACTGTTCCCTATGAAGAAAGATTTCTCGCACCCACATAGTTCGACGTTTTTTAACACGTTCACGACAAACCTGATTTTCGCTATCGTTTGCTACAGCCTAGAGTTGTAATTTTGTTGTAACTATATCAATAATATTTTTTTAATGTGAAATGTGTTTTTATTTGTTTAATTGCTTTTTCCTGCTTAATCTAGAAGTGTACCACCAGTGGTACACTTAGGTTGTAAGGATCGGTGTCACCTGGAACCACGATGTACCACCGGTGGCCACCACTGAAAAGTGATTGATATTATACAATTTGGCTTATTATTGCAGGCAATCGTATGATACAACAATGAGTACAAGGACTAAAAAGATTCTCACTTTAGCAGGACAGCAGACGGTTGTAGAACCCGAAACTGATGATGATAATGAAAACGAAAGTTGCTCATCGAGAAATCAACCTGGGCTGGATGATTTTCAGAATGTTGCATCGGAGGAGGAGGAAGATCCTTTCACGACTCTGGTGATTCTTACAAACCAACCGACGATAGCACCAGTGAGGAAGAAATGTTAGATGAAGATTCTGACGAAAGCAGCACTAGTGCAAATAATCCGACAAATGCACCAGTGGTTGATAACTGGAGACGTTGTACTAATGTACAACATAATAATTTTCAATTTGTTGGACGTACCGGACTTCAGTTACCAAATATGGATCTGTCAAGCCCAGGAGCAATTTACAAATATTTTATCACTGATGATGTTATAAATATTATCTGTCGCGGAAACAAATCGATATGCACAGCAGTTCATACAATCTGAAGCAAACGAAGGTAATATTAGACGTCATTCTATTATGAAACAATGGGCTGACACAAATGCACAGGAAATTCGCACGTTTTTTGGCATATTGATAATCATGGGCATCAATCATTTGCCTCAAATGCGACTATATTGGTCAGCAAATCCAATATATACCAACGATTGCATAAAAAATGTAATGAAACGCACCCGATTTAACCTGTTATTAAAATTTTTGCATTTCTCAAACAACGTGGAGAATGTTACCAACAATGACAGATTGTGTAAAGTACGCAACATTCAGGAATGATTTGCCAAAAATTCCAGGAAGTGCTCATACCTGATGAAAGACATCGTTATAGAAGACACGATGGTGCCCTGGAGAGGGTGGTTGGTGTTCCGCCAATATTTACCGGCCAAAAGTCATAAGTATGGCGTGAAGCTGTTCAGGGTTTGCACACCAGAGGGATATACGTATAATTTGAATATTTACGCTGGGAAAAATGACGTAAGTAATATGGAAACAAAGAACATGGTCATACTCACGATATTGCCATGAAGCTGATGGAAGGGTTCTTGATCGAAGGAAGAATGTTATATGTGGACAATTTTTATACGAGTGTCCAGCTAGCCAGTACTTTGTTAGAGAACAAGACCTACATTTGTGGTACTTTGCGTATCAACCGAAAGAGGAATCCAAAAAAATGAAAAAGAATCAAGTTTATGGTGAAGAAAATCAGGAAGGTATTCGAGTAATAAAATGGATGGACAAGAGGGCTGTGTTGATGATAAGCACCGTACCAGACCACACAGATCAGTTAGTACCCACCGGAAAGAAAAATAGAAAAGGAGAGGATGTATTGAAACCCCTTTCAGTTATAGCTCACAATAAAACCAAGAAAGGCGTCGACGTTTCTGATCAAATGTCGTCATATTATACCTCTTTGAGAAAGTCGGTGAAGTGGTATAAGAAAGTGCTATTTGAAATTTTATTTGGCACGGCTGTTGTAAATTCGTGGGTGATATGATATATAATGAATTCAACCCTCTAAAAACAAAGAAAATGGATATGCTTACATTCAGAATGAAATTAATTGAAGATCTGTTAAATAAAAACATGCAAAGTAGAAAACGATGTATTGAATGTTACAAGAGACTAAGCAAACAAAGTGGATGTAAAGTAGCCAGAGCCAAAACCAAAAGAGTTGGTACTTATTGTGATGACTGCGAGGACAAACCTCCTATGTGCTTGGACTGCTTCAATAAGCTGCGTAATGTAAAATAATTTTTTTTTACTTTATTTAGTTTGGAAATTGTATTCGTTTTAATTTTTATGACTATAAACTGCATAATGTCAAATAAATTTTTTGTTTACTTTCTTATTTAGTTTGTAAATTGTAATAGTTTTAGTTTCTATGAAGTTACTAGGTTATGTATAAATGTTTTATTTAGTTTTTTTAGTTTTTATGTTTCTAGTTTATGTATAAATATGTTCTATTTAGTCAAGAGTTGTCTTATTTTCCTTGTAATTTCAATAAAAAATTCTCAATAAATGTATTCTGAGCTTAAATAGCGTTTGCCGTATGAGACAACGTCCCTTTGCTACAGCCTACTTTGCATAAACGTATACTAAAATATATCTTGATGATTTTATTTTGAAATTTGGTAGAAAGATCACTATAACGGTTCGAAATTTAATTCGACAAAACAACGAAACTCACTTGGTAGTCAGTAACAACTTACTCTTAAAATAGAATAAAAACACAGTGGTTTCATGGTAACATTTATTTGAACTTAATTAAAAATGTTTAATAAAGTAATATAAGTTTGGGGCTGTTACTATTGGAAGTTGCCTGTTCTGGATTAGGTTAAGTTGGTAGTATTCTGTCAGGAAATTTTCACTTTTACATTTGACATTATATTGGTTCCACGTGTTTCCTAAGAATCGTTAATTTCGCAAATTTAGTTGAATAAATATTAAGGATCATTTTTTGAAAATATCGTATGATGCGGGTGTTAATCCCCGTTTTTATAACGGTAATTACTAATATAATTAATATGATTGTAACAATGTGAAAAACTTTTGGCATAATATATAAATTGTTTTCAGGGGTTTTTGGAGATGTTTATGTTACTTTTGTACACCACATCTACCAATTTTTTGTTATGTTAAGAATGTACAAAAATTCAGATTCTATATGTATTAATAACCTTATATAAACTGGTAAGTGTGCCTTTTTATAGTTTGTTAAATATAACCACTACGTTTAGGTCTATATTTTAGATAATGATGTTAGGTCCATATGTAAAATAACTTTGTTGGATTGTAATTATGTAAATCGACTAAGTCTGAAGAAGGGAACCAAGCATATGTTTGGAAATATGACAGCTTCCCGAAACGTTACGCTACCTTATAATAAATTTCAACTTCGTGCATCATGAAACCACTGTGTTTTTATTCTATTTTAAGAGTAAGTTGTTACTGACTACCAAGTGAGTTTCGTTGTTTTGTCGAACTAAATTTCGAACCGTTATAGTGATCTTTCTACCAAATTTTAAAAATAATTTAAAATTACGGTTCGTGATATTTAAAGTTATAAAATTTGATGATTTTATATGCAATATTGTCTAAAATACAACGTGTACCACCGGTAGCGCACCAAGCCTACACAAAGATATAGCGGTGTACCACTGGTGGTACACTGTGTCGTGAACGTGTTAATTTTATATTTCCACATGTAGTAGAGACCGTCTCAAACCTCATGGGTGATTGCGCAGAAACCAATTTAACGAATACAAATATATCAACTAACGTGAAAATGTTGGCATTTGTCATTTTGTGTTTTACCTGTTCATATCTATTCTACAACTTCCTACGCTTTTATTTGATATACTGTATGTGTGTGGATCGCCTCATTAAGAAACAGTCTTTATTAAGCCTCCTTCAAGGTAAAATTATTAGGTGGATACAAATTGCATTAAAAGTTATCAATTACTAACGAGGTATTTTTAATTCAAATTACAGATTTCCAAGGCGGATTTTTGGTGTAATAAACCAACATATTGTATTTTCTGGCCAAATTCAAGATTTGTAAGTGCTTTTCCATACTAAAAATAATGTTTAAAAAATTTTGCTTTTTTAACCTCAATTTGGTTAGGAGAATAATTTACAGTTTAGAGACTAAAAACTGTTTATGATGAACGTTTAATGATTTTTTTGTTTTTATTGACATGAGTGGTTTGATATAGGCGATAATGTATAAATTTTGTTGTCAGGTTGAAAATGAATAATCGAAAGGTAATTCATAGTCAAGGGCGGCAAATTATCTACAATGTTTACAAATTTATGAAAAAAGAAAAAGAAGGAACGATGACAATGCCATTATCTCAATTACAAGAACGTGTTGCTGAAGCTGCAGGTGTGGGCCTAAACACTGTGAGAAGAATTATTAAAGAAGGAAACAGTACACCTGGACCAAGTCACCCTGGCAACAGTAAATTCTCTTCACCACGAAAAACTATCAATAAACCAAGCCCTAAGTCAACGTTAGATGCATGCGATGATGAGATAATAAGAAAAAACATCTACTCATTTATCAATACCCAAAAATGTACTCCGACCATAAATAAGGTTTTACAGAAAGTGACAAGTGCTGGTGTTCAATTCTATGGAAAGAAACCCACATTTTGGAGGGTGTTAAGAAAGCTAGGATTTCGTTGGAAAAAGACCGAGGATAATAGAAAAGTATTAGTGGAAAAAATGGACATTAGAACTAAACGAATCGAGTTTCTTCGAAAATTAAAGAAATATAAAGAAGAAGGAAGAAATTTGGTGTATAGTGATGAAACTTACTTACACAGCAGCCATACTGTACCGAAAACATGGGACGATGGAAGAAACCGTTGTTTGACAGCTCCTGTTACTAAAGGCCAACGATTAATTATTGTTCATTGTGGACGAAAAGAAGGCTTCATTCCTAATGCTTTTTTAATGTTTAAGGCAAGCCAGAAAACAGGAGACCATCATGATGACATGAACCACACAAATTATATTAAATGGGTAAAAGAAAAGGTCATACCAAATTTACCTATAAATTCAGTTTTTGTGATTGACAATGCATCTTATCATAATGAAAGTACAGAAGCTGCACCTACATCAGCTTGGAAAAAAGGTGACATGCAGGCTTGGCTCTCTGATAGAGGAATAATTTATGAAGCTACTGCATTGAAAGTAGAGCTATACGAGAAAATTAAAGAGCACAAACCACAAAATAAAGTATATATTCTAGACAAGCTACTAGCTGAAAATGGTCATGCTGTCCTTCGTCTCTCTCCGTATCACCCTGAATTAAATCCAATTGAAAAAATATGGGGAATTGTGAAAAATCGTATAGCAGCGAGGAATGTGACGTTTAAAATGGAAGATGTTAGGCAATTGGCAAAGGAAGAATTTGAAAAAAATTACAGCTGAGAACTGGAAGAAAGCGTGTGAACATGTAGAACAAGTGGAGAGTGAATATTTTAAAAAAGAAGTGATATTGGATGATGTTGCCGAATTGGTAATAAAAGTTAATAATGACAGTGACGAATCTGATTTCTCATTTTCATCTGATGATGACGATTTAGATTGTGAACCTTTACAATGACATTAAAACATTTAAATGAATTTTTAAAATTGATTTGTGATTAATCAGAAATCGATGTACTTATGGTATGGTATATTTGTTAAATAATATTAGTGAAAACAAATTACATGTATGACTGTATAGTTTATTATTATTAGAAATGTGTACATTCAACATATTCAGCACAAGTAAGCCACTTACACAATTTTTTCTGTAAGCTTTGACTGCACCCATTGATAGAGATCATCACAAATACATTATAACGGGAAAAAAAAATTATTTAACTTAATGCTACATATCACTTTTGCATTGCATTCTAATTTCAAAATAGAAACTTATTTCAGATTACATATCATTCCTTTTGTATGTAACCACTCACCAAGTCATTCTATAAAGCAATTAGGAATACATACAATTTTCCAAAGATTGATATATTACATTTAACTTTTAAGCAACTAATAATGCATAACAATACAGTCTACATATTTCATAAGGGTTTCTACGTTATGATGTACCTATTGTTTTTTAAAATGACTCAAATCTGTACGTATTCATCTAAAGCACAGCGAATAATGCATAAAGATTGTCATTTAGGTAATGCATACACATGCAACGATGTCAATAAACATTAAAGGAACGTATCGAAACATCTGCTTCTATAGTGTGGTGCATTGTTTTTTTTTAGATCTCAAATGTGCATGCAAATGAGATCAATTCATCTAAAATACAGTAAATAATGAGTCAAGATTTTCATTTATGGCACATAGTTACATACACATATAACGACATCACGTAGAATTGAAAGCAACTATCGTAAGGTGTATCGGAACATCTCTTTAAAGTTGATTAATAACCATTATTAACTTTATAGACCACTTCATTGTTACACCTAAAATATTTCATTACTTCTTAATTAATTGAAATTGGGGCTCATACTTACTGTTGATGCTCAGATAAAAAAAAATGCTGGCTTAATAAACATAACCACAAACTTGGGTTACTCACTTACAGTGTATATGGCTAGAGGTACGTGTTATGTAAACATACATAAAGAAATTTTATTCTAACCATTCAATAAATTAATTTTTGTATAAAATCAAATCAAAAGTGACATCATGTGTACAGCTGATATTTTTAATATGGAATTTATATTACACCTTCGTCAACTTACGAATTTTCCCGACGCGCACCTCACCACCCATGACATTCTAAACGATCCCTACATGGCTATAACCTCGTTGCAGTCTGAATCATCCGAAGAAATCATTTTGCAACACCTAGTTAATTTTATTGGAGCATACTGCTAAACAAGGGCATATATAACTTTGAACACATATAACCTATTTCAATACAAAATAATATTTGGTAAGGTTGGCAATATGTCTACAGAAAGAAGAAATGAACGAAACTAGCGCGAAATTCAAAAATTTACACGAAAACGGGGTGGTCACTGGTGACTGCAATGTGACTGCACATAATTATTTTAGTCGATGGCGGTGGGTGGTAGTGGGTGGTTGTGGCTGCAGTGTGACTGCTGCCTTACTGTGTGACTTCACATACATCTAAACGTTCTGGTGGATTGGCTGTAGACTTATTCCCGGTCATGTTTCCAGATAGCCACATCGCCACCAAGTTACCTAGTGATGCAGATAAGCATCAACCACTTCCAATTGCTTTAAAAAGTTTTATAGAAAATTGGTCACATTTTACGGCGACTGAATGAAATATACATCGCCTGCGCCGTCCCTTAGAAATACGTTGACACTATTGGCGCTTTAGGGTTACCTGCTATTCAGTGTTACTTGTGATTAGTCTAAGTGCATGTGCACCTGTCGGCGTTGTTCAATTTCTGAATTTGTTTTGAGAATTATTATATTACAAGGTAAGAATACATTATTTTCTTTTGATAACTGTATCTTTCTAAAATCTATTTATGCCATGACTTGCGCCGAAACAATATCCAATTTTTATTTTTGCCACAAATTGTGGTTGATTCATATATGATTCATTCGGCGTTTGCATATAGAAATTTATTATTATATAACTCTTTATTATCAAAACTCGTGTTCTTGTATATTACAAAAAAAAAAAGACAATAGAATAAATAATACAATACAGTACAACTTATTATATAGCATATACCGGGATATCAACAATGAATGACGAAAAAAAACTGCTTTTTACAGAATTTTTATCAAAAGTTTATTCCAAGTTACTAGTGAAATTAGGCACAAATATTAATTTCATCTTCGATTGACATTTCATAAACGTCCATAGATTTTTCCTTTTTCAATTATTTCTTTATCTACATTTGTATTGCAATAAAATAGTTTTTTTTCAAAACTCATTAATAAATTAACCAGGACTTTCAAGGTAAATTTATTCGTGTATTTTATGCCTTTTTCGTAAATAAATTTTTTTAGGTTATAATGTCTTTTACTGTGGAACAAGACAAGTTTATTTTGGAAGCTTATTTCCGAAACGGCAAAAAAGATGTAGATAGAAACTGGAAGTATTCAGTACGATTATGTGTTGAAGAATATCAACATCACTTTCAGAACATCGAATTAGATGATGATGTTTTATGCCGACACATTCTGTAAGGTTGTGTTGACGCACCCTGTATGTAAGATAATGACGTGTATTACGTGTTTTGAGTACGGGTGTATTGAGTTTGAACGAAAAAAAATTTTTTTTGCGTAAATGCATAATGTATGTGGGTGGGTGATACGCCACTGGCAATTTAGGAGAGATATCATTCAGTATGCAGATACGTGTATTTGAATGTTATAGAGACATTGATGTTGGAATAAATAGATTCTGATGAATGTAAATGTGAAGAGAAATGTGTCGATGGGACGATAATGTTTTGCTACTGTTGACTACTGAATGAGGAATGGAATGTTGGAGGATAAAGGAGTAATCTTGGCCGGAAGATGTGAAGGTATAAGTATACAATGTTTTAGGAAATATGTAGAGAAAGATTTGGTATGTTTAATTGTTGATTATAGAAAGTTCTCATAATGTTGTGCAATCAATTTTGAGAATACATGTACGTATATGGGATTTGAGACCTTAGACTGTACTTATTTTTGCAAATGTTGCGGAAGGTGTGTGAGCGCATGTGAGAGATAAACGGTGAAAGTTGTGTAATGGTCCAGAGTGGCCACTGAATGAATGTGATGACGAGAAATGGCTTCTCCATAAAGTAATTGTAAAATTTACAGATATGAACAAATATGGCGATGTATTGTAATTATAAGCGTGTTTGTGCAGAGGGCAGCAACAGTCGGCACTAAGAAAGTTTGAGTGAATACCATTGGTGAATATAGCGAGGAAGTTAGACATATTTTAGGTTGGTCGGAAAACTATTGGGCGTGTGGAGATGACTATTTCTATTTTCTTTTATATCAGAATTTGTCTGTTTTGTTTGTGTCCTTGGGGCACACTTGGCTGTGTAGGGACGGCCCTAGAATTTTCCTACAGCAGAGGCCAACTGCTTGTCGTAAGAGGCGACTAATCAAAGGGGTGTGTTGAGGCAGTATGTTGGGGGCATTGTTGTCCGCTTTAGGGTTGGTCGTGTCGTTCCCGCGGAGTGTGGGCACTTTGTTGGTTGCGTGTTTGACGCAGGGTTATTTTTGGGTTCCTGAGTTCGGTTGTTTAGTTCCACTTTTGTAAATACAAATATAGCTATAGTTACGTATATGCATTTTTAGATTTAGGTTATTATAATATGGTTATTTTGGTCTTCGACCGCTTTACGGTATAGCCGACGTATATAGTTAGGATTACTTAGATTAGGGTGTTTTGTTTTTAGGAAGTCTGACGGGTCTACTTTACTGATTACGATACTTGTTTAATGTTTACGATAATTTTGATGTATTAACGAAAATATTTACCGATTTGTGACTTGTTCTTTTGAACTCTACCGGCTTTGACGTTAGCTTGTTTTTTTTTTGGGTGAGTGTTTTATTGAGTGCATGATGTCTACACCAGGAGGCACGTGTCGGGTTGGGAAGCAGTCACGTGGGACACGGCTGTGGAACTCCCAGCATCGACGGGTTTAGTCCCCTTGCGTTTGGAGTGAGAGTGACGTAGGTGGTAGTTGGCGAGGCTGACCCCTCATCGGCTGCGGAGCGACTGCTCGTATCTTTTTGATGCTTACCCCGCTTTGGCGGTGGCGTTTGATATTTTCGGCTACGCCGGTCCCCATGGTTTTGGACCGCTTTTCGGCCAGGCCATGTTTAGGGTGTGGTTTCTGCCCATCCCATTTTAGGTTCGGGGCCCTATAGTCTCCGGCTGAGTTGTAGTGGCGGTGCTGCGGCTCAGTTTTGTTTTGTGTGATCTTTGTCTTGGTGATGGGGAGCGGAGCGGATCCACTCTCCACCACACACCGTTAGTTGGGTAGTGGCTTCACGAGCGGACCTCGGTGAGGTGTTTTAGTTTTGACTTTGTGTAGGTCTCTTAGGACCAGTATTTTTGAGCTTTTCTGGAAGAAAATCTCCTTGTGGGGGAGGTGTAAGGTTGTGTTGACGCACCCTGTATGTAAGATGTTATAATGACGTGTATTACGTGTTTTGAGGACGGGTGTATTGAGTTTGAACGAAAAAAACAATTTTTTTTTGTGTATATGCATAATGTATGTGGGTGGGTTATACGCCACTGGCAATTTAGGAGAGATATCATTCAGTATGCAGATACGTGTATTTGAATGTTATAGAGACATTGGTGTTGGAATAAATAGATTCTGATGAATGTAAATGTGAAGAGAAATGTGTCGATGGGACGATAATGTTTTGCTACTGTTGACTACTGAATGAGGAATGGAATGTTGGAGGATAAAGGAGTAATCTTGGCCGGAAGATGTGAAGGTATAAGTGTAGAATGTTTTAGAAAATATGTAGAGAAAGATTTGGTATGTTTAATTGTTGATTATAGAAAGTTCTCGTAATGTTGTGCAATCAGTTTTGAGAATACATGTACGTATATGGGATTTGAGACCTTAGACTGTACTTATTTTTGCAAATGTTGCGGAAGGAGGATGAGCGCATGTGAGAGATAAACGTTGATAGTTGTGTAATGGTCCAGAGTGGCCACTGAATGAATGTGATGACGAGAAATGGCTTCTCCATAAAGTAATTGTAAAATTTACAGGTAAAAACAAACATGGCGATGTATTGTAATTATAAGCGTGTTTGTGCAGAGGGCAGCATCAGTCGGCACTAAGAAAGTTTGAGTGAATACCATTGGTGAATATAGCGAGGAAGTTAGACATGTTTAAAGATGGATGGCTTGAGGTATAAATAGGAAAGTCTGAGATTGACGGGGGCTTTTTGCTTTTTGGTGAGAGCTCGGTGGAAGACGCGCGCGCGAGGTGAAGTGTGACTTCAGAATGGGTTGAGTTGGAGTTATATTTGTGAATAAAATTGAAGGCAGTCATTGTTTAAACAACTGCGTAACCCAAAAGGGGATGAATCGTATAAGACATTCATAAATAAAACAATTAATAAAATTGAGATTGAAGATAAAATCAGTTTATGGTTTTGTTTTTCTTCAAGAAAAAAAAAGTGCGTAAGCAGATTTATAATAAGATAACAGTTGTTACGTTATAGTGTTGAGGGCGGCGCGTGTGCTTGTAATGATCCTTAGTTCAAATTATTTATGGGACCACCTTTAAGTGAACGAAATATTCGTAGTAAATTGAGCCAATGTTAAAGTAATTTTATATGACATTAAAAGTTTATTTGTGTAAGAAAGGGCTTAATTGTCGTAAAGGTTGCACGAAACTTTACAGAGGCAACCAAACGTGTACAGATTATTACGGTTTATTGGAGTAATAACCTCGTATAGTTGGACTATTCGCGAGTACCGAAAGGAATAAGTGTTTGTGGGATTGTGGAGTACTTGTTATGTGCCTTCAGGCAATCTAAGGATACACATGGACTACAAATAATTGGTTTACGGGAAGAGAGAAGAAAGAAAAGCGTAGGATGAATGGACAGTCTTTAAGTAAGAATTACATTTAAGAATTTTGAAAACTCAGTTGAGCACGATTATCTTTTTGGTTAGTTTATTTGCGTATTGTTGTGTAATTTTTTTTTAATTAACTAGTGTTGAAGGAAAAAGGTAATCGATCTCGAGTTATGTTGTATTGGCGGTTTTAGTAGTAAGAATTTTTGCAGAAACGCAAATTTGTATTGACAGTGATGTGGTGGGTTGGTTTCTCAACCACGCTATTGTAGTGTATGTAAACATTTGTTTTTTTTATTATTATTTTGTGCAGGACAATATATATTTATCGTTAACTTTTATTCTGTTGTTTATTTAGCCAGTTATGAGACACATTTGCGACGTTTACTTAATTGGAGACCTAGTTTTCGACAATTTAAATGTAGACTTTGCATATTTTGGTTTTAAGATTAATGAACAACCTGAAAGGTTATATTTGCCAGGTTAATTTTAAAAAGAAGATTTTCATGTTAGTTTCGTTTAACGCAATACACTAATGACGGATCAGCTGTTGATTTAAAAATTTCATTAAGTATAACTCAGAGATGGAGTTTTGAGAACTTAAATATTTACGAATGTCCCATACGATTCAGAGGTATCATAAAGGAACAATTATTAAGCCGACGACATTGATTTTCTTTTGATTAGGAATTTAAAAAAAAATTAATTATCGATCATTGAACGAAGAGCTATTTTATTCATTAATAAGCAGAAATTTAACTTTATATGTATACGAGGGATACGTAGAATATATTCAGTTAACGTGTTATAACTTTGGCACTTTCTGGATGTACAGGGTACAATCAGGAAGTTTTTGACGACCCGTGTATTTCAGTGTATTAACTGTTGGTTACGTGAATGCAGTTAAATTTGAGTGATAAAGTTTGTTTTGGAAATTTTGGTTTACGAGGTGTATTCAAAAAGTTTCTAATAACCTGGGTAGTACGAAATATATTTGAGTTTGAGTTGAATTGTTTCGGACGAGTGTTTGTTTTAGGACCCTCGTGTGAGAGTTTACTGAGTAAGCACAATCCTACTTTCCACAATCAAGTAGGGTTAATTAACACCCAGCTTAAGACAATTATTTTAGCAAAGTTTCGATTGTGGTGGCGCCTGGAGACATATTTTTCCGGACTGCGCTGTTTGAAAATCGGTGTAAGGTGTTTGAGCGTATTAATCATTCATTTTACTTCTTATTTCGACCACGCCCATCTCCCTGTTAGCTGGCTTGGCAACCCGCTTACATTAGTAAGCATACACGGCGCCTAGTGCGGTTTGGACGTGTAACAATTCGAAGAATTGTTAGTCGTTTTCATGAGCATGGTAGTGTTTGCAAGGGAAAATCTACGGGTCGCACAACTGTACTTACAGAGGAAGTAGTGGAAAATATACGCACACATTTGGAAAGAAGTCCGACAAAACCTTTAAGACAATTGGCCCAGTAAACAGGTAATTTTGCATTATACAAAACATGGTTGACATGAATGTGTAAGCAATAAAATAAAAAGAATCTTAAAAACCAAAACATTACATAAGTAAAGTTAGATTGACAACATTGTACATATTTCAATATAAGCAATTGTTACAGGTCTTTCTTATGGTACATGCCATAAAGCAGTCAAACGTCAACTACATTTTCATGCTTACAAAATAACGGTTGTGCAAGAATTACTACCTTTAGATTTTCAAAAGCGTTTGGAATATTGCCGATGGTTCAACAACAACTTGAGAGATGACGAAATACTAAACTTAAGTTTCTTTACGGATGAAGCTTGGTTCCATTTATCTGGTTATGTGAATTCGCAGAATTACCGTATGTGGTCATAAGAAAATCCACACGTTTTTGAAGAAACTACTTTACATCCTGCGAAAATAGGTGATTGGGCTGCTATGTCACGAAGAAGAATTGTAGGTCCCATTTTCTTTGAAGATACAATAACTGCGGCTCGATACAAAACTATTTTGGAACCTTTCATTGATCAACTGCACGATGACGAGCTCCAACATGGATATTTTCAGCATGATAACACAACAGCTCATACAGCTAATCAAACACTGACTTTTTTACGTGAACATTTTGATGAAAGAGTTATAAGTGCGGGAGTTTGGCCCCCAAGATCACGTATTTGGACATTTAAAAAATAAAATCTACAAGACACGCCTTCATACAGTTCCATATGAGAAGGACTAAATCAGTGGTATATAATCTGAAATAAGTTTTTGTTCAAAAATTAGAATGCAATGCAAAAGTGATATCTAGCATTAAGTTAAATAAGTTCTTTTTTTCCATTATAATGTATTTGTGATGTTCACCAGTGTACATTCAAAGGTGGTCAGCAAAAATAGTGTACCTGACTTGTGCTGAATATGTTGAATGTATGTGTTACGCTCAAATATCGAAAACGGCCAGTGAGCGAAAAAAATGAACACAACGCGTTGTGAGCTATGATAAGCGACCAAACACAGAAATCGAATGGTATTTCGCTTCATGATCAAGAATTATGGACCGCAACGCGTTGTGTGCGTTTAAGAAACGGCCAAAACGCGTTTTGGATTATTTTAACCTACCAGATACCGTTTTTTAAAGTAAAGCTATGAAACGTTACAGGTTTACTTTAAAAAACGACACAAATTTTAAAGATGGCATGTTGATAATATTATTTTCATATCATGAAGTGATGATTAATTTAATTTGCAGCGGTTTTTAAATAAAGTTACAACTTCAGAAGTAAGGAAATTATTTTATATTACAGATAAGGTATTTACAACTTTAAGTCAAATGAAATCAATACCTACATATTTTAAGCTTATTACAAATAGTTTAACAAATATACTTCAAACACATTACAAAATATTATTTATTCTTGCAAGCGCTACTGTTGTGGCACTTGGAATTGCATAGTACTTGCTTAGAGCGACAATTGCATCTCTTAGTGTTACAGTAGCGTTTGCACTGACATGTCACAAATCCCTGTTTGGAACCTGAAGAGAGGGCGGAGACTTTTCTTAAATTTAGTGAAGTAGTTGGGACATCTGAATGCTTAATGAAGTTTGAATCCGCGAAAGTAAATTCATTTCGACCATACATCCGTTCCAATATACCTTCTTTAGTTCCCAACTGATACATACCAGACTCATTAACACTTAAAACTACAGCAATAACGTTTCTCGGTGCTAGTCTGCCTCTGTCAACATCGGGAACTCGAACTAAAACATTTTGACCTGCTTCAGCAGGAGACAGCTAACATCTTTTTTGCCTGTTTTTCCAGTCTGATTTTCGCCAACTCTCGTTGTGATGTGATTATTTCGGATCTTCTACAACGATTACATATAACTTGCTGCTCTGTTTCCATACCACATTTCATATGAACATTTAGATTACACTTTTCGCAGTTTTGAAGATCTTCGGGACTTTCACATATAGAACATAATATTGTACTGTTTTCGTTGGTTTCGTCAGGGGCTTCATTTATTTTATTAAAGACCTCTAAATCTTCCTCTGTCTCTAATTTTTCATAAATTTGTTCTTCCAAGGTAGAATCTGCTAAACCAATTCTTTGTTTGCTGCCAAACATTGGCTCATACGGACTTTTCCTAATCCCTTCATGTAAAGACCGATTCTTTTTGCTTTTAATAAATCTTAATCTTTCTACCCACTGTTTAGTTTCATTATCTAGCATCCAAGCAACGAGCATGTCTCTTACATCCTGGTTTGATCGTTCCACTGATCCTTGGCTTTGTGAATGCCTCGGCTTTCCATGTACTAGCTTCAAACCTGGCCACATATCCCTTAAATTTTCGATTACTCGGTTTGCAAATTCCCTTCCGTTGTCACTTTGGAGAATAAACGGTGCCCCAAAAATACAAAAAATATCAATTAAATTATAAGCAACTTCTTCAGCGGTTTTAGTTTTAAGTGGTTTAGGTGTTGAAAATTTTGTCAAGTGATCTTGACAATTCAGAATAAAGCGGTACTCCTTGTCAGGTTCGGTTTGCATATCAATTAGATCTACTTGGCATCTGGAATTCATATGGTTTGATAAAATGGGCGCAACAACTAATCCTTTCTTTTTTAATTTTTTCTTTCCTTGACATTGTTCGCAGAGTGACAAATATATCTGAATAGCGGCCCGACTGACGTTACAGTATTTCTTATTTATTTCGTTCTCCATAACTGAAAAAAAATGTATAGTGTCTTTAAGGCAGCATACAGAATTACCAAAATACGAGAACAGTTTTTTAATTTTAAACGTAATTTGAGGCTTATGAAGTTTGCACAATTTGCAATATGAAAGTCTCTTGTAACATTTTAATATTTTGCCAACCTTTAATAACCTATAATTTTGGACTGTCACTGTCTCTTAAAAAAACAGGTTTTTGCTCTAAAAAAATCGCTTCAAACCGCAAAATCAACAAAAAAATATACTCGTAGCTTATTCAAAAAATAAAGATGTCAGAAGTTTTACATGTCAGTTTTTCAACCCGTTTTTAAATAATGTACTATATATTAAGGCCGCGTACTATATTTTTTTGAGTATTAGTAGTACAAATACTATATTTCATCCAAAAAAAGTTGGCCACCCTAGGTCCACATCCTAGGTGACATCTTAAAGCAAATATTTATCTCTAGTTCTTTTGTGTCCAGTTGCTTCGTGAGCAATATCAATGATATTAAATAGATCTTCAGTTTTACAATAGTAGCGAAAGTTGTCACCCTGTGCACCCCCTGCTTGTTGAATTAATTTTCCTTGTCCGCTAATCGTTATAATGTCGAACCTTTTCAGTCTTCTATAATGCTTCGACGACAACGGTAATTTATTCTCCCTTAAACGTTTTGCTTCCTGAACTTCATTAATAATTTGGTTGTAACGCTCACTAGTAAAATACTCACTTCTATCACTGCTATTTTCGACGACACGTGTTAATTGTTCATTAAATAACTCTTCCATGACTTTATTTCTACCACTTTTAATGATAGCTCACAGAATAAAATATACCCCGACCTAATCTTCAATAAAAAGACTTACTGTAACGACGGCAAAACTGCAACTGGACGCATAGTAATCTCGCACAATTCATCAAAGCAACGGAATAACCTGTTAAAACAGGAAAAATTCGGTGTCTGAGAGATTTAAACATCCAAAACGAATTCTGGTCGTTTCTTAAACGCACACAACGCGTTGCGGCCCATAATTCATGACCGCGAAGCGAAATACTATTCCATTTCGGTGTTTGATCGGTTATTATAGCTCACAACGCGTTGTGGTTATTTTTTTCGCTCACTGGCCGTTTTCGATATTTGAGCGTAACATAAGCATTTATAATAAACTAACCAGTCGTACATGTAATTTGTTTTCACTAATATTATTTAACAAATATATCATATATTGATTTCTGATTAATGACAAATTCATTTTAAAAATTCATTTAAATGTTTTAATGTCATTGTAAAGGTAACATCATCCAATATCACTCCTTTTTTTAAATATTCACTCTCCACATATTCACACACTTTCTTCGAGTTCTCAACTGTAATTTTTTTCAATTCTTCATTGCCTAACACCTTCCATTTGAAATGTCACATTCCTCACTGCTATCCGATTTTTCAATGGGATTTAATTCAGAGTGGTACAAAGGCAGACGAAGGACAGCATGACCATTTTCAACTAGTAGCTTATCTAGAACGGTTTCTTCAGCAACACATTCTTGTAATTGGGATAATGGCATTGTCACAGTATAATAATGAAACAGTAAGTTCACTCTCAGAGTGGGGGTTGGCCTGAGTGTTTTCTTTGCGCATTGTAAGCGGCCATCTTTTTGGAAGAGTTCAGTAGCGGAACAGCATTCAGTTTTTGGATGTACCAGTGGTAGCGTCTATAAGTTTGTGGAGTGTAAGACTTTGTAAGTGAGAGTGTTTTGTTTTCAAAATGTATAAACCTCTAGTGGAACAGTTTGTGCGGCGAGAAGATGTAGAAACAAAAGTTATAATTGTTCTTTATCGCTTTTTTGATTTCCAAAAGACAAATCTAGGTAAGTTATTTTATTTTCATCTATGTGCCTAAACCACAGTATAAGAATGAATATGAACACTTTAAGTTCACTCACGTATGCCGCCTTTGTTTTAATTCAGACTATAGTATTAAACAAAATAGTGAAACTATCGGTCAGAACCGTACTATATATTCACAAAAGTTATTTTATTTTATGCTAAGTGGATTTTAAGTAACAAATGATTGATTAGAGCCAATAAATTAACTTACACAAAATGTTCATAGGCCTGTTTATTGATTTCTCCATATAATTAACGTATTCTTATTTAAAGACTTATTGTTGATGTCTCTTAAAGTATAAACAAATCTTAATCTAAAACACAATTTTTTTAAATACAAACATAAAAAATCTTGGCATGGGATTGAAAAAGTATTATCACTGCTTAGATCTATTAAAATACTAACACAATTTTTTTAGTACAAGCTTCTTCAAACATATTTTGATAACAAGTTTCTAATTTACTTACATACTTAGACAACAAAACTTAAAATAACAAAATACATTCGTATTATCTGAATCTTTTGCAGATTGAGCATATTCCTCACAAGTAGTACATGAATGAATATTTTTACATTTTTTAATAAGGCAACCACAAACATATCGCTCGAAATTGTGTTTTATGATAATTACTATCGATAACATTGATTGATCTATCAACGGCTTATGTTGAGTCTGCAGAAAAACTTCTTTCAATGTCAGAAAGCTTAAGTAGCATTATCCCATTTTCTTGAAACCCTACTATTTGATCTGAACCAATTGAATAAAATAAATTTGGTTTTATAGCCAATTCATAGAACAACAACAGCAACAAAATTTATCATCTTAATTAAATCCGGTAACTTTCATCTTCAGCATTTGGAAAAGTTCGGGGTTTTCCAAACCTGGTACCATTTTAATATGCTTTACAAGTTTTATCAAAGATACAGGTGAAGTTGGACAAAACTGATTCATCAGTTTTGTCTTGTAAAGCTTACTGAAAAATATAGAGCTAACCTCTACTCTGAGAGTGAACTTCATGTACATTATTCTTATACTGTGCCTAAACTAAGTCTGGGCATTTTATAAACCGAATAAGCTGGAATGTCGTTCCTTTAGCGGTATCAACTGTTATTTTAAGATTTGTATTTAAGATCTGACGTTTGGTTAATCGCTTGCGGCCGAGAAGATCTTCGAGAACGTCAACAACTTAATAATTACCGGTTGTGTGCAGCTCATTTTGAAGAACACGTGTACACAAGTAATAGTTATTTTGTGAGATGAATTATTATAGCAAATTGCATATTTTAGGTCAAATGGAAGAAGCTTATGAATTAGAAACAGCCCCCAAACTGCAAATTCTGCATAATTTAATGATTCGACCCCCAACTACGCCCAACTACACCTCCGATACTTTCGTCTTCTCCTAGCAGTTCTCAAACGGATTTGAGCTTGTCATCCGGAACGCCGCGTAAAAGTAAGCTAAGGAAATCGATGAAAAGATTGAGAAACTATAATGAACAGCTAAAGAAGGAAAACGAAAAACTGCATCAAAAATTGTTGGAAACACGAGATGATCAACCTGACATTTCGTTAGAGCAGTATATGTCACTGACATATAAATTTTGTCCTAGTAAAGATTTAGCTTCGATCATAAATGCTCAAGTTTCGTTAGCGCAAATACTTCCGAGAGGTCGAAGATATTCATTAGAGTTTAAAAATCATTGTGTCGCTCTATATTTTTCAGGTAGTAAGCTTTATACGACAAAACTCATGAATCAGTCTTGTCCACCATCACCCGCAACTTTGATGAAACTTGTAAAGCATATTAAAATGGTACCAGGTTTGGAAAACCCCGAACTTTTCCAAATGCTGGAGATGAAATTTGCCGGATTTAATGAAGATGATAAATTTTGTTTACTTTGCTTCGATGAAATGGCTATAAAAGCAAATTTGTTTTATTCAATTGGTTCAGATCAAATAGTAGGGTTTCAAGATAATGGGCTTCACAACAAAGTTTTTCAACCTGCAAAAACAGCCCTAGTTTTTATGTTACGGGGCATAAAAAAACCAACCATTAATCTGCAGTTTCCATTATACAAATTGTCCAGCGCGTGATTTACAGAAATTGTTAATTGGGTAAATCTGCAAGGTGAATGACATTGGCTTAAAAGTTTGTCTAGTCATAAGTGACATGGGCTCGAACAATCTCGAACTTACACGGAAAAACCTGAAAAACCATACTTTATTGTACGTGAACAAAACGTTTTCTTCATGTTTGATTCACCTCATTTAATTAAAACTGTTCGAAATAATCTTCAAAAGCATAATTTTCAGTTGATAGATGGAGCTGTTATATCTTTTAAATATATAAAACAATTGTACGAACATGACAAACAATATCCCATACGAGCTGCTCCCAGGCTATCATCATCGCACATAAGCCCAAATAATTTCGAAAAGATGAAAGTTAAATATGCCACCCAATTGTTGAGCCATTCTGTAGCTGTTGGATTGAATTTTTATATCCGTTTTGGAATAATTGAATCAAGTGGTGCTGCAACAGCACACTTTGTGGAGATGATAAACTTTTTGATTTACTCAACTCGTCCAATTTGTTCGACTCGAAAGAGCACAAACGGGTATACAAACAGGAAAAATACCAACTGGTTTTTTTAAAAAACTGTTCTCACTTTTTTGAGACAGTTAAAATAGTAGATAAGGACAAAGTTGATGTGACAAATCAAATCAAGTTTTTAAGATGTTTTAGAATCACTATTAAGGGGTTAATACTATTATTTGAAATGTTATCAACGAAAACAAACTCAATCTTGAAAATTTGTTTGGTGCAGTTCGACAGCAAATTGGAAATAGTATGAATCCCACACCGATACAGTTCCAACAGAGTTTTAGAAAGCTGCTTTGTACGAAGCTTTTTCATTCAGGAGGGTGAGGGTGATAGCGACAAAATGCTCCTTAAGCTTTGTGACATTGAAAGAAGTCCTGCAGACTCGACATCAACCGTTGATATATCAGTAAATGCTATCGATAGTGATTAACATAACAATGATAACTTGAAACACAATTTCGAGCGATATGTTTGCGGTTATCTTATTAAAAAATGTAAAAAAATTCATTCATGCACTACTTGTGAGGAATATGCTCAATCTGTAAAAGATTTAGATGATACGAATGTATTTTGTTATTTTAAGTCTTATGAACAAATAGAAAAAACGTTTGGAAGCTTGTTAATGCCACACGATAATTTTGTTGTCTATATAAGTAAATTAGAAACTTTTTATCAAAATATGCTTGAAGAAGTTTGTACTAAAAAAAATTGTATTAGTACTTTACTAGATCTAAGTAATGATAATACTTTTTCACACCCATGCCAAGAGTTTCCACATTTATATTTAAAAAAATTGCATTTTAGGGTAAGATTATTTTATACTTTAAAAGACATCAACAATAATTTTAAGTCTTGTTTAAATAAGAATAAGTTAATTATTTGGAGAAATCAATAAAAAGGTCTATGAAAATTATGTGCAAGTTAATTTATTGGCTCTAATCAATCATTTGTTACTTAAAATCCACTTAGAGTAAAATAAAATAACTTTTGTGAATATATAGTACGGTCCTGAGCGATAGTTTCACTATTTTATTTAATACGGTACTGGAATCTCTTCCCAAAAGATGGCCGCCTATAGTCTGAAACAGATCAAAGGCGGCATGCGTGAGTGAACGTACTGTTTCATTATTATACTGTGGCATTGTCATCGTTCCTTCTTTTTCTTTTTTCATAAATTGGTACACGTTGTAGATAATTTTCCGCCCTTGGCTATGAATTACCTTTCGATTATTCAACCTGACAACAAAATTCATACATTATTGCCTATTTCAAACCACTCATGTCAATATAAACAAAAAGATCATTAAACGCTCATCTAAACAGATTTTACTCTCTAAACTGTACATTATTCTCGTAACTAAATTGCGGTTAAAAAGCAAAATTTGTTTTAAACATTACTTTTAGTATATAAAAGCACTTACAAAACTTGAATTTGACGAGTAAATACCATGTATTGGTTTAATACACCAGAAATACGCCTTGGAAATCCAGAAAATCTGTAATATCGATTAAAAATAATAAATGATAATTTTTAACCAAATTTTTACATACCTTATAACAATTTCCCTTTAGTCATAAAAAAGACTAAATTACAATTATTGAAGTTTTTGTAGTTCTACATAATACGCAATTCGTCATTTATGGTAGTATTTGTTTTAATATCTGCATTTACGTCACTGGGTATAGCACAATTTTCATTTTAAGATTGCGGAACAGTAGTACTGCTCTAGGAGCGGCACGGTCAAACAATGATGATCGCACTGTATAATAAGATTACAACTTGAAAATGAATAAACTAACAAATTACAAAAAAAAACCTTTTTTTACCAATTTTTTATTGAAAATATTTTGTTACCATACTTTTATGTGTCTTTTCTTTCTTTATAGATGCCTTTCATATTCAAAAAGCTTAGGGAAACAATCGATTTAAATAGTGAAGATACTGAAGAGCTATTCGATTTGGTGGACGAAATTCCATCGGGAAGTGAAGAACAATTGGATGATTCGGACGACGGAGGGGAACTACCAAATATTCCTGTGACCGTCAATAGAAGTGATGAGAATTATCAAGAAAATGTAATTATAAATCCCCCTGAAAATGAGAATATGCTTCACAAAATAATAAAAAATATCCTCCAAAATGGCAACAAAAAGGTGCAGCTACTTATGATTGGTTATACGGTTTTATGAAAAGACACACGTATTCCAGAAGCAACTAGTCTTGGACGTGCTACAAGTTTCAATAAACATAATGTCTCTAAATTTTTTGATAAGTTACGCAATTTACTGGATCGTTTTCATTTTGAGCCTGAACAAATTTGGAATATCGACGAAACGGGAATAACAACAGTTCATAAACCTAAAAAAGGTATTGCCTGCCGAGGAGAAAAACAAGTTTCAGAAGTAACTTCGGGTGAACGTGGAAAGTTGGTTACAGTTTGTACAGGTATAAATGCTATTGGAAATCATATTCCCCCGTATATGGTCTTCCCACGCAAGAATTGGCAACCCATAATGATTGATAATGCACCACCAGGGACATGCGGAACTACAAATCCTAGTGGATGGATGATTGCGCCTATTTTTGTCAAGTTTCTTCAACATTTTCAGAAGTTCTCGCAATGTTCAAAAGAAAACCCCTACTTAATTATCTTTGACAACCATGACAGTCACATATCTACAGAATCGCTTAACTACGCAAAAGATAATGGTATCCATTTGCTGACTATTCCTCCCCACACGTCCCACAAGCTACAACCCCTTGACAGGGCATTATTTGGACCATTAAAAGCCTACTACAATACAGCCTGCGACGATTGAATGAGATCACATCCTGGACGACCACTGACAATTTATGACCTAGCTGGTTGTTTAGGAAAGGCTTTTCCCAAATCGATGACACCACAAAACATTCTAAATGGTTCCCGTGTGACTGGGATTTCACCATTTGATTCGAATATTTTTACTGATGACGAGTTTTTATCGTTATATGTTACAGACCGAGACATTCCTGCTAATGATGTAGATGTTGATATAAACGTTAATAATACTTCACCAGCAACGATTTCTGCTGAAACTGGTACAAGTGTTTCTGAACTTACTGAAGGCTTTATACACGCAGAAAAGACGACTTACACCTCTCCACTAACGACTCCAAAACCAACCTCATTTACTGTGTCTGTTAAGAAATTCTACATTACCTCGTTACCCAATTCCAGTGCATCATTAAAAAAGTTACCTTTACCTTCTACAACCCCTAATTCCAATCCTCAGCCCTCTACATCCTCAGTTAGGTCCCATCCACCGATAAATGATTTAGCCTCACCTTCTACGTCCTCAGTTACGCCGATTTTCCCTTTTAGAAGCCCAGAAGTTATAAGACCATATCCTAAAGCGGAACTCAGAAAAAACTTCCGTAAAGGAAGAAAGAAAGGAAGTATCAAGATTTTGACAGACACCCCAGAAAAATTGGAAATTGAAAACGACGTTAAATTGAGACAAGAAAAGAAAGCAAAAGAAATGCATGCTAAATCAAAGCGAGTGAAGAGAAGGATCTCGTAAGTTATGCATAAAAAATAGGCCATGAGTTCATTGAAGGTGAATACTCCACTTCAAGGTTACGACTTTCAAAACTTCAAGATCAGAGGTCAACAGGAGTAACGACTCCGTGTTAAAATGAGAGGGAATATATAAATATATATATATATATATATATATATATATATATATATATATATATATATATGATTGCCTCTTTGTGAGAAAGATATCATTGATAAAGTAGGGAACGTACGTAACTGGTTATTCATATAAAATATATTTTAAAGAAAATGGTAAAAGTAAATTATCGCGAAGTAGAAACTCTCAACAAGAAAATTAAAAAGGTGCAGAGGGAATTATTATATCGATATAAGGGGTAGCAATAAATAGATGAACTTTTAAAGAAAATTAGAGAAGTAATGAGAACGTTGGAAATGTACGACGTGAACCTGAAGATGAAGAGTTTAAAAATATGAAGGGACATATAGTTGCAAAATAAATAAATAATGTGTTATGAAGATTGATTTAACTATATTATAAAATCATAAGTTCGCATTTTCACATATAAATTTCTAATGCTTGTTTTAAGAAAAGTACACACATAAAAATAGTTACTCAATATAAATAATTGTGTTTCTTTACCAACATATCATACGCTAGAAGTCACGTGATATTAACTTGACTAAACTATTATTACCTTAACAACACTTAAAGATTCAATTTAAGAAAAATATTTTATTACAAATGTTACTCATACTGAGAATAATGAATAACACGAAAGACTAGAATTATTAGGATTAGTGCGACCGGTTATAAACTTGAAAATGTTGAGAAGTATTAAATATATTAAATATTCAGAACGAAGTGTTTGATATATTTGAATAAGCTTTCCTATTAGAAATATTACTCACACTGAGAATAATAAATAAGACGAAAGCTATGATTTTCATAAACTTGAAAATATTGAAAAATATTAAATTGAAGAAACTAAATATTCAGAGCGTTCACACTAAAAATAATAATAAATAAGATGAAAGGTCTGAATTATTTTGTTTTAAACTGAAGAAACCAAATATTCAGAACAAAGTATTGGTTATGCTGAAACAAGCATTTAATTATTCGTGTGTAAAAAAAGCTTCAGTTTCATTCTCGCTATAGTACAACAGTAAAGTGCGTATGTACTATTAATTCTGAATTGGTTGATGCTGATCCACTGTTTATTGTGCGTTTAAATTATTGCATAGTTATTGGCGTTTTAAAGATGGAAGGTTTGTTACAATCGTGGGGAATGCCGGAAGATGTAATTAATGCAATGAAAAGTAAGTATATACAGATCATAATTTAACATGCATGCGATTTTACGAGTATGTATAGTTTTATTCCAAATTATATTTTTTGGTATTTGAACCTTATATACTAATAGTGCGTACATACAACAGAACAATTGAATTTCCATTATAGAAAATTTAAACGATTTCCACTAGGGAATATATAAGAATGCCGATTTCTATTCATTATTATTAACATAACGTAAAACTGTTTAAGGTGCAAAAGTTAAGTGGTTTATATCTATTACACAACAAAATGACGCATCTTTTTGCTTTTGATTCAAGAATGAAACGTTGCACATTGCAATTCCACATAATTTATTATTCCGTCTAGTTCTGGATATCTTATTACAGGACTTATTTCCTAAACAAATACACGTTTTTAATTTAAAGGTACCTTATCACAGATTAAGCCTTATAACCATTTGTTTTTTAAATCGTTAATGGAGTACCATTGATTTCATTTTTTCTGATTTCTAATGAATTTTTAGCAAACAATATCGATCTAGAAATGCTCGATTATTTAGCAAAACATAAGGAATACACTAAAGAACTTATTCCTAATATAGGGATACGGATCCAATTTGAGCATCAATTGCAAGAATGACTGAAAATAAAGGCAAGTAAAAAATGATATAATGTGTGTTACAAATTCTATGGTATTTTAGGAAATTTCTGAAATGGACACAGAAACAATAAATAGTGTTCCCTCAACTGGTACTTCAGCATCAGGGACGGTATTATATACAAATGAGTTTCTTCATCAGGAACTCACGGGGGGATTACCCATGTTAATTGAAAACTGTCCTAATACTGTTATTGAAACCCATATTACCGAAAACACTCCAATTGATTTTGATATTCCGTTATTAGTAGAACCAATAGAAAGACTACCTGAGTTTGATCTTTACACACTTGACAACATCTCCGTATGGTAAAAGTATTTTGGAATACTATAAAAAGTTTAAACGTCTTGATAACACAAAACGAAACCGCGTCTGCCAGATAATAATAAGCCACATTTACAACTACATAGTGAAATAGTAAGAACATTTTTATGTGTATATTTTCTATAAAATGGTTTATTTTAGCCGATTGACACACGACCAATATAATATTCTTTGTGCGAAAATTATAACTGTTTTTCCAAACGAAGTTAATGGGACCTTTTATGTATCGCCTATAAAAAAAATGCCAATCCCCATTAAATAAGTCGATGCCCGGGAAGGGCAGGTTGGTTAATTTTGTGCGTAATACGTTGCAGAGATCGGGCGATACGTCACGAAAACGTAAGCGAGACGATCAAGATGAAGAGGATAAGGAAAACTCTTCCACTAATGTACCAAAATTAAATTATGGTAAGTAGGTATCCACACTCGGAGTCCTAGTCACTAATGCATTTTTTTCATAACAGATCTTATATTCAAAGATGATATCGCATGGCTTAAACATAATGTCGAACTTTGGGCACAAGTAATTGTTAAATGGCAAAACACATTTGAAGTGAGGGAATCGATAACAGAAAACGTATCCATTCAAGACTATTTGAAAAAATGGCCAATCTTCTATGATTTACGTGCATAAATATTGGTAAGGAATAATAATTAAACATAAATATCACACAAAACGCAGATGAAATACCTAAAAACTGCACCATATACAAAATGTTGTATACGCACAAAAAATAATGTATCAAAAACTATTTTCGTTAGCTATAATTCTATAATAGTTAGGTATACCAACGAAGCATAAGCAAATGTTTTGTATTTGCAGATTAACTTGGATTTTGAAAAGCTGTATCCTGATTCTCATCTTGGGCTATACAATAATTGGGAACAATTTTTTGAAAACGTATTGACGAAGAAATCCGAAAATTTAACAAACGGTTATTCTCTCGATCTGAAAAACATTTTACATTCCACCCATCAATCAAGCGAAACAGGTAAACAAATAACCGCTGTTGAGATTTCTTTAATATTCACTATACATACTTATATTATTCATTTATTACACACAGTTCAATTTGTAAATATTATGTACGTGCTTCTAATTAAGGTTTCTCTTTTAGATTTATTTGCAATTCAACTGACCTTACTAAATTACCTAGTACCCCCTACAGGCCGCATTCGTTTGAAGAAGAGGCTATGGAAATTTTCTACATTAGAAAGTGCAGAAGCAATAATAACCCATGTTGTGGTAAGTAATCCCTATTTTTTTTATACTACAGCTGTAATTTATGAAATTAAATTCAACTGAATGTACTTCCACTAACTAAAACTAGTCACGTGGCTTTGGGCTGTAAATGAAGACCTTGAAGTCCTAGTTTGGTATTGTAGTTAAAAGTATGTTTTCCTGTACTGATTTATACCAATTGTTATAGAATGCCGGAGATATAGAAAAAACCATACAGCATCGAATTAATAAAGCTTTCGAGAGGGGATTGACAATTCAACCGTATTTAATAATTCAGGGAAAGTCATTAGACAATCCTGACAAATGTTATTTTGCAAGACATTAAGTATGAATTCCAGTCGTGCAAAAAAGGAGCCGATACATTATTCAAGCTCAACCACGTGCTAAATTTAGTATATCCGCCAGAAGCCGAACATATATATTTGTTGATTCAAAAAGCAGTTTATAATATTCATACAAAATTTGACAAGACCATCCCTAACCTTATTGAATTTTTTAATGTAGTTTCAGATAAATAGCTCCTTACATTATTGTACAAACCTAACTTTTATATTTGGCAGGTTTACTCATATTCCTATTGCAAGCAATAGTTTTATTAAAGTCAGCACATACAGAAACTTATAAATCGCTACACCATGCTAGAATGTCGTTTAGGTCAGAAACAGTATATAATTCATATCAAAGGTGCTCATGGTTTGTTTAATCACTATGAATGTCCATACGCAGGATGCAACAGGTTATATCATAGAACAGACATGTTTAAAAAACATGTAAGGGAAAAGCATCAATTATCCACCGTTGAAAACAAACTAAGTATACATTCATGTTCTACCAAAGGTGAATCTCATTTACAACAAAGTGAAAGTCTAATTCCCAATAACTTAGAATTACCTATTTCGGAAGAAGTTACAGACGATTCAAAAAGAATAATATTTATAAAATTAATTAGTGGCTTTGTAGAAGAACTTATAGGAAAATTGTACAGTAAAAACTTGAATAGAACAACAATACAGTATATCATCGACTTAATATCACATTTTCTCTCATCGGGTATCATTAGTGTAATTAAAGATTTGGTACAGGACAATAATTCAAATTTTAGTTTAATTATGGAAATGCTTAATTTGTTGCAAAACCCCTTTAAAGCAATGAATTCTGAGTATAAAAGAGTAAAATTCTTTGAAAAATCTGAAAAATGTGTAAAACCCATTCAGCAGAATTTAGGTACTGTTGAATTTCCAAAACGTACAAATCACAAAACTACTTTAACTTTGCGTCCTGCTTATTCATATTTTTTATCTATGCGAAAAACTCTAAAGGTATTTCTGGAAACACCTGGCGTTTTTAAACAAATTCATGATTATCAAAATTATACTACAAATGGCAATGTTATATATAATGTAATCCAAGGGACTATTTGGGATGATCTTACTAGTCCAAATGAGGTTAATGAGATGCACTTACCTTTGTTACTTTATTTCGACGAGTTTGAGGTGTTGAATCCTTTGGGATCACATTCAGGGTGTTATCGGATCGAAGCAATTTATTATACGATTTTAACCATACCACCAATGTATGCATCTAGATTAGAAAACATATTTTTGGCTCAAGTTTTTTGTATAGGGCAAAATTTGGAAACCAGAAGGTATTTCAAGGTTTAATTGAAGAGTTAACTTTTTTAAAAAGGCAAGGGTTATCCATAGACACTGGGGATGGTATTACAAAAATTAAATTTTCTCTTGTTACTATAACAGGTGACAATTTAGGCATCCACAAAATTTTAGGTTTCATTGAAGGTTTTAACGCCAAACATTACTGTAGGTTTTGTACCTTATCAAAAACCGAAATGGAAATTGAAGTATTGGAAAACGAACAAAAATTAAGGTTAGTTAAGGATTACGACCTACATTTAGATGATAATATTGGTTTGAAAGAAAAATGTATTTGGCACGTGTTGGATAATTTTCACGCATACACTAACTATTGTGTGGATATCATGCACGATATTTTTGAGGGTGTACATAGATATGGAATGGCATTGATAGTGTCAAAACTAATATCCGAGAAACGTTTTACTTTGAATCATCTTAATAGTAGGATCCGATATTTTACTTATAATAATTGGGAGAAAAATGTCCCACCTCAAATATTACCGTCCCATCTACAAAAGCAATGTATTATTATGTCTTCATCTGAAATGTTGTGCCTTGTTAGAAATTTTAAATTTATTATTGGTGAATTAGTAAATGAAAATAATGAAATTTGGTAACTGTACTTATTAATGCTTGAAATAACTGAAATTGTGACATGCCAACTAACATCTAAGAGACATTTACAGCACCTGAAATCATTGATAGAAGAACATCACACTCTATTTTTGAAAATATCAAAAGGGACCCTTAAGCCAAAACATCATTTTCTTACTCACTATAGTCATATTTCAACGAAAATTGGCCCTTTAGTACATTTTTCGTGCATGAGGTTCGAAAGTAAACACCAACAATTCAAACACATCATTCAGAATATCAAATGTAGAAAAAACATCCCATATACAATTGCCCATCGAAACCAATTGAATCAGTGTTTTCAATTTTTATCGAATAATGCCTTCACTGATAATATTAGCTATGGCAAAGTTCATGAACCAACTGTAATTGCTCATATAACCAAATATAATAGTAAAGATTTCACTGGTACTGCTTGGTATGAATTTAACGGGATCAAGTATACCAAAGGATTCACCTTACTTTTAAATGATATTGAGGATAATCCTACTTTTTGTGAAATTATTGACATTTTGATACACGTAAACAACTCTAAAGTTGCATTTTTTTACTGTTCTGTATGGATCACTGATTACTTTCATAGCCACTACAGAGCTTATAAAATTAAAAAATGCGAGAAAAAGGAATTTTATAGTTTTGATCATTTTATTGGTGTAACTCCACATTTGATTCGTACAATAAACGGAGCAGATTTAGTAGACAGAAGTTGAAGTGTAGTTCAGGCGGTGGAGCAGAAAACCGTAAGAATTTTCGAAAGTAATTTCAAGTATGTAAAATATTGTGTAGAATAGAATTTGATCTTGCCACTCAAAAAAAGGTAGATAAATTTGTTAGAGCAACAAAATGACTTATTTTGCCATATATTTTTCACTGTAAAAAAGAGGCTTCAAAATTTAGCTTTACTTTTCTTTTTCTATGAGGCAAGTTCAGATTCTTATATTCTACACATTTTTTTGCAGATTTTTACATAAATAATTACCTACTTCAAATCATATTCATCCCATCTGCCTTACCGCCTTTAGACATTTTTAAAAATTAAAATTGATATTTTAAAAACAACTATTGGGTTGATAGGGTGTCCCAAATCTTGGAATTAAATGGTTTTTCTTTTCTTCTTAATGTAAATTAAAAGAAAGCCTGCCAAGTATTTTGGTATTTCCGATTTTTTTAAATTAGAATAAGTGACATATATGTGTACCGTTTTTGTTATATTTTAAAGAAAAAATCTTTATGTATTATTAAATGTATATGTATACAATAAACTAACAATTACGTAAAACAATGCGTTTATTTCCTCAAATGTACGATTATAACATCGCCGAATATGAAATAACATTTTCTCTTCAACTATTCCGTAGTTTTAAACTACACCACTCAAACTAAACTTGAATAAATACTTAGAGGAATGAAATATATCTATAATATTGAGATTCTGAAATGCTCTCATTGATGGTATATTTTTCAAGCTATATCGACTTGATAACATGATAGTTTCAACTTGGAGAATTAGTAGTTATGACTTTAAAGAGTTATTGGTTTCAACCAAATAAGTTATAAATTTCCTACTAACTAAATCATGTTCAACTGAAGTAATGCGCGTACTTGTGTTAATAGTTTTACGTGTTTGGTTTGATGAACAATTTATTCATTTCAAACATATGTTATTCTCCTCTTCTCAATCTGATAAACTCAATCTTTTATGATACAAATATCTCTGCATCTACTTCAACACTTTGTTTTATTTAAATAATCATTCGAGAGCTTATTCTAATCGAATTGCAGAACACTAAAATGATAAATCTAAGTAAATTAGTCTAATTCTTCATACTCTTATTGCAATGGTAACTATATGATGAAATATTTTACTGATTTCAACGAAATATTTCTTTGCGTATATATGAAGCTAACCTTTTATCATTTTGATGCTTATTATATTGGACTAAGTAACTTTTATTTTGTGTGTATGTACATTTTTAAATCATGCAAAATTTGAGGATTTTATTCATATTCTAAATATTACGTTACCGAGTTAGATGTTTCATTACGGAAATTTATATCCTATAAGAAGAAGAATGTTTCAAAGTAGCGGGTAAAATCGTCCACTATATCGCTATCCCGGATGCTGATAACCGGGATATCAGCAGGCGGTGCTGAGGTAGCGATACAGGAGATTGAAGTAACAAATTCTGTAGAATTTGAGGTTTTTGCTCGTTATTCTTGGTTTTCTTGAGACTCAATTTGGTTTTCTTAGACGATGATGCCATTGTAAGATATACATATATATATATATATATATATATATATATATATATATATAGACTATTATGTGCACGTACATATAACTGAATAAGAAGTGTAATGTTCAAATTATATATACGTATAGGTTTTGTAAACGTTGACAAAACAAGCGGAAATGGTAACGATTCAGCCAACTCACTGCATAAACGTTCCAAATTTTCACTATACTAAAATTGAGTTTATCTTAATTAATAAAATAAGGGTATTTCTATTAAACCACATAAATCGAAACTTTTTAGTAGTATAGGTACTGTTTATAAAACATAGGAAAAAAACACTTGTGATTATGTCACAAAAAAAATTAAGTATCCTTAACAATGTTCCGTTTAATACTATCAAATAAAACCATATCAAATTATTTTCTTGTCAATTCAACAACTGCTGATATCACTAAACAGAACCAACTATCAAGTTTCAGGTGTGAGAGTTACTATTACTTAAAAATATATTTTGTCAATGACAATTATATATATATATATATATAGTAAACGTTGTTAATTGCTTAATAAATCACAACTCGATAGTCCTTGACCCAAAAATTCTGAATTTTTGTATATAGACTAAACAAATAACAGCGCAAAAGATAGCAGTTCCAAACTTTCTATGTTCCGTTTAATAGTATCAAATAGAACCATATCAAATTATTTTCTTGTAAATTCAACAACTGCTGAAGTAGTATAGCTATACGGATCCTGACTCACTTTTGTCACTAGATTTGTCACCAGATTTGGAAAAAGTCACCAGAAAAGTTACTAGATTTCTAGGTTGGTAACATTGCCTATCTCAAGGGGTAGCAACCCTGCTAAGTCAAGGCCACGTGTTGGGTTGGTAACCCTGCTAAGTCAAGGCCACGTGGTAGGAAAGGTGTGTAACTCTGCTAAGTCTCTTCAAGGTTATGTTGTAGGAAAGGTTGGTAACCCCCCTAAACAGGTGGCCGTTCCCCTAAACAGGTAGTCGTTTCCTAAAAACAGGTAGCCGTTTCCTAAAACAGGGGGTCCGTTTCCCAAAACAGATAGCTGTTTCCCAACCGTTTCCCCCATATGAGAGATCAAAGACGATCTATTGTTCAGGTCGAAAATAGATTCCACATCTCAATTCTGAGAAATCAAGAACAAAGGGGGCCCATTGTTCAAAGTCCATGCTTACAATTTTCAAGGCCACATGAAAGAACAAAGACGATCTATTGTTCCGTTATTCTAAAAATAGATTGTTATCTCAATTCTAGGAAATCAAGAATAAAGACGATACATTGTCAACGCTTCAAAGTCTATGTTTATAATTTTCAAGGTCACATAAGAGAACAAAGACGATCCATTATTCCGTTATAATTTCTAAAAAATAGATTGTTATCTAAATACATCTCAATTCTGGGAAATCAAGAACAAAGGCAATCCATTGTCAACGCTTCAAAGTCTATGCTTATAAGGCCACGCCTCTGATAACAAAGGCGATTCATTGTTTTGGCTGAGTCATAGCTTCTGAAATTCTGAGAAATCAAGAACACAGACGATGCATTGTTCAGACTGATTAGGTCATCTAACAAGTAAAATATTTTTTTTTTATAAAACTTATAATTTATTAACCACAATATTCATCTATATATATACAGATAAAAGATCGATTTAAGTAAATATACATATTATGGCAAATTTGATGTACTTAACATTTTGTAATACCTTTGCTGGATCATATCTATTTTATTTATTATTTGTTTTTCACGTTCAATTTCCTTCAACTGATTCTCGTTTAATGTGGTCCACAAGACATCACCATCTTTCCTAATAAGTATTTTCATCGCTTCATTATAATGTTTACTAACCAGCCTTCATATCAGGATCTGTGATCCTTTTACTTTGAGACATTGTCCGTGACTTATTACAAACCTACGTCTCTTAAACTTATATGCAAAACACAAATTAAAATCTTTTAATTATACAGTTACGTAAATTTCAAACTTAATTCCGAAAAATCTATTTTCAAGGTGATCCGAATTTATCCAACCTTACCCGACTATCAAATAGATTGTCAATGGTTACTATCAATTTTCCAGGTCCTATAAATCTACCTACAGGGGTATCCCGATAGATCACCGGTAAATGTATATAGGAGGATGCTCTTCAAAGTCACGTATACTGTAGGATCCACGTTCTCGTTTTCAAGACCATTGCGTACACACATTGCATGTGTATAGTGATCCACTTAGTAATTTATTAAGAAAAAGTGCATTAGGTCACGTACACTTTCCATGCATCAAGCAATTCTGGTTGGATCAGATCTGCATGGGGTATTCAAATAGACTTTTCAAGGCGTGAGGGATTCTATTTTTCAGGGCCAGGTCACCAAACTGGTTGAGACCATGTGTAGAGAAATATTCAAGGTTAGATTTAGTAACATTCCTAATCAAGGTCGCGTATTCTTGGAAATCAATTCCCAAGTTGGGTAAAGTTCTTTGAAGGTGTGACGAGACATTTTCAAGGTCACCAAACAATTCTTAGAAATTAGTCGAGTCAGAGCCATCTGTCAATTCCTAGAAATCAATTTTCAAGGTATCATATTACAATTCAAACAGATTGTAAAGTAGGTTCATGGCTAAATGGAGTCAAGGTCAAAATTTACTGGTATCAATTTTCAAGCAGGGTATTCATAGAAATCAATTCCTAATCAATGACTTTTGTATAGGTCGTAGAAATTATTACAATTCCTGTAGTGGTATCTATGCTAAAAAAATAGGTCAAGGTTAAATTGGTCTTATATTAGCTAAGTGCTCTTCAAGTCAAATATAAAAATAGAAATTAGGTCATCAGCAGGGGGTAGATGTAGAACTGGTTAAGGTATTTAAGCAGTAATGTGCAAATAAAATTGATTCGATATGTGGATGTGCTACGCTGCTGAATCATGGACCAAAGCGGTAGATGCACATACAGCCGTGGAACGTTTACTCCAACAATTGACGACATTGGCATTTGATGCTAATCATGAGGCAGTATATGGTTTAGGACGCTTTTATTCGGAAGAGGACTGTCATGCACTTGCAAAGAAATATGAAAACGGTGCAAAAATATGTGAAACGTATTTAAAGGGTCGATATTGTTTGACTTGTTTAATACAAAAGTTAAGTGCGGCACAACTAGAAGAGTTCACTCTAGATTTTAAGGAGTGGGAAGATGGGGATACCAGTGAAAATGAAAAGGGGGAAGAAGGGGAATATGAAGGACAGTAGTCAGTTACTAATTATATTTTCTCGATTAGCGAAAGATGTATAATTAAAAAATAAAACCTTAATTATTGTTGTTGTATTCTTTTGCATATGAAAAGGATGTATTCACGACTAGTCTGGATGCAGTCGGAAAAAACAACAAATAGCGGTCCCCAGCCATATGTAAACATAATTTAACTAGAATACTTCATATATATCCTCGGAATAGGAAAAAATGAGTGTGGTCTCCAAGAAATTTTCAAGACCATATGTCCTACAGGCCGATCTTACCCGACATCATCCGATCGAAATGTAGTCGAAACCTGCAGGACCAATTCTAAACGAGTCATGGAAACAAGAAGAATGATGGGGTCTATGCTAATATCATGGTTATTGACTAAATTGTAATAAAAAAGCGTGGGCTCATATTATGGTCCGCCAGGATGTTCCCCCAAATACAGATAACCGTTTCCCAAAACAGGGGAGCCGTCACTCAACACAGGTTTCCCCTACAGATCTATTAATCGTGGTGGAGGCTAAACTGAACTAGGTCAAAATCTAAACGTGGAATCTGGTCATGAGGGGTTAGAAATCCCAATTCGTGGGAAGGTCCAAGTACAATCTGAAAGTAGTTTTATATTATAGAAAAAGCTAATCACCTACTTTGAGGGAATTTTTTATGCGGGTAGTTGCTATAAATCCCTTTAAATCACCTACTTTTAGGGGTAAAGGGTAGCTTTTCCAATAGTCTTATCATCTAGGGATGCAATTCTGACCCCGAGAAAAATGATAAATTCTGCGTCGCTTTTGAGAATAATGACTATGTTTGAAAAAAGCTGGAATAAGAAGTAGTGTTGGAAACCATTATTGTTAGGTTTTAAATGTCCTCATTGTGTGTACACAGTATACTCTTGATTAGCAGCAATGACGAAAGTAGTAGTATGTAAGGTAGAAAGTACAGAAAAAGCAGTAAGTGTGGAGGAGCGAAAGAAGAGGTTGGAGACGTTAATAAAACAAGTAAAAGAAGTAAAACTCGATTTGGAGTGTTATATAGTGAAAACAAAAATGATGAAGGTGCGTATTAGCAATATGTAAAATAGTGTAGTAAAACATGAAATTTTGGGAAGGATGAGTTTAAATGCATATTACCTCAGCGCTTTTACAAGTATTTTACAGAAGAAAAGACGCTGCTGTGTATTGTTATAAGTATCTCACAATTGTATTAGGTTTAAGTAACTGTACAATTAAAAAATAAAGACTTTAAGCGTTGTGAATATGTTGTTTTCGGTATTCTCTTCTATAACTCATAATGGTTCCTTATTGACTCTGCATATCTGGGCGTGGTTCGATAAACGTGAATGTTATCCGACCTTCTTCCTTCAAATGAGAAGGCTTTATCGATAACTCCCATAAGGAAATGGAACCCCTGACGTACGTTAGGCTTTTAATTGGCCTATATACAACGTATAAAAGAAGATATATTGGAGAAGATCAATGACAGTAAAATGATCCCTAAATAAAAAGCAATTTACTGGTTGTAATGCAGATCGTTATTGTTTTTAATCATTAAATGGCATTTATGCGTATGTGAACTAAAATTTCTTTTATTATAATGAAAAATACAATGACTTTCCTTTGTATATACAAAAACCTAAAAACTTACAAATTTCAGCCCTATTCCTAAATTGACTACCCTTGGACTTAAAAGAGCAAACAGTGACAGCTTGCAGTATAGAAATGGAGTTAATTTGATGTAATTTTTATATAAAAGGTTAAGAAAATCCATTTGTAGTTTTAATGTTGCAGAACGCAAGACAAGGAGACCTGATTGTTTTTGATATGAATAGTTTTTATCGTGTGTTAGGCGTTATAATGGGTTTTCATTGTTTTAAAGGGGATACAATAGGCTTGCATTCATATGTAATTTTTACAAAATGTATCTTAACAATTAAGCTTTTTAAATTGACAGCCCCCATTCGTATTTTGATAATGTATGAAATGTATAGATTTAAGATGTTGCTTAAATAACATTTGTAAACACGCTTTCAATTATATGTTAAAATCTACTTTAGTATACTTCATTGAATTAGATAATTTAAAGCTTACAGTAAGGTTTTATAGGGTAAGTGTACATAATTCAGACACTGTAAGAGAGCAAACTGAAGAAAGCACAATGCTAAAATGAAAATCGTGTACAAAATACAATTTACTATATACAGGGTGAATCTTTCCGAGACACAGGGTGTCAAAGTTGAAAAAAGAAATCGCGTTTTCTTCAATATCTTTCGACTGTTTCGAAATAATTTCATGAAATTTCGTATACGATGGTTTTTTGAAATGAAATATTCAAATTTGTGGTCCATTTAGTTGTGGTCTCTAGAGGGCGCCACCGGCAACCATTTCGACCCCTTTAAATCGTTGCAATTTTTTTGTGCTACACTGTATACCATTTTGGACTAGAAAAATCGATTCTCCTATCTTTTCTGCTAAAAAAAGGTATATTTTAGTGATGTCGCTAGGAGCAACCGTTTCTGAGAAAACACATTTAAAACTCACAATGTTTATTTATTTAAAACTTGTAAGGAGCACTAAAATATCCAATATTAAAAACAAGAAAAGAAATTAATATTAAAAGTAAACATGTTCTTTTGATAACAACTGTTCAAACAACTGTCCCAAAACCCGTATACGAAATTTCATGAAATTATTTCGAAACAGTCAAAAATTTTGAAGAAATCGCGATTTCTTTTTCAACTTTGACACCCTGTTCTCGGAACGAAGCATTTCGGACCCATGTACATATGAACTTTTTTGCTTATAATGATGAGTTTTAGTGCTCCTTTAATTTTGGCGGATTAGATAAGATTCACCCTGTATAGTAGTTAAGTTTGTTAATTTCTGAAGTCGCTTCTAGACAGGAAAAATAATTCCATCATTCCATAAATAAAAAAAAAACATTTTTGTATTGGCCTGCAAATGGACATAATTCCGACACCTGAAAATTGTCTTTGTACAAAATTCCGACAGTGAGTTGAACATAAATTCGACAGTGTTTCTAAATCCGACACTTTATGTACATAAATCAAACAAGATTTTCAGTTGTTTAATAACAATATTAAATGTGTTCAAAATATTCAAAATTAACCGAAATAGGAAGTAGGAATTTTACAAGTCTTCTTTGGAGTAAGAACAATATTTTTTTGGTGGCATCCTAAAAAAAATATTCATTTTACAAATATCGGAACATGCCCCTAAATCCGACACTTTTGGTACGTAAATCAGACACACTGTCGGATTTAGCTCTTTGGCTTAGCGCCATTTCCGGGATCAATGCAAACTAAGTGTCATATTTTGTTTCTGTCAATTTTTTTTAATACATCTATTTCAAAATTCATTGGATTGTCCATAAATTCGACACCTGATGTCGGATTTATAGCAACACACTTATTTCTGAACCTAAATCCGACACCACCAATATTTATTTAAGTTAGTAAATTTTATGGAAGTCGTGCATTTTTTAATAATATTTCATAAGTATATAAGGAGATCAACATAAAATTTAGTCAAAAATCAAGTCAGAAGTCTAAAATACATTAGTTCAAAAACAAACCATTTTTCTCTTACCTTAGAACGTTTTCAATTCACAAAACCACTATCACGTTTGCACAGTGACTTTACTTTTTCAGTTGATGTTTCCACAATGATGGTTCAGTCGGTAAAGTAGAGAACTGATATCAGAATTTTCATTAATGTTGGAATATGTCACTAGATGTCTTTGAAAACCATTTTAAATTTTACTTTTCTTATATAAAGCAATTTTGTTGAAACCTGACGGATTTATGGACACTGTCGAAATTATGTACACTTACCCTATACATTAAAAGAGTAACCTTTTACTATGCATTCATTTAATCAACGTTTTTTGCTGTGGCTAGCATTGTACATTTCCTCATAAACAAAGCGATGCCTTCATATGCCTGCTTTCTCAATTCAGTGCAAGAAGTTGTGCATAATGATCCGATAGAAACGGATTTAATGGGGTGGAAAATGGTGGCAGGTAAATATACTTTAAATAATTTTCTCAATTTGATTTTTGTTTCTTAGCATTACCACCCCCAAATTTGGTTGAGCGACCCAACGTGGCAGGTGTAGTGTATCAAGATGAAGTTAGTGGCGGTATACGTTTTATGTGTGGTAAAAACAGTGCTTTGGCTAGGGTGCGTCAAAATAGCAGGATAGATGAACATAAGCATGTGTCCAAAGTGATGTTGTAGTCAATAGTATAGGTTTAACTAAATACCCCTTCAATGTAAACTAGTAAATTCAGTTTTCAAAATCTTACATTCAATTTTATGTTAAGTGCAATTTTCATATGTGCTTTACAAATGGTACTTTTGCCCGAAATCAATGGGGAGGGTGTTTCTCAAATGTTGCTGAATATAACATATCTTCTTTAAACACATCACACAACCATTAAATTAATTTAACCTATTCCGCATTCCGAACTAATAGTAATTAATAAAAAATAATAATTATATTCCCCTTTTGCTATAATTGCAGTAGGAAAGCATCCTCTTAAGACTACTAAAATTCAGTTGTATCATTTCGAATTCATATAATTAATAACAATAATAAATTGATAATATAATTCCTATTCCCCTAACCGATATGATGTGGTGGCCATATTAACTTTTATAGATTACCCTCTACCTAAAAGCGTTTCTTGATTCAGTCTTATGAGATATCATTTTAGTTGTTTTCAAGCTTAAGAATATTTTCATTGCTAATATATCATTCAACTAACCTAATCATACAGGTAGAACAATTTATGTCTTAGTTACTGTCCTGGTATACTTTTGGTGCCTTACCGATAATGTAATATACAGAATTTTACTTATTATTGAAATAAAAATATCCTGAAAACTTTTATTTATCTGCTACATGAATTTGTAAAAAGTAGATATACTAGGTTGGATCATAAAATTAAGAGTAAGATTAATTTACTTAATTTACCAGTCCTTAGGTTCCACCTAAGCAAGTGTCACACAGATCACGTTAAATGTTTGGATGTAGAAAGGTGATATCAACATAAGGTCAAAGAAACGTAAGGTGGATAAAGAACTGTACTTTAGTAAAGGAATGTGTATAACAATATATGTTTATTCTAGATTATTTATCCTAAATACATATCTCTAGACCATAAATAAAATTTCATAACCTTTTTACTTATAAAATGGAAATTAAATGAGATGTAATAATATGAAAATGTAAACTTTCACCATTAATATAATAAATATTATTTTTTTGATTTTATGGTGTATTTAAATTATACAATCTAAAGTTTCGATAACTTAGTTACTGTCAGTAAATGTGTTAAAATTGTTAAAGATGTAGTAAACAATTTTGTCAAATTTTTCAAATTTTTCAAATTTGACAAACTTGTTTACTACATCTTTAACAATTTTTAACAAACATTACTACTGACGAAGATAACTGTAAGTGTTATCGAAACGTTTAGATTGTATAATTTAAAGTACACCATTAAAAAATCCCAAAAAAGATAAGTATTTTATTAAGAGATGTAATAATAATTCTAATCACTTTGAAAATATCTTTTAGTTAAAAGTAGTGAACGTAGTTAGATCAGAAACAAAATACCTTTATCAGGAGAAATTTCTAAACTTAATTTTAAATAAAATATGTTTATATGTGTAGAGGTTAATTATGTTTTGTAATAAGCTTGGAGATAAAAATACATACAGAGCAATTTATAGGTATATAGATATATGTTCTAGTGTAATTAGCAGTTGCTGAGTTGTTTGTTTGCTCAGTCTAATGTTGTTTAAATGCTGCTTAGCTTCAGCTAAAGCAGCAGTTAAACGCTCAACCTCGCCTACAACCAACACCTCACTATTTGCATAGCCCACAAGCTTAGTTTTTAGCCACTCTACACTTGTAGCTTTAAAAGCGCTCAGTGAGGTAGGGCCCTGTGTACTCCCTCTCACATGTTGTAATTGTGGTTGTGTGAGGGGTGTAATACTAGAAAAGAGTAATAAAATACATTAATAATGTGTGAGGTAAGAAATCAGTAAATACTCACTTCTCAAAATATTGAGCAAAGTTGGACCCACTACCTCCAGCGCTTCCTAGCACAGGTGGTTGTGCTTCCAATGTGATGGTGGTGGCAACTGGTGTAATACTAGAATATATTAAGAAAATACATTAATAATGTGAGGCACAATAGCAATAAATACTCACTTCTCAAAATATCGAGCAAAGTCGGACTCAGTTTTTAACCACTGCACACTTGTAGTTTTAAAAGCGCTCAGTGAGGTAGGGCTCTGTGTACTCCTTCCCACATGTTGCAATTTTGATTGTGCGAGGGGTGTAATACTACAATATATAAAGAAAATACATTAATAATGTGTGAGGTAAGAAATCAGTAAATACTCACTTTTCAAAATATTGAGCAAAGTTGGACCCACTACCTCCAGCGCTTCCTAGCACAGGTGGTTGTGTTTCCGATGTGATGGTGGTGGTAACTGGTGTAATACTACAATATATTAAGAAAGTGCATGAATAATGTGGGGCACAAAAGCAGTAAATACTCACTTCTCAAAGTCAACCTCACAATATTCCAGTGTGGATGGTGCTGTTCTGGGGGGTTGCAGCAAGATATTTTGCAATCTCTTTACTTTCTTCTTCTTCTTCGTCATTGCTAAACGGAATTGTTTCTTAGGTGGTGCCATTATGAGCAACACCTAATGAATAAGCATTCGCATTAAACATAACATTATATACATATAATTCTGGTAACGTTAACAGAAAATCACTACCAAGTACATCGCCTGTATGAATGCAAGCCTATTGTATCCCCTTTAAAACAATGAAAACCCATTCTAACGCCTAACAAACAATAAAAACTATTCATATAAAAAAACAATCAGGTCTCCTTGTCTTGCGTTCTGCAACATTAAAACTACAAATCGATTTTCTTAACCTTTTATATAAAAATTACATCGAATTAACGCCATTTCTATACTGCAAGCTGTCACAATTTAGGAATAGGGTTGAAATTTAAGTTTTTAGGGGTTTTGCAAAAAAAAAAATCAATTTAAATCTCCCTTATACAAAGGAAAGTCATCGTATTTTTCATTATAACGCTTTACTAATAAATTTTAGTTCACATATGCATAAATGCTATTTAATGATTAAAAACAATAACGATCTGCATTACAACCAATAAATTACTTTTTATTTAGGGATCATTTTACTGTCATTGATCTTTTCCAATAAATCTTTTTTTATACGTTGTATATAGGCCAATTATATAAAAAACAATCAGGTCTCCTTGTCTTGCGTTCTGCAACATTAAAACTACAAATCGATTTTCTTAACCTTTTATATAAAAATTACATCAAATTAACTCCATTTCTATACTGCAAGCTGTCACTGTTTGCTCTTTTAAGTCCAAGGGTAGTCAATTTAGGAATAGGGCTGAAATTTGTAAGTTTTTAGGTTTTTGTATATACAAAGGAAAGTCATTGTATTTTTCATTATAATAAAAGAAGAAATTTTAGTTCACATACGCATAAATGCCATTTAATGATTAAAAACAATAACGATCTGCATTACAACCAGTAAATTGCTTTTTATTTAGGGATCATTTTACTGTCATTGATCTTCTCCAATATATCTTCTTTTATACGTTGTATATAGGCCAATTAAAAGCCTAACGTACGTCAGGGGTTCCATTTCCTTATGGGAGTTATCGATAAAGCCTTCTCATTTGAAGGAAGAAGGTCGGATAACATTCACGTTTATCGAACCACGCCCAGATATGCAGAGTCAATAAGGAACCATTATGAGTTATAGAAGAGAATACCGAAAACAACATATTCACAACGCTTAAAGTCTTTATTTTTTAATTGTACAGTTACTTAAACCTAATACAATTGTGAGATACTTATAACAATACACAGCAGCGTCTTTTCTTCTGTAAAATACTTGTAAAAGCGCTGAGGTAATATGCATTTAAACTCATCCTTCCCAAAATTTCATGTTTTACTACACTATTTTACATATTGCTAATACGCATCTTCATCATTTTTGTTTTCACTATATAACACTCCAAATCGAGTTTTACTTCTTTTACTTGTTTTATTAACGTCTCCAACCTCTTCTTTCGCTCCTCCACACTTACTGCTTTTTCTGTACTTTCTACCTTACATACTACTACTTTCGTCATTGCTGCTAATCAAGAGTATACTGTGTACACACAATGAGGACATTTAAAACCTAACAATAATGGTTTCCAACACTACTTCTTATTCCAGCTTTTTTCAAACATAGTCATTATTCTCAAAAGCGACGCAGAATTTATCATTTTTCTCGGGGTCAGAATTGCATCCCTAGATGATAAGACTATTGGAAAAGCTACCCTTTACCCCCTAAAAGTAGGTGATTTAAAGGGATTTATAGCAACTACCCGCATAAAAAATTCCCTCAAAGTAGGTGATTAGCTTTTTCTATAATATAAAACTACTTTCAGATTGTACTTGGACCTTCCCACGAATTGGGATTTCTAACCCCTCATGACCAGATTCCACGTTTAGATTTTGACCTAGTTCAGTTTAGCCTCCACCACGATTAATAGATCTGTAGGGGAAACCTGTGTTGAGTGACGGCTCCCCTGTTTTGGGAAACGGTTATCTGTATTTGGGGGAACATCCTGGCGGACCATAATATGAGCCCACGCTTTTTTATTACAATTTAGTCAATAACCATGATATTAGCATAGACCCCATCATTCTTCTTGTTTCCATGACTCGTTTAGAATTGGTCCTGCAGGTTTCGACTACATTTCGATCGGATGATGTCGGGTAAGATCGGCCTGTAGGACATATGGTCTTGAAAATTTCTTGGAGACCACACTCATTTTTTTTCCTATTCCGAGGATATATATGAAGTATTCTAGTTAAATTATGTTTACATATGGCTGGGGACCGCTATTTGTTGTTTTTTCCGACTGCATCCAGACTAGTCGTGAATACATCCTTTTCATATGCAAAAGAATACAACAACAATAATTAAGGTTTTATTTTTTAATTATACATCTTTCGCTAATCGAGAAAATATAATTAGTAACTGACTACTGTCCTTCATATTCCCCTTCTTCCCCCTTTTCATTTTCACTGGTATCCCCATCTTCCCACTCCTTAAAATCTAGAGTGAACTCTTCTAGTTGTGCCGCACTTAACTTTTGTATTAAACAAGTCAAACAATATCGACCCTTTAAATACGTTTCACATATTTTTACACCGTTTTCATATTTCTTTGCAAGTGCATGACAGTCCTCTTCCGAATAAAAGCGTCCTAAACCATATACTGCCCCATGATTAGCATCAAATGCCAATGTCGTCAATTGTTGGAGTAAACGTTCCACGGCTGTATGTGCATCTACCGCTTTGGTCCATGATTCAGCAGCGTAGCACATCCACATATCGAATCAATTTTATTTGCACATTACTGCTTAAATACCTTAACCAGTTCTACATCTACCCCCCCCCCCCCTGCTGATGACCTAATTTCTATTTTTATATTTGACTTGAAGAGCACTTAGCTAATATAAGACCAATTTAACCTTGACCTATTTTTTTAGCATAGATACCACTACAGGAATTGTAATAATTTCTACGACCTATACAAAAGTCATTGATTAGAATTGATTTCTATGAATACCCTGCTTGAAAATTGATACCAGTAAATTTTGACCTTGACTCCATTTAGCCATGAACCTACTTTACAATCTGTTTGAATTGTAATATGATACCTTGAAAATTGATTTCTAGGAATTGACAGATGGCTCTGACTCGACTAAATTCTAAGAATTGTTTGGTGACCTTGAAAATGTCTCGTCACACCTTCAAAGAACTTTACCCAACTTGGGAATTGATTTCCAAGAATACGCGACCTTGATTAGGAATGTTACTAAATCTAACCTTGAATATTTCTCTACACATGGTCTCAACCAGTTTGGTGACCTGGCCCTGAAAAATAGAATCCCTCACGCCTTGAAAAGTCTATTTGAATACCCCATGCAGATCTGATCCAACCAGAATTGCTTGATGCATGGAAAGTGTACGTGACCTAATGCACTTTTTCTTAATAAATTACTAAGTGGATCACTATACACATGCAATGTGTGTACGCAATGGTCTTGAAAACGAGAACGTGGATCCTACAGTATACGTGACATTGAAGAGCATCCTCCTATATACATTTACCGGTGATCTATCGGGATACCCCTGTAGGTAGATTTATAGGACCTGGAAAATTGATAGTAACCATTGACAATCTATTTGATAGTCGGGTAAGGTTGGATAAATTCGGATCACCTTGAAAATAGATTTTTCGGAATTAAGTTTGAAATTTACGTAACTGTATAATTAAAAGATTTTAATTTGTGTTTTTGCATATAAGTTTAAGAGACGTAGGTTTGTAATAAGTCATGGACAATGTCTCAAAGTAAAAGGATCACAGATCCTGATATAAAGGCTTTAAGGAAAGCTGAATGTATGGCTAGTAAACATTATAATGAAGCGATGAAAATACCTATTAGGAAAGATGATGATGTCTTGTGGACCACATTAAACGAGAATCAGTTGAAGGAAATTGAATGTGAAAAACAAATAATAAATAAAATAGATATGATCCAGCAAAGGTATTACAAAATGTTAAGTACATCAAATTTGCCATAATATGTATATTTACTTAAATCGATCTTTTATCTGTATATATAGATGAATATTGTGGTTAATAAATTATAAATTTTATAAAAAGAAATATTTTACTTGTTAGATGACCTAATCAGTCTGAACAATGCATCGTCTGTGTTCTTGATTTCTCAGAATTTCAGAAGATATGACTCAGCCAAAACAATGAATCGCCTTTGTTATCACAGGTGTGGCCTTATCAGCATAGACTTTGAAGCGTTGACAATGGATTGCCTTTGTTCTTGATTTCCCAGAATTGAGATGTATTTAGATAACAATCTATTTTTTAGAAATTATAACGGAATAATGGATCGTCTTTGTTCTCTTATGTGACCTTGAAAATTATAAACATAGACTTTGAAGCGTTGGCTAAAATAATGGATCGCCTTTGTTCTTGAAAGTTGATTTCTTAGAATCGAAGGGTATTTAGATAACAATCTATTTTTATAACTCGACCAGAACAATGAATCACTTTTGTTCATTTCTCATGTGACCTTGAAAATTGTAAGCATAGACTTTGAACAACGGACCCCCTTTGTTCTTGATTCCCTAGAATTGAAGTGGGGTGGTAGCTGGATAACAATCTATTTTTAGGAATCATGACAGAACGCTTTTGTTCTATTATAAGAGATTTGACTTTGGGGGGGAAACGGTTACCTGTGTTGATAAACGGCCATCTGTTTTGGAAAACGTCTACCTGTTTTGGGGAACCACTTGAGGGCACTGGGGAGGCGTAACATTGCTTGATCACCTTGAAGCATACATAGACAACACCTCAGGGCTTGCGTAGGTTTGTAATAAGTCTCGAACAATGTGTCTAAATAAGCTGAATGTATGGCTAGTATACAATATAATGAAGCGATGACCTATTAAGAAAGATGTGTGTTGTGGACCACATTAAACGAAAATCAGTTGAATGAAATTGAATGTGAAAAACAAATAATAAATAGATATGATCCAGCAAAGGTATTACAAAAGTGGCTATATCCCATAATACTTAAATCGACTTTTTATATGTATATATATATATATATATATATATATATATATATATATATATATATATATAGATAAATATTGTGGTTAATAAAGTTTTGTAAAAAATATTTTACTTGTTAGATGACCTAATCAGTCTGAACAATGCATTGTCTTTGTTCTTGATTTCCTAGAATTTCAGAAGCTATGACTCAACCAAAACAATGAATCGTATTTGTTATCAGAGGTGTGACCTTATAAGCATAGATCTTGAAGCGTTGACAATGGATTGCCTTTGTTCTTGATTTCCTACAATTGGGATAACAATCTATTTTTAGAATAACGGAACAATAGATCGTCTTTGTTCTCTGATGTAGCCTTGAAAATTGTATGAATAAACTTTGAACCGACGGCATGAACAATGCATCGTCTTTGTTCTTGATATCCTAGAATTTCAGAACTATGACTCAGCCAAAACAATGGATCGTCTTTGTTCTCTCGTGTGGCCTTATAAGCATAGACTTTGAAGCGTTGACAATGGATCGTCTTTATTCTTGATTTCCTAGAATTGAGATAACAATCTATTTTTAGAATAACGGAACAATAGATCGTCTTTATTCTTTCATGTGGCCTTGAAAATTGTAAGCATGGACTTTGAACAATGGGCCCCCTTTGTTCTTGATTTCTCAGAATTGAGATGTGGAATCTATTTTCGACCTGAACAATAGATCGTCTTTGTTCTCTCGTATGGGGGAAACGGTTGCGATACAGCTATCTGTTTTGGGAAACGGACCCCCTGTTTTAGGAAACGGCTACCTGTTTTTAGGAAACGGCTACCTGTTTAGGGGAACGGCCACCTGTTTAGGGCACTTGAGGGGGCGTGGCGTTGCTTGCCTTGAAACATGCATAGACTTGCTTGAGACCGAGGGCAATGACTTTGAGGATACAGCTAACCTACAATTGACGTGGACAATCAACAACCAAAAATCTAGTCACTTTTCTAGTGACTTTTCTAGTTACTTGCCTTGAAGCGTGACCTTCAAGAGACTTAGCAGGGTTACCAACCTTTCCTACAACATAACCTTGAAGAGACTTAGCAGTTACACACCATTCCTACCACGTGGCCTTGACTTAGCAGGGTTACCAACCCAACACGTGGCCTTGACTTAGCAGGGTTGCTACCCCTTGAAATAGGCAGCTACCAACCTAGAAATCTAGTAACTTTTCTGGTGACTTTTTCCAAATCTGGTGACAAATCTAGTGACAAAAGTGAGTCAGAAGTGCCATAGCTATACTACTTGCTGATATCACTAAACAGAACCAATTGTCAATTTTACGTTTCAGGTGTGAGAGTTACTATTACTTAAAAATATATCTTGTCAATGACAATTATATATATATATATATATATATATATATATATATAAGTAAACGTTGATAATTGCTTAATAAATCACAACTCGATAGTCCTTTACTCAAAAATTCTGAATTTTTGTATATAGACTAAACTAAACTAAAAATATATATGTATGTCTTTATGTATGATGAATGTACAATCAAATAAATGTTATCTAAGAATAAGCATTTGTGTAAATTTTTTTTTTTTTGGGATAATGAGAACCCAGCTGAGAAACAGCTACCTGTTTTTGAGAAACGGGTACCGGTTTAGGTCTGTTTTTGAGCTGTTTTCGGAAACCGGGAAGCTGTTTTGAGCTGTTTCTGCCTGTTGCTGGAAAAACAGGTATCTGTTTTTGAGCTGACTGCTTCAAAGTTTATGCTATTCATATTTTCGATGTTTACAATATTCTGCGGAACAATTTACAAGTTGTTGTTGTTGTTGTTGGCTTCAGCCAACTCACTGCATAAACGTTCCAAATTTTCACTATACTAAAATTGAATTATCTTAATTAATAAAATAAGGATATTTCTATTAAACCATATAAATCGAAACTTTTTATTAGTATAGGTACTGTTTATAAAACACAGAAAAAAAACACTTGTAATTATGTCACAAAAAAAATTAAGTATCCTTAACAATGTTCCGTTTAATACTATCAAATAAAACCATATCAAATTATTTTCTTGTAAATTCAACAACTGCTGACATCACTAAACAGAATCAACTGTCAATGTTACGTTTCAGGTGTGAGAATTACTATTACTTAAAAATATATTTTGTCAATGACAATTATATATATATATATATATATATATATATATATGTAAGTAAACGTTGTTAATTGCTTAATAAATCACAATTCGACAGCAGTTCCAAAACTGAAAAAAAAAATGTGGAAAAACTTTAAGGTCTTCTTTTACTATTAGGATATAAAACGTACATTTTTAATTTTTCTCAAATAAAGTGAACATCAATATGAAATTTGATATAGTAAAACAATAGTTTAACACGTTCACAGTCCACTGTACATTTTAAAATAATACTCGTCACGTCCACGTTTAAAATGTTATGCCCCACATATGGGGCATAGGACGTTATGTTATTAAAATTATTAGTCCTACGTCTTATGAGTCACATGGGTCATATCTAACCTCAACTATATCGATTACAAACGTGGTGTAAAAGTAGTTGTTTTTAGCAAGTAATCGTTTAAAATGAATCGAAATAAAAGGAAGTTAACAGAACAGGAGTTGGAAAATATCGTTAATAATATGTCAGAAGTAAGTTCTATTTCCGGAAGTGATTTCGATTCGGATGACAGCTTGCAAGATCCTAAATACAATGTTGACTATACAGAAAGTTCTTCAGAGGATGAAAACTGGGATGAAGGTGAATTAAGTGATAATGAAGAACATAGTGACGATGTACTAGATCATTCGTTTTGGTCAGAAACTGTTCTTCAATTTGGAAGATTTCAGTTTACTGGAACTTGTGGTCCACAATTTGAAATCGCGCCTAATATGCAACCTATAGATTTTTACAATTTATTCCTGGATGAAGAAATAATCGCTTTGATGGTGCTTCAGACTAACATACGCAAAAGAAATTCAAGAAAAGAAACGCCGTGTTCGATCAGCTCGTATTTCCCGATGGCATGACACTGATGAATCAGACATGCGTTCATTTATTGGTAAGTATTCCTACGAATTGCTATACAAAGTTTGAAATAAATTATTATATTGAGGAATCATTATGCTAATGGGTCTAATAAATTTTCCTAGCATTGAATGCTACTGGAAAACCGATCCACTTTATTACCAAGGCCTGTTTCATAAACTTTCCATAAAATATAACCGATTTGCCTTGTTGTTAAAATGCTGGCATTTTCACGATAACAAAGATCCCTCTATCAGCCGATTGTCAAAAATTGACAACTTACTTGATCTGATACGAAAAAAATTTAGAAATATGTATGAACCTGGGGATACTACTGTCGTGGATGAAACTATGATTCCTTTTCGAGGCAGGTTAAAGTTTAGACAATATAATCCATCTAAAACCCACAAATATGGTATCAAATTATTCAAAATGTGTACTCCAAATGGATATACATGGGATTTAAAGGTTTATGATGGTCAAGGACAACAATTGCCGGAGCTAGATCTTCCTGGTAGCACCGTTATTAAACTAGTGGAGCCTTTATTAAATGTTGGACGTCTATTGGTTATCGACAATTTTTATGAAAGTACTAAACTTGCTAAATATTTATATGAAAGGAATACTAATTTCTTAGGAACAATAAGAAAAAACAGAGCAGATCTACCAAGACATAATTACGCAAAATTTAAAGAAGGGTGAAATAGCAGCAAGACAAAAACGTTATATTACGTTTTTAAAGTGGAGGGACCAACGAGATGTGTACATGCTCGCAACTTGTCACGATCAAAGGTTCAACATCTGTGGAAAAAAATGAAATGGCCAGCTGCCGTAGTAGAATACAACAAAGGTAAACAAGGTGTCGATATTTCCGATCAGCTATCCAGCTATTATACCTGCATTCGTAAATCTCTTACTTGGTACAAAAAAATAATAGTAGAAGTTGTTTGTGGAACAATGATAGTTAATACTCTTATATTGTATAATTCCCAACTCTCTACAAAGGACCAATTAACTATGTGCAACTGAGACAATCCCTTATAAAGAGTTTGCTAAAAATTGATCATTCTAACATCGGGGTGTCAAATGAGACACGACAGAATAAGGACAATAAAATGCAGCATAAACTAGAAGAACTACCAAGAGGCTCAGATAAAAAATATGCAGGAAAAGATGCCACGGACGCTACACAGAATTGCGAGAGAGTCTCTCGTCATCAGAAGCCGCAAAAGGACAAAAGGTGAATACAATTTATCCTGGTTGCAATCAAGCCTTTTGTGTGGCTTGTTTTGCGAAAAATCATTAATTTATAAGTTTAATTTACATTTTTTACATGAAATTTAAATCGTCATAAGTTAGTTTATTTTAAGCATAACTCAATAAAATTTATATCAAAATATAGGTTTTTCTTTCCTCTAACGTCCTATTAAGAAACAATAATTCGTACTGCCACGTCCTACGTTTAATCGAGCTATTTCTATCCGAAGATTTGTGACCCATATGTGGTTCATGGACGTGCCAGTAAATGCTTCTATGACCCACATGTGGGTCATAGGACTGTGAACGTGTTAACAAATTATTATTATTATTATTATTATTATTATTATTATTATTATTATTATTATTATAACAAACTATTTGTAATACAGTTTTCTTCTAAAATAGATTCTAACGATTTTTCATGAAATAAAGTAATAATAACTCTCACAATGCATCTTTAGACATCTTACATATATATACACAACTACAACTCATGTTAAATGGATTGTACTCGTAACGAGTAAAAAGCATGCAATTGCAAAATGCACCCATATAGTATTATCAGTATGATTTGTAATATTATATTCAAATTGAATTACAAGTACTGTACTAGAATGGAATGTATAATTGCAATTATTGTTGTATAAACAACGATAGACGTGTACTTAAACTATGAAAGTGATGCATGTTTGAAAGTGTGTGATGTAAGTAAAGATGTATGTGCACATCTATGGAAAGGGATAAAAGACGACGCGATGTGGACTTCCTCTGACGCAGGGTGTAGGAGGGAATGTGGGGGAGGGGGTTAGTAAAGTCCTAGAAAGACGCGCTCTTAAAAATTTAAAATTTACACCTAATTCTCAGAAAAAAAAATTTTTTTCCAACGCAGTTGTGTTTTATAAGTGACAATTTATCAATTTCATGTATAAATTTATCAAAATATGAAAAAATGATACTTAAATTAGCCAATTCCATTTTGAAACAACAAAAAGCACTTAAAACACATCTTTTTGTACTTACGTAAGCTCAGAAGAAACATTGTAAAGAACCAGCGTCCTGTACTTATATGTTTTAGAATAAATTATGTGCGGAACATCCTGTATGTAAGATTTCATAAGTTTACGCGATATTGCACAACAAATAATTTATTCATCACCGCTGACGTGTATTTCTAAGAAACCGTAAGTTTCTGCACGTCAGAACGATTTTAACCAATCACGTAACGGTATTCCCCGCACAGTAGCCGCGAAGCCGCCCACAGATGCACCTTTATAAACTCGCGACGCGCATAGGAAAAAAAACTCCTTCAGTAAGGAGAGAGGAATCTTAGTAGATTCAAGTTAAGCCGATATCCAGCAGCCGCCTCCGTACCGTTGACCGTTCCAGAAACCAGTAGCCGCAGCCGCTCCGTTTGCTTAGTGTAAGCACCGACCTGTTGTTCACCGACGAAGAGTCCTTCGCGATCGGGCGAGAACGCGAACCACTTCGCACCGGGCAACCTAAAGTTCAATTCTGTACTGCTATTGATAGACACGTAAGTTGTAAAGTTATACATTCTGACAATTTACACTCAAACACTACAGACCGTAAATAATTCCGGGCTGAGCTCCAGGAGTTATACTACACTAGCACCTAGAGTAGCACGAAGGGTAGATCCCATCGTCACTGCCACCACAAAGTACACCTAGAGGAACGCAGGGTAGCCCCCGACGTATCTCATCAACACTGGAGGGTGAAGGGTTGTTACAGGGCTGTAAAGACCTACGACCTTTCTCTTAGTATATACAGTAAAGACAGGCCGTCGCCTACGTCTTCTGGGCATTACTGAAATCCCGCTCGAAACTCACACACTATCTCCAGACAAACCTAATAACCATACACGGTGTCTTTAAATTGCAGAGGAATACCTCCATAACCTGTAGTATAAATTAGTAGTCCACCTAACCATCGTAAATACCTGGTGCGAGAACGTTTGTATACAAATTAGAGATTACGTAGAGTATTCTATCTTTACGTAAACCTATTAGAGTAGTTTTAATATTAAGTATTTTGTTCCTTTGATTAATTATAAATAATTAAACTTAGTTAGAGAGATCGGTAATTAATTTAGTTAGATAAATGATCTAATTGCCTGCATTAAAACCGGTTATAATTGGAAAAAGGCCGTCACAAGACCTCGCGTTTGTATACGTGCATTTCGCGTGTATTATTTCCCGGGAGTAAGACATCCTTGCTTCAGCGATCCAGAGTTACTAACGTATAAACACGATATCGATTTTCTCAAACGATTCGAGTTCATTGCGCTGGCGTCCCCACCAACAACGGTATCAAGGCTGACACTCTCGCTACTATACGTGCAGGACCGTAACCTAAACTTTGCCTCTTAGGTACGGAATAGATTAACAAGACCATCTTTTGTTCACAGAAGCGACGTCGCACCCAGTGACGCTAGGACCCGGACCGAGAAGTTCTCCTATACATTTTGTTAATTACTTTCTTATTTTATTTATTGTAAATATTTGGTTAATATACATTTTAAAAATGCTTTACGGTTTTTATTTAAGGTTACAGTGTTAAGCCCATCCAGTACTTACTACGAACCACACCCCGTTTATAAAATAAACCCGATTGAGCAAAGCCGAGGCAAAATAAAACCGTGTTGGGTTACCAAACCAGAAGGGCGCAATATAAATATAAGTATAGAACACCACTTCAAAGAGGGGGGCATTATAACATATGCATGCAATTTATCCATGTAATGTATCTAAATGCTCTTTAAATTACCCAATTCAATTTTGAAACAACAAACAGCACTTAAAACATGACTTGTTTTTAATTTTCGATGCAGCGTGGGTATTACTATGTTAATAATAAATGTAGGATAATGAACGCAGTTATTTTGCTTTGAAAGCATTTTAAGCATTTAGCGAACATTCTATTTTTATCTGTCATAAATTTACATTACAACTTTGTAACGGGATTTGCAAATGTCATTTAAAATTCCGAATTTATTTAACTGCTATCCTTGCGCTGTTATTTGTTTAGTCTATATACAAAAATTCGGAATTTTTGACCTAACGATTAAACTGCTATGATAACAGATTTTATTTATTTAAAAACATATTTTTTTGTTTACTACATTTCATACACTAGATAATGTTATTAACCTTTTCTTTGTAATAATTTTATGTGATAATTATAAAGTTACATAGCAGTTTAATCGTTAAGTCAAAAATTCTGAGTTTTTGTATATAGACTAAACAAATAACAGAGCAAAAGATAGCAGTTCCAAATTTCCTAAACACTAAAAACTAACGGTTTTATTTTATGAAATAAAGTAATAGTAACTCTCACACCTGAAATGTAAAATTGCCAGTTGGTTCTGTTTAGTGATATCAGCAATTATTGAATTTACAAGAAAATAATTTGATATGGTTTTATTTGATACTATTAAACGTAGTTTTATGTGATAAGGTTATAATGTTATTTCTTAGTACATAATTTGAAATCTATCCTCAATGCTTTTACTTTCTTGATTAACACCTCGAGTCTTTTCTTTCTCATCAATACTTAATAATTATTTCTTTCTTTCTCTTCTTATCATTCTTATTACTTTCACCATTTCTAGAAATAAAAAGTTTACAGAATCATGCAATCCCAGAGAGACCTTTTGAATTTTTTAGATGAACAACATATTACAAATATTTCCGAAAAAAATAAATAAAGGATTTTATTTTACATCAGTAGTTATCTTAAATATTTATTGATTTTGTAGTCTTAATTCATTTTTTTTTAAATATAAATGTGAATATAAATATCACTAGAGTATTGTTAGTTGCATAACATTTCAGAGTTAAAACTCATTTATGATGCTCTTCTCATCCATATACGTTCAGTCCTTCTTGTACATTTATATCAGAAAGAGGTTTTTTAAAAAAAAAATACAGTAATGGCAGGTAAGTAAATTTCATGCAAAATTTTTTTTATTGCAAGTTAACGTGTTCATTATAGCTTCAGTTGAAAACTTACATTTTAAGCGAATGGAGGAGGGTATGTAGGATATTATACGTAACTTATTATTTACGTTTTAGAATGATATAGTTTTTATTTATGGGTGTGGAACTCCCCTTAGCGGGACACGTGCGGTTGGTAAATATACATATAAAAATATAAGTTATATTCTATTCGATGATAATGAAATGGAAGGGACTATGTGGTTGATGAGGGTATACATTTTTATACATAATTATAATTTTTTGAATTTAAGTGATTTTTCTTGTTTCAGATCACATCTTTAATTTTAATTTTAACTTTAATATTTTTTATTTTTATTTATATATATATATATATATATATATATATATATATATTATATAAAATTATATTACGTACGTGTTTTTTTTTAATTATTTTCCCTAACCGTAATTATTTTAGTGCGTGCGTGCGTGCGTGCGTGGGTGTGTGTGTGCGTGGTGTGTGTGTGCGTGGGTGTGTGCGTGCGTGGGTGTGTGCGTGCGTGTGTGTGTTTAAGTAATAGTAACTCTCACACCTGAAACGTAAAATTGACAGTTGGTTCTGTTTAGTGATATCAGCTGTTGTTGAATTTACAAGAAAATAATTTGATATGGTTTTACTTGATACTATTAAACGGAACATAGGAATATAATTGCGTCATTGACGAGGTACATTTTTTTTCACATTTTTTTTTAGTTTATAGAAAGTTTGGAACTGCTATCTTTTGCGCTGTTATTTGTTTAGTCCATATACAAAAATTCAGAATTTTTGGGTAAAGGACTATCGAGTTGTGATTTATTAAACAATTAACAACGTTTACTTACATATAATTGCGTCATTGACGAGGTACATTTTTTTTCATTTTTTTTAGTTTATAGAAAGTTTGGAACTGCTATCTTTTGCGCTGTTATTTGTTTAGTCTATATACAAAAATTCAGAATTTTTGGGTAAAGGGCTATCGAGTTGTGATTTATTAAGCAATTAACAACGTTTACTATATATATATATATATATATATATATATATATATATATATAATTGTCATTGAAAAAATATATTTTTAAGTAATAGTAACTCTCACACCTGAAACGTAACATTGACAGTTGATTCTGTTTAGTGATATCAGCAGTTGTTGAATTTACAGGAAAATAATTTGATATGGTTTTATTTGATAGTATTAAACGGAACATTGTTAAGGATACTTAATTTTTTTTGTGACATAATTACAAGTGTTTTTTTTTTCTGTTTTATAAACAGTACCTATAATAATACAAAGTTTCGATTTGTTGTTTAATAGAAATATCCTTATTTTATTAAGATAAATTCAATTTTAGTATAGTGAAAATCTGGAACGTTTATGCAGTGAGTTGGCTGAAGCCAACAACAACAACAACAACTTGTAAATTGTTCGGCATAATATTGTAAACATCGAAAATGTGAATAGCATAAACTTTGATGCAGTCAGTTCAAAAACAGATACCTGTTTTTCCAGCAACAGGCAGAAACAGCTCAAAACAGCTTCCCGGTTTCCGAAAACACCTCAAAAACAGACCAAAACCGGTACCCGTTTCTCAAAAACAGGTAGCTGTTTCTCAGAAGCGGTATCTGTTTCCGGCAGACTGAAAGCAGTTTAGGTTCTCATTATCCCAAAAAAAAAAAAAAAATTACACAAATGCTTATTCTTAGATAACATTTATTTGATTGTACACTCATCGTACATAAAGACATACATATATATTTTTAGTTTAGTTTAGTCTATATACAAAAATTCAGAATTTTTGGGTAAAGGACTATCGAGTTGTGATTTATTAAGCAATTAACAACGTTTACTTATATATTTGACAAAATATATTTTTAAGTAATAGCCTTATTTATATACATTCTAGTTAGTCAATGACTGCGTTAAATTTGGAAACATTTATATGGATGCAAAACGTTGGTAGTTTTGGATGCAAACACTAAATTCACATATCTGGCGCTGTTTATATCCATATTACACATTTCTAGGTTGTACATCAGTAACTTTTCTTAAAGTTATCTTCAACAATAAAGTTGCAAATATACATACGTTCTTTTTATAAGATGTGTTTGTTTAATCTTGAAGAAGCATTAATAAAGGAATTCCGTCCATGTAAACAACTGATATTCGGAGAAAATTAAAATCATTCCCCCTAATATAAAGCAATAAATTTAATGAAATGGACAGTTATAATTTCTAAATATTTCTTTATAATTTTAAAATGAAGGTTAATATATTTTGTAAACGTAAACTATTTTGAAAAATATATATATATTGTATACAAATGAATGTAAACGTTTTAAACAAACAAGCGATAATTTTTTTACTTTTTTAGACTCCTAATTTTTAACACCCCTGCGTAATATCTTTGTTTATATAAACAAGTATGAAAAAAAACACTTGTGTTCGATGCACAAAACAAACAGTTAGATTATATTAATTTACGGACTACAATACTAAGAATGTATAAAAATATCAAATCAATAAATGAATAGCACTTCTTGAAAAAACCCTTCTTTAAGACGCTACTCTCAAGGCTGCCCGCTACCTGCTGCCGACCCTTTTAGGTTTTTACACCCCCGTTTCCTACCACCCGACGAAAGTGTTAACCATTGTATTCATTTTTCATTTATTGAAGTATACAGGGCTGTTACACAAGGGTAATGGTTATGTGTCTAGATTTTAAGTTTAATTATATACTTTCTTTGTATAATGAATCTATAAAAGGGCCCAATGTAGTGTAGGTTTATAGAAACAACACCACATCTTTGTTGTTTTAGTAGTATTTATTAAATATTTGTGAGTTAATAGTGAATAATTGTAATAAAGTGCTGGAATTAAAAACGACTTTTTCAAAATAGATACGATAATAAAATAATATTAAATCGCGAAAGGAGGTAAATGTGTTTATTATAAATGTGGCAAAAGTAGAAGAAAGAGTCCACATCTAGTAATACATAGATTTCCAGTGAAGGACGAAAAACGCTCAAAACAATGGATTAAAAACTGTGGTGAGTACAAATTTCAGTTAGGGAAACATTATAAATACATACATTAAAACCTCTAAAGAGCGATCACAATTTTTTTTTGTGAAAAAATTGTTGTTTGTTGATGAAAGAATAAATGACAAAGGTATAGATGTTTGAAGCTATTATTATAAAGTTTCTATATAGGTATGTATCCTTCTTTCTTTCTTCACTTCCCTTTTGCCTGTTGTGATACCAGTTATTCACAGTTTAACCAGTTCTTCCATTTTTGTCTGTTTTGAGCCATGTTTCCTAGTTTTTTCGGTGTTTTCCACATGTTCTATCTTCTATCTAAAGTTTTCCTCTTTTTACTGCTTTTTGCTTCTATAAGTGCGTTGTTTTCCTTTCCTTTTTCATTCGCGATATATGTCTAAATCACCTCAATAGCTCGAATAATACATTGTCATTGATATTAAACTTTTCTTGAAAAGATACCAAACTACCGTTATTTTCCCATATCAAATTACTGCCAAGTAAAATCGACTGAACGTGTTTGAAATCATCTATACATTTTAACCACTCAATTAAATAGACGAGTCGATAAATTACTGACTACAAGAGGAATAAAATTTTCGTCTGGGTTTTTAATTGGTGAGTTATCTTTTTCCTAAAATCGTTTTTTACTGTACAGTAGACTTTTGTTTATTTTACAATAGACCAGAGCACCAGGTGGTATCTGTTTTGGGTTGGATTATTTCCATACATTTTTTACTTTAATGGCTCCAAAATGGTACTAGTAATAATGATTTCACTATGCGCGGGTCCAAAAACGTGTGCTCAACTTTTTATGAAACAAAATGCTAAAAAAACTTGAAAAGTTTTGCTTTTTTAACTAGAATATCTCAAAAGCTATTCATATCAGAGATTAGTTGAAAAGGAAAAAAAGCTTTGTAATCAAATATTACACAAGAAACAACTAATCTAAAATCGAAAAATACATTCTAAGTGTTGCAAAAATAGCAAAAACAATGAAAAAATGTAAAAAACAAGTATTTTTGAAATATATATATATATATATATATATATATATATATATATATATATATATATATATATATATATATATATATATATACACTGTGACCATTTAAGTCCGCACCATATGGGAATTTTTTTAACCTCGGTTTTAGCATAGATCTGATTATCACACCCATTTTTGCTTCAAATAAAACCTAAAATTAAGTATAGTAAGTTGGTTTTACAACCGACATCATCTGTCAAAAATTACAATTAAAAAAAAAATCGAAAAAAACGCATAAATTGGCGAAATTTCGGAAAAAATTATTATAAGAAGTTGTTAATTTTATGCTTTTAACTGAATTTCAACGATTTTGTATGATTTTGAATATTTGGCATTTTTTGACATTTTACCAGTTATTTTTCATCTTGATTTGATGTAACCTACGTAAAATTCTTTATCTAAAGACAAATCAACATGCCAAGTCTATTTAAGTTAATAACAAAATGGCTTTCAAGATTTGTTTAAATGATAAAAATGTATTCACCATCATGAATCATGTTTAGTGCAAAGTTTGTTTAGCTTTTGTTTTGTTCTAGTTCTAGTTACATAGAAAACTCAATCCAAATTTGGTGGGGTATGTTAAAACAAGAGTTTTCTTAGCGTTGAATTAAAAATTTTACCAACGTAATGTTTTTTATTACAGACAATTTGCTGGTTTCTTTTAATACTTCGGCTAGTCAAAGTTAAACAAAATAATTATTATCAGTCAAGATTACCCAAATAATTATATATATATATATATATATATATATATATATATATATATATATATATATATAAATTATGTTTATTGGGAACGCAGTCAATAATGATGGCCAAAAAGTAAAAAACCCTTTGTTAATATGCCAAGCTTTCGGAACGCTTTATTCCTTTGTCAAGACGAACTATAAATATAATTGATGGTATTTATAAATTAATTAATAAGAACATACCTAACATGAGTTAAATAATAAAGTTAAAAACAAAACTAGAAATAGGAACAAGAAACTAAGAGTAAATGACAGTGTGTCAATAGTAAAACTAAATCAAATGTGATATAAATGGTTAGTTACATGTTATAAACATTAACAACGGCAAGTGTTATGTGAACAAAAAGGAAAAATAACATTAATAAAAATTAATTTGCAAATTTATAAAATTTTTCACATTTTAGAGACAACAAATTTTTAATCATTACTTATTAGTAGAATTTTGATTAGAATTATGTTCATAAGATAATATGTAATTATAAATACTGCTAAGTTTATTAATACCTGATTTCTTATTAAGAGTATTGCTGTTTTCATTAATGCAGACCATTTCACGAAAAAGACGTTTAGTTAAATTATTTTCTTTGCATAATATAGTAACTTCATTAAAATTCATGTTATGGTTTTGTTGGATGACATGCTCAGTTAAACTACATGAAGCAATTTTCCTTCTACAATCACTTTTGTGAGATGTGATTCTCCCTGATACATTTCTAGAAATTTGTCCTATGTATACTTTAAAACAATCCTTACATGAGACAGAATAAACTATATTTGAATTTTCTAAAGTTGTTAAAGGAGACTTAATTTTAGTATATAAGTTATTTAAAGTTTTGATGTTGCTTGTGGCTATCTTAGCATTGAGTACCTTGAGAACTTATAATATCTGAGGAGTAAGAAGCGTTTTAAAAAAAGTGCACTGATCGCTAAAGCAAAATTTTTTATGAAATTTGGATTGTGGTTAATTACGTTTGTCATTCGCTCAATTCTTCGATCAAAATAGTCTTCATTTAGCTCTTGAACATAATTGATTTTATAAGGATGAAACTTGTACAACTTAGTGACCTTTCGTACAGATGAATAAGAAAGCTCAGTGGTGGGATTTCAAGAAAGTTGACCTAATACTTCTAGTTGTGCCATTTCATCTACTACTCTATCGGCTTTTGTTTTCTTGTTTTCAACTGATCCTGTAGCTTCAAACTTCTGCACAAGTAAGTTTCATTGAAAACTCTGGCTGCTGCGCGTACACACTTCCCTTCAGCTCCATAAATGAAAATAATTTCTACTCTTTCGCCAATTGAATACACCACTTTTACGAAGAACTGTTAGTAAAGTAAATGGTAAGTCGATTTAACTAAAAACTATATCAACAAAAATTTTGACATGCATCAAGAAAGTAAAGTTTTTTTCATGCCTTGAAACTTACGTTCAAATTTATTATGACTTTGGTATCGACAAAATTCATACAGAACTATTTTCAAGACGATTTTAGCTATCCAATGATGTGTCACAAAAGGGGTGATTCCATTTAATTTTTTGAAGCTGGAGTGCGTGGGGTGAGGGGCTGAGTTGCCGCACGTTCATATATAGCTTAAAAGATGACCCCCAAAAAATAAAAATTTACGTGTTTTTGCAATTTTTTTATAGTCCAATACTTTTTGAGATAATATATATACATATATATATATATATATATATATATATATATATATATATATATATATATATATATATATATATATATATATATATATATATATATATAACAATAAACAATTTTGGAACTTCTAAACACATACTTTCAATATATATAATTTGCAGTTTTTCTGTTTGTTATTAAGCCCAAAATTTACACAAATGTTTCAAAAATTGCCAGAAGTCTCCTAATTAATGGATTTAAATTTTTCAAATAGCATTTAAAAGTTTCAGTGCTCCTTTAGATGTTTCAAGCATCTAGAAGCCTTGGGTTAGGCTTTGTTTAGTTTTAAAAAATTGCAATTTTTTTTCAAAATATAGATTGCAAAATGATTGTTCAAAAACTATAAAACCGATTTTAATGAATTTGGTGTGGTGATTTATCATACCAAACAGTTTGTTTTAGCCGAGTACGAAACCCTTACATGTTATATGAGTACTCGAAGAAAAATTTCAAAAATGGTTTTTTACATTTTGTCGTTGTTTTTTGCTATTTTCGCAAAACTTAGAATGTATTTTTCGATTCTAGATAAGTTGTATCTTATGTAAAATTTAATTACGCAACCTTTTTTCCTTTTCAATTTTTCCCTGCTAATGAATAGCTTTTGAAATATTGTAGTTCAAAGAAAAAAAAATATTTTTTAAGTTTTTTTACGGTTTTGTTTAATAAAGAGTTGAACACACGTTTTTGGACCCGCGCATAGTGAAATTATTATTACTAGTATCATTTTGGAGCCATTACAAAAATCGATCATATGGAAAAAATCCAAACGCGCATTTTGAAATAGATACCGTCTGGTCTACAAAGCAATGTTATAGCTATGACCTGACAATCGGATTGTTCACTTTTTGTATAGATAGATAGAATTAGGATTTATTTCCCTTCCTTGAAGTTAAGTGTTATGCCCTCAATGTCCATGGTTTCGAACCACTCGATGGAATTCACATTAGTAGTACTTATTGTCCAAAGAACTTTACCATTTTCACTACCACTTTCGGAGTCGGAATTGAAATGGTTTTCGCTTTCCTCGATATCAGGCATAAATTTGCTGACAAAATCATCGATGTCCTTTTTTAGGCACAAACGCGATTATACGCAAGGCACTTGCCTTTTTTGTGATCAGACCCACAATGCGAACCGTTACTCCCACCCGGTTTTTCCGTGTCTGAATAAAAAACCTACCAATTTAAATTCACACACTTACAAATTAAAAATTAACATAGCTACTTACGTTAAAGAACAAAGTCTACGTAGGTATGTAATTAAATTTGTTTGATGTGATCCAAAATAGAAGTTTTATTGTACAGTTTTGTGCTTTGTGTGTCAATTAATGTTAGTTCAAATATCTCGTTTCCTATACATTGTTTAATTTGATTTAATCTAATGTCAGTCGATCTTTTACAGGCAATGCGAATTTGATATTACTCTTACCGGAACAGTTAAGATGTAAATACGTTTGTAATGAGCATTTTTTGGAAGAAGATTTTTTGGGACCGGATAAACCATTAAAACGATCTGCTATCCAATACCTTATTCATCTAACCAATCGGAAGTGCAAACGCTATCTCAAAATATTAGCAGATGCGTATATCCTAACCAGCCTGGCCCTTCTAATGTTTTGGATTTTCCACATACGCCACAGACAACTGTATCATCGTCGTCAGTTACACCAAAATTATTACTCAATTCTCCTGCAACACAGCAGTGGTTAGTTGATATTTCTGACTTACCTAGTCCTCAACCATCAAATATAATTAAAAGAAAATTATTCTGCCCATCAGATGTAGACACACCAATAAAAAAGCATCTTAAATCAGCCGTGCATATTCTCAAAAAAAAAACTTGCTAATAAAACGTCGTTACTTTCAAAATCTAAGAAAAAAATACTTTTGAATACATCTGATTTCAAGAACATTTTGGAAAGGCGCTTTTATGTATCTTCCCATTCAAGAGCCCTTGTACGGATGCAATTGCTGCATAGGAAAAAATCATCGTTGTTAAAGGATGAAAGAGATTTTACATTAGGACTTTACTTCAAGTCTCCTGCTACATACAAAATGCTTCATACTCAATTAATATTACCATCTGTTTCAGTCATAAAACAATGGATTGGTAAAAAGTCATTCTTTAGAGCGGGATTTAACGAGGCTCTTCTTAGTGATTTAAAACTGAAAATTAATTCTATATCCCAAGAAGAAAGATTCTGTACGTTGTGTTTTGATGAAATGTCGATCAAAAAGTTTTTGGAGTATTCAAAAGCGATTGATGTAATAGAAGGATTTCAGGATTTAGGCACATTGGGTAGAACAAATAAACTTGCGAAAGAGGGGTTAGTTTTTGTAGCTCGTGGATTATATGCACCTTGGAAAATTCCCTTGTGCTATTTCTTATCTGCTAGCGCGACGAATCACAGATCACTTAAGGACCTAATAATATTAGTAATAGGAAAAATGAAAGAAATAGGACTTATATTAAAAGCTTTAGTTTCTGACCAAGGAACTAATAATCGTAGTGCTATTACAAGCTTAGGTGTGGTAGATACTAACGAACCATACTTTTTCTATCAAGAATGTAAATACTTTGTAATATATGATGTACCGCATCTTTTTAAGAGTTTAAGGAATAACCTATTAAGTGGAAATTTTGTATTTCAAAATAAGTTAATTAGTTTTAAATCAATAGTGAAAACATTTGATATTGATCAAAAATGTAAACTCGGTGATAGATCATTACTGAAAATTACACCAGCACATCTAAACCCAAATCCATTTCAAAAACTATCTGTTAAGTTGGCTGTACAAATTTTTAGTAACAGTGTTGCAGCAGCAATCCGTACTGCAGTACAAGCTGGTGATTTAGATGACGATACAGCAATGACTACAGCAGAATTTTTACAACAAGCAAATAATTTGTTTGACTGTCTTAACTCTATGCATTTATATAGTAAAAACCCTTACAATTGCGCATTGTCTAAGAAAAATCCAGTAGTAGAGACTACGTTACATAACTCTCTGGAAATATTTAAAAGAATTCAAAAATTTGATGTCAAATCAAAGAAATTTTCGAGACCACCATCCTTTGATGGATTCGTAATATCGATAAATGCGATACTCATGCTGTATAAAGAAGAAGAAGAACGAGGGAAAGAATACGTTTTAACATCTCGACTAAATCAAGATGTAATTGAAAATTTCTTCTATAGTTAGACAAAGAGGAGGTTACAACAAAAATCCAACTGCACGAATGTTCAGATTAACATTTCGAAGCCTATCCCTATCAAATATTCTGAAACCCTTTAGTTCCTATAGTAATTGTTATCAAGATACGGATACTTTCGTAACTGATGAATTTGAAACAGGTAAAATGATTGATAAGGAGCAGTTAAATTCTCCATCAACGCCTATCATTGAAAAAAAAGCAGAAAACATATATAGCACAAAGGTGGATGCTGAAGAAGTCGTTGAAATAACTGTATCTCAATTAGAAGATTGTTCAATTACATATTTTGCTGGCTATTTAGGGAAAAGATTATTTGATACTTATAGATGTGCCGACTGTGATAAAGAATTTATGAAACAAGATTTATGTTTAGAAGATAAGTCTGAACTACTGATTTTAAATAGACTTTATCAAAGTAAAACAGGCTTAAGAAGCTTACGAGCTCCCAATGAACTACTTAAAACAGTATGCCATGTTGGTCTTACAGTGTTTATTGAACTTTTTTCAAAGCTTTATTTTGAGGAAAATCTGAAATCTAAGCTAGTAAACGCAATTCTAAGTGAAATTAATCAAAAGAACGTAGTTTTTGATATAGAACATAATATTCATGGACCTCATAAAAACTTCATAATAGAAGCACTTGTTACTGCACGTATTTTTTCAGAATGTAAACAACTCAATAAAAATATTGCCACGAATACATACTTCAAAAAACATGATAAGTTGAAAATAATAAAACGTATTTAGATCTAACCAAATTTCAGTCATGGGAAGTAAACATACATTACACAATTACTTTTTTTTAGTAATGGGTAATGCAAATTATGTATTTCATACCTAATATTCATTTACTTTCAATCATATGTAATTATTTTTGTAATTATTCACGATAGTTGGGATTTGCAAAACTTTAGAAACAACAGGAAGAGGAAGGGTCTATCTGCACTTATATTGTTTGGCTTCCTTTGATCTCGCAAAAAGTAGTCAACTATAAACTTAGGATGTTTTACAGTTCATCTTAGTTTATAGATACAAATTTCAAGAGTTTTACAGAATATTACACACCTAATTATTTTGTATTGTGGGTACGTGATGATTCACAATTTTAAAAGTTGCTTTGGGAAACGGACAGTAAATATTTTATGCTATTATGTAGATTATTTTAAAGTTGTAAGAATAGTAAGTTATAAAAAAAAAACATTTTTGAAGTACACCGGATGTTCTTGATCTCTACAAATTCAAATATTAATATTAGTCAGTATGTCTGATTGAATGCCCTGATACTTCGGGGTCAATACGTAAACTGAATACTGCAAAATTAGAATTACATACCGCCCGCCCTGATCCTACTGTTTCTAATTTAAAGTATTCTTTCGGCTTAACCGTTAATTTGAAATTATTAATTACTTCATCCTAGTATTAAAAAATCTGGCCGTTGGTCTTCGGCACAACACTTTCTCGTATAAAAAAACTAACTGTTACCCGCATCAATTCCTAACAACGGATAACTTGCAATATTATTAGATAATATACTTACCTACCTACAAAAATTATTTTTTTCTTATTCACCCTGTACTTTGCAAATCATTGTATATTTTTACATATTTGGGTCAGTAACTAGCTTTAAAATATTTTAGATTTTTTTTGATATAAAATATTAAAAAAAAAAAAAGTTTTTTATTTTTGGCAAAACCGGAAGCGCTAGAACCATTCCAATATAGCAATTTAGTAGCTATTTATGTTTACTATATAATACATTAATTTGAAGATTTCATTTTTATTAGAAACATAGTTATCGGCGATTGAAATTTTAAAATTTGAAAATTCCTAACTTCGGTCCTGGATAAGTTAGAGAAATCTCATAAAGCTCATTATATTTTTGTTATATGTGACTACAAAATATGTACATTTAAAAAAAATTACCAAAGTCGTTTTTGAGAAAATCAATTTTGAAAAAAAAGGGCCAGCTTACCTCCGTAATTAAGAGCAACATTCTATTTTTTCAAAATATTTACAAACCTTTTGAAGCATGTGCTTTTATTTACAAGTTCCTTTTTTCAAATTGTGAGTAGCGCCGAAAAGTGCTAAAATCGCCATATTGGTCGCCATTTTTCAAAATTTTTCGAAAATTATTGTTCGATCGGTGTTCAGGGTAAATAATTTTTCACCAAATATAAACTAGTTTTGGAAATGCACCCGCAAAAAACCACCCTCATTTCGCCCCCCATTAATGGATTTTTATGAAAAGCCAGTTTTATACATAACCTTTAGATATAGGGGCCCATGTAAAATCTCATTAAAATGGGTCAAATAGTCTCGGAACCACACACAGACAGACATACACGAAATTTTTTCTTCGAGAAATCGATGCTTTTCGACTCAGGATCACGGAAACGTTGAAATCCGCGAAAAACATTTCAAAATTTTTTTTCAATTGCAATACTTTCTCTTAGTATACGAGAAAGTAAAAATGCCAATCAAATGGTATTTTTATTAAATCTACAAAGCTGTAGAAATAACTAGATAAAAAGAAAATCCTGTGTGTCCGCAGCAGGTTTTTGTTTTTGTTTAGTATTCTCTAAGACTATTATCAAATAAGGGAATAACTCACTTAAATAAATAATATTAATAACATTAATTGAAACTAATTTAGAATAAGTTACTGTGATTATAATACGCAATACGAAGTGTATTTGTAACGATAAAGTAATAACACTGAATTTGAGTACCTACAACCGCTGCGTTGTAACGTATCTATAATAGAAGTAATGGAAAAGTAATACTTTTAATAAGTAATCTGTAGTTTTAATTTATTGCTTTCAAAATTTGGTGTAACTGTAATGAATTACTTTTAATTGTCAAGTAAATGAGAAATGGTCATGATTTACTTTTTAAAAGTCACTGCCAAATTTTATACTGCTAATAAATGTTAAATGTTTCAATAAATTGACATCAAAAAACTTCTCGTTATATATTTATTAAACCACTCATTATAAAATTGCATGATTATATACAATTGTATCATTGTTTATAAGCACCGACTGTATACATTTTGTATATATACAAGAAGTGTATGGATCGATGGCAAATTGTTATCGTACAGATTAGGGTTCAAAAGAATAAAAGCTGATATCCGTCAAGAACTTGTTTTGAACGTATGTCGGGACTAATAGCGTGCGTAATTACCGCCATCGTGTGTCATTTTTTTATAATCTTAACTGGTTCGCGACATTGTATTTAATTTGCATTTGTTTTTTACTATCGCCATCTATTACAACTAAGAAATGTGTTTTCAAATAAAGCTATCTCATTGACTAACTAGAATGTATATAAACAAGGGTAATAGTAACTCTCACACGTGAAACGTAAAATTTACAGTTGGTTCTGTTTAGTGATATCAGCAGTTGTGAATTTACAAGAAAATAATTTGATATGGTTTTATTTGATACTATTAAACGGAACATAGAAAGTTTGGTTTATTTTTTTCTATATACAATTAATTTTGTAAAGGACTATCGAGTTGTGATTTATTCATAATGTTTTATTATATAATACTATATATATATATATATATATATTTATATATATATATATATATATATATATATATATTAATTAATAATCAAAATATTTTAGTATAACTCACGTAAAGTAAAATTGACGTTGGTTCTGTTTATGATGCAGTTGTTGAATCTTACAAGAAAATAATTTGATATGGTTTTATTTGATAGTTAAATGGAACTATTAGATATTAATTTTGTGACAAATTACAAGTTTTTTTTTCATGTTTTATAAAGTTATCTAATAAAGTTTCGATTTATTTTATAGAAATATCCTTATTTTATTAATTAAGATAAATCAATTTTAGTATAGTGAAAATTGGAACGTTTATGCATGAGTTGGCTGAATTTACAATTCCGTATGTTTTGTCAACGTTAACAAAACATACGATAGTAATTTGACATTAATTTCTTATTCTATTAATGTGTACATAATCGTTATATATATATATATAGTAGGATATATATATATAATATAATGATTATATATATATATATATATATATATATATAATAATGTTAAATAGTTATATTATAATCACAACAATAATTCACATAATTTGTATAAAGGTATGTTAGTATATCGTAGATGTCATTAAATCAAGTTCAATTTAATAGTTAATAAAGGTTAATATTTAAGCATAATGTTCCTAAAGACATGAGGTATCAGGCTGTAGATAAACAAACGTGATGTTAAAACTAGGTTTATTTAGGCATCAATGTCTAAAACATTGATTGTAGGCTGTAGATAACAAACGTGATGTTAAAACTAGTATTAGGCATACATCAATGTCACAATTTCATTGTACGCAGCCAAGAATTATGAAAACGTTCGTGTTAGTGCGAAAAACGAATATAAGTGCTAAAATTATATAAAAACAGAATAAATACATTGGTGATTAACTATAAAACATAAACAAGCCAGCAGTTCTGGGATAATTGTGATTAATCAACATTTACAGACATTAAATTAGTGATATGCAACTATTCGATACAAGTCTCAGAACAACTTACAAACTTCTAAAAGTGTGAGAATAAATTAAATTAAGACATAAACATTAAGAATATACACTTTCACAAACATTTAAAGTGTTTAAAAGTGTAAAATTATACATTAAAAATTATTATATTAATTTGAGGTAATGTTACTTCCTCGCATAAAAATTATGTAAAAGTTGTTATAGATCGGGACAATTTGATCAAAATAAATTATAAAAGGTAAAAATAGTAAAGTAGCCTCAATTGCAAGTCACAATTCACTATATTAGTGACTATTTTACCAAATTTAGTTTTTAAGGGTGTATGTAAATTTCAGATAATTTTCCTTTCAAATTGGCCGTAGGCATTTAAAGGATGTGTATTTATATGCAGTAGCATCCCATATTCATGTGGAAATCAATTCCAGTCCTGTAAAATGCATAAAATTAGTTTAAAATCAATAAATCAATGTAAAAATCAACATGTTTAATAATTGGAGGAATTACTTCGTGTAAGGACTTATTTAATAGGAAAAATTATGTAGATTCCGAAAATGATGTTAGTTTTGAGATAGGTTTAGGGGTTCAAAAGTTATGAGCTTTTGAAATTAAATTGTAATTTAAGAAAAGCATTAGCCAATCAGAATTGAGGATGTAGTTGTTGATAACAATCCAAGAATTTGGTTTCTAACGATTTGCATATAAATAGAACTGCCAAAGGATTAGTAGCTCTCTGTTTTTCTCTGTTCCAACAACTTGCTAACCAAGATGTTGCCAAATTTTTTCTTGAAAATATTTTAAACAAAATAACGTCACTTTCGATAAAAGTAAAGTTCGGTTTTTAGTATCCGCAGTGTTTAAAAACAAGTGATATTCATTTGTCGGTAAATAATTTAAATTAAGGTTAGTTTACCTTTTTAAAATAGAAATCGGTTGTTATCGACAGCGAGTGAAAATATTTCCGGAGATTCCACATTGTTTTTTTGTTGTTTACGTTTGGTATGGATATTGTTAATTGTGTTTTCTTCGTGTTTCTAATATTATATATTTTATTTATTGGAAGCGTGTTTAATTTAAATAACCTTCAAACTACTGATGCATTTCAAAATTATTTTGAAATAAAATAATAAAGTGTGATAATCCTGAAAATAAAGATTTATCAATATGAAGAAATATTAGTGAAACTTACGTAAACGTATAAGCATTAAGATAGAAGCAAATTTGGATGTTAAAGAAGCAGATTTGGATTTCGAAGGAGCTGTTTTCTACGGTCAACTACATCAGTTTTAAGAAGATAAGGAGGACATTTTATGTGAGAGTTATAACTTTATGCATGTTATTGTTGACATTGATATTTTCATTGGTGTGTTAATGATTTCCATATTTTGTAATAAACATGATGTGCGACAACTTGTATGTATGTCCAAAGGGAATATTAATTGAGCTAAAATTAAATGGTTATTATAATATTCTATTCTATTCTAATTCTATATTATATTATATTCTATTCTAATATATATATATATATATATATATATATATATATATATATATATATATATTGTCAGGTTGCGTTGACGCACCCTGTATGTAGGATGTTATAATGACGTGTATTACGTGTTTTGAGTGCGAGTGTATTGAGTTTGAACGAAAAAAAAAAATAAATTTTTTTGTGTATGCATAATGTATGTGGGTGTATGATACGCCACTGGAAATGTAGGAGAAATATAATTCTGTATGTAGATACGTGTATTTGAATGTTATAGAGACTTTAGTGTTGGAATAAGTAGATTCTGATGAATGTAAATGTGAAGAGAAATTTGTCGATGGGACGATAATGTATTGCTACTGTTTTGCTGCTGTAAGAAATGGAATGTTTGAAGATAGATGAGTAAATGAGAGAAATTGGGACAAGTATTTAGCGAAGGTGGCTTGTGCAATTAGGACAGCTACTCACGAAGTTACTGGAATGACGCCGTATTTTGCGAATTTTGGTAGAGAAATGAATCTCGATGGAACGAGACATGGAGAACCCGTAGAGGGAAATACTTTGAATGACGTCGCGTTTGCGAATAGAGAACCTTTAATTGCTAGAGGCAATGTTTTTCGAGAAGTGTATGATGATATTAAGAGAAGATTGAATGCAGCATATATTAGAAGTAAGAAGAATTACGACTTACGAAGAAGATTAGCTACTTTTCAAGTAGGAGATACTGTGTGGCGGAAGAATTATGTTTTATCGGACGCGTCGCGTTATTTTGCCGCGAAATTAGCACCTAAATTTATTTGACCGTTTTATATAAAGAAAAAAGTTTCGTATCAGACTTATGAGTTATCGGACGCCTCGGGCGACTCTAGAGGCATATGGCATGCCAAAGATTTAAAGTTCAGACCCTCAGACGATTAAGTTAGATAAGATTTTAGTGAATATATATAGTAGGTTAGGCTATTGAATTAGTAGATCGAATTTTTTTTTTTTTTGTTTGTTTTACCGTCAGATGGCTGTTGGTAGGTTGGTTGGAAAACTATCGGGCGTGTGGAGGCGACTATTTCTATTTTCTTTTGTATCAGAATTTGTCTGTTTTGTTTGTGTCCTTGGGGCACACTTGGCTGTGTAGGGACGGCCCTAGAATTTTCCTACAGCAGAGGCCAACTGCTTGTCGTAAGAGGCGACTAATCAAAGGGGTGTGTCGAGGTAGGGTGAGACCTTGGTCTTGATGGTGGGGTTGAGTCCCAGGTTGAGGGTTTAGTGGTGGAAACACCGGGTTCCAAGTCGGAAATTCTACTTAGTGTAGGGCTCTGGTATAGGTAGATCATTGTCATGTAGTCTACACACGGGTTTTCCTGCCGACGTAGGTAGGTCATTGTCGTGTAAAATATGACGTATAGCGGAGTGACCGCGTTGTGGTTTGAAGCAGTGTGTTGGGGGCATTGTTGTCCGCTTTAGGGTTGGTTGTGTCGTTCCCGCGGAGTGTCGTTATTTTGCTGGTTGCGTGTTTGACGCAGGGTTATTTTTGGGTTCTTGAGTTCGGTTGTTTAGTTCCACTTTTGTAAATATAAATATAGCTATAGTTACGCATATGCATTTTTGGATTTAGATTATAATAGGGTTATTTTGGGTCTTAGACCACTTTACGGTATAGCCGTCGTATATAGTTGGGATTATTTAGATTAGGGTGTTTTGTTTTTAGGAAGTCTGATGGGTCTACTTTATTGATTACGATACTTGTTTAACGTTTACGATAATTTTGACGTATTAAGGAAAATATATATTTACCGATTTGTGACTTGTTCTTTTGAACCCTACCGGCTTTGACGTTTGTTTTTTTTTTTGGGTGAGTGTGTTTTTTTTTATTGAGTGCATGATGTCGACACCAGGAGGCAGGTGTTGGGTTGGGAAGCAGTCACGTGGGACACGGCTGTGGAACTCCCAGCATCGACGGTTTAGTCCCATTGCGTTGGAGTGAGAGTGACGTAGGTGGTAGTCGGTGAGGCTGACCCCTCATCGGCTGCGGAGCGGATTGCTCGTATCTTTTGATGTTTACCCCACTTTGGCGGTGGCTTTCGGATTTTTCGGCTACGCCGGTCCCCATGGTTCTGGACCGCTTCTCGGCCAGGCCATATTTAGAGTGTGGTTTCTGCCCACCCTATTTTAGGTTCGGGGCCCTATAGTCTCCGACTGAGTTGTAGTGGCGGTGCTGCAGCTCAGTGTTGTTTTGTGTGATCTTTGTCTTGGTGATGGGGAGCGGAGCGGATCCACTCTCCACCACACACCGTTAGTTGGGTTGTGGCTTCACGAGCGGACCTCGGTGAAGTGTTTTAGTTTTTGACTTTGTGTAGGTCTCTTAGGACCAGTATTTTTGAGTTTTTCTGGAAGAAAATCTCCTTGTGGAGGAGGTGTCAGGTTCCGTTGACGCAACCTGTATGTAGGATGTTATAATGACGTGTATTACGTGTTTTGAGTGCGAGTGTATTGAGTTTGAACCAAAAAAAAAAAAATTTTTTTTGTGTATGCATAATGTATGTGGGTGTATGATACGCCACTGGAAATGTAGGAGAAATATAATTCTGTATGTAGATACGTGTATTTGAATGTTATAGAGACTTTAGTGTTGGAATAAGTAGATTCTGATGAATATAAATGTGAAGAGAAATTTGTCGATGGGACGATAATGTATTGCTACTGTTTTGCTGCTGTAAGAAATGGAATGTTTGAAGATAGATGAGTAATCTTGTTCAGAAAATGTGAAGAATAAGTGTAAAATGTTTTAGAAAATATGTAGAGAAAGATTGGGTATGTTTAAGTGTTAATTTCCGAAGGGTTTTGTAATGTTGTGCAATTGTTTTGAGAATATATGTATGTATATGGGATTTGAGACCTTAGACGGTGCTGATTTTTGCAAATGTTGCGGGAGGAGATCGAGCGCAGGTTGGAGATAACTGTTAAAAGTTGTGTAATGGTCCAGAGTGGCTACTGAATGAATGTGGTGACGAAAAATGATTTCTTCATGAAGTAATTGTAAAATTTGTAAGTAAGAACAAATATGGTGATGTATTGTAATTACACGCGTGCTTGTATAGAGGGTAGCATCTATTGGAACTATGAAATTTTGAATGAATACTATTGGAGAATATAACGCGGAAGGAAGACATGTTTAAAGATGGATGACTGAAGGTATAAATAGGAAAGTCAGGGATTGAAGAGGGGAGTTAAGCTTTTTCGGTTTTGGCTGTTGCTTGTGGTGAAGGTTGGCGGAAGACGCGCGCGAAGGGTGTGTGATAGAATGGGATGAATCGTAAAAGACATTCATAAATAAAACGATAATAAAATTGAGATTGAAGATAAAATTAGTTTGTGTTTTTTCTTCAAGAAAATAATAAGTGCGTAAGCAGATTTGAATAAAGATAACAGTTGTAACGTTAGTAGCGTCAAGTTTAGCGCGTGTTCTGGTAACGACATTCAGTTAAACTTATTTATGAGACCACCTTTTAAGTGAACGAAGTGTTCGTTGTATATTAAGCCAATGTTTAAGTAACGTTATATGACATTGAAAGTTTATTTATATAAGGGACTAAATTGGTGTAAAGGTTGCTAGAAATTTTAGGAGGCAACCAAACGTATACAGACTATTACGTGTTATTAGACTATTTGTGAGTACAGAAAGGAATAAGTGTTTGTGAAATTGTGAAGCACTGGTTATGAGGCTTCATGCAATTTAAGGATTACAAATGGACTACAAATAATTGATTTACGGAAGAAAGAAGAAAGAAATCCAAGGATTAATGGACAATTTTAAGTAAGAAATTAGATTTAGGAATTTTAAGAACTCATTTAAGCCCGATTATCTTTTGTTTAGTTTATTTGCGTATTGCTGTTTAAATTATTAAGTAGTTTTGAAAGGAAGAGATAATCGTTCTTGAGTCTTATTATATGGTTTGTTTTAGTAGTAAGAATGCAAAGTGGTATTTGGTGGTTTAACTTCAACCACGCTGATGTAATTTATGTAGATATTTGTGTTTTTGTTTTATTTTGTACAGGACAATATATGTATTTACCGTTGATTGTTATTCTGTTGTTTATCTAGCCAGGTATGAAACACAGTTGTAACATTTACTTAATTGGTGATCTAGTTTTGACAATTTTAAAAGTAAGCTTTGCATATTTTTGGATTTTTAAGATTAATGAACAACCTGAAAGGTTATATTTGTAAGTATAACAAAGAGTTGGAGTTTTGAAACCTTGAATATTTACGAATGTCAATACGATTCAGAAGTGTTATAAAAAGTAAATTAAATTTAAAAGATATCGTTCATGTTAGGAATTTTAAAAATTAATTACCGATCATTGAATGAAGAATAGTTTTATTCATTAATAAGCAGAAAATATAACTGTTGGTTACGTGAATGAATTTGAATGATCAATTTTATTTTGGAAGTTTTGGTATACGAGGTGTATTCAAAAAGTTTTTAATAACCTGGGTAGTACTAAATATATTGGAGTTTGAGTTGAAATGTTTTGGGACGAGTGTTTGTTTTAGAACCTTCGTATAGGAGTTTACAGAGTAAGCACAATCCTACTTTCCACAATCAGGTAGGGTTAATTAACATCCAGCTTAAGACAATTATTTTAGCAAAGTTTCGATTGTGGTGGCGCCTAGAGACATATTTTCCCGGACTGAGCTGTTTGAATGTAGGTGTAAGGTGTTTGAGCATATTAATCATTCATTTTACTTATTATTTCGACCACGCCCATCTCCCTGTTAGCTGGCTTGGCAACCCGCTTACATTAGTAGGCATGCTCGACGCCTAGTGCGGTTTGGACGTGTAACAATATATATATATGTACTCTCGTTTTTATGGCCCTACATTCGTGTATATTGCCGGTTACGCGAGCCTACCTTCACGGATGCGAGCCTACGCTCATAAAATTCGTTTATGTAATCGAATAAATGAGCCTTCCACTTACGCGCTGCTACGGTGAAATTATCAACGTTCGAATGAGCAAAATGAATACGATAAAATACGGAATTATTGGGTTGCATAACGTTTAGGATTTTAAATCATAGCTAAAGATAAATAGAAATACGGATATATAGAAACGGCAGATGGGTTGCGTACTTGCCAGGGTTGAAATTATTCAGTAAAACGTCCAATGTTTCGTTTATTATTATTCGTCTAATATATTAAGATTAACAATTTTAATCAATGGGAAATAAATAATTGCATTTGATTAGTAATAATGAACTATTCTTTTATATTACACATTTAATTATTAAACTTATAAACTTATACTTTGTTCTTCAGGAAGGAAAGCAATTGGTTATAACAGTAATAATGCATGTTTATTTTAAGGTCATTAAAAGCAATTGTGATTTTTCAAGGAATCACATTTTTGAGATATGTTGGGATAAGTGTAGTGTTGAAAGCAAAATTTGAAAATATTAGAGCGAATTATTTTACCTGTTCATGGTCACGGAGGTTTAGGTTATAAGTTCAATTACATAAGATTTAAATACTTTTTTATTAATTAATGTAGAAATGGCAAAATTGGAGAAATAATTGCATTTGTTACATTTTTATATTAACTATTCTTTTTAATAATGCTTACTTTTCATCTTTACTGGAGGAAAGTACCTACAATTTACAAAGCATTTTTTTAAATAGCATTACTTCATTTCATTTACATATTAAACCTAAAAACTTAAATCTGTTCTTCAGCAAGTAAAGTAATTTATTATATTAATAATAAAGTAAATTTATTTAAAGGATACTAACGGCAGTGGTGATTTTTCAAGTAGTCAAATATTTTGTAAATGTTTGGCAATTGTCTTAGACTAGGTAAATTCCTAATCTAAGGCAATTGTAGTGTGGAAAGCAAAAATGCAAGAGCGAATTATTTTTTCGTATTAATGATCACAGAATAGGTTAGGTTCTATAAACAAATTTGCATTTACGTTCTCAGGTATACCTACTTAAATTACTCCTGTACATTTTTAAGGTTTGGGTTAAGTTCAATGACCGTAAGATTAGTCTTTAATTTCGTTTCTGAATAAAATGTAATTGTTATTTACTTATTTTATATTAAAATGGGTTTTTTTATTTTATCCATTAGGATAACTAAAATTAATAGAGATATTGATCAACTTCACTTCCTAATAATTTATGAACGAAATATTATGGTAATCCCATATTTATTACATATTTCATTAAATAAATATGTTTCTTTTAGATATTAAAAATATGAATGCTTGTGCTAAACATTATCTTATTCTTGTCAACCATATCAAGGTTTTTTTACACTATAGTGTTCTTATCTTTTGATTTACTGTAGTACGCAAAAACAGCTTGAATAACAAAAACCGGAAGTAAGCTAAATCAATGTTTTAAATGTTTCTTAGAGCTATTTTTAAAATTTAAAATGGTTCAGTTTCGAAATTTCATTTTCATAAATTGTAATTAACAAATTTGAAATTCGTTAAGCGCAAGAATCTCTTTTGAGCAAAATTAGTGTATTCTTAATCAGTTTTTACGTACTACTAATATAAATAATCCTGTCTAGATTTTAGAAAAAGTGTTCTCTCAAAATATGTGTGACATTCGTTTTGTTGACAAATGATTTTAGTTCTTTTTATATGTTATATGAATTAGACCATATCCATTATGACCAATATACTGATAAAATGAAGAATTTTATTACGATTTACTTATTTGGCCCCAATGTAACAATTCCTTATTATCGAAATTTGAGAGACAAAGTTTGCAAATAAGCAGTTCTATTATAACTTTGTATGAAAATAAAGTTACATATTGCCTATTGTTCATTAAACGGAAACAAATGGCGTGGAGCAATTGGAGCAGCCGTTCCAAGGCGCCAAAGGGGCGCAATAATTTGAAAGCATGAATTACCTCTTGCAACCTGTTTTTCTTGTAAAAAACAGGCATCCACTTTAGTTTCTTAGATTTTGAAGAATTAAAATAAAGAGACAACAAACAAAAATTTTTAAGCTTAATTATTTTTCTTAGTAAACGCAAAGAACGTAATTGCGTTATTTATTAAACAAAGCTGTCCACAGACCACATGGTCCGGGCGGTATTTTACAAACAATATAGTAAATCCTAACTGACACTTTATATTAAGAAGTTTTAAGAATATACATTTAAAACCATACACATGCACAGTTTTTAAGATAATTGGTGATTTTGCATCTAGTCCGTAACTACAGAACGATTCCTTTACTCAATGCACACATGCAAATGTTTTTTATTTCATTAAAGTTTTGTAAATAAAATTTGTAATTAACTACTCTCTTCTATTGTAATTTAGTTACGGTCATTTATAAACGAATCAAGCTCGCTGTTGTGGTGGGTTTTAAGAATATATTTATGGTTCTTACTTTAGTTTTTAGTTTCATCTTACTATTATAATCTCTGATACATACATAATAATATGTATTTATATATATTTTTTATATGTATTTATATATATTATAGTATTTACTTAATTACGAGTAGTGCGAAATAGGATATCCCATATCCGATAGTACATATACTATGATATGAACGTAGACAGGTTTTTTGGTGTTAGCTGTGATTTTATTTAAACGCTTTGTCCTGTTGCCCGATTCAAATCTTGTAATTGAATTTTAACAATTTCCCGATCTCCGATTGAGCAGAATTTGGCATTCATGTCCAATATGACAAATACACGAATGTGTTTTGCTTTGACTTTGCGGTCAAATTTTGCAAAATATGGTCGACATTTTGGTTATAAAGCTAGGGCCCTAGAATTCAGGATTTTGGCATAAGACCATGTACAAAATATATGACAAGTTTAGATCAAGATCAGGAGCAGCCTGGGGCTCAAAGTATTGTATTCTGTCAAAAAAATTAACAATTATTTTCTGATCTCCGATAGCGAATGATATCGATTAACAAATTTGGGACTAAAAACTAAAAAATCAAAATAAGTAAAAAGAACTTCTAAAAAACGCTTTTATTTCCAAATGTACTAAAAATAATTAAATAATTTTTTTATCTACCCATTAACATCTAAAATTTTTGTGACTAAAAATAAAAGTGTGGAGCATACATGATATTTTATACTTATAACAAAGCCTATCAACACCAACATTCAAACAATAAAGTACAAGGCACTACAAACAGCGTCCCATACTTTTATTTTAGTCACAAACATTTTGAATGTTACTGGATAGAAAAAAAAATTATTTAATTCTTGTTAGTACATTTGGAAATCAAAGCGTTTTTTAAAAATGTTTTTTTACTTATTTTTTTTTGACTACACCTACACGTAGTTGATTAAACATGTTATCATTTTGAGTACTTCGACACTCGCTTTTTTATATGTAGTTAGTGGTATGCTTTTGTTGCTTCTGTTTTGTTTTATTCGGTTTAAAGCTTTAGTTATCTTGAAAAGACTTATAAAGTTATAAGTACGAGTTAAATCGACATGAGAGTGAATGGAATTATTATTAACTATTGAACAAGTAATTACATTTAATTTGTTCCACAAATTATTAGTTTGACCTAGCAAAAAGTCTAAAAAACTGAGTGGTGCTGAATTCCGCAAGCGGAAACGAGAAAAGGACATTGCAGAAGAAAATTTATTCCAAACAATGAAAGAAGTTTCATCATATTTTACCAAAGTACCAGTGCCAGATCAATGCCGTATTTCAAGAAAAGAGGAGATCCCTGGACGGAGTACCCGTGCCATCTCCGGTCCGTCAACAGTGGCTGGTAAGGCAGTAATGCAGCAACTACCTGCACCCCTGATGCTGTTGATCATGACGATCAGGTACCGTTACAGTTCTCCGATACTGATGCTTAAAAAATATGTTTATCGTCATACGTAGCAGAAAATATTGCGTCTTCTGATACGGGAACTTCGACCCTATTCTAACTGCTGAACAAAAGAAATTAATTATTCAGTTAGGGCCTAACCAGCCTAAAGGCTCTTTTTCCAATGACCAGGAAGGACGAAATATATACGATGAAAAATAGTAACTAAATATATGTTACTGGCAACCTTGTTGGCTTTTTAACCTTTCAAACAATGAAGTGGGGGACGACACGTTTAGAACATGTAGATAATCACGAGCAAGTACCGTCCCATGCGATTGCTGGTGAAATTTACATCCAATGGAAAGTAGGAATGGCTGTAGACTTAGAAAATTTGGAAGCAATAAAATATGCAACGAGTTACTGGCGGAAAGTCCTAAAGCGTGTCGACGTTATTATTACTCTTGCAACAAACGATTTGCCTTTTAGAGAACACAGACTGTCAGGTAATGAAAATCAGTCTAAGGGTAATTTCCTGGAAATAATACACCTTCTAGCATGCCATGACGATGATTTGGTAGACTTAATCAAACGACCCAAGGGTTCTACAAAGTATTTAAGCCCTAAGATACAAAATGAACTAATTAGCATGATTACCACGCGCATAATTGAAAACAGACGATCAATGGATGGCGACATTCGGCGTAGGGCCAATGCTGGAAGAAAAGTAATTTGAAGTACGTGGACGATAATAAGAAACGAAAACATGAGCATAGCTCCCAAACGAACAATCTATAATGGCGTAGAATGTATGATAAAAGAAAAAAAGCTAGGGAGATATACAGAGACAGGAAAGCGTGGAGAAAGATTGTGAATAAAAAATAAATCGGAGGTAGGTATTGTTTTGCCTACCCCGCAAGGGAATGTTATGTTATCTTATGTTATGTTACATTACATTACGTTGCTATGTTACGTTACGTTACGTTACGTTATATTATGTTATGTTATGTTATGTTATGTTATGTTATGTTTATTTATTTACTATTTATTTGCCAATGGAACTATTTTGTATATTTTTGCATCTAATTATTTATCACGTTGTTTCCGGAAAAAGTCTACCAAAAGTGGTAGCCTACTTGCTAATGCGCTCTATACTAACATCAAACCCGATTCGAGTGTAATCAAAACTTACTTACTATTTTTATTCAAATTTAGGGTTAAAAAATCAAAATAAAACAAAAACTAGTCCTGGACCTATGAGGTATTTTTCACGTCATTTTTTAATGAGTTAAATATATAATTGCCGTGTTGTGTGGCAGGTTATAATATTTTCAATTTGTCAAAAATACCAGTTTACTTTATAAAATAGCAACAATAAGCATCTTTCTTAACACAAATTATAGCAGAATAGCGAATTGTAAAAATTGTATGTTCATAATTTATCAGATTCTACCACATCAGTCCAACACTATCACTTAAATATAAGCTACCAAAACGCCAGGTAAACGAAAGGAATCAACAGAGGCCAACGCAATCAGGCGACATATCACTCAAGATTTTCTCTTATAGGGACATTTGAAAAGTAAAAGCCACTTCATGGAATCCTTATTTCCTCAGACGTTCTCAAATATAAGATAAAGTTTCGCAATAATCTTCATCACTGAATAGTAACAAATCACAAATCGATCGTTTAAATCTAAGAATACGTTTTAATTCTGAATACAGCTACACATTTCTATTAAGCGTCCCTACAATTTTTTGCCAGGCGCGTATAATTATACCAAATTAGCTATAAAATAAACTTACATATACTTTATAGTATAGTAGCATAGTCTAATATTATTAGCCTATGATAGTAGGTATAGTATAGCTACACGCGTGCGATGCGTGCGCGCGCGAGCGTGTGTTTGTTTGTCGAGGTCCAACGGACCTCGGCAACTAAGTGTCACATTCGTCTTAAAAGTTCAAATTCACTACTTATGATCACAAATAAGTATTATGGGCAGAACAATACTCGTTAGAATACTAGCGTTCTATAAATGGATCAATGTCAGCTTTTGATGTGATTTTACTATTTGTTTTCAGAAGTTGCAATGATCAACAAACCTTTAGAATTTTGGAAAGTTGTCGAATACTGTTACTCATTACACAGTAATGCTTACGTCGCTCTGCTTACCAAAAGTAGATTGCGGATAAAGAGGACGTTACAAAAGATGAAATTTGAATGCTAAGCACACTATTGAAGTGTTGGAAAATCTAGAACCCGGACCAGAAAGTGGTGATGAAATGAAAAGCAATCGACATACATTGTCAAAAAAAAAATCAAATAAGTAGAGGAGAAACTCAGGCTTAATTTTATGAGCACTTGTGCGCAATACAATTTTCCCCAACGTGTTGAAGTATATATAAAAAAACATTTGTAAACCTGTTGCCTGTGACATAAAGGGGATAACTTCTGTAGAATATTTCAAATCATTTTTGTGACAATACGGTAGATGCACGATCTCATTCTAGCAAAAACAATGCGCTACCTAAAGAGTTTACTCTCATTAAATTTTATAACATCAAAGAACGAAGCAAAAACTATTGAGTTTGTTATTTTCCGGAATATTATACTTTGTCTAGTGCGCTTGTAAAAAAAGTGATGAGTCGCATTGCTTTTCTTGAATTAAAATCTGTATTACGTGTTCAGCCAGTGTTAAGTCAGACAAATAGTTTAAAATTCGTATTTTATTTAACATAGCTTCAAAAAATGAAATACTTTTGAAGCCAATACAATAGACGAAATAGTACGACATTACGGCGCAGGGCCAGTATCCATGCCATGTAGCATGTGGCCTTGGTCAGTCGTTGGAAGACCCTTGCAGACCCTTATCTTTGAGGAGGGTGGTTAAATGCACTGGAGGATACGTATTCGGTTTGTATAGGAGAGCCTTGGGCACCCATCATCTTTTGCACGATGATTACGTAATCTGGACCGTCCCAACGTTGGAAGTCCCCCATTAATTCATTGGAGTTACGTATTCGGACATAAAGCTTATTGCTTCGGTCTGACGTTAGAAGACTCCTGCAGACCCTCTTCCTATGAGGGTGGTTTAATCACTGAGGGATACGTGTTTGGCGATAGAAGGTACTGGCGTAGGAAGATCCTCAGCTTCATAGGTTTTCCCAATACGGAAAACACAGCTACTGTGTGCAATAGCTGATTGTCCTTAGAATTGTACGATAACTGTAAAAGTATGAGTTGAGATTGGCATAGTCAGATATGCTCCTTGTGTTTTCTTTATAATTGCAGTGGCCAAGCCGAGGGCAGTAATGGCACAATCCTGATAGAGACCCGATCAAACCAGATTGAGTTTGGTGAGTAATAATAAAGTTATGCTATTAGAGATTGAATTATTGAATTGTGTATACATTAGGTAAGATCATCCCCTTCCCTACATATCAAATCTAGGGAGCTTCTTACATAATTTACAATCATATATTGTGTTTTTAAAAACGAATATAATTTTGGTTTTTTTATTGAGAGATTTGGTTTACAATTGTTATAGTCAATAAGTTTAAACTAGTAAATATTAATTGTATCCATTTCTTACCTTTAAACTAGTAATTACAGGGCTATTGCCCCGTTTGTTTAATTGCATATAAAGTTTGTGTGTAGAAATAGCAAAGGCACGTTGTTAATCGAAAAGGGCCAGCGAGTAACATGATATATTTAAGATAAGTAGGTTATATAATGTTTAATTTATAGATGGCATTATGAAAAAGTCACGTACACGATTGCTTATATTGGGGAAAATATGAATAAGAAAGGAGTTCGTTAGAGTAAAATCAACATCGGAAGACACCAAGCTGCGCAAAAAAAGTGACGTCAGAGTGTAAAGCTCAACAAAAAAATATGCGTTTGAAAAAATAAAAGTTTAGGTTGTTATTACTTCGCGTTTGTTGTTCAAGAATACAATTTTAGAAGTAAAATTTTTGAAATAATCATAAAGTAAAATAATATTTTATTGTCATAGTTACAAAATCTAGTTTTTTTAAAATACATTTGCCAATAACAATTAATCTCCTGATTTTTAGCCAGATTTAAACATTAGCAGAGCATTATTTATAAAACCCATTTCACCACCTAAAATAATGATAAATAACAACATATTTACATTATAAAATTAAATAAACATGTGTATATAACTGGTCGTCCTGCTTTCCGATAATTAGTGATCGAACGTATATATGCACAATGCAAAGAACGTATTTCATGTCGTTCTATTATAATCTTACGACGATTGGATGTTTTTTTCCACCTACACAAAACCCAAGATAAGATATGATTAAAAATTAATCAATAAACTTACCTGAAGCTCATTTTTAAAAGTAAACTTCTAAATGACGTTTTCTTTCCCGAATATCCAACTGTTTCGTCATCTTTAATGAGGTTATAAATTCCTTGGAATATTACAAAATAAAACGTTTATCCAACTGCTTTTTACCTAAATTGATACTTTTAAAGTTTTTGTAATTGTTCCACACAATCTTGCGAGCGTCTTCAGATAACACATGGCGTTTTCTTGCTTGAGGTGCTTGAGCGTTATGAGATATACTTGCGTCGCACATTATATAAAGAACTAGATTTGGTTACATTAATATACTTAACATGAAATTAATAATTAACGTAACTTATAAATTCAATACAGGCAGAGGATAGTTTAAAAAAAAACTGTTTTGTAGAATAAGTAATAAACAAATTTGATACGCCGGAAAAACAAAGAGGTTATAAACAAAAGTTGGCAAACGATCAGCTGGAAAGTAACGTTTTTAGAGCGCACAGTACTAATATCTGTGTCATTTTCCAATCATTACTGCATCTTTATCTAGTTTAAAAATGCGTTTCTGCGCTGGTGTCTTCCGATTTTGATTTTACTCTAGTATATGTGAAGTATGTAAAATCTAGCCATTTGGAAATTAACAAAATTTTAGCCACACATTCGGATCTATAATTACTTCCTATTGCTCTTCTTGAAGGATTAAATTTTTCCAAACGTCCACTAAATAATTGGTTATGTTTATATAAAGATAAAATTTTAAACACTTCTGATAATATTTTGAAAAATAAACGTAATATAACTCTACAATGTAAACAGCATATGCCGACTTAGACTTTGACCCAACCATTCAAGGCGATATAAAAAAAAATAAAATATGTTTTTACTGACTATGGAGTATCGTATAACCTCTTAAAGTTTTAATCATAAAACGTGCACAATATTTCTGACATAAATAAAATTATAAATATACAGGTACGGCCAAAATGCCAAATATTAAATTGAATGTAAACTTGGTGTACAAATCTTACGAATTTATATTATATAAACGAGGGTACGTTAATACGCTTAATTTGCGTGAGATTTCTGTTGAAATTTAGGAATTCCACCTATTTAAAAGCATTCTTTTTTAAATTGTATTCAGAAATTGTGTTTTAAACTGGATGATTTTCCTTTATAAATAGCTTTTTTGAAATCATTATATTTCTAGCAGTGAAATTTTTTATTGCAACTGGAAGAAATTAAGTGAACTTTTAGTACAAGTAATATGTAATAATAAGCGTTTATCAAGTGCAAAAGGATTGTTTAAATTAAGTCGAATAGTTGTGGCAATAATTAATATAACACTCATTACCAACCTTCGTGGTAATTTGATCATATCGAACAAATTATGCGTCTTTCATTAACCGCTTCAAAGTACAGTGATAATATATTGCAAATAAGACACTAACCTGCAATCAATCACTGTCTTTATCTAAGGAAGCGGGATTTTGATAAAGGACCCGGACCCAACAGTAAATCTCATTATTATTCAACGAGGTAAGAATAGAATTCTTACCTCGTTGTTATTATTGCAGATGGTGAACGGCCTTCTTGTTAAATTAAAGTTTTAGTTTTAACTTTTATTTAAGTTTACCACGCTAAGCAGTTTATAACCTGCCTAAGATTATTCTGTTAATTTATTTAATTTATTGCTACATTTCTTAATAAATATACCCGCTTTATTAATATAATAGGTTTATTGCATTGGAAAATTTTTGACTAGCCCTGTCAAATAAACGTTTGGATAGGAAAAAATACTAGATACGCTGCAACTTCGTAGAGAGGTCTGCCCCCATATCATTGTCGTAGTGAAAGGTAGGGGGCAAAAATGGCTCCAAAAAACGTTTTTCTTTCCAACTAACTCAAAAACTATCACATTTAGAGAAAAAATTGGAGAGGTGAAATTTGTATAGAATCAAATTTCACATAAAAAAGTTTCTTACAAAATTTTTACACGACTAAAGGCCGTCCATTTGTATTTTTTTTAAATAATGGCTATTTCGTGCAAAATGAAAAACACATGACCACGTCGCCCACTTAAGGTCCGTAGTTCGAAAACATACTTCAAATAAACGTTGTAGGCAATTTAACTAGGAATAATTTACATTTTTTAATTTGTCTGTAGGATCAATATGTTTACCGTTATATAAATTTTGAAATCATTTATTATCATTCGCCGAATAGCTTTTTTCATGGGGAAATCGGTAATAAATAAAAAACTAGAGGTTTTACGCAAATATTACATCTTAGAAAGAAAATTAAATTCGAAACTATTGATTTAATTACAAACTTATGTTGGAAATATGCATAAAACATTAATGCCAAGAAACATGAAAATTAGTCATGCTTTGAAACAACCTGTATTCAGTACAGTAACCAAAGATCGGTTCATTTTGCGTACTGATTTATTTTTTGAAAAAATCAGAAAGCTACGCTCAAGATCAGTACTGCCCTGATAAATTCAGTACAGATGGTCACTTTACTATTCTTCGTGTTTTTACATCCAGAATTCCTTAAAATGTTTAAAGTATAATAATTGTTGATTTTTTAATAGTTTTTAATCTTCATGTATTTTAAAAACAGTAACTAAAAAATTTTATGTTTCAGTGAATATTATTTTATTAATGTAATATAGAATATAGAAAAACGTGGTATACTTTTTATGAAAATTGTTTTTAACATCTTAACCAATTTTTTAATACTACTACTGACGAAGATAACTGTAAGTGTTAACGAAACTTTTAGATTGATTGTATCACTTCAATACATAAATATACACCATAAAAAACCCAAAAAGATAAGTATTTAATATCATACTTTTTTTTTCACAATGGTCCTAAGTATACAGGGCGTTTCCTAACGACGGTTCGAAACTTCAGAGGGTGATTCGTTAGGTTGTTTTAAGAAAAAAGTTCCTATGAACATATCCCCCCATAATGCTACAAGTAGGTAACTCAAAAAAAGATATTTTCCAGAAAATTGGTTTCAAGTTTGCAAGTAAAAAAAAATACAGCAAATTATTTTAACAAAATCAAACTTTATTATGGAATAAACATTTTAAGATGTTATAAACTAAACATTTTCTTTACGGAAATATGTTTATTAAAAAAAAAGTGAAGTGATATATCTACTTTTAGCACAAATAAACAAGATATCTATTTTTAACAGAAACTTCTTTCAATAAAACAAAAGTTATCGAGTTGGGGGCACTTAAAATAAAATACTAATTCTTCAAGTATGTGCATAATTCATGATCTCTGGTCACTGTCTACGTCAGAATCGGAAGATACTTCTATCCCTCTATTTCGTTTAACACCCTGACAAGGCAGATTTTGGTAGAACGGTTGAAATTGAAGAGCAAGCGCAGGAAGGAGGCTTCATTTGGAATAACAATAAAGAGTCCAGAGCGTTGTACTTTTCTTTCTTGACACTTAGCTGTCCAAGGTTCTACAACAGTAGCTGAAGTTGTGCGTGTTTTCAGCAGTTAAGTTGTCTGTATTCAGTATTGAAGTTTTTTTCTAAACAGATGATGTTGCTACCTTTTAAAGGATATGTTATAGAAACCCTAGCTTCCACTACCGCGCTGAACTCAGATTTTATTGTAGGTCTTGCAATGGCCGGCGTTTTCACTACTTTTCTTAAGTTCACTGAAACATTAATGAATTCGCTCGATGGACCAAAATTAATTTAATTTAACAAAAAAGGTGTGCCATTCACTTACAACTACGGTACCGAGAATATATTACTATACCGATAGCTTGATTACATTAGGTTGGATTAACGGGCCACAAAAAAGGTGGAAAACATTTGTTGCTAACCGCGTAAGCGAAATACAAGGTTACTCGGAATCTAATCAGTGGTATCACATGTCATCTGGAGAAAATCCAGCAGACTATCTATCGCGGGGGGGTTTCCCGAAAGATTTAGTTAATTTAACGGCTTGGTGGCACGGTCTACATTTTTTGCTATCAGAAGGACAGAATTCAAGGGTAATGGACAACTATTCCAATATTTGCTCACCAGAGCAGCGATTAACGAGTTTAGTAGGCGCATTAGATGACGATCTTACCACAATCTCTAGATTTTCATCACTCTGTAAATTACAACGAGTTATAGCGTATTGTTTTAGATTTTTTAACAATTCTAACAAGGTATGGAAAGGAGAATAGGACCTTTAACAGTAAATGACTTAGAATTATTAAATTAGCTAATTTTGATTTGTCAGAAGCAGTGTTTTCGCATTGATTATACTATATTAAGTAAAAGTAAACAATTGTCAAAGAAAAGCAAACTGCTATCATTAAATCCATTTATCGTCGCGAATGGCCTAATAGTGGGGGGAAGGTTGCGTAATGCTAATCTAAGTCCCAAGTAGAAACATCTGGTAATTTTGCCAAAATGTGGCGATTTAACCATTTTAATTATGAGGAAAGAACACGATGCATTCAAATCAATTATTCATGATAGCGTAGAAATATCAAACATACAGAAATTTTATTATTTAAAGTCATCTTTAGAAAATGACGCCGCACGTCTTATAGAGTCAGTCGAAGTGTGTCCCGATAACTATAACGTTGCGTGGAAACTTATTACAGAACGATTTGAAAATAAAAGGCTAATCGTTCATAACTTAGAAACGCAGGAATATTACTTACCTCATCATCCAATTATAAAAAATACGAGTGTTACTACTACACAGGTGCGAGTTGTTTTCGACGCTTCTACGAAAACAAGCTCAGGCTATTCGTTAAACGATAATCAACACACTGGACAGAATTTACAAAATGATATCATGGAGATTTTGTTACGATTTAGGCAGTATAAATACGCTATTACAGCTGATATCTCTCAAATATACCGTAATATCTTAATAAATGAGAATGAGAGATGCCTTCAAAAAATCCTTTGACGCTTTAATCCTGCTCGAAGGACCAAAATGTTACGTTATGTGGACTGTATTCGTTTATTGTAATTAGTAAATAGAAATTCTATTATATTGTATATATTTAAAAATAACATTACATTGCAGCGAAGCATATATTACCATCGCCTACACTACATTACCGTTCAGTCTTTACCTGACTTAAGCTAGGGTTTCTATAACATACCTTTTAAAAGGTTTAATTTGCAGCAACAGATGAAATTGGGTAAATGTTTAACAAAAATTTTCCAATTTAGTGAAAACTTCAAGTTCAACCAAGACATTTTTTTCCAGTGAACTGCGTTCCTACTAGTATCTTCCTTTCGGAAAAAAAATGCTCGGTCAGCATAGTTCTTCTTCTTATCCCCCTTTCGGTGAGCAGATCTTGCTATTGTTCTTTAATGAGAAAGTATGTGGATCTTCCAACTCTTTTAAATTCGGTATCTATGGCAGCATGCATCGAGTCACACTCCATTTCACTATGATCTGTGATAAGAAACTTCAGATGTATTTCTTTTAAGTGAGGTAGTTCTTGAACAACTTCCAAGCTACAAATTTGTTAAAATTTGACTACCATATCTACCGCTGTAGAATACAATTGCTCAACAGTAGCCGGGAAAGACTTGATGTAAGAATAAAGAAAAGCCGCAATTTCGCAACTGCCTCTATTCCCTTCCACTTCGCTCCAGATAAAGCAGTCACCTATATAGATAGTAAAGTTGTATGTCTTACGTCACTGTATATAGAACAAAGCATTATTGGATGTACCAAAAGTTGCAGATCAAAATTGCAAAATACAATATTTCCTTCAGACATAGCCGCATTTTCTTTGTCAGATATTTTTTCTTGGCGTGCTCTATTATTCGCAGCTATGTGTGCTTGGTATTCAGCTTCTAAACTGTTTTGGTCACTATCACTATAGGTCATGCATAGTCGACACTGATCTTTTCTTGGTCTAAATAATCCCAAATCATAGTCTCGCAAAAACCGTTTGGAAAGTTCAAAAAAGAAACCTCCTGTATCCATATCACATACAGCGGGTCCAAGCTCTACTGCCTGGGGATTTTCACACAAGGTTAATGTTTTGTAGGTGGTTGATTCATATGATGGCACCCATGAATAATTTTTTAACAAATATTTTATTTACGGACGAGGCAAATGTTTCACGAAATCCTATTATGAATGAATGAGAAAGTCATTTTTAGCTGCAATTTTCTCTGAACGTTTCGGTAGGAATTATTGGTGACTCCTTGTTGAGGCATACACGGACTTTTTGCGACATCATTTACCCATTTTGTTTGAAGAAGTACCCCTACTGGTAAGAGCCAACATGCGGTTTATGCACGGCGGGACTCCAGCTCATTTAGTGTTCTTGCTCGTCAGCATCTCGACATCACCCACCCTGATCGCTGGATTCGGCCTCAAAACTGGCCAGTGTAGTCCTGATATGAATCCTCTCGATTGCTATTTATGGATATAAGGAATACTCCAGGTCTTTTTGAACGTGTCAGAAAATCTATGACAAAGCGATTGTAGTCGTGTATTTTATCAGAAAGTCGACATTTTCCTCATTTACTTTAAGGTCGAAATTGTTTAAAAAAAGTTGTTTTTTGTGTTGCTTAATCTGAAACAACAAAAACAATACGAAAAAAAGTGACGAATTTTTTCTCAATAATAATTGGCTGTGGTGAGACGTCACTGGATCTATGAGGGCTAAATAAGCGCATTATTACTTCACACAACTGTACCAAATTTCAACCAAATCGGGTTAAGGATATTTATTATATTATAGAAATACTGATTTTTTTATAACTTCAACGCCCTGTACTTCAGAACCGAAACAACTCCGAACATATGTTCATAGGAACTTTTTACTTAAAACGACCTAACGAATCACCCTCTAAAGGTTCGTACCGTCCTTAGGAAACACCCTGTATATTTATGATTTCTTACGAATACACTGGTTTGATTCAATTTCTATATTTTATAGTACCTACTTTACAATATTATTATAATTGCTTTAAATAGTGTAATTAATACATATAAAAAAATTGAGCAGGTAACATTAAAACTAAGTTAAGTTACATTATCTATTAATTCAAATTTAGAACAACGCATTTCATTGGTGTAATTTTCCAAAATTTATTAGGTTTGTAGTTTATTTCAATAAAATCTAGTAGGACTCTTGGAAGTGATGTTTGGCATTTATTTGATACTGTAAAGTGTGTTTCTTGGCTACTATGTTATATCTGCGAATAAAAAATAAATTTACAAATCTCAAAACCAATATTCCCTTTAATAACGTATAGGTTGATATATTATTTCAGTATTTATGGAATTATATTGATTTTGATTAGTTTGATTTCTTCAATATTATGTACAATCCTTCAATATCTATTATAGACGGTCAATAATATTGCGCAATATCAATTATTGCCGCTTTAGTTAATTATGTACATGTGTTTTTATATTTTTTAACCTATTATTAAAATTACACCCGTTTCCGAGAACTGGAAAGGTTTTTATAGTCGGCTGATTCATTATGTAAAACAAATGTGTTACAGGGTTACCTACCCTTAGTGATTGTGCGAGACAGATTATGCAGGCGGCGAACATGTTTTGTTTTATATCCTTGTCTGATGGAGTAAAAATTGATCAGTCTTTAAAATGAGTGACCCAGGGAAGGAGCTATGCAATACCGTAAAATATTGTCGGGACTTCCAGCAAGGAACCTGCCAGAGGGGGACTAAATGTAATTATTTACACGTTTCGGCAGCAACGGAAGCTCTTGCGCGAGGTTCCGGCGTACCGCCAAATTTAATGAAGCAAGAAGTGAAGCGTACTTTACAAGTACGACCAAAATGCCGTAACTACGAAAGAGGCATTTGTATGTACGCAGTTGCTTGTCGGTTTGAACACCGACGTGTGGGTGAAGTAGTTAAGGACGCGCTGATAAAGTGGTGGGGCGTCCGTATTGGTTTAGCATGGACAATCCTCATTTGAAGGTTTACATAAAAAGATATAGAGGGCGGTAATGGTATATTTATCAACAAGTTGCACCTAAAAATGACGTAATTTATTATGCATCGGCAGTCGACACCGTAGTTATTGTACACAAACGCTTTACAAAATATTCACCAGATCTCATTCTTAATAGTTTCGGTGTTATTGACAGTCAGTTCTTTTCAGAGCTATAAGTTGCATTAATTATTCGTGGTCGGTAAGTTTGTATAAGAATAATAATTAATATTCGGCGTATTCTGCCGTACTAAGCAATAATGTCGTATCTACGTGATTAGTAGTTTTGAGTAATTGAACGTTATGTATATTTCGAGGTTTACTCTTAAGTTTTTTAACTTGCATTCAGAATATTAATATTAATTTTTAATATAGTTATTTTTATGGTATTCCTTTATAGACGCAAAATATGCTCTTACGACATTTTGTTGTATTATTTTTTTTTGTTGGTATTAAAAAAAAAGAAAACAGAAAAATGCACCGTTGTAGTCGCATTCAATTTTGATAAAAAAAAATGCCAAACACGACTTTCTTGCTTAGTACTATTCATAACCTCAATTATTGCACTTAAAATCTAGGTTTTTATGTTTTGTTTCTTATTACAGAGTAGACGATATTTATTTTCTGGTATTCCTATTGCATTGTATTTTGGGTTGAATTGTTAGCACAATGCCTAAAAGTACAATTGTGTCAAGAAAGCGCAATAAAAAAGCAAAAGCCGGCAAGTTACGTTGGAATAAAATTAAAGAGTAAGTAATAATTGGTTAGTAGATATATGTGTATTCATAAAAAATCTTTTTGTAGATCCACCTCAAAGAATGTGCCTACCATATTTTCAGATATTGGTAACACAAGCAATCATTCATTAGATGAAGAGTAATTTTCTTTACATATAATACTATATAATATCTTTAATTTTGTAATAATATATTTTAGATCAAAAGCCGCGTCAACATCTATATTGCCAGATGAATCCATATTTTTACACGAAAACGAATATGGAAACACGCTGTAAGTATATTATGCAAACACAGTTGTTATTAGGTAAAGTTTAACTTGTTAACAGTTTCAAGGATCCTGAAGTAAATTTGAAAACTTATGGTAGGATTGATTCTCAAAAAACAACCCAGAAAAAAGAGTTTGATACAATATCTTCAGACGAATGTGACAGGTACATTTTAGTGCGAAATAAACCTTCCGTGAAAATAATAATATATATTTTAGAATTGAAAATTACCCATTGGAGTATGAATATGGAGGAAAAACACCGGCAATAATTACTGGTAACCGTATTGTAGATTTGGGGTACGTCTTGGAAACAGTATTGGAAATGCAATACAAACATGTAACTGTGTGCACATTGGACCGAATCGTCATTAAAAATGAATTTCGTAATGGGTTAGTCAGCACAATCATACTTGCTTGCACTCATTGTGATAAAACATTCACTATACACACTGAAAGGCCAACCAACTTAGTCTCTATTATAAATATTGGAGCGGTATGGGGCAACTGGAAGCACATTTGCTCATTTAGAAGAAAGTCTAAGTTGCTTGGATATTCCGGTTATGACAGAAAAGGAGTTCATTTCGATAGAAACATCTCTGGAAGTGGTATGTGTAAAGCATTATCAAAGATTACAAAATTTTAAAAGGTATTTGTTTCATAAATTAGAATTGGAAAATGTCCTTATGGAAATCGATGCAGGAAGCAGGTGCGGAAGAAAAGGCGTTCGCTATCAGCATGGGCCATACATGTTCTGATGGAACACCTTGGATTACTGTGTATGTAGACGGTTCTTGGAGTAAACGAAGTTATGGCACAAATTTCAATTCATTATCTGGGATGATTGGTATCATAGGGCGTCACACTGGAAAATTATTGTTTATCGCAGTAAGGAATAAGTTGTGCTGCATATGTGCCCGTGCTGAAAGTCGTAATGCACAACCTACACCCCATACCTGTTGTAAGAATTGGAGTCAATCAGCACCAGGCATGGAAGCAGATATGGCAGTTCAGGGATTCATGGTTAGTGAAGAAATGCACGGTGTGAGGTGCAAACAATTTATCGCTGATGGAGATTCAAGTGTGTTTGCTAAATTAAAAGAGAAAGTGCCATATGGATCAGAGATAAATAAAATTGAGTGCACAAATCATGCATTAAAAAATTATGGTAAGCATCTATATAAATTTAAAAGAGATGCGCACATAAATGTTAACGGCCGAAAACTACTTACTGTGGCGAAAATTAAGCAACTTCAAAAGAGAGCCAAATGTTCCATATACGAACATTCCAAAAATGACAAAATGTTGATCTCCTTCGATTAGATCTGAAGAATGGTTTACATCATGTTTATGGCGACCATTCCGGATGCAGACAAGGCATTTGCAATAATGTTGGAGATGTATCGGAGAGTAAAATTTCCGACCTGAAGGCTACGTCCATTTATAGTCACATACATGGTAAGCTTAATAAGTATGTTTTTTTAAATTACTTTTTTGCATGTTTAGGGGCCCTTCAACTGTTGGTAAGAAAGGCACATCTCTTAATTGAAAACGAAACCAATAATAGAGCAGAGAGGCTGATGAATATTGTGGCCCGATTCAATATGGGTAAACGTTTAAACCTTGTCCAAAGAGGTTCGTATCAAAGACGAGTGTACCTTGCTGACTTAAGGTATAACAAAAAATTTGAATGGCATTCAAGCCCTTACAAAAGGGTTACACAACGTAGTCCTGGTCAATATTTAAAAAAATTTATAAATCAGAATATGACGAAATCTAATAATAGGGCACGTAAAAGATTGTTCTCAAAAGATGAAGGAGAAAATGAAATTGTTGCAAAGAAGGCAAAGGTAAGAGAGCCTAATACTGATTATGGAGTTAGTGTGGAGACTCCAGAAGAAGATGCAGACGTGTTGGCCATACAATGTGAACTAATTTTAGAGGGATTACAAGTAAATATTTAATTTTTTCAGTGGTGTAAAAGTAATTCAATAATTTTTTAGGTGAATGCAGAAGAGCGGGATCTTATCCAAGAAAATTCAGTTAGACAGTTTGGCAACAATGTTTATGAAACAGAAAGACATCACCGGTTAACAGCCTCACTATTTGGACGGGTTATTAAAAGGAAAGAACACACACCTTGCCACAATATTGTAAAATCCTGCTTAACGAATAACAAATTTTTTTCACCTGCTACAGAGTACGGCATCTGCAAAGAAGAAGTGGCCATAAACCTTTTTACAAAACACACTTCGTTGGAGGTTGCGAAGTCGGGTTTGTGGATTGATTTGGATCATTGTTTTTTAGGAGCTTCTCCTGACGGTATACTTTCTATATTATATTGTAATTAATTTATTAGATGTTGCAATGGAAGTTGAGGTATAAGTAGTACATAGTTTAATTTTAGGCCTAATTGGAAATGATGCCATATTAGAGGTAAAGTGCCTTTTTTCTGCCAGCGACTTGGGTGCTTTAACCATCGAAGAGGTTATTAATAAAATGAAAAAGAGCACCATATGCCCGGAGTTAAAAAACAACATTGTCAGCTTAAAACGAAATCATTCATATTACTATCAAGTATGATCCTACTTTATAATACCATAATTTTAGATCCAAGGACAGCTTAATATTACAGGTAGATCTAAATGTTATTTTGTGGTATACGTGAACGACACCATTGACATTTTTATCGAAGAAATTGAAAAAGATGTTCACTTTTGGAATGACAGGATGGTTCCAACTCTAATACAATTTTATAAATATTGTATTGCGCCGGGGATTGTACGCGATAATCTCGGCAAAGGAAAGAATTGTGTAGATCCGCCGTACATATTGGAAGCTATAAAAAAACACAAAGAGAAAAAAGAAAAAAAGGAATTGTTAGAAAAAAATAAGAAACAAAAGTAAAAAAAATTATAATAGAAGTTAGAAATAGTTATTAGGATGTACAATGTGTTATTAGAGTTATTATTGGTTATGAAATACTAGAGTTATGGCCCGCTACGCTGGGCCTATTTTATAGATGTGAAAGACAAACGTAAACATTACTCTTTATAGTATAAATATCTTTAGATGTAAAATCTCTATTTTCGTATTTCCCCATAGTAACATTTGAGGTCATCTGACGTAACTGATGACAAATTTGCAAGCAAGAAATCAAGCAAGCAAACCTGGCAGAATATATTATTTATAGAGGATACCTATAATGACTTTAACACTTTATTTAGTTATTATTAAAAACAATTTTTTGAGTTGTTACCCATCGCTAGAAATAGTGTAGGTGCATCGGTTGTATATTGAATTATTTATTGATTGTAGATTAGAAACCATTTAATATCTTTGTCGTGTAAGAAATTAATCAACTATAATAATATTAGCAATATTTGTAGGTTATATATTATTTTTAGTAGGTAGGTATATAACATAAAAACTTCAAAACAAATAAACAAACTATATTCATTTTAACGTTTCGGTAATATAACAGGTATACCATTTTCAAAATTGTTACAACAGACTTAAAGTTTAAATATAAGGAAAGAAACAAGCTATAAAAATGTGACATATCTAATAAATACCAAATGCCACTGCCATATTTTGAGTACCATCATATCTTGCTGGGTGTTTAATGACAGGTCAGACTAAAATTATGTAATGCCTCCTTTATATTCAATTCTGTTCTTTCGTTGGCTCGGTCAAAAATTGAAAAATCGTCATGACAAATTTGATGTGCACTATCAATTTTATGGTTGAAAATAGCAGAATTAGGTATTGCTAAAGAAGGTTTTTGGAGTCTAAGTGTAACACCTAAATGTTCGCAACGTTTAACAGCAAAATGCCGTTGGATTCTACCGACATAAGTGGTATTACAGACACTACACTGAAACTTATATATCTGTGAGACGCAACGTCCTTTGGAAACATATCCTTCACTCTACAAGGAGAACCAATACTTTCGATGGTAGTAAAAGCAATACCTAAGTCTATTGTATTGGAAAGGACTTTTTTAATAAATTTCCGAATATGAATACTATGTGAACCAGTAAAAGGTAGTTTAACATAAATTTATTATTTATATTTAGTTTTATTAGGATCAGTGGATGGTAAACACTTCTTGTTAAGAAAACTACAAATATGACTTTCTATCAAATTTAGTGAAAAACTATTTTCTTGTAGAAATTTGTTTCAATTTATCAAATTCCAAATTCAATAAATGAAAGACTGAACAGAGCATATAAGGTCTGTGTAACAATATAATGATTCTTACATTGATTCGAACTAAACTTTCATTGTTAGTGTATAAACCAGTAAATGTCGATTTTCTATAAACAGAAGTGTCAAAATCTGAATCTAAATTAAAACATTCATTCCTAAAAGGTAAGCCTTTATCAACTTCAACCTCAAATGAGAATCTTACCGAAACGTTAAAGTGAATATAGTTTGTTTATTTGTTTTGAAGTTTTTATGTTATATTTCATTCAAAGGCAAACCTCTTATCTACATAGATAGGTAATACTAAAAGTATTTATTGATTTTATGAGTTGAATGTTTTGTTGATCATTTTAATATTGTAATATATTAATGTATAAATAATAAATCTATTATTTAATCGTTATTCATGAAAGTTTTCCTATCACTAAATAATTATAAAAATTGTTGATTAATAACCCTTATATAATTTTTATATTTTATTTATAAAACGATTTCAAATAACATTTCATTCCTATTGAATAACTTGTACCCAATTTAACATTTTTGATAATGTTTAAACATTTTCACAGCAAAAAAAGATGTAACCAAATACGATTCCTAAGTAGCAATTAATAATCCGAAGTTATTAAGGACTTATAGCTAATACTAGCCGTTTACAATAATCCCAATGAGCCCGGTAAAGAAGATGCTCAAGTTTTCGAGTTTTTTGCTCTATACGACGGTAATGAATTATCAAATCGCAATATAACATTTCTGACAATTCTGAAGTGTCGCCACCTATGTGAAAAGGCTCGAAGTTTTAAGCGATCACATGATGATGGGATTGTTTGCTTCTTCACTAATGCATTTTAAAATTTCACATTTTTTTACAAATCTTGTTGTACCTAGCACTGATTGATTTAAAATTTTGTTGGTAATTACTAAATAGTGTGGTGATGGCAATCTGATAGTTTCAACCCATTGCATAACTAAAAATTTTAAAATTTCAGTTATTTCAACTTTTTTTTTGCATAGTAAATAAGTGAATTAAGCCACCAAAATTGGTTATTGCCTTGAGCCATACTTTTTGTTTCAAATTTTAAACAAAATTTGTGCATATGACCTCTAACTTTTAAGATTTGTACAAAAGCCCAAGCCTTGTTTTCAACTGTGTATCCCCACCACTTTGGCAGCGCGTCCTTAACAGAATTCAATGTCCAATTTGCATTGAACCAATAAGGCAAGGTTTTCTGTGTTGCTTCAGTTTATGCAATCATGTTGTATGTCGGCAGTGTGTACAACATCTAGATTGTCATCCTCCGTGTCCAGTTTGTCGACAAGAGTCAGAAATTCTGTTTTTAAGTTAGGTAAGTACAAAGCACAGGGATTATTAGTTTAATTCTTAGATATTCTTAAACATTAATTCGAGTATTTACACATAAATTTTAAACTAAAATTTCATGCAAAAGGAAACTTAGTGCTTTTTTCAATTTTGTGTATTTCGAGTAATAAAATATGCAGATAAAGATATATGTTTTCGCTAAAATTTAATATTTATAAAAAAATTAACTACTTTTAGAACTTGAAGAAATGTTCTTTCGTTTTGTATGGATTTTTAATTTTTAATTTAAGTTAATGTATAACATACATTAATGCTTAAGCGTTGAGTTAATTTGATACGTGTAAAACTCGGTTGATGAATTTATGGTCTTTAATTTGCGACTCCTCGTGTATGTTGTTGGAAAACGGCAACATTGTCACTAAATATCGTTTCAATTTAAAATATTTCAAACACGTGATACTTTAAAATTCTGGATTGGTGAAAATAATCAGGCTATGGGTTTTTTTTGGTTTTCTGGTACTTCGAGATAAGAAGTAAAACGCCATTTTGGGTAAAATGCGTAGCGAGAAGCACATGTAAAATTTGGAAAAGGTGTTCCTAAAAATTGGATTGAATTGTTCAAGAAAATTTTTAACTCAGCGCCTGTTGCTGGTTTTATTCTTTTTCCACATAAATAAGTCCTGTTGGGGACTTCGAATTTAGTTCGGCTTTAATTTTTTTTGGGTGCTTCTGCTACACATTGGCTTCGATCAAGAGGTAAGCTATTCACTTTTCTTAGTTACTAAACTTAACATTGTTAATACAGGTGTACATGTTTTGAAATTTTACATACATCATAAAGATCATATTTTTATAAAATTTGGTTATTGATTTAAATTCTAACACGGTTATTTTATATAGGTTTTTTTCCTGGTTCATACACATTTACTGAAGATTAACATCCTTCGTGCTCCATAAGAGGTAGTTAAATCGTGCTGGCAACACATTTGGATATCATTCGTTAGAGGTGTGAAATGTTGGTTATGGGTCTTCGAACCTGAATGAAAACAGTGTACGATTACTCCTTCTCCTAATATCTTCCGCATTAACAGAAGAAATGTATGTTACACCTACGACTCGGTTCTGATAAGTATTATTGTTGCACGCATACAAAATTTTACCTGGTGAGTGACTTTTGCTAGTTTTCTGTATCAAGAGGCTCTCGTTATCTGTACTTTACTGAAAGTTTTATAACCATTACATTACTGTGTTTGCTACTTGTATTAGTGTGTTATCACAATTATTTTAATCCTGAAACTAATGCTTATACTTTATGGTTAAACCTTTGCTTAGTAATCGAGAGTAACATCATACACTTTTACCTGTAAAAGATAAGTTGGGTTATTTCCAAAGTTTCGCTTATACTTACATTTGACATTACAATCCAATTTGTACTTTATCTGTCAATCTCTAACGTTTCTTATGTACTAGTTTTACTCGGATAAATAACCATAGTTGTTCAATGGTTAGAACTACTTGTGTTTACTGCACATACATTCAGCTGTTGTTGACTGAATGCTGCTAGTCGAGTTTAAATATACCATATATGTCATAAAATTTATGCAAACTGCTGGGGTTTCAATTACTGTGTAAAGCAAATTGCTTATTTAACTGTTATCATTGGGGTGTATAACACTTGTTATTTTATTTATTTCTGAGTACAAGTTTAATAATTGTTAGTATAAAACTGTTTGAAATAGGATTTACTAAGTTGATTTTTTGTTGGTTGGTAGCCTATGCTTACCAATAACTGTATCAATTTGTGCTGCGCCTTTGCTAACTTCTTGTATTGCAATTGCCGAATCGGTAATGAGCTTCGCCTTTCACATATTTTTAAACGCTTCATGCTTACTATTTTGTTTATAATGCTCATGTTAACTAAATTTAATAATATTTTGTGCTTGCATAAGTAAACAACTGGGTAGACATCTAGTGCTAATTTTCGCTTTATATTCGGGGTTTAATTGCGTCCGGTTGATTGGAAACCGATAAACTAATCCGACGTAGAGCTCTTCGTGGAATATCGGGTTAAAAGATTTAAATTTCGGATAAAAATATATATATATGTTTGGGTATTCTTTTTTTTAGGGTCAACGCTAGATGCCGAACCGTATGGGGTCTGTGTAGGTACATTTTAAGTAATTAATAGTTTGCTGAAAGGTAAGTTGATTACTGCGGATTCATGTTGTAGTTATATTATTAAGTATAGTATTATTTATTGTATGGGTAATATTTCCTTACGAAGTGGTATTTATGTCAGCGAGTTGTCGCTTCATCAAGTTTTGTTTTGGTAAAGGTTTACGGATTTAAATTATTATTTATACCAGTTGTACTATTTCATAGTGGGTATATTAAAAGTGGTGTTAAACAATTGTAAGTTCTTTCATTAATCCTGTGATCTACGATCAAATTCCTAACCAGTTCCTCATCCGTGTGGACTTAGTTCACCATTTTCTTTAACTGTCTCTTTTGTCCTATGTGGCCGTAGCCCTTTTCTTGATAGAGGGGCGATAAAGAAGTCAATCAAGTGGTGCCCTTTTTTAAACTTTATGTATTTCCTTTCTCCTGCCAAAACGCCCATGCATCCAAGTGCTGAACCGACCGACTGAGCTTCCGGCTAATTCCTCTTTTCCTTGTTACTGCACCTTGGTCACAAATTTCTACCAATATCCTTTTGTGCACGTAACAAAGAAAGATTGGCACCCAACTTTGGGGGCGATTTGTTTTGGTGAATATTCTTTATGTGTACCAGTACACATACTTTTAATCAGTACCTTATACTTTAAGATTTTGTCCTTATACTTTAATATTTTTGTATCCTTTACTCCTTTTCTCTACAATAATTTAACACAACTTAGTTTAAAATTAAATTGATCAATTTAACGCTGTAGCTTTAATTGGTATTTTACTTTAATAAATTTAGACTTACGTTCATATAAGTTAGACTTTAATATGGCTATTATTTGGAAAATAGATGTTAATCGATTACTAAAAGCGGAGCTTCAATACGAATTATCTTCAAGGGGGTTTTCATGCGACGTTTCTGTAGAACAGTTACGTAAATCAGTTCGTAGTGCATTAGTACTAGACGGGGATCAAACTCTTTCGACTGTAGATTATACTATTGCGTGTGATGTTGATCTATCGGCTATACGAAAAGCTAATGAAGAGCTTTCTACTATTCTGACCTCTTTTTCGGGTGACATTTCTACACCGGTTGCTAAACGTTTGATTACACTTTGGGTACATACTCATCGTCGTTGTACTCTGACGAAAGTGGATACTCCGGATGAAGTAACTGTAAAAAATGAATTTCTTCTCTCACTTCAAAATTATCGCGCTGAAGTAGAGGCTATGTATCGCAGGTGGAAACATCCTGCTACGGTTAGTTTCACACAAGTACCTTCTTCTAGTCCAAAGGTTACACCAATTAGTAGTTCGGAAGGTGAACCTGATTTTATTTCTTCTGATTCGGATGACTTGGATGCGTTACCTATTCCAGGGGTTAATACGTCTACACCAGTAGCTTCGCGGAAATACTATGCGGTTGCGAAATTAAACTTAACTTTTTCTGGGGAAACTTCTTCGTCACTTCTTGAATTTTTGACACGGGTGGAAGAACTCGCTTCTGCTAGGGGACTTACTAATTCATACCTTTACGCTGCTTGTCCAGAACTTTTGACGGGCAAGGCATTATTACTATACAGGGCACATAAGGAATCCTTAACCTCTTGGGAAGATGTGGTAGCACTTTTAAAATCAGAATTTATTCCAATTAACTATGATGAACGACTGTTGGAAGAAATTAAAGCTCGTACTATGGGTCCTTTAGAATCGATTGGGATATATGTAGCTACTATGCAAAGTTTATTTCAACGCTTACTTCTACCTCTTTCTCCGGAACGACAACTTGAGATTGTCCGACGTAATATTTCTCCGTTCTATCAAACTTCTTTAGCTTTAACCGATATAACCTCTTTGGCACAACTTATCACTTTGGGCAAAAAGCTCGAACATAATAAATATTCTATTGAAACATTTAAACCTCCTCCTTCTCGTCGTACTTCCAAATTATTAGAACCTAATTTAGCATATGTAGATTCTGCTAGTGAGGCATCAACTTCGTCTAATATTCGTAAACCTACTCCTTACGTTGTCCATACCTTATCTACTCCTTCATCTCCTAATTTACGTTGCTGGAATTGTCAAAAACGAGGACATACTTCTCCTAAATGTTCAGAACCACAGAATAAGCATTGTTATGGTTGCGGTAAACCAGGGGTTACCAGACCAAATTGTCCTAAATGTAATTCTCGTCAGGGAAACTAATATTAGAGGCTTCTGACCGAGTAGAAGACTCTCTTGTACCTACCATCTCGGATACTCCTTTTCGGGTCTTACTGACCAACAACGTTTTCTTCTTGACTTTATATTCTCTAGTGTTCGTAACGACGAACGATCTTACCTTAATGTCTCCATTCTTGGACAAATGTTTAAAGGTCTTCTGGATAGTGGATCCTCACGGACCATACTTGGCATGGATGGATGGAATTCTTTACGACGTTTACATATTTCACTTTTGACAGACAAATTTCCTTTATTTTGTTCAGTGGCTAATGGTGGCAAATGTCAGATTCTTGGTCATGTTCCTCTTCCGATCACGGTGGAAGATAAAACTGTAGTTATTGATGTGTTAGTAGTACCAGAAGTTTCTCAACCACTTATTTTGGGTATAGATTTTGAGGGCGATTGATTTCGTCCCAGATTTCCGAAAGGGTCATTGGTCTTTTGGACCTACTCCATTACTTGACGCTATAAATACCGAACATTTAAACTCTTTCTCCGAATTATCTTCTTTTGAACAAAACTCACTACAAAATCTTCTGAACACAGCTTTTCCTTTGGCTTCCGATACACTTGGCTGCACTTCTCTAATAGAGCACAAAATTATTACAGACGCAGAACCTATTAAGCAAAGATATTATCCGTTATCTCCTACTTTGCAGAATATCGTAGATAAAGAGCTTGATGATATGTTGGCTATGGGTGTTGTGGAACCTTCAAATAGTCCATGGTCTAGTCCAGTAGTTATGGTACGGAAAAAAGACAACTCCTACAGATTTTGTATCGATTTTCGCAAAGTCAACGCTGTGACACAAAAGGATGCTTACCCTTTGCCTTATATAACTTCGATTTTGGATCGGTTACGGGATGCTCGCTTCTTATCCAGTTTGGATATTCGTTCTGCTTATTGGCAAATACCTCTTTCTCAAAATTCTAAACCGCTCACTGCTTTTACTGTACCTCATAGAGGCTTATTTCAATTTACTAGAATGCCTTTCGGATTACATAATTCTCCTGCTACTTTTCAACGATTAATTGATCGTGTTCTCGGTGCTGATCTCGAACCATACTGTTTCGCTTATCTGGATGATATTGTTATTGCTACTCCTACTTTCGAGAAACATTTAGAGGTGCTGACGCAAATTTTCAATCGTTTACGGGAAGCAGGGTTAACTTTAAGACGCGACAAATGTCAATTTTGTCGTCCCGAATTGAAATATCTCGGTTATGTGGTCAACAAAGATGGCTTATTGGTTGATCCGGATAAGATCGCTGCAATTACTTCTATACCTGTTCCTACCTCAGTAACGGAAATTCGTAGATTACTCGGAATGTGTAGTTGGTATCGACGTTTTGTTCCAAATTTTGCTACGCTTACTGCTCCTTTGAGTGCGCTTACTCGGAAAAACACTCCTTTCGTTTGGTCAACTCTATGTCAAGATTCTTTTAACGCTCTAAAAAAATGTCTCGTATCTGCTCCTATTCTTTCATGTCCTGATTTTTCTTGTCCTCTTACTATACAAACAGATGCTTCAGATTTTGGCTTAGGTGCTGTTTTAAGTCAGACTACTACGGCTGGTGAACAAGTCATCAGTTACATCAGTCGCTCCTTAACTAAAACGGAACGTCATTACTCAACGACCGAGAAAGAATGTTTAGCGGTCTTATGGGCCATTGAAAAATTTCGTCCTTATGTCGAGGCGGCACACTTTTCTGTAATTACTGATCATCATTCTTTAGTATGGCTAAATAAACTTCAAAATCCTTCGGGAAGATTAGCTCGTTGGGCTATTAGGCTTCAACAATACGATTTCGACATCATACACCGAAAAGGTAAAGAACATGTAGTACCTGATGCTCTTTCTCGTTCTGTACCAAAACTTGATACTCGTCACTGAACCAACTACTTCACGTATCTCATTACCTATTACTGATCAATGGTATATTTCTATGCGCGAACGCGTAAATTCTTCTCCAAGGAAATTTCCTTCCTGGTTTGTTAAAAATGAATTGCTCTTCAAGCGTACTAAAGCTACTTCAACTTCTGACGACTTAGGTGATTGGAAAATGGTGGTTCCAAAGAACCAACGTTCAGAAATTCTTCGCGAATTACATGACTCTCCTACTGCAGGACATTGTGGGGTAACTAAAACTGTAGCTCGTATCTCACTTCATTATTATTGGCCAGCCTTACGGGCCGACGTCTCGCGTTACATTCGACGCTGCAATACCTGTGCTGCTCATAAGGTGGAACAACAGACACCGCCAGGATTCTTTGCTCCGGCTATTGTGCCTACCAGGCCATGGCAAGTACTTTGCGCAGATCTCGTAGGACCTCTGCCACGATCCTCAAAAGGTCATTGTTTTATACTTGTGGTAGCAGATTATTTCACTAAATTTCCATGCTTCTTTCCTTTACGTACTGCAACAGCTACTATGGTTACTCGAATTCTAGAAGAACAAATCTTTTAATGTTTGGTACTCCACAATACCTAATCACTGATAATGGGGTACAATTTCGCAGCAAGGAATTTACAAACCTGTGTTCTCGCTATCGTACAAATATTCTATATACTCCAAAATATCACCCTAGATCGAATCCGGCTGAACGAATTAACAGAGTTCTAAAACAATGCTCTCTTCTTATATTAGCTCTAATCAGCGTACCTGGGATGTAAATTTACCCAAGATCGGATGCGCTATTCGCTCAGCTAAACATGAAATTACCGGTTACTCTCCGTATTTTGCATTCTGTGGACGCGAACACGTACTTTATGGTGATCTTTTTCCTGAACCTCTTGACTCTGACTCTCCTATCCTGAACCCTAGTGAAAATACTCCTCCGATACGATCCGACCAGTTCTACAACTCACTTCGCTTGGACATTCTTCAACGTATGAAACGTTCTACTAAACGAGTCCAACAGCGGTATAACTTTCGTCGCCGTCACGTGCGCTACAAAATAGGCGATCTGGTTTGGAAAAGAAATTTCGTTCTCTCCGATGCGTCTCGGTATTTCAATGCCAAGCTCGCACCGAAATTCGTGGGTCCGTGCCGTATAAAACAAGTAGTTTCTCCGTGGACGTACGCGTTAGACGATGCAACGGGGAAGTCTTTGGGCGTCTATCACGCTAAAGATCTTAAACCGCACGCACCTTTGCTCTCTGCGCCTTCTATTTCGTCATCGGACGAGGATGCGATTGATACTGTGGGTTCGAGGACCAAAGGTACTCTTGTAGGGAGTCCTAAACGCCGCAAGCGGCACAAGTAGTCGCTACGCTACTTCTTTCGGGTGGTTGGTTGGGTTATCTTCGTAGGGGTGGCTATATTTAGGGTTACACTCACTTCTGTCTTTTCGTTCTTCGAGTGTCTCCCTGCTCGAACATCAGAGCCCTTCACTTCCTTCTTTTATTTCTTTCGGGTGGGTTTCTTAGCACGTCTGTCTCTTTGTGCTGGGGTTGGATCTCTTGGGTTTTTTTTTAATTTTGTACGGGGTTTCGAAATTCTGGGTGGGGTTTTTAATTTTGCTAGGGGGGGATTTGATACGTGTAAAACTCGGTTGATGAATTTATGGTCTTTAATTTGCGACTCCTCGTGTATGTTGTTGGAAAACGGCAACATTGTCACTAAATATCGTTTCAATTTAAAATATTTCAAACACGTGATACTTTAAAATTCTGGATTGGTGAAAATAATCAGGCTATGGGTTTTTTTTGGTTTTCTGGTACTTCGAGATAAGAAGTAAAACGCCATTTTGGGTAAAATGCGTAGCGAGAAGCACATGTAAAATTTGGAAAAGGTGTTCCTAAAAATTGGATTGAATTGTTCAAGAAAATTTTTAACTCAGCGCCTGTTGCTGGTTTTATTCTTTTTCCACATAAATAAGTCCTGTTGGGGACTTCGAATTTAGTTCGGCTTTAATTTTTTTGGGTGCTTCTGCTACACATTGGCTTCGATCAAGAGGTAAGCTATTCACTTTTCTTAGTTACTAAACTTAACATTGTTAATACAGGTGTACATGTTTTGAAATTTTACATACATCATAAAGATCATATTTTTATAAAATTTGGTTATTGATTTAAATTCTAACACGGTTATTTTATATAGGTTTTTTTCCTGGTTCATACACATTTACTGAAGATTAACATCCTTCGTGCTCCATAAGAGGTAGTTAAATCGTGCTGGCAACACATTTGGATATCATTCGTTAGAGGTGTGAAATGTTGGTTATGGGTCTTCGAACCTGAATGAAAACAGTGTACGATTACTCCTTCTCCTAATATCTTCCGCATTAACAGAAGAAATGTATGTTACACCTACGACTCGGTTCTGATAAGTATTATTGTTGCACGCATACAAAATTTTACCTGGTGAGTGACTTTTGCTAGTTTTCTGTATCAAGAGGCTCTCGTTATCTGTACTTTACTGAAAGTTTTATAACCATTACATTACTGTGTTTGCTACTTGTATTAGTGTGTTATCACAATTATTTTAAGCCTGAAACTAATGCTTATACTTTATGGTTAAACCTTTGCTTAGTAATCGAGAGTAACATCATACACTTTTACCTGTAAAAGATAAGTTGGGTTATTTCCAAAGTTTCGCTTATACTTACATTTGACATTACAATCCAATTTGTACTTTATCTGTCAATCTCTAACGTTTCTTATGTACTAGTTTTACTCGGATAAATAACCATAGTTGTTCAATGGTTAGAACTACTTGTGTTTACTGCACATACATTCAGCTGTTGTTGACTGAATGCTGCTAGTCGAGTTTAAATATACCATATATGTCATAAAATTTATGCAAACTGCTGGGGTTTCAATTACTGTGTAAAGCAAATTGCTTATTTAACTGTTATCATTGGGGTGTATAACACTTGTTATTTTATTTATTTCTGAGTACAAGTTTAATAATTGTTAGTATAAAACTGTTTGAAATAGGATTTACTAAGTTGATTTTTTTTGTTGGTTGGTAGCCCTATGCTTACCAATAACTGTATCAATTTGTGCTGCGCCTTTGCTAACTTCTTGTATTGCAATTGCCGAATCGGTAATGAGCTTCGCCTTTCACATATTTTTAAACGCTTCATGCTTACTATTTTGTTTATAATGCTCATGTTAACTAAATTTAATAATATTTTGTGCTTGCATAAGTAAACAACTGGGTAGACATCTAGTGCTAATTTTCGCTTTATATTCGGGGTTTAATTGCGTCCGGTTGATTGGAAACCGATAAACTAATCCGACGTAGAGCTCTTCGTGGAATATCGGGTTAAAAGATTTAAATTTCGGATAAATAATATATATATGTTTGGGTATTCTTTTCTTTTAGGGTCAACGCTAGATGCCGAACCGTATGGGGTCTGTGTAGGTACATTTTAAGTAATTAATAGTTTGCTGAAAGGTAAGTTGATTACTGCGGATTCATGTTGTAGTTATATTATTAAGTATAGTATTATTTATTGTATGGGTAATATTTCCTTACGAAGTGGTATTTATGTCAGCGAGTTGTCGCTTCATCAAGTTTTGTTTTGGTAAAGGTTTACGGATTTAAATTATTATTTATACCAGTTGTACTATTTCATAGTGGGTATATTAAAAGTGGTGTTAAACAATTGTAAGTTCTTTCATTAATCCTGTGATCTACGATCAAATTCCTAACCAGTTCCTCATCCGTGTGGACTTAGTTCACCATTTTCTTTTAACTGTCTCTTTTGTCCTATGTGGCCGTAGCCCTTTTCTTGATAGAGGGGCGATAAAGAAGTCAATCAAGTGGTGCCTTTTTAAACTTTATGTATTTCCTTTCTCCTGCCAAAACGCCCATGCATCCAAGTGCTGAACCGACCGACTGAGCTTCCGGCTAATTCCTCTTTTCCTTGTTACTGCACCTTGGTCACAAATTTCTACCAATATCCTTTTGTGCACGTAACAAATTGTTGTCCCTAAAATTTGATTTACTTATTATTTCTTTCAAAAAACGACATACAACAATTTTTCATTCTTATAAAATTTACGTTCATCAATATTCATGTTCAAAATGAACTTTTTCAATAAAGTAACTGATTATTACTTCTCTTTCATATTATTATTTATACCTAAGCTAGTAATTTATATCATAGGTACCTTTATTTATTAGGTACCTGCGTCACAATCTAATGCTAATTATTACATTAAATTTGTAAAGAGTTAAACCAAATTTTAACATGTTCTAAAGTGAAAATCATTTTTATCCCCCTTTAATGTTTATGTATAGGTAAGTGTTAATATTCGATTATTTTTAAGATCTATACTACAAATGGCATCTATGTGTCGTGGTTTCTTGTTTGGCAATTGTAGTAAATACAATTGCAAGTATATCCATGATTTGCTGGCATGCACTAGGTTAAATTGTGCCTTTAATAAATGCAAAATGTTGCATTTAACATTGCAAGATATAAAGGATGTTAAATTACAAATAAGACCATTCAAAGGACATGTACAACAAGAATTGGACAGATTAGCATATGCGTATTTTTCATATTTAACTGTAGACCAAAGAAACCAAATATGCTCTGGCAAATTAGCAGGTGGTCATTGTTACCGACCAACCTGTTTACGTTGCAAGATTGTGGAATCGGGTATGCATTACTTTTTAAGTTGCACGGTGTAGTAGTCTATTTGTTCATTTAAAAGTAATTAATTAGTTTCAATATTTTTCAACAAAATGTTGGTTTTAGATTTTGTGAAATGTCCCAAATGCTGTGTCGAATTTGAGTTTGGTGAAGCATATCGTCTTACTTGTATGCATGTGATTTGCAGTTTCTGCCTCGATTATGCACACCTCAAGCTAGAAGCGATACCTCTCCACCAGTGCCCCACATGCCGCCGATATGAATTTGCACACAAATTATATTAAAATAGGTATTTTCCAAAAATTAAGGTAGATATCCGATAAACTACCACAATAGTTTTTCATTTCATTAATATAAGAGAATAAGGACCCTTGTGTCTGCAATCTCACTACTGCAGAGTGTCAAAATCTCATGGTGGGGTTGCAATTTTTTTGTAGGTCAGACGTCACAGTGAAACTGTTACGCTACGCCCTATAGGCGGAGCTTAGCGCGACGGGCTCACTACGGGGGTTCCTATTGTTCGGACCCTTTATAAGCGCGGACAAAATCCCATAGAGTCAGTCGAACATTGCGCTTCGACCCAAACGAGCTGTAGTTGTAATAGTCTACAATCTACCTTGCGGGCCGCTGAGACTGGCGGTTTGGCTGCAGCTCGCATCACTTCCTTCGGGTGTGGTAATTTAATTTGCTACCCCAAAAGGCCATCAGTACCACCATTCGCTCAACACTTCCTTCGGGCGTAGTAATTCCGGTTACTACCCCAAAGGCCATCCGTTTCACCACTCGCTCAACACTTCCTTCGGGTGTCGTAATTCCGGTTACGACCCCAAAGGCCATCCGTACCGCCACCACCAGGAGTAGGCAGGTTGAGACCTGGTGCGACCCCGACGACGAGTATCGTTGCTTAGTGATTTCCATAAACAATATTAGTTACTAGTTCGCACGGACGATTATTGTTATTAGTACGTAGCTAGGGTTTGTATGTATTCTATTGTTCTCTAGTTTAATTATAACTTGCATTATATTCGTTTTATCATTAGAGTAGGGATTTGTATTATATTCGTTCATAATTAGTTAGGGCTTGTTTTTATGTCATTATTGTACATTTGCTATTCATTGTTTAATTAGGGTTTGTGCCACATTCTTATCACACTTAGTTATTCGCCTGTACTTGTGATTGAGTGTTTTCAATACATAACTATTTTTGTCTTGTGTTTTACGGCAGTGTATTTTTGCGTTATTATTGAACAACTTAGTGTTTTAACAATTATTAGACTTATAGTGTTTCCTGGTTACAAACTAAAGGTAGTGTTGCGTTTTTTGTTTATTCGGAGTGCGCGTCCGTGTAACAATTGGCGGCCCGAACGTGGGGCATAGTGAAGTTTTGCAGTGCGCGAACACCCACGACATCGTCACCGTACAGCTAGCCGGAAGACGACATCAAGCCGGAAGACGACACCATGCCGATGACCACCAGAACAACCACCGGACTGGACCCGGATAACTCCAGTGGCGCCCAAACCACGATGGATCAGAAGTTCGTAATCCTCAACCTAGAGGAAATACGGAAAATGTTACCGCCTGTAACCACCACCCCGCGGACGTTCAGCGGAGACACGTTCGAGAGTCCCACAACGTTCCTTGCCCAACTCGAGACCCACTTTGCTACACACCAAGTTCCCGAAGAAGATCAAGTCTCTCAGGCCGGGGAACTACTGAGAGGCGCGGCGGCAAAATGGTGGCACGGATACACAGACTTCCAGCCTTCATTCGCCCACATGAAGAGGCTGATATTAAAACAATTTGAAGACCCACGCACCATCGCCAAACTCAAGTCTGAGTTCTTCGGACGGGATCAACGATCCGAACCTGGGACCGATTTTTTACAACGGAAGTCCAGACTCGCCGTTCGCCTAAATATAAACATAAATGAACATTTAAACCTCCTGAAGGACCTGCTCGCCCCGAGGCTCAGACAGTTCCTCATCCAAACCACACCGACCAGCATATTGGACCTCGTCGAACTGGTAAACCAATACGACCAGTGCCTGCGAGCAATACCAGAAGCCAAGCCCACCTCAACCACCACAAGGGCGGAGTCGCAACTGCCGCGTTGCCACTATTGTCCGGAGCGACACTTCCACCGAGACTGCCCAGAAATACGACAGACGGGAAACGCGCCGGCAGCCGGGCCATCACCCCGGCCGTAACCACCAACATCAACCTCATTCGCTCTGGATCCGACAACGGGCTACCGAAAATTAACATCCAGCTTAGAGGTACGACCCACGCCGCGATCCTAGACACGGGGTCCACCCACGACTTCGCACTGACACACCTGTTCCACCACCTAGAACAACCGAAGGACCAAACAGCCCGTCTGGCCAGTCGCAAGCAATACCTGCACATCCATGGACGCGCCGACCTGAGCTACGTCATGGGAAACCAAAGGCATGAGAGCGAGTTTCTGGCCGTGGAACAACTCGTCGCCCCCATCATCCTCGGTCAACCATGGCTGCAACAACACAAAGCAGTCATAGATTACGACCGAGGATGTGTACACGTAGGGGAGCACCTGCGGCAGACATTTTACTGGGCCCGACCAGCACCGACCACCTGCACTCAACCGATCGAATGGAGCGAGATTTCTCATGGGTTTCCGGAGGAACTGCTACCACAACTGACGCAGGTGTTGACCGACTGCCAAGCGGCCCAATCAAATACACCACGCACCACCACCTCCACCTGCCACACCATCCGGTTGAGACAGCACACGCCGTTCCGGGTACCACCATACAGGTACTCACCCGCAAAGAAGGAAATTATTGCCAACGAAGTCGAAACCATGATGGCCGAGGGGATCATCGAGCGAAGCACCTCAGAATACTGCTCGCCCATAGTCATAGTAGACAAGAAGGATGGAAAACCCCGGTTCTGCGTGGACTACCGACGGCTCAACCAAATCACCCTAGACGAAAGCTCCAATTTACCAGTCATCCACGAGCCGCTGCGCGATCTGGGGACCGCTCAAGTCTTTTCAACCCTGGAGTTGAAGTCGGGATACTGGCAGGTGCCCTTGGCTAAAGAGTCGCGACCACTAACCGCCTTCTCTACGCCGGACGGGGCAACCTATCAATTCACTGTCATGCCATTCGGACTGAAGAATGCACCTGCCACATTCCAAAAACTCATGACGCAAGACGTGCTCCCTGGGTACCTGCGAAGGTTCGTCTTAGTATACCTCGACGACATCATCGTTTACTCCGACAACTGGGACGAGCACCTGCATCACTTGCGTTTGGTCATGGAACGCTTCCAACATCACAACTTGACACTCTCACTGGGCAAGTGCAAGTTCGGAGTCAGCACCATGGCCTACCTAGGCCACCACATCACGAGCCAGGGGAATGAACCGCGGCCTGAACATATAGAGGCTCTCCAAGCGGCCGATATCCCTCGAACCAGGAAACAACTCCGCAGCTTCTTGGGGCTGAGCAACTGGCTCCGGGACTACATCCCCAGCTGTGCGGACCTGCAAGCACCCCTAAACGACTTACTGAAAGCGAATCGACGGTTCCAGTGGACCACAGCCGCCGACCACGCCTTCCACCAACTGAAGGACGCCCTTACAAAACCACTCCATCTGTGCCGTCCTGACTTTAACCACCCGTTTACCTTACAAACGGACGCAAGCGGGAAGGGGCTAGCAGCCATGCTGTACCAAGAACCGACACCAGGGCAACGCAACATAGTTGGATATGCCAGCGCCAAGTTCTCGGAGGCCGAGTCGCGATATCACATCAACGAACAGGAGTGCCTCGCGGTGATATGGGCCGTGAAGAGGTACCGGCCGTACCTGGAGGATCGCAGATTCACCTTAAAAACGGACAGCCGCGCGCTTTTGTGGCTGGACCGGATTAAGGACACCCGAAGTAAACTTACCCGCTGGGCCCTCCTGCTACAGGAGTTTTCCTTCGACGTGATCCACTGCCCCGGGAAGGACAACGAATTACCAGATCACCTGTCACGCCACCCCTCCGGGGACACCCTCGACCCGGCGGTTAACGATACGGAGCGTCTGCTACCGCCCCCCACACGAGTTGGAGACGACGATCCTTCCCCGACGTTGGCCGTCATTCAGCTAAGCGAACTACCAGATCGGGTAAAAACCGCTGAGCGGGTTAATGAACACGCGCAGAACCTTCTGCACGCGTGGGAGGACATCCAGCAAGAAGGACCCGCTACCCCCGGCCAACAGCGTATCTTGGCTGAATATGAGGTCATCGAGGGCCACCTCTACCGACGCAGCCCACAAGGACCACTCCTCGTGGTACCGGCAGAGTCCCAAGCAGCCGTCCTCTACGCCTATCATGATGTCCCTACGGCTGGCCATCCGGGCGCAGAAGAAACCACTAGGGCCATCCACCAAAGGTACTACTGGCCCAAACTAGACAACGCCGTTCGAGGCTACATCCGCTCATGCTGGGCCTGCGCCGCCGTAAAGCGCGGACCCGTACAGGACACCACTGTTCGCCCTCGACAACCGTCCCGCCCCTGGGAAGTAGTCTCCGTGGACCTAATGGGCCCTTACACCACCACCCACGACGGACACCGCCAACTGCTGGTAGTGACCGATATATGCAGCAGTTGGGTGGAAGCCTTCCCCATCGGACAGGCCACAACGGCAGTCATCACCAACCGACTGGAACATGAGGTCTTCGGAAGGTATGGGTTCCCGAAGGCCATAATCTCCGATAACGGGCCCCAGTTCACCTCCACCATCTGGGATACGGCGCTCCGGAAATGGGGATGCCTGTACTGGACAACGACGGTGTTCCATCCCGCCGCCAATCCCGTGGAAGGGAGGAACCAGGAGATCAAGAAGGGACTGCGAATCCACACGGAAGGACGGGACCCGAAGACCTGGAACCGGGTACTACCCATCATCTTATTTAATCTTCGCACACGAAAAAACGCCGCAACCGGCATGACGCCCGCCATGACCCTCCTGGGGTACAACCTACTGAAACCTGGAGAGTGGAAAATCAGGACACACAGCGAGAGGAACGAATCGCTCGGGCCCACCACAACCAGCACAAGTACCGGTCCCGGTACGCCAAGTACGGACCCGCCAACACCCAATACAAGGACGGTGACCGGGTGTTGGAAAGAAACCATAAGCCACAAATCGGGGAACTGCAGAAGAAGTGGACTGGACCACACACCGTGGTAACTACCGCGGGTACCAACGCGTACTGGGTAAAACGCGCCGCCGGAGACTTGGCCAAGGTCCACGTCCACGATCTTCGCCCCGCGCCCACACCCGGACCGAAGAGGTCGCCGCCGACCCGCCACCGGACAATCCGCCTCCAGAGGACGAACCGCCAGACGAGCCACCACCGCCCACCATTGAGCAACGACGGACCATCAGTCCCACACCTCCCCGTTGCCGCCGCCAACCACGGCACCGAAACCTAACCCGCCGCCTGCGCCGACCACCCCCGACGTAAGCCCGTCTTGAGCGGGGGGGAATTGTTACGCTACGCCCTATAGGCGGAGCTTAGCGTGACGGGCTCACTACGGGGGTTCCTATTGTTCGGACCCTTTATAAGCGCGGACAAATCCCATAGAGTCAGTCGAACATTGCGCTTCGACCCAAACGAGCTGTAGTTGTAATAGTCTACAATCTACCTTGCGGGCCGCTGAGGCTGGCGGTTTGGCTGCAGCTCGCATCACTTCCTTCGGGTGTGGTAATTTAATTTGCTACCCCAAAAGGCCATCAGTACCACCATTCGCTCAACACTTCCTTCGGGCGTAGTAATTCCGGTTACTACCCCAAAGGCCATCCGTTTCACCACTCGCTCAACACTTCCTTCGGGTGTCGTAATTCCGGTTACGACCCCAAAGGCCATCCGTACCGCCACCACCAGGAGTATGCAGGTTGAGACCTGGTGCGACCCCGACGACGAGTATCGTTGCTTAGTGATTTCCATAAACAATATTAGTTACTAGTTCGCACGGACGATTATTGTTATTAGTACGTAGCTAGGGTTTGTATGTATTCTATTGTTCTCTAGTTTAATTATAACTTGCATTATATTCGTTTTATCATTAGAGTAGGGATTTGTATTATATTCGTTCAGAATTAGTTAGGGCTTGTTTTTATGTCATTATTGTACATTTGCTATTCATTGTTTAATTAGGGTTTGTGCCACATTCTTATCACACTTAGTTATTCGCCTGTACTTGTGATTGAGTGTTTTCAATACACAACTATTTTTGTCTTGTGTTTTACGGCAGTGTATTTTTGCGTTATTATTGAACAACTTAGTGTTTTAACAATTATTAGACTTATAGTGTTTCCTGGTTACAAACTAAAGGTAGTGTTGCGTTTTTTGTTTATTCGGAGTGCGCGTCCGTGTAACAAAACCACTAACAGTTGTTAATAATTTAATTATAGAAACACACATTGAATTTTGTTGTGTTCTGTTACAATCAAATACGGTAATTATTTGCTTATACAGACCTCCCCTTGGTGATTTCAATGTTTTTTGTTCCCAATTAGAACAGATACTCGCCAAATTACTGAAATATAATATTGTTATATTAGGAGATTTTAATGTACACTTTGGCGATGACAAGAGATCTCGTATATTATGTGACTTCTTAGAGAGCAATGGTTTTGAGCAAACAATTTTTTCGGCAACTCGCAAGAATAATTGTTTGGATAATATATTTATTAATTTTTCATTTACCGACTTTAGTGCTATCACATTTGATTCAGGTTTATCAGATCATTTAGGTCAACAACTTGAAATAAATAATTTTAAAATAATGAACAGTAATCAGGAAATTAAGATGTATCGTCCTATTACTAGGGCAAGTTTACAACTATTTTTTAACGAATTATGTGACTATGATTGGGATACCATTTTAAATAACAGTTTAGATGACTGCGACAAATGTTTTGGTAGTTTTTTTGATGTAGTTCTTGATGTGTTTTTGAATTATTTTCCTGTTGCCAAAATTACGGAGAAACGGCGTGATATACAATTAAAATGGTTCAATGATGACCTTAGAGAATTAAGAGAGAAAGTGATTATGATTAGTAACTTGTATAATACATACCGCTTCCAAAACCTATATGCAATAAAAAAAGCCTTATTCAGGGTTTACAAGAGGGAAATTAAAGTTGCTAAGATTAAAGCTAATGACAACCTTATAAAAAACTCTAATAATCCAACAAAAACAATGTGGTCTATTATAAATTCACACAGACATTTAAATATAGAAATTAGCTCTGATTTAACTTCTAATGATTTTAATGTTTATTTTGTTAAAATTATAGATGAAATTATATCTGACATGCCAAACAATAAGAATCAAGCAAATAATTTTGTCATTAATAACACTAATTTACCTATCTTTAATTTTAAGTGTGTTTCTCAGGTGGAGTTACGTGACGTCATTAAGAGCTTGAATAATGGCGGTACCAGAGATGTGATCTGTTTCAGTGCCAATTTTGTAAAGCGTAACATAAGTGTCTTCATAAAACCATTAACAAAGTTGGTGAACATTATTATTAAAACTGGAATCTTTCCTAAATGTATTAAAGTGGGACTTGTGCTGCCTTTTTTCAAAAAGGGTAATGATAAAAACGATTTAAACAATTATCGACCAATTTCGATTTTGCCTATATTTAGTAAAATAATAGAAAAAGTACTATACAAACAAGCAGTGAATTTCTTAGAAAGCAATAATGTTTTCTACAAACAGCAATATGGTTTTCGAAAAGGAAGAGGAACCTCTGATGTAATAACTACGTTTGTAAGTAATACCTTAGAAAGTTTTGAAAAGGGCAATCATGTTGTAGCGGCTTTTGTTGACTTTTCTAAGGCGTTCGACTGTGTTTCGCACAAAATATTAATAAACAAATTAACCTCGATTTATAACTTTAGCGTTTTAAGCGCTTCTTTAATATCATCTTTTTTATGTGATAGGTATCAGTGCGTTCTCTTCAATAACGCCTTGTCCGAGAAGTTACATATTAAAAATGGTGTTCCACAGGATCTATCTTGGGTCCTTTGTTATTTTTAATATATGTTAATGACATGCCAGCGTCAATGCCCGCGGAACTTAATTGCATTCTGTATGCGGATGACGCCACTATAATTTCAACTAGCTCAAATTACGAAATCGCTATTTCTAAAGCTCTGGAGGGAGTGGAATTTGTATCTAGTTGGTGCAAAAGTAATAAGTTAAAATTAAATACAGCAAAAACAATAGTCATGCCTCTGTCATTGAGAATAGGCAAAACGGACTTAATTTCAAAAGAAATATCTTTTTTGGGTTGTGTTATTGACTCACGTTTAAATTTTGATAGGCACTGTGATATTGTTGCCAAAAAATGAATAAATTCATCTTTTTGTTTAGGAAATTACAAAATAATGCTTCAACAAACATAATGAAATCTTCTTATTTTGCTCTAGTTCAAAGTACACTTCTTTACGCTATTCTAGTGTGGGGGTGCAGTTCCAATTGGCATAGAATATTTAAATTACCACGCAAGGTCATTAGAGTATTAGCTAATCTTCAATTTAATGAAGAGTGTCGCCATGAATTTGTAAATTTGAAAATTCTTACGTTTCCCTGTTTATATATTTTGGAAGCGTTATGTTATGCAAAGAAAAATATATCTTTAATGTTGCGGCAATCAAATACATGAATATGACACGAGGAAAAAGAAAATATTCGAGTCAATTTTGTAGGTTGTCAAAATCTCAGAAAGGTATTGTATACCAATCAAAAAGCTATACAATTGCCTACCGGATAATTTTAAATGTCAACCGATTACTGTATTTAAACTAAGTATAAAAAATTTTCTAATGCACCATGCATTTTACTCGGTGGATGAATTTGTTGAAGCATGTATTGACCGGAATAAAGTGCAGTAAATTAGTTTGTCAATTAGTGTTATGTCATGTTAGTTAATTAGTTAATTTGTTAGTATTATACTTATATTTTTGTTTTTTTGTGATCTATTTTTATATTTTATAGTTATTTTTGTTTTTAAACCGACGAGTGTATGTGCTTGAACACGTTTTTAACACAATAAAGATTATTATTATTATTATTATTATTATTATTAATTATTATCTTTTAAAATGTCATTTAGTGCAATCCATAGGCTTGAATAGCTTTTGCCTAAACGCAATACGCTTAGAAAGAATTGTTTTATTCAAATAGGGTAAGAGATTTAATACCTTTATCGAAACAAAGAAGTTTATTTGAATAATTGCCCACAATAATCACAAGAGATTTAAACTTTAAATAACCATTTTAATATGTGACTAGAAATAGAACACTTTATTGACTTTGAAACAAGTAAGAAAAAATTGAAACCACTACCTAGATGCCATTAAATTTATAATTATATATTATTTTTATTAACTAATGATTTCAATATTTTTGATATATTATTATATTTTAGATTTGCTGCCAAATACTTCGTGTTCCTTCTATATGCAGGTTTGTTATGTAAATTATTTCAAGTGCCATTCTTTTAAATCGTTTGTTTTAGATCACTGTTGGATGCACAAGCTTATATGCCATTTTGTTTTTGTCGTATGCTAGTTTTTGTCGTTAATAGTTTTTGTTGTTATTAATACCCTATTACTTATGGTTAATGGATTTTAGTTTGCAAACTTAATATAAGGAAAAGGTTTGTTGCTGCCTAATTACTTCCTGTTCCTGTATACGCATTAGGTGGTGCGGTCGGTATATCGTAAATTTTAATTTTTAAATTTTTGACATGGGACAGTTTGGGAAAGTTGCCTTTATATATACGCATTATGAGGGCAAAATATTTTTGAAAAATATTGAGTTTAAGTACTGCCCCGAGGCATAAAACAATTTACTATACGAAGTTGTATTCTAATAATACCTTTTAAATGGACAGTTTACCCAAAAAACCCAATGTATCATTTTATTTATCGTAAACAACAGTACAGATGCAGTTGATTACTACCAAGATAGCACAGAGTAATCATAGCATGCTTTTCATTACCTATCCGCGTGGGAGGGGCGCTCCCCACCATTCTCTAACTACGATCGAGTGCAGTCTGCGCGACTCAAAATACGTTGTTTAGTAGAAGCGAGACATTCGCTGTATTGTATTCGTTATTTGTGTGTTTTAATTACGTTTTCGAGAATTTACTATGTCGTTATTGAGAACTGAAGTAATATGTGCTGTTTTCGGCCATGGCCGAGATTTACCAAGAAGTACCTTGCCAACATACGAAGATATGATGTTACTGTATTTGTGGGTGAGCCGAAATAAACAATGTCAATATCAGAATTTAGTGAGTGAGACTAGTGCCGAAGTTACTGCTAGTATACTAAGCCAGTGGGTAAGAGCATCCATCCCTACCATCGAAGAGCGGTCGGTGATAAAAAAAATTAAAGCATATCATGATAAGTATCGAAATTTGTTAAAACCTTATGCATCAAGGAAAGACATTAATAGTTACCAGGAGCGAATTTCCCGCTTTAGAGCAGACGCAAAAAAACTGTTTGACATTGCCGCATGTAAGTGCAACGATTTTAATTTGTGTAACTGTCCAAAACCATTTAAAGTGCCTCCAACAGAAATAATTTTTTTGCACGATCAACGAACGGAGAGAAAAATGGGTATTGGTAACGTAGACACTAAAGCAACTAAAGTAATTCAAATGAACTTAAAAAGGAAGCTAAAATTGGACGTCGCGGTCAAGTCAAATAAAGATGACATTGTTGACTTAACTTCGCCAAAATGTAAACGCTCTTTTTCGCAGGCAGCCATTTCAACTAGTATGCCCTCGTCGGAAACTCCTGAAGCAGATAGTGTGGAAAAATTACAATCTTCGAAGTGTGAAAAATTGCAACACTTATCTGCCGTTGCAAAGACGTTGGACAGGTTCCGTGTGTCTGACCGAGTTGGAGCAGCAATCGTTTCGGCGACATTGCAAGATATTGGTGTTATTTCTGAGGAGAGTAAGTCCAGTGTTGTCGACAGATACAAAATACGTAGAGCTCGCCAAAAAGAGAGAACATTACTGTCAACATCACCGTTAGTATACGACAATTTTGGTTTATATTTCGATGGGCGTAAAGACAGGACTCTAAAATTTGAAGACTCCAGAAGAAAAACTGTGTTAGAAGAGCACATTACGTTGGTTAAAGAGCCAGGTTCAGAGTATATTGGTCACCGGTGTTTGAGTTCCGGAAAGGCTTTACATGTGTGTACCAAAATAGTAGAATTCTTAGAAGCAAAAAATATTGACTGTGCTAAACTTGTCGTCATAGGGTGTGACGGGACTGCAATCAATACTGGACATAAAGGAGGTGTGATACGATACCTGGAAAAAAAGTGGAATAGACCGTTACAGTGGAGCGTTTGTCAGTTACATGCCAACGAACTTCCGTTGCGCCATTTATTTGAGCATATTGATGGTAGCACGGCTGGTCCTCGATCTTTCACTGGCAATCTAGGTACAGCATTAAAAGATTGCGAAACTCTTCCTATTGTAAAATTTAAAGCAATAGATTGTAACTTACCTGATATTACTAAAAGCGATTTAAGTACAGACCAATTGTACTTATATGAAATTTGCCAAGCGATTAAGTCTGGAATAGAATTTTAAGATTGTTCGTTTCAACCGCTATACCAACGGAAGAGTTGCTTCTTTTAATTAACTTTATTCTAAAGGTTTATGCGCCCATGTGGTTTACCATAAAAACACAACCACTAGCTATTTATGGCGCTAAACATTTACATCAGACCATAAAACTGTCAAGGTATCTTCCAGACAATATCAAGAAAATGATCGATCCAGTAATACAACGGAATGGGTTTTATGGTCATCCGGAGGATATTTTATTGTCGATGTTGGCAGACTAACGGGGTCACGTGAAAGTTCTAGCCTTAAGACGTATTTTAAAGGCTAGAGCTTCAGCTGGAACAGTGTTACGTACTTTTATTCTTCCTAAGTTTAATTTTCAAGCCGACGATTTTATTGATGTTATAAACTGGAGTGAAGTGGTTGTAATCCCCTTTAATTATGAACATTAGTAGTGAAGTAATTACCAGGTGCATACAAGACCCAAATTTAATTGAAGATCTTATTTTGCCACAAATTAAACTTTACCCTTGCCACAAGCAAGCTACAGAAAGATCTGTCAAACTCGTTACCGAGGCTGCTGCGACTCTATGTGATGAAGATAGAAGGGACGGTTTAATTAAAACAACACTTGAGTCCCGTAAACGGATGCCAGTTTTTAATACAAAAAAGGATTATAAGTTGTTATAATTTATTGTGGTTATGGCTGATTGTAAAGTTTTTAAATAACTCTCATTTGTTTTAAATACTGGTAAAATAAAATGTTCATTTAAACGCTTACTGATTTATTTGCCGAAGGTTTGTAGTAGTTACGGGATTTTTGCTTTTTTAATTAATATTTGGAGATCTTGGGGCAGTAGAAAAATTTCAAATTTGTTTAAAAGAAAATTACTGTAACAATTAACTTTATCAGCAGCAACTGCTCTGCAGTGGCCAAAAACAAACATGTAAAAAAGAAGTATTTAGTAATTACGGGGTATCTGTTTTCCTACAATAATATTTAGTGGCCTTGGGGCAGTACAAAAAATTCGAATTTGATTAAAGTAAAAATAGGGTAAGCATTGTCTTTCTTAGTAGCAACTTTCCCGCAGTGGCCAAAAAGAAACACACCAAAAATAGTTTTTCGAACCACCCTAATACGCATGTTTGTTAAGTAAATTATTCAAGTACTGTATCATTTAAATTGTTTGGTTTACATCACTGTTGGATGATCGAACTTATATGCAGTTACAGCCAACTGTTACTGTTCGTTTTTGTTGTGTGCTGGTTAATAGGTATTGCAGGTTTTCACGTTTTAATTTTAATAATAATGAATAATATTGTTTTATTAGTAGTGATAGGAATTTATTCTAAAGACTGAATTAAATAATAATTATAACAAAATCACTTCATAGCATGTATGAGCATTATAAATAGTTCCTTACAAAAAGAATTATTTATCTTATTGAATAATGTTGTTACAGTTAACATTATGTTTGTCCTTGTAAAATTCATTGAAGACGATGTTTTGTACATTTGTAATAGCAAAAAGGTATCGTCAGTGGATGGAAAAACAAAAGTGCAATGGAGAAATGGTTTTTGGTATCCAGCGACTGTTATAGCCACACACAGTATGTACTATTTTGGCATTTTTATTAAAATGCATGACATATTTACATATTTGATTCAAATTAAAAAATTTCATATTTCGATTATATCATTAACATTGATTTCTCTTATTTAGATTGTCGAAAGACCTTGACACATTATTTGAAGAATATAAATAATAATATTCCAGTTGTCGGTAAAGGCAGGTGTAATAATATTTAAAAGTGTTATATTGATGGTTTTAGTGCTTGATCGGCTTTGCTTGGAAAGCGATACATTAAATTTTTCTGAATCTATTGAATTGGATTTGTTTTCATGCCCTTCTTCAACTATTATTGAAGACGCTAGTAATGATGTAACTATCAATCTTGATAATTCTCAGTCACGGTCAAGTGCTGTTTTACTAAATCATTCACTTGAGGAATTCAATCAAGATGTGCATGTAGTTCCACATAGGAATTTGTCTGATGTAGATATCCTAAATTATGAATCTTCATGTGAAAATAACACTGAAGTCTCCTTAGAATTGGACGGTTGTGATCATTTTGTTTCTGATACAGACATTTATGAGCATGCAAAACCATCTTGTTCAGTTCAAAAGGAACTAATAAGTGATCAAAATAATCACACCCATTTTACATCTGTAATTGATGTAAGTTCTCAGTCAATCTTGGAACATGTGCAAGAAAACTTCCGATCTGACCATACTTATTTCATATCAATTGATAATTATTCTCAGTTTGTGCAAGAACAAGAACTAGTGAACATCCAAAATGAACATTGTTATTTTATATCTCCAACAGGTAACTTTGAAATTATTTTATGTATATGCCTTAATGCAATACCATATTCTAGATACATTTGAATTGTTAAATTCTAATGACGTAACTCCTACACTTTTAGTTTCACAGAATCCAATGAATGTTACATGTGATAAAGGAAACCGTAGCTCAACGGAAATACATTTAGCTCTAGAAAAGAATGAGGTTGAATTGGTTGTTCAAAATGATCAACATGACATCATACCAACTGTCATGATAAATACAGGTTCTAATGATGGTGAGTGCATAAATCTTAATAATCAGTAAAAATTATGTTTGGAGTGCAGTGATTTAATAACTAATAATTATAGATTATATTTAATTACATATTTACCTTTGAACTTATTCGTTCATAACAAAAACTTATAATAATTTAATATTAGTCAAGTTGCTTTGGAATGTGTGAATCCTTGCGATATTGCAGGCTCACATTCCATTAATATAAGTAATTTGATTGTAATCTCATTATATTTAGAATTTACACCAGTTCTACATACATAAAGACAAAATTTACATCGATTGGAGCTTGAACCTTGTTGGCGCAGTTGGTAGCGCGGTACTCTAGCAAAGTACAGGTCGTAGGTTCAAATCCTACTCGAGGTAAACTTTTTATTTATGTATTTAATAAAATTAATAATAATTTTTAAATAATTATAGATGTTTATATTACATTTTGTCTAGTTTTTTTTTGCTTATATGAATTGGCATTATTGTTTTTCACTATTTCAATTTAATTTAATTTAATATGTACATTCAATGCCAACCCTTAATTGCTAGTTGTTAGTTTTAGTTGCTATATATCAACTCTGCAGTTATGTATATTTCTTGGTGCTGATTTAATATCTGAAATGTTTTTTAATTAAACATGTCCTCTGTTGATGTTATTGTGGGTAATAAAATATTTGGTCATAGGTAGGTCAAATAGAACTACAACATATGATGGTAATATAAATTCGACAGCTTTGAAAGAAGGCCTTAATGAAGAATCTATGGGACAAGATTCAAAACAGCCTATAGTTAAACATTTTAACAGAAAGGAGATTATCTTGCCATCACTCAACAATAATGAAATTCAAGCATGTGATAGTCTCCAAATTGACACTGCAAGAGGAAGGACTTCCAGGTCATATTTTTGCATTTACTGTAAGAAACTTTACAAAAGGTTTGCTCAACACTTACGAGTATCACATAAAAAAGAGGCTGCAGTGCAACAATTCCTATTATTACCACCAGGTACGATTAACATAAATGGGCAAGTTAAATGATTTCAATTTAATTTAGACAATGTTCTAATACTTTTAATTTTTAATTCACCCCATCATAGGATTCAACAGCAGAGCTGTGCAAAGTACAATCAAAATTTATCTAAAGGCAATAATGATTTTTATTATGCACACAAGTACAAATGTAATTAGCATGCACAAATACAATTACAACTTCTTCAGTGGTCAGCATTGGAATTGGCATTCAAATGCTTATTAACATCTATCCGATATGATTATTGTTGTTTTTACAATGTTGCCTATTCATTACTACAAAAGAGATTGTACAATTATTCTAAAGAAATATATTATTTCATCTAAGTTCACTTTGTAGGTTGGAAGTTCATGTGTTTTTCTATACCAGATATTAGGAATTTCATATTTGTGTTCACTAAAACAATCTTATAATGCAGGTCTGATATTAGTGGTGATTTTATATCACAATGGTTGCAAAAGAGGAGATAGATAGTGCACTGTTAATTGTTGCATCTTATGAATGGGTCATTTTGAATTTTTTTTCTTATAAAAAGATATTTTGATTCAGGTTGTCAAGAGCGCTTGAAAATAATTGAAACTATTCGTCGGAGAGAAGATTTTGAGCATAATACTAACTCAACTGTGAACACAGGTCTACTGCTCGTTGCAAGACGTCCACGTGAGGGATTTCTAGATATCACGAAAAATTATTTACCTTGTCCTTCATGCAATGCATATTTCCAGAAGTATGGATTACGTGCACATATCAAAAGGTGTGAACCCAATATGAAAAACAAAGGGAGGAATGTTATGGTTCTAGGTCGTACTCTTGCTGGTCAAATGCATGCAAGAAGTTGCGACACTTTGAAACGGCGCATATTTCCTGTATTAAGAGAAGATGAATGTGTTAAAATAATTCGTTACGACCTCTTGGTAATATTATTAGCAAATCATTGGTGTAACCTATACAGAGATCAACATTATGATGATATGATTAGATCGCGGCTTCGATTAATAGGACGGTTTTTAATTTGTGCTAAAGAAATGGATAATTCTATAAGTGACTTTGCATCATTATTGACTCCTGGGAAATATGACATTGTTATTGAAGCTATCCATAAAGTTGCTGGTTGGGACTCTAGTACATCTAAATTTGCAGCACCATCTACAGCAACACACATTTACTACATTGTGTAAACAAGCTACTGATGTGTGGAAGGTAGAATGTTTGAAACGAAATAACGAAGGTGGAATTAGAGATTGTGAGCATTTTCTTACCTTATTTAAGCATTCTAGTTCTGCATCGGTAAATCGAACTGCAATGGAAAATAGACTACAGCAACAAAGGCATAAGAAAGTTCAGATTCCATCTAAAGAAGACATTTGTAAGTTAGTTTCTTATTTGAGACGTGGTCGAAGAAACTATATCCAAAAAGTTAAGTCTACTTCAAGTAATAATTTATTAAATGATTGGAAAAATTTGGCCTCTTTTACTTTGGTGTCAATGATGGTTTTTAATCGTCGTCGCCCAGGTAAACTTGAGAGGATATTAATAAGTGATTATCGAAATCTACAATCTGCAGAAAATATTACTGAAGAAGTGGGTATTTTATCGAAACAGGAGGTCCAACTTGCGAAACGCTATAAACGGTTTGAGATTCGAGGTAAGCTTAACAGAGCGGTACCTGTACTCATTGATTGGGAAATCGAAATATGCATTAATGCTATCATCTCCAAACGAGAAATTATTGGTGTACCATCCAAAAATCCTTACGTTTTTGGCATTCCACCTACAGATAATCGTCATCGTTATTTAAGAGCATGTCCCCTTATCCGTCGATTTTCATATTTGTGCGGTGCAACTAGACCTGATTTGTTAAGAGGAACGCAACTTAGAAAACAGATTGCCACTGAGTGTGCGATACGTGATTTGTCAGATAATACTGTAAAAGATGTGGCTAATTTTATGGGACATGCTAAAAATATACACGACAATATTTACCGTCAACCAGTCCAAAAACGTGATATTATACACATGTCGAAAGTTTTGGAAATGGTACAAGGGGGGGATGATTCGGATGACAGTGATTCTGAAGATATGGAAGAAATAGATGAAATTACTCGCAAAGGTAAAAGAACACTCCATCCTAAAGCTAGCTTGCTACAAAGTTTGCTTTCACTTACAATAAGGATTAGAAATTAGTTTTACAATCGTTAATTGAAAGTTGAAAAAGAAATGTCAACAAAACATAATAGAGTATAGCATACTTCAAAAGACATAAATGTTAACTGTTAATGTTACGTCAATTTATTGTTACTTAATGTGCACAATTAGTGTCCCAATTTGGTTTAATTTTTATGGCAGTTTTAATAACATGATTGTGACCTATAGTGCATAAATATATATAAATGAATAACATCTTTCATGTTTTGAATATGTTGTACTCTTGTAAAATGTTAATAATTATAACACTATTGTTGTTTAGCTTCAAACTCTTCTCATGAACCAAGAGGTTTAATAATTGACCAGCATCCTACTGTACTAATTAATGGAACAAATTCAAATGAGGTAATTAGAAGCAATAAAAGAGAAGTCTGGGAAGACTCTTTGCATAACCAAGGATATCAATCTATGAATAATGATGAGGAGGGAAATTCAGATACCAATATACAGAACTTAAAAAAGAGAAGGAAACATGTCAAAGGTGAGTAGAAAATTATTATTATTATTATGTCTGACTAGTGTTGCTTTTCGGTTTGAAAGGTTTCTGTGGGACAAAACATCCATGGACGCAAGATGAACAGAATGCTGTGATCACAAACTTTCAAGATTATATTCTGAATAATAGGCTACCATCTTTGAGTGAATTGTCCTATAAGTTAAATAATATTTCTGAATTAAAAAACCGATCTCTTACCTCGGTGAAATCATGGCTAGAAAATTATTTAATGAAAAGGAGAAGTACTTCATCATCAGATCAGTCATGTAACAGCTCTGTAGAGCTTATAGGTATATCTTTTTCAATCTCTTATATATTTTTTTATTTATTTGGAAAATCAAAAGATGCATTGGAAAACAATATTGACCAATTAAACAATATTCCTATTATAATTTGTTAATTTTTGCTTTTATTGCTGACCTCTGTATAACACCATCAATTCTATATACTCTCTATCATCAGTGATTTTAACCGGTTGTATTACAGGAATGATTAATACTTGAAGAAAGCTAATATTATAGTTGTAACTATTTTAGACATGCAAAATATCTACAGCAATAGAGATGACTACTTAACATTTATTTTTCATAACTAGTGTTCTATTTACACATTTCTTGGTGTCCATTTTATTCCGGTGTGTTACCCAACGGATGAAATGTAAGGTCAAACAAAAAAATGTGGCAGGACGTTTAGTGTAAAATTTTTTGTAATTATTGACCTCAATTGGAAAAAAATCAAAATATTATGAGTGTGTTTTCCATTTATAAATAGTATCTTAATTTTTATAAGAAATAATAGTAACTAATTTCTGAATAAAATTGATCAATCAACATTTAAATTGAAACGTTTTAACATAATTTTCTTAAATATGTGTCATTTTTGTTTAATATTTTTGAACTAAATAGTTTTATATAAAGGAATTTTTTTCTGTAGTATTATATAATAATTGATTTAGATGTAAACTTTTTTTTCTCTTGAATTTAAGAGAAAAGAACAAAATTTTAAGTGTAACCCATTTCATATTACTTAAATTACATTTTGTTTTTATTACACTCTACAGAGTGGCTGAGAAATTACTTTACACTGTACTTTATGTAATATTCAAGTGTATAATTATTTATCTTGTATATCAATGTAAAGGAACTTCTTGGCCATCCTCTACACTAGCAATAAGGCAGCTACTTTAAGTTTAATGATTCTATCAAATAGATATTTTGGGAAAAATATATTATTTTGTACAAACTTCAGTTTTTATAATCCTAACAAATTACCTTTTTGCCTAAAGAAGTCACTATGATGAATAGGCTTATTTTATGATCTCTACAACCGAGATTACAATCTTTTTTTCCCCATATGTTTCATAGCACATTTGCACTTTTCATAAATAAGAACTTTGATATGGTAAAATTTCTTGTAGTGGTTTATAAACTGCTATTTCTTTGTTGCAATTTGTATTCATTTCATGAATCAATTTGGTACAATCTTTGGGTTTAATATACATTCAGATGTGTATATTTGATCCATATTGTATAGTAAGTTTCAAATAAATCTAAAACAAGTCTAAATGAATTTTGCGTTTTTGACGTGCATAACTGCTTTTAATTGTCTTATCCAAGATTTTGGCAACAAATATTAGATGTCCTAGATTTAATTGCAATCAGTTGTATCTTATAAAATGTTTATTAGTAACCTTTAAGCATTGAGTAATGTTTTAAGCTAGAATTTTTTTACAGCGTGAGCTTTAGAAGGCAGGTACACAATTATTTACTGTATTAAAAATATACAAGCACAAATTCGTTTTAATCAAATTTTTTGTGCTCATTGGTATTGAATAGAATAATTTTATAGTCATTTATTTTTATATCTATTTTATACTTAATACAAGATATAATTATAAGGATACAAATAAATACCAGAAGATATAATTTGGAAATATTTGTCCAAAGTTACATATATTGCAATACTAGCTAAGATGACAAACTAATGCACATTGTGTAAATATGCGATTAAGTCAAGGCATTTGCTGTTGCTATAATATTTATAAAAGTTAGTTAAGTGTAGAGTGGCACAATAAAATGTATTTGGCTTAAAATCATTACAATCCATTTCGTTATGTAATAACTTTTCGAAGAATGTTATTCTAACATTCATAGAGATGGTTGAAATCAATTATATAATTCATTGTGACTACTAATTAAAAGTAGATAAACACATATAAGCCACTTTGAATATTAATAGCATCAAAACCATTTGTATTTGACTCTGATTAAATTTGTTTATAAAATGGTAAATAAATTATGCTACTACATTCAACTTGGAAACCATGGATGAAATAAAAGTGAAATGGAGAAATTTTCCCTAGAAGTACAGAAATACTTAATGCTACACGTCAATGCAGAACAGTTTATGAATATTCATTTACAATACTTTTTGTAGTAGCTTACCACTGCATTTGATTGTATTTAAGTTAAACTCATTGGTTATCCAGTAATTAAGCATAAGTGAGTTTGAAAAACCTACACAATAATCCATACTCTACTATTATATAAGTTTGAGGAAGGTTTTAGATAATCAATTATGTTCTAACAGATTTTGGTTATTTATATTAATGTTTTACGTGGTAATTTTGATACTCAGGCACAAACTTTCGAAAGATGTAACTGGATTTTGTTAAGAATAAGCACATGACTATTAGCAAACGAATAATGTTACATGAAGCCCGAAATTACAAGAACTGAATCAAGAAAATAGGCAACTTTTCATGCACTACATTAAAGGAGTTAAACTAATTCATTTAAAAACATGATTAATTTGTGATATGTATAAAACAACTAAAAATTAATTGAAAAATACCATTTCAACAATTACATTTACAATAAAAGCATAAAAAATGAATATTTAGATTTTATACGTTTCGTCATATCTACAGGCCTACGGTTATCGACAGTAGGTATTTCATTAACCGACAATATGGCGAAAAATGCGCCATCTTATAGGCTCTGTTCCCTTAAGATAATATATATATATATATATATATATATATATATATATATTTGTATATAGACTAAACAAATAACAGCGCAAAAGATAGCAGTTCCAAACTCTCTATAAACTAAAAAAAAAAGTGAAAAAATGTACCTTGTCAATGATGCAATTATATGTAAGTAAACGTTGTTAATTGCTTAATAAATCACAACTCGATAGTCCTTTACCCAAAAATTCTGAATTTTTGTATATAGGCTAAACAAATAACAGCGCAAAAGATGTGGAAAAACTTTAAGGTCATCTTTTACTATTAGAATATAAAACGTACATTTTTAATTTTTCCCAAATAAAGTGAACATCAATATGAAATTTGATATAGTAAAACAATAGTTTAACACGTTCACAGTCCACTGTACATTTTAAAATAATACTCGTCACGTCCACGTTTAAAATGTTATGCCCCACATATGGGGCATAGGACGTTATGTTATTAAAATTATTAGTCCTACGTCTTATGAGTCACATATGGGTCATATCTAACCTCAACTACATCGATTACAAACGTGGTGTAAAAGTAGTTGTTTTTAGCAAGTAATCGTTTAAAATGAATCGAAATAAAAGGAAGTTAACAGAACAGGAGTTGGAAAATATCGTTAATAATGTGTCAGAAGTAAGTTCTATTTCCGGAAGTGATTCCGATTCGGATGACAGCTTGCAATGTTACAATGTTACAATGTTGACTATACAGGAAGTTCTTCAGAGGATGAAAACTGGGATGAAGGTGAATTAAGTGATAATGAAGAACATAGTGACGATGAACTAGACCATTCGTTTTGGTCAGAAACTGTTCTTCAATTTGGAAGATTTCAGTTTACTGGAACTTGTGGTCTACAATTTGAAATCGCGCCTAATATGCAACCTATAGATTTTTACAATTTATTCCTGGATGAAGAAATAATCGCTTTGATGGTGCTTCAGACTAACATATACGCAAAAGAAATTCAAGAAAAGAAACGCCGTGTTCGATCAGCTCGTATTTCCCGATGGCATGGTACTGATGAATCAGAGATGCGTTCATTTATTAGTAAGTATGCCTACGAGTTACTATACAAAGTTTGAAATAAATTATTATATTGAGGAATCATTATGCTAATGGGTCTAATAAATTTTCCTACCATTGAATGCTACTGGAAAACCGATCCACTTTATTACCATGGCCTGTTTCATAAACTTTCCATAAAATATAACCGATTTGCCTTGTTGTTAAAATGCTGGCATTTTCACGATAACAAAGATCCCTCTATCAGCCGATTGCCAAAAATTGACAACTTACTTGATCTGATACGAAAAAAATTTAGAAATATGTATGAACCTGGGGATACTATTGTCGTGGATGAAAGTATGATTCCTTTTCGGGGCAGGTTAAGGTTTAGACAATATAATCCATCTCAAACCCACAAATATGGTATCAAATTATTCAAAATTTGTACTCCAAATGGATATACATGGGATTTAAAGGTCTATGATGGTCAAGGACAACAATTGCCGGAGCTAGATTTTCCTAGTAGCACCGTTATTAAACTAGTGGAGCCTTTATTAAATGTTGGACGTCTATTGGTTACCGATAATTTTTATACAAGTACTAAACTTGCTAAATATTTATATGAAAGGAATACTAATTTCTTAGGAACAAAAAGAAAAAACAGCAGATCTACCAAAAGACATAATTACGCAAAATTTAAAGAAGGGTGAAATAGCAGCAAGACAAAAACGTTATATTACGTTTTTAAAGTGGAGGGACCAACGAGATGTGTACATTCTCACAACTTGTCACAACCAAAGGTTCAACATCTGTGGAAAAAAACGAAATGGCGAGGATAAGGTGAAACCGGCTGCTGTAGTAGAATACAACAAAGGTAAACAAGGTGTCGATATTTCCGATCAGCTATCCAGCTATTATACCTGCATTCGTAAATCTCTTACTTAACAGTAGAAGTTGTTTGTGGAACAATGATAGTTAATAGTCTTATATTGTATAATTCCCAACTCTCTACAAAGGACCAATTAACTATGCTGCAACTGAGACAATCCCTTATAAAGAGTTTGCTAAAAATTGATCATTCTAACATCGGGGTGTCAAATGAGACACGACAGAATAAGGACAATAAAATGCAGCATAAACTAGAAGAACTACCAAGAGGCTCAGATAAAAAAATATGCAGAAAAATATGCCACGGATGCTACACAGAATTGCGAGAGTCTCTCGTCATCAGAAGCCGCAAAAAGGACAAAAAAGGTGAATACAATTTTTCCTGGTTGCAATCAAGCCTTTTGTGAGGCTTGTTTTGCGAAAAATCATTAATTTATAAGTTTAATTTACATTTTTTACATGAAATTTAAATCGTAATAAGTTCGTTTATTTTAAGCATAACTCAATAAAATTTATATCAAAATATAGGTTTTTCTTTCCTCTAACGTCCTATTAAGAAACAATAATTCGTACTGCCACGTCCTGCGTTTAATCGAGCTATTTCTATTCGAAGATTTGTGACCCATATGTGGTTCATGGACGTGCCAGTAAATGCTTCTATAACCCACATGTGGGTAGTAAAGTCCTAGAAAAATGCGCTCTTGAAAATTTAAATTTTGCACCTAATTCTCAAAAAAAAAATTTTTTTTTCAACGCAGTTGTGTTTTATAAGTGACCATTTATCATTTTCATGTATAAATTTATCCAAATATGAAAAAATAACACTTAAATTAGCCAATTCCATTTTGAAACAACAAAAAGCACTTAAAACACACCTTTTTGTACTTACGTAAGCTCAGAAGAAACATATGCATGCAATTTATCCATGTAATGTATCTAAATGCTCTTTAAATTACCCAATTCAATTTTGAAACAACAAACAGCACTTAAAACATGACTTATTTTTTAATTTTCAATGCAACGTTAATAATAATTGGAGGATAATGAACGCAGTTATTTTGCTTTGAAAGCATTTTAAGCATTTAGCGAACATTCTATTTTTATCTGTCATCAATTTACATTACAACTTTGAAACGGGATTTGTTAATGTATGAATGCAATTGTATCATTTGTAGATTTTAAAATTCCGAATTTATTTAACTGCTATCCTTTGCGCTGTTATTTGTTTAGTCTATATACAAAAATTCGGAAT